>CM053582.1:443297190-443315158 GCA_028627135.1 Pseudochirops cupreus
TCATCTCTAGCTTTAAGGCATTCTTCATGTTTATTGGAGGCCCCTGGTGCGGGAGCTCTGGCTGAACTCTCCTCCTCCTTCTCTCTCCCATGATCTTTCTTTTCCCCAAAGAAGGAATCTAGGGTTTGGTTGCTGTTCTTACTTTGCTTCTTATGCTTATTCTTACTCATGGTTGGTCAGTCCATGATTTTTTTTTAAATCTCTGTGGGGCTCTGCTTCCAGAAGGGAAAGCTCTGTCCCAAATCACTGGGGTCCTCCCGGCTGCCATAGCATAGCTCTCAGGAAGGTGCTGGGACCCTTCCTACTTACTTCCGGCTCACTGGATAATGAAGACTCCGAGACCGAGGCCCAAGACAGCTATCTGGATCCAGGCCGCTCAACACGAGAGCACTGGCCTCAGAACAATTGCTTAGTCCCCCTGCTGTCTGCAGGCCATGGGTGGGAAGCTGCAACACGGAGGCAGATGCAAAACCTCTGCCTTTCTCTTTTCTGCTCTGGAGGCCTTTCGGCCGGACTGCTTTTCTCTCCTGATTTGTCAATTCCCACTGACCTAGTTCTGAACGCTGCTCGCAGCTGCTGCTAATCTGCTCACCGCTCCTCTCGTCTGGCCGCCCCTGGGGCTCATCCAGGGCTTCAGGCCAGGCTGGTTTCGGTTCATGGTGCTTATATGGTTCCTTGTAGCCGAGCTGACTTTAGTGGGAAGCATCTTTGTGTGTGTTTTGGAGTTCTAGGATTGGTTTAGAGTCCTGTTTTATGGGTATTTTCAGGTGGCTATGTGAGAGCTGCGATAGGTTGCTGCTGCTATGCCGCCATCTTGGCTCCGTCCCCCTCCACCACCCTAATTTCATTTTTTAAAAAATCTCTTACACTATTTCTTCCAACAATCCTTATAGTCCTTGTGGCAAAACTATTTTATTCTCTCTGAGTCTCTGTACTTCTTGTGGAGTTATGCTCTTTGGGCTTACCTCTTGGGATTCTCTTCATCATTTAGTATTTTCTTTTGTTTATTTATGTTTTCCCTTACTTACTTTACCTCTCTTAGTATACATAGGTTTCAAGTCTGTTTGCTAGGGCTAAAGCTTCCCTGGTGCATTACTTTTCCTGCTCTTCTCTAGCCTCTAGTCTTTCTTTTTTGTAGTGATATATCTATATCTATATCTGTATCTATATACTGAGTTTAAACATTTTTCTTTGTAGTTTTCTTGATTGTTGTTGCTTCTTTGATCCTGATTAGATCTTTGTTAGAGTGTGTATAGGAGAACTGCTCTCCTCTACAACCTTTTATATTACCATCTTTACTAAAATATGATATGAATTGTGTTGTTCACAGTCTTTACTCAGTGTTGTTATGTGGAAAAAGCTAAGAAGACTGGACCTGGGTCACCCAAATGGTTCTCTGGGTGGAGTAGAGACAAGGTACATGATGTTGGGAAGAGAGTCCACTGGGCTTTCTGTGTTCCACCATTGCCTTCTTCTCTGTTCTGGTTAGGGGTTGTGGAATGGAGGTGAGAGCAAGGAGCCCCTCCCTACTGGGTTCCTTGGGGTCTCCAGCAGGGAGGTGTTGAGAGAGGTGCTTGAGGGAGGTTCACAGATCCTTCACCACAGTGTCCTCCAGGCTGAGGCAGGGGAGGAAGTTTGGGGGTTAGAATACTGAGGCATGCAGCCTCTCCTCATCTGCAGAGATATTTACAAAAGGAAACTAGGAAACAAAAGCACAAGAATTTATTTCATAATGTGGTTATGACCTGCTTTTTTGCTTCATGGACATTAAAAACTTAATTTTGCTTACCCTGTAGCAACTTGCATACTGGTGAAGCCTGGAAATAGACCTTTGGGAAAAAAGCTGAAAAAAAAATCTTAAAATAGCTATTAGGTGGTAGATATCTTATAAAATTTGTTACCATGAGCTAGAGTGAAGATACCCACAAAGACCACAAACTCAGCATCCAGAAAGTTAAACACAAAGAAACTATTGTCACTAGTTATCTAGGAAGACCTGCTCTTCTTTTTTCTTTAAAAAGAATGTGGCAGCTGGGAGATGGAGAACTTTCTGGTGGGAAGATAAGAGGATTCATGGTCTAGCCATCTCTCTGAAGACAATAAGAAAAGACTTATTGCTGATCTTGGGCAAGGTTTTCTACCTTTTTTCTGAAAGAATTATAACAGGTAAAAGTGAATGAACCTAAAAGAGCATAGCTGTGCCTGCTCTTCCCTTGAAGACCAGAAGGCCAAGGACTTCAGCTGAGCCAAGTATTGGAGATGTGTTCAGCAGAGCAGAAAGTAGCAGACGCTACTGGAGACATACCTGGAGGGAGCACTGCCTGGACATAATAAGATGTTAGTAGCCCAATAGTGTTAAAGGAGTGAGTTGCCTCTCTGTATATGTTACCTACATATGTGCATTTCCTGGACACGTTTGTTCTTTGCACGTGTATCCCTTGGAACATTTTTACTACATGTACCTACTCATTTTCTCATAAGGTTGAATGTATTTTTAGGAAAATATGTTCGTTTTGTGTGTGCTGACTGGCCATTAAAAGTAAACACATTAACCAGTTAAGCAAGAAGTTTGTTTTAATTACCTGCTACGTAATGAAAAGAGGAAGGTAATACACTAGAAAAAGTACTATTAAGAGCATCAGGGTTCAAATTCTACCTTCTATACACACTATGTACGAGCTCTTATATGCTCTTGGGCAGATTCAACCTTTAGAGAAGTGTAAAATGAGGGAATTGAATTGTATGACCTCTGAAGTCCTTTTTGGTAGGAGGCAGTGTGGCAAAATGGACAGAGTTCATATCTTACCTCTGGCATGTATTAGCTGTGTGACTCTGGGTAAGTCACTTAAGTTCTCACTGTTTCAGATGCCTATCTATAAATCACAGAAAAACATCTACATGCATTAGTAGAGGGAATTTCCTCATACAGAAGTTCTCCGTACAGTTATTCCTTCCACATCACAACTTTCCCCATTATTATTTCAGTATATCCTGGGTCAGCATAAGAAATTAAATGAGAATTTTGGAGGAGTTTTGCAGAACCTATAGACAACATGTGAAAATAAGCAGATGACACAGAAGAAGTTTATAAACACAGAAATGCATGAAATAAATGTATAGTATTATATAATATCAACTCAAATTTTACAATAGGTTACTGTAAACACCACGTAAAAGAAAAAGAAAAAATTCAGGCTTCTCTGGTATGAAGGGAGGGCCAAAAATTTTTAGGCAGATTTTCCAGATCTTGGAGGTGCCACATGCCCCACCTCCACAGTGTGGAAGGGATAGGTAGGCAATGTGCTAGGGCTAAGGATAAAAAGATAAAAAGGAAATATTATAGACAAGGGATCAGTCTTTGGTACATAAAAAAAAAAAATATGCTTCGCCCACCTCTACTCCATGTGAAGACTTGGTGTTTACTCAGGGCATTATTGATTGATTAATTGATTGATAACATAATTGAGGGACCCTTCCCCAAGATTCAGAGCATGTGCAAGCATCCTGTTTTTCTATTGATACACCATGTCAAAAAAAAACTTCTTAATTGGCCACTGGGCTAGAACAGAGTATACAAAAGGTTCTAGCAGATGCTCTCTCATTCTCCTCCCAGGTGTCTGTTGAGTTAGGAGAATTGCTATGAAGCACCTGTGGGGGAGAGGAAGGATTGCCTTTCTCCCACCTGGGTATCATATATCCATGAGCACATGGCTCCTGTTTCTTTTGTCTCTTGTGTTTAATCTTTCCTGGTCATAGGTGACTGAGAATTCAGAGGTAGAATTGAGCAGATTATGATCTTTTGGGCTGTGAAAAGTCAAAAGAGCCATCAGAGTTCCCCTCAGCAACTAGAGTCCACAGCAGAGACCACAGGAGCCAGTATAGGTAGTAGCTAGCTATCCAATGAAGAGTCAGTCTTAGGGAGTGATTATAACAGCTAACATTTATTTAGTTCCTACTATGTGCCAGGCTTGGTGCTAAATTCTTTACAATTATTATCTTACTGGATCCTCACAACTATCCTGGGAGGTGGGTGCTATTATTAGCCCCCTTTTGCTCTGGGTTATATAGCTAGTCAATGCTAGATTTGAACTCAGGTCTTCCTGACTCCAGGAAGTAACTGTCCATCTATTTGGTTCAACCCAGCAATGCAATGATCCACCAACTGAGATATCATATAATGTAAGACGCCAGCCCAGATTAGCAATGCTGTGGTTCATACACTGGGTGACAACCATAACCCAAAATGAATTTAGTGGAAACTCCTCAAAGAGAGAAAGAGAATTCCAGGGCCAGAAGTAACAAGGAACTATTTCCTACATTTGCATGTCTTGGGCAGATAGGTGGCACTGGATAGAGTGCTGGACATGGATTCAGGACTCATCTCCCTGAATTAAAATGTGACCTCAGATTCTTACTAACTGTGTGACCCTAGCCAAGTCACTTAACCCTGTTTGCCTCAGTTTCTGCATCTGTAAAATGAGCTGGAGATGGAAATGCAAACCACTCCAGTATCTTTGTCAAGAAAATCCTAAATGGGGTCACAGAATCTGATAAAACTGAAAATGATTGAATAACAACAAAGATCACCTTTGTGCTTCAAGTCTGACCTCTCTCTCTCCAGGGACTGAGTGTGTGCAGAGCACTGCGTGTGCTCCCATGTTGGGAGGACAGTAGGAGTGTTTTGTATCTTTTGTTCCTGTTGTGCATTCTCAACAATATCCCTTTATCAAAGCTAATTGATATCAACTAGTTAATTGACATTGTAGAACCACTAGATGGGAGCTCATGAGTATTAGAAACCACCTGAGAAGGAAAGTGGTCAGCTACTCTCCCTTTCAAATGGGAGCTGTGTGGCTTAGTGAGCTAACAGGAGGGCGTTACATGTGGAAGCCCATCTGAGATAATATCAGGCCCTTTACATTTCTGGGGACCCACTGTGGAGATTCTCTGCCTAAGATTATTGTTATTTGGAAGATCTGTCTTTAAGGGTCTACCAGAGAAAAATGAGCTCTTTTTTTTTTTTTACTTAGACTGTAATTATATAGTTTTCTGGCATTGTTTCCTTAGAAGTAAAATGAATTTCTTTGGTCTTACCAGTAACTTTGGTTTATTTGATTACCTCTGCACTGATATCTTTATATTACTATATCAACATGTTCAAATTCATCTAGTGCCTAGCAGTTTGCCGTGAGTACACCATACCATCAGTTCTTTTTTTTTTCTCCCTTTTCAACTTTTAATGATACCTAGACTATATTCTTTACAGTGAGATCCATATGGGTTGAAGGGACCATAGGATATGGTTCACCTGCTCTCCTGGATACCCAAGTCATCAACCCCAAGTGTTTGGAATCAATCCATACACATGTTTGGGGCTTAACTCATCCTGTTTTCTTCTTGAACTGAGTCTGCTTATTTTATTGTTGGTTGAAGCTCAAATTCCATTTCATACCCTTACAATGGCAGGGACCTAATGGGAAAATTAGAGGTGCTCTTTGGTATAGAAATGTTGAGGAAATTTGTCTGGACCATCATGGAAATCACTTACAGTACAGTATCCCTTGAAGGAATTTGATGAGCCCTGAGTAGAAAGGGAAAGAGAGATTTTGTCCAGATACTAGATGTATTTCGCTGTACACTGAATGAATCATAGAATTTTCACCTAGGCAATTGGTTTCTTACTTGAGAACACAAGAATACTTAGCCTCTGAATGATTGCTTGGCCCCCCTGCAATCTGCAGGCTGGGAGCTTCTGAAGCAGCCACGTGGAAGTGGCTGTCAGGGGGCTGCTGCTTCTGTTGCTTCCTTGCCCTGGAGGCAGTTTGGCCAGACTGCTTTTCTCCCCCAAATTTAGCTGAGTTCCACTGACCTTTCACTTTGTCCTTGTTTCTTATGGCTTGATAATTCTGGAAACTGCCACAGCTGCCACTGATCCACTCTCCTAAAGGCTCCAGCTGTGGCTTGGCTCATCCTGGCCACCCTGGGGCCAAGCCACGGTTTCAGGCTGGGCTGGTTTCAGCTCCCAGCATGCTGCTATAAGCCCTTCCTGCCAAGCTGCCTTCAGTGGGAGATGTGTTTTTCTGTATTTTTGTGAGTTCTGGAGCTGTAAAATTTGTGTAGAGTCATCTTTTATGGGTATTTGAGGTGGCTATGTGGGAGCTGTGGAACCTTGTTGCTTCTATGCCACCATCTTGGCTCCCCCTGGTTATAATTCTTGTAGAGGTTTGGTGAATCCACTTCTGAGAATGTTGTAATCAAGGGGTTCTTCCCCCTACTTTAGAGCATCCACAGGTATCCTCTGTTCCTTTTTTGCATATTATATGGTGGCAAAAAGCTTTTAATTGGTCACCGGGGCAGAACTGAGTGTGCCAACAAAAATCTCAGGAGTTTATATTTTACTCTAGAGGCAATAGAAATCAATGGAGTTAATAGTGGAATCAGCAGTGAACTGGTCAGATCTGCACTTCAGAAAAATCTCTTTGGCAGCTTTGTGAAGGACTGGAGTAGGGAGAGGTCTGAGAATTTAAGAGTCACCTAGAATTAGGAGTCCATGGCAGCAATGTAGGCAAGGGTTTAGGAGGGCCTGATCTAAGGTGGTGATTATGTAAGTAAAGAGAAGGAACCAAATGCAAGAAATGTTGTGAAGACAGAAACAGCAAAATGTGTCAACTGATTAGATATATAGAAAAATAGGAAAAGCTGAATAGAACACAAAGATCATAAATTTGGGAGACTGGAAGATGGCGGTACCTTACACAGAAATAGGAAAACTTGGCAGAACAGTGATTTTGAGGGGAAAAAAAGGTATGTTCTGTTTAGGACATGTTGACAAGCACTTTGAAATGTATAATAGGCAATTGGTAGTGTTTGAGTAAGAGCTTAGGAGAGAGATTGGGACTTGGTATATCTATAGATAGATACATAGATATATCTTAACATCTATAAGTTACCTGCATAGAGATCATATTTAAACCCATGAAAGTATAATTCAGAAAGAGAGGATAGAGAGAGAAAAGAAAACCTTGGGGATAAAGTCACAGATTGGGACAATACCATGAAGATTTAGCAAAGGAAGTTGAGGAGAGGTTAGTGAGGTAGAAGAACCAACAGAGAGTTGTATCATGGAAACTCAGAGAGGAGGGAGTGTCCAGTAGAAGAAGGTGGTCAACAGTGTAAAATATAGCAGAGACATCAAGAGGTCAAGAAGAATGAGGACTGAGAAATGACCATATCATATGAATTAGCAATGAGATAGAAAAATTTTATTTATTTTATTCTGAATTTAAGAATTAAAATAAGCATTTCTATAACATGTTAGAATAGAGAAAATATGATTGTACATGAAACTTCAAATCCGTTATGTATAACTTGTTATTCCTTTGAAACATATAATAAAGGTTTTATGTAACTTTCTTTTTTCCCCCTTTTTTTCCCTCCTCCCTTCTCCATCCTAGAGACAGCTACTATTAGACACAAATAAATGTATATATTTATGTATTTATATTGTGTGTGTATGTGTGTATATGTAAAACCATTCTATACATACTTCTATTTATTAGTTATTTCTCTGGATGCAGATAGTGTCTTCCTTTCTGTGTCCTTTGTACTTAATTTGAGTATTTACAATAGTCAAAATGACTTAATCACTCAAAGTTGTTCTTAAAACAACATTGCTGTTCCTGTATACAACGTTCTCTTTGTTCTCATTTTGCCCTTCATTATTTCATGCAACTCTTTCCATGTTTTTCTAAGATCACTGAGCTCATCATTTCTTGTACCACAGCAGTATTCCATCATACTGCAACTTGCTCATTGCTAACTTTGGAGAGAACAATTTCAACTGAGCCTAGAAGACAAACTTCAAAGGGTTGAAGTGTAAGGAAAAGGAAAGGGAGTGGAGGCAACAAGTATAAGCAGCTTTTTCAAGGAGTTTGGCTGAGAAAGAAATGAAAGATAGACCATGATAGTTTGAAGGGATGGTAGTTCTTATAAATATCTTTTTAAGGAGCAGAGACACTTGGACATATTTGAAAACAATGGGGAAAAGAAGTAGGTGGAAAGAATAAAGATTAGAGAGAAAGAGAGGATAATGGCAACAGGAATCTTTTGGAGAAGACTGGAGGGGATGAGAATAAGGGCACAGATAGAGAAAGAATTTGGCAAAGAGGCCATCATCAGAAACTGGAGGAAATGAAGAGAGGGGGGTGATGCCAGCGGATTTTGAGATGAAGACAAAGGAGAAGAGAAAGCTGACAGCTAAGGTCTTCAATTTGCTTTTGTTCTTGTTTTTTCCAGGAGAGAAGCAAGGTTCCCAGCTGGGAGAGGCAGGACAGGGAAGAGGTATAAGATTCATGAGCAAAGAAGACAAGGTTTGGAAGAGTTCTCTGGGGAATGGGGCAGAAAATAAGCTTGTGGAGAGTAAAATGATTGCTTTAGTTCACTGAGGACCCCAGTGAGGGTAGACAGTAAGAATTTGTATTTTACTCAGTCAGCTTGGTGGCATGACTCCTCCTCACTCCTATCAGAAACAGGGGAAGTGAACGATTGGAGTAATACGAGGTTGAGGTTTGGCAAAGGAATGGGAGGAAGTAGGCTGAGCAAACAAGGAATTCAAGAATAGGAGACAGTTTGGAGTTGAACTGATTAACAATAAAGTCTGTATGGGGAAGAGAAAGTGAAGCCAGAGCCAGGGTAGTGGCCTGAAAGAGCAGTGAGGAATTGAGGGACTGAAGGTCATGGTGAGGGGTGAAGAATAGGTTAGGAAGTTATGGTCAGATAAAGGAATATCAGATTTTTTTTAAATTATGGAATTAGAATATATGTGAATAATGGTGAGATCCAAGATATTAGGCATCTCTGTACAGGGGTGAGGGGCAGGAATAGCGTGTGAAATCTGAGGAGATTAGTGAAATAGGGGATTAGTATATTTGAGAAAGAAACATCAACATAATTATTTAAGTACTATAGTGTAAAGGTTTGGGAAGCGAGGAAGAAAATGATCAGATACTGAATTTCTTCAGAAAGAAAGGAGAACTACTGAAGTACAGTAATCAACAACAAGCATGATCTATATAATGAGTGAAAAATTTGACAGTGTGACCGTAAAAGGAGGGGTCATGGAGTTATGTCAGAAAAGGGAATGTGTATAAGTGGCAGTGTGGAGCAAGGACTATTTCACTCCCTGTCTTTAGACCAGTGTGATGATGGTTATAAGAGAAAGTATAGTCAGTGGTAGAGATGATGCCTAGGGATTCGCTGTCATCTGAGGAAATTAGATCTCTATGTGGGAAGGTAGATGGAAGGAATATGAGAAGTCCTTTAGGAAAAGAAATCTGTTCATTATGGAATGGGAATTTCAAAGGGCTTAGTGGCAGGCAGAATTGGAAGGGAACATGTTAAGAATGAGTTTGAGGAGGATATGTGTGAGAGAATAGGAGATGCAGATATATTTTAGAGCACAGGGACCCATAAGATATTAAACCTGTTATAGACATTTTCTAGGGGATTCATTTTTGAATTAAGAACATCACCAGGTACTACATATTTGTAATCTTAAATCAGCATAAAAATAACCGGAACTCAGTAAAAATAAGTTTATTTCCTTGCTAGAATCAGAAATTTGATATCTTTCTAATAGACTAAAAGGAATTCTCCTGGCCTAAATTATAGACTATCCTGGCTTTAGCAAATTACTTTGTGACTACTATTTTGTAATAATTTATTGTCATGCAAGCAGGTTATGTGTGATTATGAACATGTGTGATGGAAGGAAAAGCAATAGGGAGAATTTAGAAAGGAGGCAACTGAAAAGCTTGCAACATGTACATGGTATGAGCAGAGAGTTAAATTACCACAATTACCATCTGTCTCTATTTTGCTAACCTACTTGCTGGGACACCACATTGTGTTCATTCCCATTTCCTCTCACAGTAAACCTGAGCCAGACCTAAAGGGAGGAGTATCAGTATCTCTGGATAAACAGACCATTCACTCTATCTGTACATCAGCTGTACTACAGTCCTTTTGCCTGCCAGTTGTGCCATCCTGGGCCATTTGCTATGGGCGGGGGAGATCAACTCCCTGCACTGAGATGAAGTCCTCCCTTCCTCACCTCTGCCTTCCATCAGTAGCAGGAATAGAAATCTATAGGGTCTGTACAGTTCCTATGGTCATTTTAAAGGATCCTTCCTGGCACTGTGCTGCATTTAGGGTTCTAACTACCCCAATCCCGTCTCCAACAAGTTGTGACTGGCCCTAACAGTCCTTTCATTACAGAGTAGTTTTATTGGGGCATTCCTCAGGTCTGACTCAAGAATGAACCATTTCTAACCTTGTCTGTGAATTCTGATAAATTCACTTGCATCAGTTGTAGGAACAGCCCGCTACTCCAATATGTCCATGATCTTTGCCTCTCAGAATAGGAGCTTCCAGGGAGCAATAAGAGTGCAGTAAGGGTACTATATTTAAATTTTGTTCTGGGAATTCATCCAGGACTGCATATTTTACCACTTAACGTGATCAGATTTTTAGATCTTCTGTTGGTTTTGAGCTTCTCCACTAGATTGTACGCTCTTCTTTTTATTATTTTTGTAGTCCCAACATAGTGTTAGTGCACAGTAGGTACTTAATAAGTGTTTACTGAGCAAAGTTTCTGCAAACTGTGTTTCTATCTGTGATAGAGAGATTTATTGGCATCCATGTTTGGGCAAGGAGTGTAGAATTCAGTGAACCTCAGCTTTAAATAAAAAATTCAATTCAACACATATTCTTTAAATGTCTGTTGTATGCAGTACTGGGGCAGCTAGGAGTGCTGAGCCATGAGTCAGGAAGATTCATCTTCCCAAATTAAAATATGGCCTCAGACACTTACTAGCCATATGACCCTGGGCGAGTCACTTAACCCTGTTTGCATCAGTTTTCTCATCTGTAAAATAAGCTGGGGAAGGAAATGGCAAAGCCACTCTGGTATCATTGCCAAGAAAACCCCAAATGGGTCACAAAGAATCAGACATAAAGAAATCATAACAAAACAGTCAGTATATGTGCTGAGGATACAAAGATGAAATAGAGCTTACATTCTAATGGAAAATGAGGAGAGCAAGACATTCTAGGATGCATTAAGTACAAAGAAGTCCAAAAATATGACAAATTCAAGGAGGGAGAAATAACTTTCAGCAGGGAAAAGGAGAAGGATCAGGGAAGACTGGAGAATATAGAACCAAAACTGGTCCCTGGGAAAGGAAATATTTTCCAGTAATAGTGGGCAGCATGTACAGATGGATGGAGCCTAGAGAAGATAGAACAAGGTTGTAATAGTTCAGTTTTTCTGAAATTGTATTAAGGATACAGGTATGAAATAAGACTGGAAGGACGTACTGGAACCAAGTCCTTGAAAGGAAGGATAAGGAATTTGTATTTTATTCTACAAGCAAAGTGAACCTACTTTGGTTAAAGGCAAAGTAAGATCACACTTGTACATGAAGACCACTATGTAAAGGATGATTTGGAGAGGGAAGAGACTAGAGGGAGGGAAACCAGTTAGGAGACTGCTAGAATAGTTAATGTGGAAATGTGATGAGATCCTAAATAAGGGTTGTGACAGTGGAAATACAGAGGAAGAAATGAATAAAAACTAGAGATATTGGAACTGTAGAACAAATAGGATTTGACAGCTACTTAGATGTGGAAAGAGTGATATCTCCAAGGTTTTGAGCTGAGTTGATGTTGAATATAGCAGTGCCATCAACAGAGATATGTAAATTAGGAGAGAGAGCAGATGGAGGGCAGAGGGGGATGATTATTTCAGTTTTGGACAAGTTGAACTTGAAGGTGGAGACATCTAGATGTCCAGATAATAAGTTGGAAATGAAGGACTGGCATTTAAAAGGGAAAAAAATTTAGGAGAAAAGATATAAATTTGACTATTTCCTCATCTATAAAATGGCTGGTTGAAATAGAGGATCGCTCTGATCCAATCCAGTTCTTCCAAATATGAAAAGTTTTCAGTGTGGGACTGAGTTCACAATAGTCCCTTAGCAATAAAACATCTTTTTTGGCTGCCCCAGCACCTCCTTCCAAGAGTTTTTAGACTTTTCACAAATGTTCTCATTAATTTTTGTGGCAGTTTCCCCCCTTTTATAAGTGGAAATGTTGACATGGAAGAAGGATTTACAGAAGACTACTCTGAAGTAATTGGCAGAAACCAAGAGTCCTGATTCCCAATTCAGGTTCCATTTTCCAAAGTTATGATAAGCAGAAAACTTAAAATTTTGGGTGAGGTCTCTAATCTGTTTAGCCCTTTTAAATAGGACACAGAAAAAAAATGCTATAGGGTCATTTTCTGAGCTACTATATTATTTACGGAGAATACAAAGTCATTTCTAAGTTTGTGACTCATGGAAATGAAGGGAATGAAAGTTTCCCCACTATACTCCTAGCGAAATACCACATGCCTCTCTGGATGGCTATATTCAAGTACAGCCAGTACTTCAGAATGTTGTTCCTATAGATTCTCTCATAGATCACACTCTGGTCCACGTGGGATCTACGGATTTTAGCTGCTGGAGATGGAAGCCACAGAAATCTCCAGCTGAGAGCATGATGTGTCCCTGACTTTGGCCACCTATTTTCTTGCTACCTAGTCTTTACCCAACTTGCTCATAATTTATTGCTTCATTTGGGGTTCTGAAAACATTGTTACCAAAGATTTCAAGAGAGTATGGTCTCGCTCCTATCCCACTCCAACATGCCTTTGATAATGATGTCGTAGAAAGAGCACTGAATTTGAAGTCAGAAGAGACCTGAGTTAAAATCCTGATTCTTTTATTTATTGATTGTGTGACTCTGGACTAGTCATGTAACTCTTCTAGTCCTCAGTTCCCTCATCTGCAAAGTAGAGATGATAATAGCACCTGCCTCACGGGGTTGTTGTGAAGACCAAAGGAGATGTCTGCTGAGCACCTTGTAAACAAAAATTGGCTGCTATTTTATTAACAATAGTTCACATTGGTATAAAGCATCATGGATAACACTTTCTTTTAGGTACTTGAGCCTAAAGATTCACTTGAACCTTGCAACAACTTGTGAGTTGGTAGTACAAATAGCATTTATTAGATGAGAAAATTGAGTCAGGAAGGTTAAATGATTTGCTTAATAAGGTCATCAGGCTAGTAAGGAGCCAAGCTGGGGGCTAATACTCAAGTCTTCTGATTCACATTCTTTTCACCTAGTGTTGGACTTTTCCCTCAAATTTTTAACAGGGAATGGAAGGAACAAGTATTTATTAAGTACTTACTATTTGCCTGTGCTAGCACTTTATAAATATGATCTCATTTGATCCTCACAACAACCCTGTTGAGATAGGTGCTATTTTGATCCCCATTTTACAGTAGCAGTTACAGTTAAAGACAGAAGTTAAGTGACTTGCCCAGGGTCACATAGCTAGAAAGTATCCAAGGCCGAAAATGGAATTCAGATCTTCCTGACTAGAGGCCCAGCACTCTATCCACTCTACTGCCAGAAGGCTGTTTACTGCCAGGAATGGCATAGAAGCAGTGGTGATGTCCAGCCTTTAAGAAAGCCTTGGCTTTTTTTTTTAATATCATTCTTAAAATGGGATGGAGTTACAACTAGAAGATGTTGGAACAGACTTTTATTATATAATTTTAAAAATCCTTCCCAACTCTGTTATCCTATGATTTAGAAGAACTCTAATCCCTATTAGCCTGGAGCCAGGATGGCCTGAGTTTAAATCTGAGTTCAAATACCTACTAGCTGTGTGAGCTTAGACAAGTCACTTAACCTCTGTTTGCCTCAGTCTCCACATCTGTAAAATTGGGATGAAATTAATAGCACCTACCAACCAAAATTGTTGTGAGGATCAATTGAGATAATATTTGTAAAGCACTTAGTGCAGTGCCTGGCACATAGTAGGTGTGATATAAATGCAATTACTATTATTTATTGTTATACCTAATAAGAAAACTAAAATCCAAAACTTGTTTAGAAGGGACTCTGAATCTAGCTCCTACTGACCCTAGATGAAGTCAAGTAACACCATTCTGTCCTATTCTGCAATTCGTTGTTTAACTAAACATGTAAAAATAAAGGTGCCTGAGTTTAAACAGGTAGGGCACTGGCTGATAGAAGAGCTGTTATTTTAATTTGTTTATAATGTAGCAGTTTCTGCTCCATAGGATCCCCATAACTTGTTGTGTTTGCACCTTATTAAACTCCTGTTTGAGTCAGAATTTATAGGACTGAAGCCCCTGGAATATTTCAAGCTACAATTTAACTTGGTGTGAATTATGCACAAAACAAAAGGGAAAGGCCAGCTTGGGACTAGATACACAAACCATTGAAGAACCCAAAGCAAATCACAGGCAACCTTCTGCATTGAGAAGAGGGCATATTCTGATTAGTGACTTCATTCTATATTATGTCCTTTTCTTCAGATTCCAACATCACCTTTCCTTCTCTCTAAATGCCCTGCCTTCCTCATTGTGGCAGCAGGATTTCCTCTTCCAAAGCCTCTTCTCCCCAGTTCCCTTTCCTAAGAGAGACACATAACATGGCCTACAAGTAGCTGGGGAGACTGGTCCAAACAAGGCCATGGGCATCTCCCTCATGCTGGTTGATGTGCAGTTTATCAGCATATTTACAACCGGCTGGTGGTGGTAAGTCAGCTTGTCTAAAAAGAGCGTTTTCATACAACTTAAGACCTGTGCTGTACGTCTCAGTGTTCACATCTAGTCCTCTGTGCTCCTCTTTATGGATCTTCTTAAATAATCCTTCAAAAGGTCTGTTTGTGTTCATGACCAACCTATTTATGCCTTATGTCCCCTTTATGTCTTCAGGATTCTAGTAGAAAAGGTAAATCTCTAGCTGATACCTTTTCTTGAAATTATATATCTATATCTATATCTACATATATGTACGTATATATATATGTATGTATATGTATATATGTATGTATGTATATGTGTATAGGTATATGTATTTATAATCATGTATATAATATATAATGTTTCCATGTAATTTTTTGCCTAAAGTCTCTCCCCTTTCTAATGTATGTTCCACACAGCTTCCAAAGTGATATTTCTGTTAAGTGTTTACTATATAACTACTGCATTAGGTGCTAAGGACAAAAATATGAAAGTGAGGTGGTCCCTGACATCAAGAAGCATGCTTTCTAATGGAGGTTACAATACAATAAATACAATAAATGATAAATATTTATTATGTACCAAGCGCTGGGCTAAATGCTGGGTACACAGATTCTTAAAAAGCACAAATAAGGCATTGGAAGTAAGATAATAAAGCTGTGGTCTATATCAGAGGGCCTTACCCTGGGGTCTTCAGACACCAAAGGAACTCTTGGGTAAATTTCAGGAGGTCACTGGATTTAGATTGAAAAAAAAATCACATCTTTATTTTAACTAAACTCTAACTGAAATTTTGCATTTCCTTCAATTATGAATGTAGGCAACAGACTACTATTTTGAGAAGGGGTCCATAGGCTTCCCCAGACTGTCAAAAGGGTCCATGACATAAACAAAATTTAAGAACCCATGATCTAGGTAGACATAGGGATAGGTAATGGAGTCATAAGACAGTAAGTTGTTACTCTTTCTAGGAAGAATAGTAGTATTGATTTGATTATTGCTTCCAGAGCAAGTACAAAAGGTAGGAAAGGGTTGGTAGGGGGTTTATAGTGTGTAGCAAGGCAGATGGCTAGGTGTCCCTTCTGGATAGGCCCTGGTGATTTGCTATTTGGCTGCATAGGATATGAAGCAAAGCCTAGAGACAGCTAGATACAGTAGAACAAAGTGAGTTTTCACCTGCCTATTCATCAGGAGATTTCAGTACCAAGAAGGAGTTAAAGCTGGTGGTCTGCCACTTCCTTGCTCAAAAAGTGGCTACCCACTGTTTCTAAGATAAAATATAAGCTTAATTTGACATTTGAAGCCCTTTGTAATCTGTCTCCAACCTACTTTTACAGACATACTGTGTATTATTCTCATTCATGTAATATATGACCAGGCCACACTGGCCCTTGTACTGTCCTTCCTATACAACACTCCATTATGTGTGGGGGTGGAGGTGGGGTATATGTATGTATATCCAGCACCTAGCATGGTTCTTGGCACATTACAGATACTTAATAAAAGCTTGTTGATCAAGCCTCTCAATTCAGTAAGGCATCTTTATGTTAATTAACCTCTAACTGAAATTTACCATTTCCTTCAGTTACAAATTTAAGCAATAGACCATTATTCTGACAGTCTTCCCAGACTGCCAAAGGGGTCTGTGACACAAAAGCATTTTAAGAACTCCTGAACTAGGTGGTCATAGGGATTGTGAATAGAGTCATGGGGCAATCAGTTATTTATTACTCTTTCCAGTAACAGCAATAGTATGTTGACTTGATTATACCTCCCTCAACAAGAACAAAAGATAAGAAAGGATTTGGTGAGGAGAGGTACATATGATATGTGGAAAGGCAGATGGCAAGATGGTCTAGGGCAGAGGCTTGAACTAAAAGCCTTTCCCACCAGTAGCTTCTCATTGTCATTCTCTCTCCTACGATAATGATGAAGGAGACATTGGCTGACCCCTTCCCTGGGTCAGTCAGGGAACTCATGGTTCTAGATGCTATAGTGGGTCTAGAACTAGGTAATGCACTAGTGTATTCAAGGCTTGCTTCTGTTTGCCAGACTCAGGGAAGCAGCATTCAACAGAGTTTTAGTGGAGGCAATGTTGGCTACCTCTCAAATTACCTAGCCAGTCTCCTACTTCAATCCTATTTAACCTCACCCCAGGCAAGTTTTCTTTTACAATGACTGTAGAGATGGCAATAGATCTGGGACTTCTATCCATGACAATGGTACTGGTTACTTCCCCCGGCTAGTTGCTGCCTGCACCATTAGGTCAGGTGGCTGAAAAACCCCAGCAATTTGGGACAGACTTTTCCCCTCTGGAAGCAGAGTTACACAGAGCTAAAAAATCAAGTAATTTACTGGCAACATGACCAGGCAAAGGAAGCAAAGTAAGAACAGCAACAGAACTTTAGTTTCCTTCTTTGGGGACAAAAAAGATCAAAGCATGGAATGGGAGGAAGACAACACAGTCAGAACTCCCACACCAAAAGCTTCCAAAAACATGAAGACTTCCTACAAGCCATAGAGCAGCTTAAGAAGTACTTTGAGAACCAAATAAGAGAAGTGGAAGAAAAATTGGGAAGAGAAATGAGAATGATGCAAGAAAATTATGAAAAGAGAGTCAACACCTTGACTGAAGAAAATAACACCTTAAAAAATAGTTTAACTCAAATGGCAAAAGAGGCCCAAAAAGCCAATGAGGAGAAGAATGCCTTAAAGAGTCGAATTTGCCAGATGGAAAAAGAATCTCAAAAGCTTTCTGAAGAGAATAATTCCTTCAGAATTAGAGTGGAGCAAATGGAAGCAAATGACTTTATCAGAAATCAAGATATTATTAAACAGATCCAAACAAATGAAAAAATAGAAGGCAATGTGAAATATCTCCTTGAAGAAACCACTGACCTGGAAAATAGGTTCAGGAGAGACAATTTAAACATTATTAGACTACCTGAAAGCCATGATCAAAAAAAGAGCTTAGAAAGCATCCTTCAAGAAATTCTCAAGGAAAATTGCCCTGATATTGTAGAACCAGAGGGTAAAATAGAACTTGAAAGAATTCACCGATCACCTCTTGAAAAAGATCCCCAAAAGAAAACTCCTAGGAATGTTATAGCCAGGTTCCAGAGTCCTCAGATCAAGGAGAAAATATTACAGGCTGCCAAGAGGAAGAAATTTGAATACTGTGGAAACACAATTAGAATAACCCAGGATCTGGCAGCTTCTACATTGAGGGATCAAAGGGCCTGGAATATGATATTCCGGAGATCAAGGGAGCTTGGATTAAAACCAAGAATCACCTACCCAACAAA
>CM053582.1:443322603-443355258 GCA_028627135.1 Pseudochirops cupreus
ACAAAATACCGGCATCACAGCCATGCCTCCTCAGTCCTTGGCAGTTCTAGGTGGCAGTTCTCAAAGTCCTGGGCAGCTCTCACGGGCTCTCAGTTGTCTTTCTCTTAGCAACTCAGGCTCCATGATACTGGTTACTGCTCTCCCAAAGTCCTTCTGGCCTTCTCTAAGCTTGGGCCTAGATTCTCCCGATTCATGGCTCCTCCCAGTTCACCCCTCTCTCTTCACGTCAACAAGTCCATCCCACAAGTGGGATTCACAGGCTCTGGGTTTTAACACTCAACCCAAAAACCAAGCCAATACAAGGGCATCTCCAAATTCCATTACCAATACAGGGAGTGAGTAGCCCCATCTTCCACTGAGAATGCTTTATGTGTGTGTCCCATCTCACACTTGGTTCAGTTATTTGTGGAATAACCACTGGTTTAGCGTGATGCCTTTGCTACAGTTATGACTTTCCTAGCCCTCTCCAAATCCCCTTACTTTAACTAACATATTGATGATTTTTCAAGCAATCAAACCCAGAAACCAAATCTGGGATTAGAGAAGGCAACTGTGCTCCTTTTTTTCCCTCAATTTTGCCTATAACAAATATCATGTGGTTAAGAAGTGGACACAGATTAAATCAGTCAATAGGCATTTATGAGATACCTATTGTATGCCACAGATTATAGATCTAGACTGGAAAGGATCTCAGAGATCATCGAGTCTATCCTTTTTGTTTTAGTAACTTGTTCAAGGGAGGTCTGGAAGCCATACCCTCTCACTCAACAGACTATACCCAGCTGTCTCCCAGTGAGGTTGCCTCTGTGACTGGTGCTTGAGATGCCAAAGATTTTTGGTCTTTTTCTCTCACCATTGTTTTTGCTTCTGTGTTGTGAACTGAAATATACAGTGTAGGTCAATAGCACTGGCCAGCATAATTTAAAACTCATAAGAAGGGGGGGGGAATAGTAATTTTTATTTAGTAACCCCTCTAGCCTACCTTTAGTGAAAGCTCCATTCGAATACAGGGGCAACTAGATGATATAGTGAATAGAGAACCAGGGCTGGAGTCAGGAAGTTCTGAGTTCAAATCCAACCTCAGACACTTACTAGCTGTGTGACCCTGGGGAAGTCACTTAACCTCTATTTGCCTCAGTTCCTCATATGTAAAACTGGAACACATTAGAGAAGGAAATAGCAAACTACTCCATTATCTTTGCCAAGAAAATCCCATAAACAAAAAGTCCATGGGGTCAGGTAGAGTCAGACACAACTAAACAACAACAGTTAATCAAGTAGAAGCTTCTTTGGGCATCCTTTAAAGTGATAGTGTTTTTAAGAAAAATATTGTCGTTCTGGAGTTTTCATAAAATATCAAAAAATCTCTCTCTCTCTCTCCCTCTCTCTCTCTCTCTCTCTCTGTCTCTTACACATACACACACACACACACACACACACACACACACACACACACACACACACACACACACACACCTTCCAAAAAGATTCAAATGTAGCTTAGGTCTTAGTCACTGATAGGTCTAGTTTGCAAAAGGCGGTAGTCCCCATGGATGTGTATCCTAAGAGGTCTGGCTGCAGAAGAGTGTAGCAGTGATATAATACATGTCCTGGGGCCATGTTCTCTGGAAGGGTGTTGGAAGTGAGTTCTATTCAAGAGCCCCAGGCTTATTCTTTTCCTTTCACTTACACTCTTATCAAACCCAGTTCTTTTTTCTAACTTTCTTTGAGGCCCTTGATTCCTATCATTCCATACAGTGCTGGGGGCCTCCTGCTAGACTGTAATGGGGAGGAATATGGTGCTTTCCAAACTTAGCATTTTCTTACAAGGTGCCTGGTCTCAGGTTGATCCTGGAAATTTCTTTAATGATGTCTTTGGGAAACATGTTATTTGATCCCTTTGATATTAATTCCCTGACAGTTAACTCTCTATAGAAGTGCACACTACTCTTTATTCTAGTACAATGGCAATGTCCTAACCTACTATTTAGCTCTTTTCCACCTTCAGCTGGAATGAATCAATCATTTTCCCTCTATTGTTCTATACCAATGGGAAGACATAGGGAAAAGTCTAAACTGCCACCCCCCCTTTCTTCCACTCTTCTTTATTTGCACTCCTCTATATCTCTTAGTGAGACTTGAGTAGGATTTCCTTAGAAAGGTCTATGAATTGAATTTGTGCTGCTAATCTTGGGCCAATCACCAAAAGGGCTAGGGTCTCCTCATTGCTTTACCCAGGGGAAAAGCAATCTTCGTTCATCACTAGACCTGAACAATGTCTGATACATTCTTCACCAGACAGGTGACCTTAGGCTAGTAACTTATTTCAATGTTACATGCTTCAGTTTCCTCATATATAAAATGGGGAAAGTAGTAATATGAAGTATTTTGAACTTCTTCAAATTCCAAATACTATATATAATTCAGGGTACTTTTTTTTCTCCATTAAAATGGCAGCAAAGGTACTATGACCACCTACTTAATAGATAGCGTGTGTTCTCTGGGCCATTTACAACATGATGGGTTTTTCCAGTGCTCTATTTATAAAGATAGGTCAAAAATATCATTTCCTTTGGTCACAGACCTAAAGTCATGTGTCAGTTCTAGAGACCTGGTTATGTGTAGCTCACACAAAATACAGCTGGTTTCCAGGTTCAGTCAGTGAACCACAAGCCCCCAAGGAAACTCATTCTACTAGAAGATGGATTTCTGAGCTTGCCCCACTGGCCTCATTTGTTAAAATTTCAACTATGGCCTTATGGAGCTTGGGGTCACAGCAGTCTACCTTTCCCTCTACCAGGCATTCCTCCAAATCAGGCCCCCATCTATCACATGCTGTCAGTACATTACTTCTCCTCTGCTTTGGATGTCAGCTGTTTGAACTTGTGTTTTAAAGAGTTGAGGCTTTTTTTCTGCTTTGAATACAAAAGTGACTTTGAAATTATTTGAATGACTTTCCTTAAACTTCTGAGAATTTTACATCCATTAGTGCTTCATTGCTATAATAATGGAGACTAGATCAGAGAAAAGGTTAAACATAACCTGACTTAATCCAAGGGAGTTTCAGTAAATGTAAAACTCTCTCTCTCTCTCCCCCATCCCCATGCCTTCTCTCTCAATACACAGGCCTGGTCTGCAGCAGACAATTTAGGGTGTGTGTGGTGTGTGTGTGTGTGTGTGTGTGTGTGTGTGTGTGTGTGTGTGTGTGTGTGTGTGTGGTAAGGTCAGGGTGGAAGGAGTGGGCTGGTTCACTCTCAAGGATTCAAGGAAGACCCTTGCACTTCTTTATCCACACAACAGGGAACAAAATCTGCCTATGAGACTATAACACATGAGCAACTGGAGCCATTTACTCTATCAGTTTTTTGCTGAAATGGCCAGGAAAGGGTATCCAGACAGGCTGTTACTTCTCCCTAGGGGAGATCCTCCTTGCAATCCCTTCCCATCTAAAATAGACAGCCAGACAAATAACATATGTTATTTTTTTTTCCTTCAAAAATACTGGGTTTTGACTGGACACTCAAAAACTCAATTCTGTTTAATTCAATTTTGTGAGCATTTCTTAAGCATTGCTATGCGCAAAACACTATGCTAGGCTTGAAGGCTATAGGGATATAAATGAAACAAACCCTTCTCTTAAAGACTTTACAATTTAATAGGGAGAAAATGAAATGTATCCAAATAGTTTCTTATCTTTAGGCTTTGGTTATATCCTAGAGATTTGTTTGTTTAATTCACTAACAGCAACTGTTTATATAGTAACAGCAGTGCCTCCCTTTCTGTTTCTTCCTTTCTTGACTTAGTTTTAGTGCCTATGGCAGCCTAAGGAATTTTTGCTTTCCTATTCTTTAAGTACTTTTAAGGGACTCAGTGTCTCTATACTCTTCAGGCAGTTTGAAAGGATAAGGGGGCAGGTAATTCTAAGAGGTTTTCTGATATAAAGTATTATTAACTCCTTGGGGGTCTAATATTATTATTAACTTTTAATTTTAATTAAATTTTCCGATGTAAAGCATTATTAAATACAACTTGGGAAGCAGAGGGAGCAAGGTAATATTGACTGAGAACCAGAATAAAAAGTTTTCAAAGAACTAGAGAATGTTGGAGCAGCTCAGTGGCTCAGTGGATAGAGTGCTGCACCTAGAGTCAGAAAGATTCATCTTTTGTTGCTGTTCAACTGTTTTCCACTCTTCATGACCTTGTTTGGGTTTTTTTCTCTGTTTGTTTTTGGCAAAGATGATTTGAGCAGACTGAAGCAAATAGGGCTAAGTGATTTGCTCAAAGTCACACATCTAGCAAATGTCTAAGGCCAAACTTGAATGAAGATGGGTAGATGGTGTGATAGAGTGCTGGGCCTGAAGTAAGAAAAACTCATGTTTATGACATTATATCTGGCCTCAGACACTTACTAGCTGTGTGACCCTGAGAAAGTCACTTAACCCTGTTTACCTCAGCCTTTTCATCTGTAAGATGAGCTGGAGAGGGAAATGACAAACCACTCCAGTATCTTTGCCAAGAAGACCCAAAATGGGGTCATGAAGAGTTGAAAATGATTGAACATGAATAATCTCAGTGTCTGAAGGAACCTTGATGTAGTGTAACCTTCTGATTTTATAGATGAGGAAGCTGAGCCCATGTTAAGCTAAGAATGTGGGGCTTCTTAAACTTATTCCACTCTTGACCCCTTCAATGCTTCTTAAACTGTGAATCATGACCCCCATATTGGGTCACAATCCATAAGTGACTTACTTAACCAAGATCAGTTAGCTAGCTTGTCCCCATTGCCTCTCCTACTTCCTATAGTGCCTGTTCTTTGTCTGTCTGTCTTTGTCTTTTTCAATCTCTGTTGTTCTCTCTGCCCTTCCCCTTCCCTCTCCCTCTTCTGTCTCTCAAAACACACACACACACACACACACACACACAAATGGCAGTAACAAAGTCAAAAATAGAACCCCACTCAGGGTCAGTCCATAATCTATTATGCATTAAATAGAACCATAGAATGCTGTTCACCCTGGTAAGAAACAAAAACAAACCATTCCATCTCCTTCCATGAGTTCATTTAAGTCCAGATAGCATGTATAGGAATTTTCATTCAATTTCTTGACATTTCCTCTTTCCTAGTCTTGATTTTAAAAAATCAATCTGGAGTGAGACAAGGGTAAGGACATCCAACTGCACTTGATCTTGAACCTTTGTCTCACAGGTGCTTGGGAGTTCCTGGTTTGTTTGCACATTTGCTATTCTAATGTGTAAGAATTTGTCTTTTGCAGTGGGGACTTTGCTGAAGATTAGCTTTACTCTCTGGGAACTGTCTTGTACCATAGCCATAAATTAAAATATTTTCAAAAGAGGAGATTTCCCATTAGAAGCTAGCCTCTCCCTCTTACAAGCTTCTGCACAAACTCCTTCCAAATGCTGACACACAGCCTGGTATAAGTGGGTTTATGATTTGGGGAACCCAAGTACATACAATAGTGATGATTCTGATTGTTCAAGGACCCAAACAAAGTCAGCACATATGTAAGCTGGGATGGCCCTTTGGTTTTAGTGAAAGATGGGCTTTCCTGCCCATGTCTTACCCTACATCCCCACCCCCAGCAAAGTATGGACTTGATATCAAAAACAGCTCCTACAACCCAAATTTCTTGACTCTATTACTAACAAAAGTTAAAATACTAAAAGACTGTGACCAAACTGCAGGTCTTCTCTAATTTAAATTGTATATTTCATATTTATCAACATCATTGTCATTTATATGTATCTAGTTACTTTCATCTAAAAGGTCACTAAGGACCTTTTGTTACCTGGAGGCAGGTATTACTATTCAAATTTTACAGATGGAAAAACAATCACAGAGCTAGTTATATGATTTACTGAAGGTCCCTAAGAGAGACACCAGGGGTTCTGGGAGCTATACCTAAGATATCAATTACTGGTCAGATCTTGCTATAGCAAAAAAAAAAAAATCCCTGGTTAATGAAAGATTTTTAAAGCCCCAGTTCATTTATTTTTAGCAACTCTGGGCAAAATAAAATACTAAAATCTGCTTTGGGCAACTCTAAACCCCTCAGTCATAAAAAATTATACCTCTAATTTTGCAACCTCAGTTTGTTGGCTGAGGAGAACAAATTCACAGGTCCAAAAGTACAGAGATGAAAGTGCTTTGGAGGTCAACTAATACACCCCCTTCTTTTTACAGCTGGAGAAACTGAGACCTACAGTAACAAAGGTAAGTAATTTGTTCAAGGTAATACAAGTAGCAAGCAGCAGAGCAAGGATTCAAATTCAGGTCCTCTGACTTCCAAGTTTAGCACTTCTTCCACTGGGCATAACAGGTTCAGTTTTATGTTTCACAGTCAGGTCAGTAAGGTCATTGACACAGGATCTTGTGTTGCTCAATTCAGTGATGTAAATCTGGGTTAAATTTTTTCTGAAAAACAAACAAATAAATTTCTCCTTGTGTCAGTTTCTTCCATGGAAAATGAAGATGATTTCTATTACTCCTTTATGGAAATATTTGGAATTCAACAGAGTAAAAATATAAAAAACAAAACAAAACATTGAGTTTCCTGATTGAAAAAGTGTTAGACAAAAGATGTTACTAAATAACAGTCCCTGGGGGGATTCAACTTGACATATTTGCTTATATGCCTTTGTTGAGAGTGTTACTAGGCTTATAAGTGAGCCATTATTTCAAAAAGTGCCATAATATCTGTCTGTTCTCCCTGTGTTTCCTTTCCCCAACTGACCTTAACCAATCCTTCCTCATTCCTTCAACAATTTCCTGATGTTTTCTTAAAATTCAAGTCACTATTACATAAAGTTGAATCAGAAACATCCTTCCTCTCTGTTCTGTCCAGGATTGTCAATCATATGTCCAGAGTCTGTTCATTTACAAGCCACCTGGTTCGTGTGGGGCCAACTGAAGGGCTTCATGAATCAGGTTAAGCAACTTGCCAAACTGGGACGTGTGCTGCATTTCTGGAAACCCCTTGCCCTCTCTAGCAGTGTACATCAAAGCAGAGGAAGTGAAACACTTGCCAGAGTTCAGATATTTGATAAGATGCTGACATCACACCCTTAGGTAGTGTCTTTCCAAAGACCAACTATCCATAAGATTTTTCAGTCTTCATTGGGGCCCAGTATCAGCTGAGAAGGCAGAACCAGAGACTTAGTTAATTTGAGTAATGGCTTTGTCATCTTTTAAGAGTCTGTCATCTTTACTTTGGTGGTGGTTTAACATTTTTAAGCCTTCAGTGATGGAAATGTTCCCTCAAGCTTGCTTGCCAATATTTTAGTAGAGGCTGGGGAAAGCATCGCCCTTTGGATAAACCCTAACTCACCCATCTAGAGATCATTGAGCAGTATGACATTTGTTTCACCCTATCTCCTATGACTAAAGTAAAGGGCAGTAGAAAAAGTCCTGGAATGTCTTTAGAATTGTTTCCTCATCTGTAAAATGAGTGAGTTGGGCTAAAAGACTTCAAAGGTCCCTTCCACTTCGAAGCCTATCACTCTATGACTGGGTATGACTTCTACCAATAAAAAGTAACTTCATTCTTCTGTCCCACGAGGTTAAGAGACTTATACATTACTATTACTCCTCTGCCTTCCAAAAAAATTCCTGATCAATTGATTCAAGTTTCCTAGTAAATGAGGCTCACAGGAAAAACCAAATGGATAAAGAATTAATATTCCCAGACTATTCACAGAGTTGAATGGACAGCCCATTAAGCAGGTTCATCATTACAAAAATCAAATGGACCGTGAGCTAAACTCAGAATTGGGTCATTATGGATTAGAGGACAGATCTACAAAAGGTTTACTATAAATCCTTTATGGAACCTGTAAAGTTAAGGAGTTATTTCTGATTCAGAAAGTAAATATGTAAGACAGACTAGGTATGTAAAGTGACTGGAGTTGGGGTAAAGAGAAAGAACTATTCTGGTTTCTGAAGCTTAACTCTCAAGGAACTTCAAATACATGTGCTATCTGTCTACACTGATATGGAAAATCATATCAACTTGTTTAGCTATAGGGTTTTTAATCTAAATTAATCCAATAAGCACTTATTAATCACCCACTTGGGGCAAGGCACTGTGCTAGACACTAAAGATATGGGGGGAAAGCATGAAAAGCAGCCCCTGCCTTCAAGAAAATTTACATTCCTCTCTGGGAATACATGTAAATAGATACATATGTGATGATTTGAGGAAGAAGAAAGCACTAACAATTAGAAGAATCAGGCAACTAGGTGGTACAGGGGTTAGAGATCTGGGCCTAGAGTCAGAAAGACTTGAGTTCAAATCTAGCCTCAAATACTTTCTAGCTGTGTGATCCCAGAAAAGTCACTGAACTCTTGCTTGCCTCAGTTTTGTCATCTGTAAAATGGGGCTAATAATAACACCTACCTCCCAGATAGGAGGATCAAATGAAATAATAAAATACTTGATATAATGCCTAGCATATACAATAAACACTATATAATGTTAGCCATGATGAGGAAAGTTTGCCATAGGAAATTACATGTGAGGAGAACCATAACCTGAACTTTATTCCATGGGTTGTTATGCCACAATGCCAAAATAATGCCTGCTTTTATAAAGTTGTAGGGTGGACAGATGGTGTCACTCCTGGATATTGATTAGAAGGGCAATGTGGTAGCATAATGGTTTGAAGGTTTGCTTTAGAATAAGGAAAACTTGGGTTCAAGTTTTGACACATATTAGCAGTAAGATCTTAGATAAATCATTGCTTTGAGTTGTGTTCTAAGATCTACCTATAATAAGTGACAGATATGATAGACCTGTCTGCTTTGGTGTAGGAAGGCTCCACACTATGAGTTTCCTACACAGGTGAAATCACAGGTCTGAATACTGTACCACTTCTCCAAAAAAAAAATTCTTGAACTTGTTAACTTTGTGCTTATCAACATAATCCTTTTGGGTGCTTTCTAAACAACGAACGAAAACTGGACTTATATCAATTCATGTCCAATTTTTGGTTAATTTCAGGTGCTTCTGGATCCAGTTGTGTGACAGCTGCTCTAGGGAACACTTGGAGTCACAGTGTGAACACCAGGCTGATTCTCTGATATCTTGACTAGAAGAGAGGACAGGTAAACACCTTGTCTATAATATGTCTTATATTCATTCCCTCATTTATATTCCCATCTCCATCATAGTAGAGCAGGTTATCATCTCACTTGCCTCCTAATCAGTCTCCTTGCCTCTACTTTCCTCTTTTTCCCCCACACAATACAATGCTATCTCATCAAAACACACAATTCTGATTACATAGGTCACCACTCAAAAGCTCTGTTGATCCAATGTGTGTGCCAGACACTGCACTAAGAATTTTGATTATCTAATTTTTATCCTTACAGCAATCCTGGGATGTAGGTTTATTATTATTCCCATCTTAGAGAGGAAGAAGCTGAGGCAAACATAGAGTTGGTGATTTAGTACCTTGCCCAGAATCATGTAACTGGTAAATATCTGAGGCTGGATTGGAGCTTGAGTCCTCCTGACTCCAGGCCCAGTACTCTAGCCACTGTACCACCTACTTACCTACAAAACAAAGTCCAAACAAAACTCTCCCCAATCTGGTTGCAACCCGCCTTTCCATACTCATCTTACTTTCTTCTGGGCAAGATAAGTGGGGAAGGGAAGGGAATAAACATTTCTTAAGTACCTACTCTGTGTCAGGTAGCCAGAAAGGGAGAACAGTAGCAGTTGTGAGGTTGAAGAAAGGTTTCCTTTTGAAGGAAGGGAAGAATTCTCTAAGGTGGAGATGAGTAAAGAATGAAGTACAGGTATTTGGACAAGCCAGTAGAAGGGTAAAGAATGAGTGCCCTCTTTGTTTCCTCTCCTTATGTCCTGCTTACTCTCTACCCTGGCAGTCTGGCTCCTGATCCCACCTCTCAACCGAAACTGTTCTCTCTAATTTGACCAATGACCTCTTAATTTCCCAATCCTATGAGCTTTTCCAATCCTCATCCTTCTTAATTGTCAGCCACTTTTGACAGCCTTGACCACACCTTCCTTCTGGATTTCTCTCTCTTTCTTCAGCTTTTATGGCATTGCTGGTTCTCCTGGTTCTCCACCTGCCTATTTGACAGCATATTCTCTATCTTCTTGGAGGGATCATCACTGATTTCCCACCTCTTAAGCATGGACAGCCCCAGGGCTGTCCCAGCCCTTTTCTTTCCCCTGCCTAAAGTCTTTCTATGATTCCATCAGCACACTAGATTACTCCCAAAGGATGATAATGATGAAGCATTTATTAAACACTGTGCTAGGCAGCATGCTAAGCATGGGGTAGGGGTGGGAGTGTGTATGATCCAAATGGAAGTGTGCAAGGCAGTCATGTCCTCATGCCTTCCACAAAGGGAGGAGCTAGAAGGATTGGGAGGAAGGTAGGAATATGTGCAGCAGCATCATGATTTGGAAACGCCCAGAATGCTATCCTCTGCCATACTTTTGTTTCTTCAAGGCTCTGCTCAGGTTACAATTCCTATACAAGACCTTTCTTGAACAGTGCCTCCAGCCCTTTCCAGTTAGTGTCTTCCCTTCCATATCATATCCCTAGAAATTATTTTGAATTTATTTTACATGTAGTTTGTATACAACTTTTTTTTTAATCTATGTACATATTGTCCTCTCTCCCCAGGTTCCCTCCGCCCAGTGGCCTGTAAACATCTTAAATACAGGAACATTTTTTCTTCGCATGTAGTAGGGGCTCAATAAATGCTTAGTAAACTGTGTTAAATACTACACAATTTTCTGAGCATCCAATCAGAGAGACACATACAGCATTCCACACTTCGGGTCCTGACCATATTTTCAATGTCAGTTAAAGACATCTATATACTTGTTATTCTCAATATTGATATTTTTCATTATTAAGTCTCACAGATCCATAACATATTTGGTGATAGCCAGACTGAAGGGTTTTTGGTTTTTTTTGGTTCACTTATTTTTCGAAAAAGAAAGCGGGGGAGCAGAAAGTAAAGGGTTCAAGGAATAGCCAGGAAGACACTGAAGATAATTATGGCAGCTTTAGATGCAAACAAAGAGACATTCAGGAGACACACTTTTTAACACTGTTCAATGGCTACCCCCTTATCTATCACCTCACTACCATCACCTCCCACACACATACAAACATATTTTATCTTTTAAGGCCAAGGATGATGCATGCTACTATTCAACTGTTCTGCCTTCCCAAGTTCCACTTTCTGCAGGGCCAGCCTGCTGGAAATACACTGATGTGGTTTGCCCTTTGTTCTGGAAGAGGACCACGATGTCAAGGAGATGATGACATGATTTGGAATTAAATTTGATTTCAGTGAGGGAGGACTGTGCAAAGTCACCAGCCTCACTTTCTCCTCCAGAATCATCTGGGTCCAGTGACCAGATATCCATCAGGATGACCACACTGTACGTGAGGGCAGGGCAGAGACGGGCTCTCTTCTAAACATTCCCTTGAAAACTTAATTAGAATCATTCCCTGGAAAGGGGCCTAACTGCTACATTCGAGTAATGCAAACTGAGGGAGGGATCCACCCACTGTTTCGAGTAAGGGTAGCAGAAGAACTTCTGGTGGATAAAGAAACATTACCTCTTCCCATTACAGTTCAAAGTATTCTATGATGAAGGAAGCAATACTTGTATATGTCTTTACTTACACTAAGTGTGGTGGATTAGTGTAAGATTTCATGATTCTGGTTAAAGAAGAAATTAAATCTTTTCCTGTCATCTCCAGGTTAGCAGACAGTGCATCCTCCTCCCCACCTCCACCCCCACACACAAAGAACTAGAAGACTAGAACAGATGATTTCTCTGATTCATTGAGATTTAAATTTTTTTTGTTCTTGCCTCTCTGCTTTTCGAAAGGGGATTCAGTCTTAGTTGCTCTGACTTGGACATAAATCCCCTTATCCTTACAGAAATTCCTATAAGTCATAATGTACTGTGCCTCATTTATGGGACCATGCCCTTTCCAGTATTCAGGCAAATAGGAAATTATTTTATAGTCATGGTAGGATCCAGTCTAAGAAGAAGCTTGATTATGTGGCAGGGAAATTCAAGGGAGGGGAATACCTTTATTTAAGTGCAACTCTCTGCAGTGATACCAAAGGGAACACAGAATTCCAGCCAAGTACATTGCTTTGGTTATAAATGTTCTCTGCCTTTTCAGAGTGGCTCATGTGTGAAATCTAACCCCCTGGCCTCCCCCTCTACTTTTCCTCCCCCACACTGCTACAGACAAAGCATCCCCAAGAGAGAGTGACCAGTTTAGAAACATGGCACAAAAGAACAGGTAGAATGTTAATTCTAGAAGAATTTTTTTTTCAGGACACCAAGCAAAAGTGTGAGACTAGCCCACCAAGGTACAACACCTGGTTAATTTAGCCCAGGTGTGGTTTGCCAAAAAGGTGCGGTATTTAAATCTGAATAAATAAATGTGGTAAGCTATATTCCACACAGAGTGTATAAATTGGTACCATCCTTGATGCTATCTGAAGGAAACAGAACACATGCCAAGGCAGACAATTATTATTCTTACCCTTGCATTCAGAAAAAAAGATAGAAAATTGAAAATTCCCAAAATACTTCTTGGGCAACTATGTGGCAAAGTGGATAGTGTCCTGGACCTGGAGTCAGGAAGACCTGAATTCAAATTTGGACTCAGACAATTGCTAACTGTGTGACCCTGGGCAAGTCACTTAACCCTATTTACTTCAGTTTTCTCACGTGTAAAATTAGCTAGAGAAAGAAATGGCAAACCCCTCCTCAAATAGGGTCACAAAGCATTGGACACAGCTAAGCAACAACAACAATAACAACAGAATACTTCCTGAGACAGTGTTTTTAAAACATTGAGCCTGGCTAACAAATCATCACTTTTTAATGTTCTGTGTTAGGGAATTATATCTGGAAAGGGACTTTGATTAGTACTTCCCAAATAAAAAATATATTTGCACAGTTGCCTCATGGTCTAAAGAGAAGTTCCACTTTAAAGCCCGCTTTTTTTCCTCTGGTAGAACATACACCTCCTGCATAGACAAAAAGTCTTTCTAAGAAATTCGACATAGAGAAGTGGGCGATTCTGAGCCACGTAGCCCATCCTTCTACTTCCATGATGCCTTCTAAACATCAGAGGCTCAAAGGTTAGTGCTAGGGTATACTCCCATAGGTGCTAGGTAATGTCTATTTTAATTAGCTGCTCATTCTGTCAGAGCCTGCCCTGGTTCTCTATCCCGACTGGTTCTGTTTTTCTACTCAGTCTCTCTGGAGACCAGTTTCTCTGGGCAATGACCCTCTCTGCTCCCAACAGCTAAATAGGCTGAAAAAAAGATTCAATTCAATTCCATCAGTATTTAGTAACTCCTATATGCAAAGCATTGTGCTAAACAGTAGTGATACATTAGCAGAAATGATACAGTCTCTGCTGTCAAAGAACTTACTTGGGGGGTGGGGTGGATTAAATACAACACTGTTCACAGATAAGTAAATAGAAGATACTTTGAGGAAAGAAAGGGCATTAACAACTGGAGGGGAAAAAGAAAGAATTCCTGGAGGAGATGGTAACTGAGTTGATCTTTGAAGGAAGCTATGCAGGCAAACTTGGCATGAGCTCCCACTCCAATCACTTCTAATACGTGTAAAAAAAAAATTACTCTAAACAAATTTTAGAGCTACAGAACCCACAAAGTTACAGAGAGAAACAAATCTCCCGCTGAAGGCAGCCTGGCATGCCAACAGGAAGAGTCTGATGCATCAAGCTAGGAGTCAAGCACAGTCCTGAGTAAGCCACAGTTCCACCTCCAGGGTGGCCTCAACCAGTGGCAGTGGCTGGAGCAGACTTCAGAAGACTAAATCACCAGCAGGTGTGGCAGTTTCCAGACTTATTAACCCATAAACACTGAAGATAAAGTAAAAGGTCAGTGTGGAACTATGTTGGAAAGGGGGAGGGAAAAGGGACATCAGAAGATCTCGGTCTGGCCCCTGGCCCCAGGGTGAGAAGCAGCAGAGACACTGCGGCTGTGCAGCCACTGCTGCATGGCTGCCTCAGGAGCTCCTGCCCTGCAAATCATAGGGGGATCAAGTGATCATTCAGAGGGTAATCGCTCTTGCTTTAACCTGCTTAGATCTGGGTTGCTATCTTGGGCAGTGGTTCTGGGGTGTGTGACCAGTGAGCCAGAGTTTATGGGGTCTGTAGAAAGAATACCTTCCTAATTGCTTCAGCAGCTGTGGAAACCCCAGCAATTTGGGACAAAGCTCTCTCCATTCTGGAGAGAGTTCTACTGTGCCAAAGAGCTCAAAAGTCAAGCAATTGACTGGCATTGTGAGCAAGCGGAGGAAGCACAAACAGGCCATAGAATCCTTTTTTGGAGATGAAAAGGATCAAGGCATGGAGTGGGAGGAAGACAGCAGAGTCATAACTTCTATATCAAAAGCATCCAAGAAAACTATGAATTGGTTACAGGCCATGGAGGAGCTCAAGAAGGATTTTTAAAATCCAGTAAGAGAAGTACAGGAAAAATTGGGAAGAGAAATGAGAATGATGAAAGAGAATAATGAAAAGCTAATCAAGGGGTCGGCTAGGTGGTGCAGTGAATAGAGCACCGGCCCTGGAGTCAGGAGGACCTGAGTTCAAATCTGGTTTTAGACACTTAACACAAAACTAGCCGTGTGACCTTGGGCAAGTCACTTAACCTCAATTGCTCCCTCTAAAAAAAAATGGACTAACTCAAATGGCAAAAGAGGCCCAAAAAGCCAATGTGAAGAAGAATGCCGTAAAAAAGCCAAATTTGCCAGATGGAAGAGGAATTTAAAAAACTTACTGAAGAGAACAACTCCTTCAAAATTAGATTGGAGCAACTGGAAGCAAATAACTTTATGAGAAATCAAGATACTATCAAGCAGATCCAAACAAATAAAAAAATAAAAGACAATGTGAAATATCTCCTTGGAAAAACCACTGACTTGGAAAATAGATCCAGGAGAGACAACTTACAAATTATTGGACTACCTGAAAGCCAGGATCAAAAAAAAGAGCCTAGACACCATCTTCCAAGAAATTATCAAGGAATATTGCCCTGATATTCTAGAACCAGAGGGCAGAATAGAGGTTGAAAGAATTCACCGATCACCTCTTGAAAAAGATCCCAAAAAGAAAACTCCTAGAAATGTTATAGCCAAATACCAGAATTCCCAGGTCAAGGAGAAAATACTGCAAGCAATCAGGAAGAAACATTTTGAGTATTGTGGAAACACAATCAGGATAATACAAGACCTAGCAACTTCTACATTAAGGGATCAAAGCGTTTGGAATATTATATTCCAGAGGTCAAAGAAGCTAGGACTAAACCAAGAATCACCTACCCAGCAAAACTCAGGATAATATTTCAGGAGAAAATATGGTCCTTCAATGAAATCGATTTTCAAGCATGCCTGATGAAAAAAACCAGAGCTGAACAGAAAAACTGACTTTCAAATACAAGAAGCAAGAGAAGAATGAGATGGAAAACAGGAAAAAGAAATCATAAGGAACTTATTAAAGTTGAACTATTTACATTTCTATATGGAAAAATGATAATTGTAACTCATAAGACTTATTCTCAATATGAGGATAGTTGAAGAGAATATATATGTGTGTGTGTATATACACACATATATATGTGTGCATACATGTATATGTATGTATAGGAGGGGGTATGTGTATATAAATGTATATGTGAGTGTGAGCATATGTATGTGCATGTATATAGAGACAGAGGGCACAGGATGAGTTGAATATGAAGGGATTATATCTAAAAACATAAAATTAAGAGGTGAGAAAGCAATGTATTGGGAGGAAAAAGGGAGAGATAGATTAGGGTAAATTATCTCATGTAAAAGAGGCAAGAGAAAACTGTTACAATGGAAGGGAAGAGCAGGAAGGTGAAAGGGAATGGGACAAGCTTATTCTCATTGACTTTGGCTTAGGGAGGGAATAACATACACACGCAATTGGGTATCTTACCCTACAGAAAATAGTGGGATAGGGGATAAGAGGGGGATGATAGAAGGGAGGGCAGATTGGTGGAGAGGGTAGTTAGAAATAAAGATTTTTGTAAAGGGATAGGGTCAAAGGAGAAAATACAGTAAGTAGGGGGAGGGATAGGATGGAGGGAAATACTGTTATTCTTTCATAATATATCTACGATGGAAATGATTTGGGTAACTACACATGTACAACCTATATTGAATTGCTTATCTTCCCAGTGGGGGTGGGTGAGTAGGAAAGAAGAGGGAAAAATCTGGAAATCAAAGTTTTGAAAACAAATGTTTAAAAAAAAATTGTTTTTATATGCAACTGGGAAATAAGGTATACAAGCACTGGGGTATAGAAATCCATTTTCCCTACTAGAAAGTTGGGGGTGTGGTGGGGGAGGACATAAGAGAGAACATATTAGGGGAAGGGGTATTCAGTAGGCTTACTATTATGGGGTGGATGGTAGGGGAAAGACAGGGAGAAAAATTTGTAACTCAAAAAAAATTGTCATGAAAAAAAATTTTTTTAAAAGAAGGAAGCTGTGGAAAGGCATGGAATGTCTGGTTAAGAAATAGGTGGTGAATAGTGCTCTGGAAAGAGTTAGAATCAGTCACTTGTTAGCTGTGTGACAACTTCTGGGCTTAACTTCTGTCTATGCCTGTCTCTTCATCTATGAGATGGGGATAATAATAGCATCTACCTCTCAGGGTTGCGTGAGGACTAAATAATATAATGTTTGTAAAATGTTTTGCAAACCAAACAGTGTCCTATAAATGCTATCTAACATGAAGTACACATAGAAAGGCAAAGGGGCACCATATTGTGAATGGCTTTAAATGCCAGGCTGGGGAGTTTATATTTTATCCTGGAAACAATACAGCTATATTGAAGATTTGTGAGTAGTGTAATGACATAGTCACATCTGTATTTCTGGGATATGATTAATTTGTTAGTACATTTCTGTCTATCTATGCAGGCAACAGAAAGGGACCTGGTACATAAGGAGAGACTAAAGATAAGAGAAAGGGAATGGTCAAGGGAACAAACTTCTGAAGGCATATGGGAGAGGATGGGATAAAGGACACAAATTGAGGGGTTGGCTTTAGAGAAAATGACCATGTCTTCCATAGAGGATGAGACAGAGGAAAAGAAAATGGGGGGACTCTGTAGAGTTGTTTTGATTTATCGAGTGAAATTCATAGTAGATTGCGTTAATTTTCTCAGTAAAAGGTGAGATCCTCTCATTCTTGGTCATAGGGAGGAGGTGGTATAGAGCCTTGATGAGAAAAGAGAAGGCTCAGGAAAGCAATCATGGGGAATGTGCCAGAGAGTCAATCAGGGAAAAGTGAAAGCATTGCTATGGTAGCAGTGAGGGCCCAACTGAGATGGTTGTTCAGTTGTTCTTTGAGACTCTGTGGCCTGTACTGTCCATAGGGTTTTCTTGGCAATGATACTGGAGCGGTTTATCTTTTTCTTGTCTGGTAGACTAAGGCAAACAGAGATTAAGTGACTTGTCCTGGGTCACAAAGCTAGGAAATGTCTGAGGTCAGATTTGAATGATTCTGGAGGCAAGAGTGAGGATATAGACTTGAACTCAGGCCTTCCTGACTGCAGTTTCAGCACTTTATCCTACCTACCTCCCCAAGTGAGATTAGATTAGTTATATTTATAGTACCAGGTTGGCATAACTGTGACTTTCTTTAACAATTGAATAGGAGGGTAGAAAACAGATGGTGGCAGGAGTAAGACTAATAATCCAGGATTTGGGATTGCCAGAATATGAAAGGTGACATGACAGGATGGAAGGGATTCAAAAGAGAGGAGAATAGCATTTTTTAGCTAACCAACCATAGCAAAAAGACTATGAAGCCAGAAGATGGAGTGTTTTGTTTGTGGAACAGCCAGGAGGCCAGGGTTACTGGAGTGAAGAGTACATGTTAGAGAGTAATGCATAAGAAGACTTGAAAGGTAGGAGGGGACTGACTAGGTTACAAAGTGCTTTGGATGCCAAACAGAGCATTTTGTGTTGGATACTGGAGGCAATAGGAAACCACCGGAGTTTACTTAGCAGAGAAGTGACACAGATATAAGATTCCACACTTCATTTGTTGACTTGGAGCATGAAGATGCTCCCACCTAGTTAATTAAGGAAGATGGGAAATGAAGTATAATTAAGTGATCTGATCAGATTAAAAAATGAACCCAATTCTAGCATAACAAAGGGAAATGATGAAAAGAGGTAGAGCCAGAGGGAGAACAGCACTCCCAGACTTCAGACTATATTATAAAGCAGCAGTCATCAAGACCATCTGTTAATGGTTAAAAAACAGAGAGGCCAATCAATGGAATAGACTAGACAAGGGAGAATCAGAAACAATGGAAATCAATAACCCAGCATCCAATAAACCAGAAAAAAATATGAGCTATACCCAGAATGGAGGTGATTTAGTAGTAAGTTTGCCCAGTGCCATAAAATATATTTCTTTAGGGACAGAGGCAAGCTCTACTGGCACAATTCAGATGGGCAACACTGGATTGGGGCTGACCTCATGGCTGTCCTTACTTGCTCCCCACATTGGAACATTGCTGCATAGAAAGGCCTGAATAGCACAAGCCACAAACTTTGTTGGACACAGACACCTGGGAACACCCTTCACACCTCACAATGACAGTGCAAGAGAGAACATGAAAGGCCAAATACCCAAAATGCTACTCTGTGCCTCCCAACTCTTGCCAATCTCTCCTTATTAAGCCCTTCACTAACTCTCACTAGAGTGTCCATTGGATCTCACCAAAACACTGCAATCCTCTTTCTCATCTCCAAGACTGCCTAGTCCTTGTTGTTGTTTGTCCTTGTTCTCAAAGAGGGACCAATGATATCACAACGATGATGTTTTGAATTGCTTGTGAATTGCATTTAAGTGAGGTAGAGCTGGGCAAAGTCATCAGCCTCACTCTCACCTCCAGAATCACTGAACTGGTAATGGTCAGGGATTTATTTGGTGACCTCGGTCTTTCTAAATTAAAGAACTTTCTTTCTCAGATCTCAGTTTGTCAGAGGAAACACCCATTTACTACATCCATTAAATCATTTATACAATCACCATCTTTCTTACTCCCTAGACTTCTTAACTGTTTAGTACAGTGGTTCTCAAATTGTGGTCTGGGGGACAAGGCCCCAAGACCCTTTCAAAGGTTCTTTGAGGTTTTCATAAAATGAGGTTTTCACTAAAATGTTTTAATTTCTAATATGGTAAATACTGGTAGATATAACTCATAAATTAAAGCTCTTTGGCAGGGAGTGGGGAATTCTCAGTGATTTTTCAGAGTATAAAGGAGTCCTGAGATTAGGGGAAAAAAAAAAGATTGTGAACTGCTGGTTTAAAAGAATTAAATAGTTTTTTTTTCTTTGTTTAAGTGCTTATGCTACAAGGAAGTTTGGGATGGGGGAGATGAAGGGAAATGACATTGATAGAAATGCAGAAGGCAACAGTAAAACCTTTTATAAAATGATTTAGCATAAGTGCACACTGTCAGCTTCCACTGACCTCAGCTGATCCCCACAGCAGCCAGAGTGGTCCCCGGTGTCATACTACTCAAGCCAGACCCGATCCTTGCTGCTGCCTCACAACTCCTCAACACTATTTAAAATAATAGATATAAGAAGGGATCTTGGAGGTCATCTTGTTATTTTTCTAGATAAATTTTATAGTTGAATAAGCTAAAGCACAGAAAGGAGAAAGGATTTGTCCAAAGTCACACAGTGATTGAGGCAGAGCTGAGACTAGACCCCAAGGCCTCCAACAACCATCTAGTCCATGGTAAAAGAATCCCCGTGATGAGATGCCAAAGTGGTTGATGAGCCGCTTCTTCAAGACCTCCAAGGAGTTTAAGCCTTTCCATTTTTGGTTAATTCTATTTGTTAGGGTTTTTTTTTTCCTGACATAAAACCAGAATTTATTTCCTTGCACCTTCACTCATTTCTCTCAGTTCTGCTCTTTTGGGCCTAACAGAACTTGTCTAACCCATCCTACAAAGAATGAGGCTGATGACTTTGCACTGCTCTGCCTCACTTAAATCTATTTCACTTGCAAGTCAAGACATCACCCTCCTGATGTCATTGGTCCTCTTGGAGAATGGAGAACAAACAACAATCTGTGAAAAATCTGTGAGTAATAGTAGGTAGCTGCCCCACTGAGGACCCAACTGGTTATTTCCAGTTGGGCAATGGCTGCTATTTTCTTTCTTCCTTCCTCCCTTCCTCCCTTCCCTCTGTCCACATGGGAAGCCATACCCTTAAATGGGCACTATGTCAAAAGGAATATAAATTTTGATTGCTTATACTTCACAAGATATCTTGGGGTTTGGGGGCTAGATTTTTTTTTCTTCCCTATGTATTTATTCTACAATTTCCCCCCAAACGTAGGACAATTAATTCTTTCTATAATCTAGTTTTTATTTATGATTTCTTGAAATATAGCTCTGAAAAACCTGGCTTTGAGAAAGCCCATTGGGATGCAAATGAAGCTACTTGCCTTTAAATCCAAATCACTCTGGCTCTCACTTACTGACCAATAGGTCCAAGCCCAAACCTCACTTGCTTATTGTTTGGGTTTTGGTGGCTTAGAGTGAGTGTAAATAGCGATTGTTTCTGTTCTGGCCAGAAACCCTAATTGTCTTCCCCTCCCAAACTGATTCTTTTGAGGAGGGAAACTAAGCCATCTCTTGCCTCAATTCTCAGACAGATTAAGACCTGGGAAAGACTTTAGCTTAAAAAGGCCACTGCATCCTGGGCCATCGCCAGTCATTCTGACCTACGTCTTACCACTGGACTCCACATGATTCTGGAGGAGGGAGTGAGCCTGATGATATTGCATAACCCTGCCTCCCTTAAATCCAGTTCACTTGCAAGTCAAGATATCACCATCCTGATGTTATGGGACCTTTTCCAGGACAAAGGAAAAACAATCACCACCCATCCTCCATGCGTTAGTTCTTCAGATTCTTGAAAAAAAACTATCTAGTTTCCCTCTGTCTTCTTTCCTATGATATAAATGTGACTGGTTCCTTCAACCAATCCTCATGTGGTAGACTTAAGTCCCTTCACCATTTGCTGTCTTCTGTCTGATATTTTAAAAAAGGCTTCAGAGGTTCTCTGCTGTGTTGTGACTAAATACACCAAAAGGTATATAGGGTGTTCAGGGAGGACTAGCAGCTCTGGTGTGAGGGCTTGCAGAGTCCTTTTCAGGGCTGCACATCTATCTTTGGTGTCTACCTGGCACTCAACTCTCACCTGTAGTTCCAAGAAGCTGTAAGCATGTGCTAAACCAGGTTGAGGGTAATGAATGGGCCTCAAACCCATTGGTGAGTGAGTGGTTTGTCCACCCTGAGTGTGTGAAGACTTCCACCAGTGGAATGGGTGAATGAGAACGATTTCTTCCAATGGCCGTAAAGGTGATTGAAGCAGGAGGTGTGGAGTTCTTAGAGCTTGGTCAGACATGGAAGTTGCCATGGTCATCCACTGCATGCCCAGCCATTGCCAGTTGTGGCCTTGATTTTTATCTTGCCACTGGACTTCAATGACTCTCGGAGAGAGAGTGAGACTGATGACTTTGTGCAGCTCTGCTTCACTTAAATTCAATTCATACAGGAGTCAAGATATCACCCCATGATATTGTTTGTCCTCTTCTGAAACAAGGAGGAACAACGAGTATCCCAGGAAGAAGTAAGCAAGTGCCCCAGAGCAAGAAATCACTAACTACTACTCTTCTTCTTTCTGCCTTTTAAGGCTCTACTATCTCGATTTTGGAAGAACAATCACCTTTTTCCTGCTCAAAAATGTTTTGTTGTTGTTGTTTTGCTTTTTGGAAAGGGGAAGGCAGGGCAATTGGGGTTAAGTGATTTGCCCAAGGTCACATGGCTAGTAAGTGGGTCAAGTGTCTGAGGCTGGATTTGAACTCAGGTCCTCCTGACCCCAGGGCCCGTATTCTATTTACTGTGCTACCTAACCAGCCTTCAAAAATGTTTTTAAGCTCTAATTGTAAAGGTGTTCTTTTTTCTTCCCTTTTCCCTTTGCATAATGCTCTTACAATCTTTATCATCCTGAAAAGGGCCAAATCTCCCCTCTACTATCTCAGATTCCCTTGCTAGCCTCTGATAGCCTGAATACAGAGAGCCTTTCACCTTCATCACCAGGAGGGATAATCTGAATCTGAAGCACAGAGAATAGGGTGACTGTGGCAGAAATACAAAGATCACAATGTTAGACACCGCACAATTTCCCATCTTCTCCATAATGTTTGAAACTCTTAGCCTTATGTCTCAAAAACTATTTGTGCGTGTTAACACATTACCCTAAGCGCCTGGTTAAAACTGTGTGCAGCCAATTACCACTTCTTAATAACTTAACAACCACAATTTAATTCCTTTCCTTTACCCCAACAGCTCTATAGCCATGACCATGATCTCCCCTTCAGCCTAGTACCAATTCTGTTTCAGAGCAGCTAGGTGGGCCAGGAGATAGAGTGCCAGGCCTGGGGTCAAGAATCTTCCTGAGTTCAAATTAGGCCTTGGACACTTATTGATTTAGTCTCCTCATCTGTAAAATGAAAAGGAAATAGCAAACCACTCAAGTCTTTGCCAAGGAAACCATAAATGAGGTCAGGAAGAGTCATAAAGGAATGAAAAAAACAACTAAAGAATAATTTTGTTTCATCAGTTTGCCCCACCCACCAATGTACTCTAATTGTTCCACTTATCTTTCCTTCCTTTCCTTCCTTCTTCTTGCCAACTATTTACTTTTTATCTTTTTTAGATTTGCTCTTCTAGTCTTTTCCCTAAACCTTCTTAATCATCTTTAATTCTTTTGTATCCTCTTTAATTGTCCTTGATGTTGCTTCTCTTAAGACCTGGAAGTAGAATCTGGACCAGGAATATGGCTCAGAGATTATTCTCCAAATTTTCTAAAAATGTATCCAAAATTTTGCAAATGGTCTTCTCACCGATTTCATCCTCTTCACTAGTGCCCTTTCAAGTCACCTACGCAATTTTCTGCTCCCAAGTTCTCTCTTCTTTTGCTCCACTCTCACAGAAGAGTTTCAGCTAGGTTTTCTGTCTTCTAATCCATTCCTTTGTCTACCACTCTACCAAAATTCCCTGTGGGTCTCCAAATTTACCAAATAAGAGGTCAAATGCGATGCATACAGAGGAAGGATCATTGACTCTTTAGTCAGAGGACTGGGCTTCAATTTTCTCATATATAAAATGAAGGGATTTGAAAGGATGGCTTCTGAGATCCATTCTAATTTATATTTTACAAGAAGTAACTGGACAGAGTGATGGGTCTGGAGTCAGGAAAACCTAAGTTCAAATCTGGCCTCACATGCTTACTAGCTGTATGACCTGGACAAGTGACTTTGTTTGCCTCAGTTTCCTCAAGTGTCAAATTAGAATAATAATAGCAAGGTTGTTGTGAGGATCAAATGAGAAAATTGTGAAAGACAGAACAGAAGAGGCACTATGTTTATTCAGATACACACTCATCCTATGATCTTATGGTGCATTCCATCTGAATGACCTTAAATAAGACATTTAAACCCATTGGGTCCATAGTTTCCTCATCTATAAAATGAGAGGGTTGGATTAGATGGCCTCTTGGTGTCCTTCTGGTTCCAGATATGTGATTGTACAATATTGGCAAGGTAGCCCCTGAGAGCTGGGAATTATCTGTAGAGTCTTTATGGTGGGCACATTGGATAGAACCTCTGGATCTGCCAATGACATATTGATGGTCATCATAGTAGGGCTTCTAGAGTTCTATCACACCTTTGCAGATCATTTAAAAACAAACAAACATAACAATACACCCTACCTACCTGCTCTATGAAAGTTTAAAAGCTAGCTTTTCAAATTCCTGGAGCCAAGAATGTGAACAAGTAACACAGGCACAAAATTCTCCTTAAAGATCATTGTGCTCACAGACACATGCCTGGAACCCCAAATCTTTCTTTAGTCCAACTTCACAAACTTTAGGTTTAGGGGAGGTGGGCACAGAAAGTATACAGTGGGAGTGGAGGAGGGCAGTAAGTTTTTAATTGTGTTATTTCACAGTAACCTCATTTACTTGTTCCAACATGGGAGAATTGGTAGCTACTCTGTCTTTATCATACTCCTAGGTTTTTTTTGGTTACCTTACTTTTGGCTACCAAGACTTTGGGTGTCAGTGGTAGGGCTGTATCCCTAAATGATTATGGGACATGACCACTTAGGTATGAGTGAGAGATTCACTTTCAAATATTATTGGGGATAGAGGTAATGCTAGTTTGAATTCTTCCTTTCCTGAAAGGAGCCAGGGTTATGAGGGTGTTAATGCTCATATTTTATTCAAAGGCAAAATGGGATACCTGCAAGTGAACTCTTTGTTCAACATAGATTCTTTCAGCTGAGTAAGTGAATGGTATTATTGTTTCACCCTTATCTTGCACTGAGGAGGATTGGATCTTAAGACTCTGGATTTTATTAAAGTAGAATCTCTCACTATGGGGCAAAGGGTCAAAGGTTCATGTCTGTTTATCACCATAAGCATTCTGGTTCTGTTCCTCATAGAAGAGAGTAGGAGGAAGGAAGGCAGAAGTAGCAGTAGTTGAGGACATGACTTTTCTCCCTTTACTCATGGTATTGTCCTTTGGCTGAAAAAATACTCTTTCTCTTCATAAAAATTGGGTTTTGAAATGTTTCTTGCTATTTGCCTGCATTTGAGTTGGGAAGTGTTGTTTGCTATGTAGAAGTGAATTTATACAAAGAAAGTCATGGGAATGGGTCAGTTGGTGAGTGTTACTGGAAACCAGGGTCCCCACAGTCATAGGGTGAAGCCTGGCAAAGGCTCGGTGGCAAGGATTTCTCCACTAGTAGTGCTATGGCATATAGGGAGCTATGGAATGATGCTCTAAAGATATTAGGCCTTTATTTCCTATCATTGACTTGAGGGTTTTAGTCACAGACTTTTATTAGTGGTTTTTTTTTCTCTTAAATTCTTGGAAACAGAAAAGATGAGCATAGTAAAAGAGAAGAAAGGGAACCCAGAATCTTTCTTTATAGCTATGTTTAGGCTTGGTATGCTACTGCAATTTTTTGTTTGGTTTGGCTTGGTTTTTGCAATACCATACAATATCTCAGATGTAGCCTGTTCTTTAAAATGGACTAAGCTGAGGAATTAACTTGGCTTTGTGCTTCTGTAAGTGAGTTGGGACTTTTAGTAACCATGGTGATCGCTCACTTCCCTATCGCTTTCCTTATCCTGTCCCCCACTGACTTTCACAGCATTTAAGAGCAGTCAGGGGTTCCTGCCAATCTAGTCTGTGTTTGTATGCTGTAAAGAGAGAATTTTTTCCTCCTAGGGTCCACACCTGTAGGCTTCACTATTGATCTGGCAGAATTTGACATTGCTAGCATTCGAGACAAAGAGTAAGTGTGCGAGAGTGTTGGCCCCGTGTTTTACGGACCTCAGCAAGCCAATCCATTGCCAGTGCAATTTTGAGAAAGCCAAACAAGATTGTTTTCTGTATCCCTAAAACCTTTTTTGCTGAATCATCAGCTCATTTCTGCCCACAGGCTTGATGGCATATGAGGATGGTAAAGGATAAATAAGTAAGTATTCTGAACTGCAAAACTGTGGGACTTCCAGAAACAGAAATGGTTTTTACAAGGCTTGGGAAAGTTAGAACTGAGGTTAGAGGTCCCCAGAGGATCTGGAAGTGATTGAGACTGAATCCACCTGGAACCTCATGCTGTTGGCTTTCTAGTTCCTTTGCTGCTTATAACCACATATTAACATAGGACTGCTCCTGCAAGCAGATTGAAATTAGTTGAGAGGAATTTCTGCATTCAACCATGAGTCTGTGGTCACCTTCAGTGACAGAGAGAAGATGCAGGAGTTAGAATGTTTTCCTTGAAAGGCAGAATGGTTCTTTTCCCCCAGATACCCTCCCTCCATCTCTTAGTCTGTTTTAATCACCAGTTTTGCCACTTACTGGTAAAATTTTGTGCCTCTGATTGGCGATAGAGTTAGTTACCCCTAAAAAGGATGAAATAAGAAAGAGTCCCCTGAATCAGTCCATTCAATCCTAGGTAATGGAAAATAGATAGTTATAATGAAAAAAGGACTGAATTTGGAGTTATGGGACCTACATTCAAATCTTGGCTGTAGCACTTACTATCTACTTGATGGCATACAATTTAATTCATCTCTATGGGCTAGAGTTTGCTCATTTATGAAATGAGAGGAGGGTTTGATTAGATAACCTTTAAGGTCCCTTCCAACTTGAAGTCTATGATGCTGTAATCCTACCTCTTTCCACTCTGATTTTCCACAGATGACCTTTTAAAGACAGATTAGTGAATAGGAAGAGAGACTTGAAGAGGAGCCCAGTGCCTGATGAGAGGCACATGGAGCTAGGGAATGGGAGACTGCAAGAAACTATGTGAAGCTGGGAGAGGAGCCCAGAGAGAAGCTTAGGCAGAGGTAACCACTATAAAGTGAGAGTGTTTAGACCAAGTGGGCACAAGGAATGTCTCGACAGATTCTAAGGCAGTAATTCTGTGTCTTTTTCCTTCTCTTGGGCTCCTTTATAGGAGCCTGAAGCCTTTCCTTCTGGGTATGGGAAAAGTCGAATTACCTTTATTTATTTGAAATATTTACTTTGTCTTTATTAGCAATGTTAAATACCATCACTTATTTGCTAGTCTGGGTTTTCTTATCAGGTATGCAGTTAGGAAGAGGCAGTTGAGGAAGAAGCATTCCCCAGAGAAGAAAGAGATTAAAAACTGAGGTGTTTTGCCAGAATTGCGGCCTCTGACTGGAAACTCAGAGGTAAAGAAGGTAGATAGAATTAAAGATCCTTCAATAAAATTTCCCAGGATAGAGAAGTTATATTTTACAACTTACGTAGAGTCAGTAGTGGACAATGAGTCAGGATAAATAAAAGTGGTGGAGTGGCTGGACCACAGTTTGCTTACAATGTAGAGTACACAAAGGAGAGGCATGTGAAATAAAGCTGAAAAGTCAAGATTTTGTCTTTTATCCTAATGGCAATCAGGACTTACTGAGGACGATCATGGAGTCATAGATTTGATGTAGAAGGTGACTTTGAAAGACATCTAGTCCAATACTTCATTTTACAGATGGCCCACAGGCTCACAGAGGTTAAACAACTTGATCAAAAGTTACACAGCATCAGAGGCATGTTTTGAACCCAAGGCTCTACCTTGTGATACCTGAGCTGGTGTTTGCATCCAGGATTTGGAGCTAGAAGTGACTTCAGAGGCCATCTAGTCCAACCCCTCCATTTTCCAAATGAGGAAACCTAGATTCAGGGAGGATAAGTGACTTGTCAGAGTCACACACTAATAATGAACCCCAGAAGCTGGATTTGAATCCAGGTCCTCTGAGTCTAGAATCAGCATTCTTTCCACTGTATCATTCTGCCTCAAGATGCTGATCTTTGAAAAGGTTTTATTTATTTTAAAGGTTTTATTTCAGATGCCTTATTAACATTATTATAAATATTTTGGCCATGAATGGTCATTTTTCTTCTCCTAAAAGTTAATAATTCCCTTGGGTATGGTACAGATAGTAAAGTCCCTGATGAGTGTGAGAAAGGTGACATATTTGGTTACTCTCCCCTTACCAGTGCAGCAAAGTTCTATCTTTGGCATGGTGGTACAGTTTGGTAAGACACAGGAGAAGCACACAAGTTGAGTGGTAGGTTAGGTCCCATTGTACTGGTTAGACATCGTTGTCTATGAATTCTGCTTCATAGACAAGCAGCGGAGGTTGGCATGGGATTCACATTAATCAGATGCCCTGAGAATTGATCCCATTTGTCTTACAGCACAAAGGATTCCTCTCCATCTCTGTCAGTGCTCAGTAACTAAGAGTTAGGCTTCCCAGTGTCACAGGGTTAAATGGACTCTCCTGCAAGGCAATCATTCTGTGCAGCATTTCCTGAATGGCATGAGAAAAGGAGATCTTTTGGCCTAGTTCCCTTCCTCTGGGACTTTCCAAAACCTTCCAGATGTACCTAAACTCAGGAAACATTTTAACAGCAGACATGGCTGTAAGTCATGTCTCAGAGGGGTTAGGAGCTTGGAGTCGAGAGAACCTCATCTGAAAAGAGATATGTTGATTCATCCAAGCTTTGTTACTCCTTCACTGGAAGGATGGCAGAGTCCCATGCACTAATTATGAGCTTATGTGTCACAGGAGGGAGGTTGGCATCCTCAGAATGGACAATGTGCACATTAGGTAGTCTCTTTGATGCTGTGGTCTACTAGATGAAGAGCCCTTTCCCAGGAGGGAAGGAAGGATGATTAAGTAGTTAAAGTCATATTTTGGATTTTAATTTAAATGTTACCACATAGCTGAACCACTTTAGAAAGAGAGAATGGCACTTCTCCCCTCCTCCTTTGAAGCATTCATTTGTTAGTATTGTTTATAAAATTGGACTTACAAGATAAGAGGCCTTGGGTTCAAAATCTGCTTACTACAACTTTGAACACATACTTTCATCTTTCTGGGCCTCAGTCTCCTCATCTGTAAAATGTAGGTATTGCTCTACATGGCTTCCAAAGTCACTGTCCTTACTAAATTGGAATGCTGTTTGTGAACTTCAGCAAATTTGAATACTTTTAATTACTTAATAGGACCAAAGCCTCATTGGTTATTTCTGCCTACCTATTACAGAAGACTTCAAGAAGGACAATGCTTAGAGGTCAAAAGGTGGTTGAATCTCTCAGGTCTCTCAATTTTAAGACAGAGGCTGTGGGAAGAAAAAAGTGGAGAGTATAAAAGTATTTATTTTGTCATGTGGTCCCTTTGAACTGGGAGTTTGAGCATAATTAAGAACTCTACTCTGTGGCAAGGAGACCCCCACAAATTTCCACAAGAACCTTTAAAACAATCTGCGTTTTCTTATATATCTCCATATATTTAATAAACAATCTGTGTTCCCAGGCCCTTTTTGAGAACGGTTATGAATTCTTTCTCATGTTGACTCACTGAGTCAAAGAAGCCCTCTGTTTCTTTTATATATATAGAATATCAAACATATAGTGTGATGTTGTGCAGAGCACGATAATGTATGTAGACCCAGCTTGGGCTGTGTTTTATGTTGGGTAAGTGAAATATAATAAAAGAGGCCACTAGTTCTCATAGGAGAGAGTTCATTGTTGGACCTTTCTGGATAGTGGAACTGTGATAACTGAGGGTAGTGTTTTTCACTTGTTTGTATGGGGCATCCTATTGAATGAGTCTAGGTCCTGGGACTACAGTGGAAAGAGCTTTGAACTTATATATATATACTAATTCTGGTGACAAGACTAAATCTTAGATTCTAATGCATGTATTAGAACTGGTAGCAAGCTGCCTTCTCTTATCTCTGTGCCTTTACTCAATTATTCCATTCCTGAATATTTACAACTCTGCTTCCATATCTGAAAGTCTCTCTCATTTCAAGACCCAACTCAGATATCATCTTCTCCATTGAACTTGCCTTGACTACCTTCATTCCCTCTTTCCTTATTATATTCACATGTGGACACTGAAAATAACTATCCTTTTCCAACAAAGTACAGCTAGGTCCTGATTAATGTGAATAATGGGTACCCTGAAGTGGTCTCATGTATTCAAATTTATACTATATGAGTCCTTTGTACTAAATTTTGATTCTTCTACTAAGTTGTAATGTGACCATTCACTTAAATTACTTAGATTCTCTCTTAATTTCATGTTAAAGGTCATTTATTCAACAAACATTGACTAAGCACTCATTGTATACTAAAAAACTGGTTTAGTACTAGGGATGCAAAGATATATACAATTATGATCTAAGCCCTCAAAGAATTTCCACATCTAGGAACAACGATATGTAATTTCATCCATATAAATATTCCCTCTACTATCACAGATTACAACTCCTCTATATCTTAGGAGACAGGGCAGCTAGATGGCACAATGGATAAAGTGCCAGACCTAGAGTCAGACACATTCATCTTCCTGAGTTCAAATCTGGCCTCAGACACTCACTAGCTGTGTGACCCTGGGCAAGTCACATAACCCTGGTTGTCTCAGTTTCCTCATCTGTAAAATGAGCTGGAGAAGGAAATGGCAAACCACTCCAGTATCTTTGCCAAGAAAACCTAAGATGAGGTCATAAAGAGTTTACAACAACTGAAAATGACTGAACAACAACAATATATCTTAATAGACCATCTATAAATTACTGTGGCTGAACAACTCATCACCCTGTAGCCAAACCAATTACGAACCTCCCTGACATTAGCCAGGCTGTTCCTTCAGTGAAAGAATCTCAGAATTTCATAGTCAGAAGGAATCTCAGAGGCTGAGGTGTACCCAGAAAGGAATCTCCTCTACAACTTAATTAATGAATATTATCCACCCTCGTTCTGAAGATCTTAAGGGAGGAGGAACCCACTTTCAATCAAAGAACAGGTAGTTATAAAACACCTACTATGTGCCAAGGAAGCCCTATGCTGGCCACTAGGGAACAACTATACTCAACATGAGCTTATGTTCTGATGGGGAGACAGAAAGGGTATACTGAATAAATATAAATTCAATAAGGATAAATATATGCAAAGTAATTAAATGCAAGATAGTTTAATAGCTAGGAGACTCAGTGAGTAAAGTGCTGGGCCTGAAATTAGGAAGACTTGAGTTCAAATACAGCCTCAGTATTTTTTACTAGCTGTGTGACCCTGGGTAAATCACTTAACCTCTGTTTGCCTTAAGCCGTTAGAAAAGGAAATGGCAAACCAGTCCAGTATCTTTGCCAAGAAAACCACTTAAACCATGGTCCACGAGTCAAGAAAAGTCACACACAACTGATGGACTGAACAGCTTGTGAGGGATGACAAAAGCAGAGGATTAGGAAAAGTTTTATGAAGAAAATAAGTGCTTGAGCTGTATCTTAGAGGAAGAGAGAATTTGTGAGATAAAGGTAGGAGTAAATCGATTCTAGAAATGGGGGAGAACCAATACAGTGATATAAAACTTGGGAGATGGTATGTTGTGTGCAAGGAATACAGAAAAGGGTGGTTTAACTGGATCTCTGAGTGTAGGAGGGAGAGTAACGTCCAGTAAGGGTATAAGGATAGGTTGAGTTCAAGTTGTATAGGGTTTTAAGAGCCAATCAGAGGAAGCTTGTATGTTTATTCTAGACACAATAGGGAAGTCACAGGAATTGCTTGTGTCAAGAAGTGACATGGCTCAATCTGCACTTAAGGAAAATCTCTTAGACAGTGGTGTGGAGGTCTGACTAGAATGGGGAGAGAGACTTGAACCAGGGAGACCAATTAGGCAGCTGTAGCAATAATCTATCTGGGAAGTAATGAAGACCTGAGATATATGTAAGATGAGGGATGTGAGGCACTGAGAAAAATGCAAAGATTATGAACTCAGGAGACTCGGAGAGCAGTCCCTTTGATCCAAATGGAACAATTAAGAAGGGGAGGTTTGGGACTAGAAGATAATGGGTTCAGTTTTAGACAGTTTAAGATGTCTCTAGGACACCCAGTTTGAAACATCCAAAAGATAATTAGTGATACAAGACTGAAGCTTGGGAGGGAACCTGGAATTAGATATGCATAGATCTGGAAGTCATGGGATTTGATGAGGTCACCAAGAGAGGGACAGTAGAGAGTATGAGTTCTTAATCTGAGATCCCTGAACTTGTTTTCTTAAATGCTTTGAAGACCATTCAGTATAACTGTTTTCTGTTATATATAAAAGATTTTACACATTTAAAAACATTTTTCTGAGAAGTCTATAGGTTTCACTAGACTGTCAAAGAGCTCTACAACTCACAGTTAACCTCATAGAGAGGGAAAAGAAAGCCTATGAAAGAGCCTTGGGTGGACATCTCTGAAAGCAGTAACTTTTTTTTAAAAAAAATAAATAAATTATTTATTTGTTTGTTTGTTTGCTTGACTACTTACTTTGCCAGATTCGGAAGAATATAATGTGTAAAAATCCAGTCCTTTAAAAATGTATAACATTCCCTGCCTGGTTATAATTCTTTTTTTTTTAAATAAATAAATTTATTTATTTTCTTGTTTACATCATTCATTTCCACAAGATTTGAATTACAAATTTTCTCCTCATCTTTCCCCTACTCAACACCTCAAAACAGCCATCCCACTATATAACCCCTCCCTCAATCTGCTCTCTCCTATGTCCTCCCCCTCACCCCTCTGACTTTCCAGTAGGGCAGGATGGATCTCCCTACCACAGTGCCTGTATATCTTACTTCCCAGTTGGATGTAGTTAATAATAATAATAATAATAATATGTATGTATGTATGTATGTATATATATATACACATATATATTTTTAATATTTGATTATAGAACTTTAAATTATAGATTCTTTCCCTTCCTCCCTCATCACCCACCCCCACTGGAGGGACAAGCAATTAAATACAGGCTGTACATGTGTAACTACGCAGAACATCTCCACAGTGGACATATTGTGAGAGACTGATTATATGTCCCTCCTTCCTATCCCTCCCCACCCTTGTTCTATTCTCTACCTT
>CM053582.1:443355758-443386808 GCA_028627135.1 Pseudochirops cupreus
TCCTGTGTGGCAAGATACCCAGTTTAGAGTTTATGTCATTTCTTCCTTAAGCCAAGTTCCATGAGAGGAAAGTTGGCCCTTTCCCTTTTGCCTTCCCATTCTTCCCCTCCATTGTAACAATTATCCTTTGCCTCTTCTATGAGAGGATTAACCCCATTCTATCTCTCCCTGTCTCCTCTCATTCTAATCCTCTCCCACCTCAGAATTTCGCCTTTTAGAGTATTGTCCCTTCCAATTCAATTGATCCTGTGCCTTCTATGTACTCATATATACACATACTCAGATATGTGTTTGTATGCATATATAAACCCTCCTATATAGACATATGTGTATGTATATGTATATATATGTTTGTATTCCCTTCACCTATCCTCATACTGAGAAAAATCTCATAAGTTAAAATTATTGTTTTTCCATGTTGTCATGTAAATAGTTCAACTTTGATAAGTTCCTTATGATTTCTTTTCCATGTTTACCTTCTCATGTGTCTTGTGTTTGAGGGTCAAATTTTCTTTTCAGTTTTGTATTTTTCAGCAAGAATGTTTGAAAGTCCTCCACCTCACTGAATGACCATTTTCTCCCCTGGAACATTATACTCAATTTGGCTGGGTAGGTGATTCTTGGTTTTAATCCTAGTTCCCTTGACCTCCGGAATATCATATTCCAGGTCCTTCGATCCCTTAATCTAGATCCTGGGTTACCCTAATTGTGTTTCCACAGTATTCAAATTGTTTCTTCTTGGCAGCTTGTAATATTTTCTCCTTGATCCAGGGACTCTGGAAACTCGCTATAACATTCCTAGGAGTTTTCTTTTGGGGATCTTTTTCAACAGATGATTGGTGAATTCTTTCAAGTTCTATTTTGCCCTCTGGTTCTAAAATATCAGGGCAATTTTCCTTGAGAATTTCTTGAAGGATGCTTTCTAAGTTCTCTTTTTGATCATGGCTTTCAGGTAGTCCAATAATGTTTAAATTGTCTCTCCTGGATCTATTTTCCAGGTCAGTGTTTTTTTCAAGGAGATATTTCACATTGCCTTCTACTTTTTCATTTGTTTGGATCTGTTTGATAGTATCTTGCTTTCTGATAAAGTCATTTGCTTCCATTTGCTCCACTCTAATTTTGAAGGAATTATTCTCTTCAAAAAGCTTTTGAGATTCTTTTTCCATCTGGTAAATTTGACTTTTTAAGGCATTCTTCTCCTCATTGGCTTTTTTGGCCTCTTTTGCCATTTGAGTTAATCTGTTTTTTAAGGTGTTATTTTCTTCAGTGAGGTTGTTGACTCTCTTTTCATGATTTTCTCACATCATTCTCATTCCTCTTCCCAATTTTTCCTGATCCACTCTCCTGAATGCTCTAGCTGAGGCTTGTCCTGGCCGCCCCAGGGCCATGCCATGGTTTCAGGCTGGGCTGGTTTCGGCTCCCAGTGTGCTGTGATGAGCCCTTCCTGTCCCACCTGCCAAGCTGCCTTCAGTGGGAGATGTGTTTTTCTGTATTTTTGTGAGTTCTGGAGCCCTAAAATTTGTTTAGAGTCATATTTTATGGTTATTTGAGGTGGCTATGTGGGAGCTGTGGCATTTTACTGCTTCTATGCCGCCATCTTGGCTCCACCCCCCAGCAGTAACTTTTAGAGTGCTCTAATTGTTAGGAACATTTTCCTTAACCAAACATAAATTCATCCATTTGCACCTTTGACACTTTTCTCTTAGTTCTTTCCTCTGAGGCTAAGTAGAGAAATTCAAACCATTGAACCATTGAAGGACTACTCTTTGAAAGTTTAAAGAAAGCTTTACTATTCCCTTAAAGTCTTAATTTCTGTAAACTAAATATCTTTCCTTTCTTCAGCAGATGCTTACAGGAATCTTTATTCCCTTTACCATCTTAGTTGCTTTTTTCTGGACAGTCTTTAGCTTATTCCTATTCTTCCCAGATTGTGGTACCAGAGACTGAATTCAGTACAATAGATGTGGCCTGGTCAGGGAAGAATACAATGGGATTGTCACCTCCCTCATTCTGGACATGATTCCTTTCTTATTACCACCTGAAATCACATTACTTTTTTTTGGAAACCATATCACACTGCTGACTCCCTGTTCTTCTATGTGACTTTGGGAAAATCACTCTGAGCCTCAATTTCCTCATCCATACACTGAGATGGGTCAGGCTGGATGATTGCTAAGGTCTCTTTCAACCTTAATCTGTGATCCTGTGTCTTATGTTAATATGTAGTCTCCTAAAATCCTAGACCGTTTTCATGTGAACTTATGTTTAGCTACATTTTCTTCATCCCATATCATCACACTGATGACTATTCTTTAGGTCTAAAACTCCATGCCTAACCCTATACTATACTACTGTCTAGTCCACATCTCTCTATTTTGCCTATGAGAATAATGCAAGCAAGATGCTTTGTTAAATGTCTTAACCAAATCTATGTGAATTGTATCTGTTCTGCCTGTGTAGTACCCCTGTGAAGAAAAGGAAACAAGGTTAGTCTAGCATGATCTGTCTTTGATGAAGCCATGCTGGCTCCTTAGGGTCACTATTTTCTTTTGTGGATCTTCTCGAGTCATTATTTTATTAATTTGTTCTAGAATTAGGTCAGGACTCATCCAACTGAAAAAATAAATAAATAAAGTTTAGAAATATTACTTTCTTCCTTTTAGAAAATCAGGACATTTGCTCATCCATATTCCTTCCACACCTCCTTTATATCCCATGTTATTCTTTGCAAGATCACTAACAATAGCTCAACAATCACATTTGCCAACTTATTTAATTCCCTAGGGCAAAGTTTATCTAGGCCTGGTCATTTTAATTCATCAAGAGCTCTCTCATAATCTTTCTATTTATCTTGGGTTTCAACTCCCCATTGGCTGTTTTTTTTTTCTGTCCTTTCTGGTTCAAAGATAATTCTTCCTAGTAAGAGAAAAACAGAAGCAAAGTATGAGCTTTTCCTTCTCTCTGCCACTGTGATCCGTTGTCTTTCCCTTTATTGATCCTCATTCTCCCTCCCCATAAATACAAATTCTGCCCTTTAAAAAATTTTCCTTATCCTCCCATGCCACTCTTACCATTAACAGGAGATGATGTCATTATCTGCGGATGCTTCCATCTTCTATACAACAATAAGAACAAACATTTATTAAATGCCTTCTGTGTGACAGGTACTATGCTAACTGCTGGGAACAAAAAGAAAGGCAAAAACCAACCCTGTTCTCAGAGAACTCACAGTCTAATGGGGAAACAGCATGCAAGCAATTATGTACATACAAGGCTTAAACAGGATAAATTGGAGGGGAGGTAGTGTCATCAGTGAGGTACTCAGATTAAGGAAGTGGAAAAGGCTTCTTGCAAAAGATGGAATTATAGCTAAGATTTTTGGGAAGGCAGAAAAGTCAGGAGGAGGAGATGATCAAAAAGAAGAAGGTTCTTGGCCACTGAAAATGCTAGCTTGGAAGATGGAGTGTTGTGTTCAAAGAACAAACAAGAAGTCCCATGTAACTGGATTATAGAGTATGGAGAGCAGAAAAGTAGAATGAGACTATACAAAACAGAAGATTTAATATTTGGTGCTGGAGATGATAGCAAACTGGTGGAATTTATTGAATAAGAAGGATGTCATGGTCAGATCAGCAGTTTAGAAAGATTGGTTTGGCAACTGAGGAAAGGATGGAATGAAGTAGGGAGAGACTTGAGACAGGTGAACTAACCAGCATAGGCTATTGCAGTAGTCCAAGTATGAGGTGACAGGTCCAGCACCAGGGTGGCATCAGTATCAGAGGAGAAAACGGAATATATATGTGAGATGTTACAAAGGTAGAAAAGACAGCACTTGACAACTAATTGGATATAGGGGAGGAGAGAGAATAAGAAATCAACACCAAGCGAAATCTAGGTTACTAGGTGACTGGGAGGATGATGGTACCCTTGGAGTTAGGAAGGTGAGGATTTAGGGGTGACAAGAGGGCTATGAGTTCAGCTTTGAACCTGTTGAATCTAAGATAATTACAAGGCATCCAGTTAAAGAGGCCAAAAGTCAGTTGTAGATGCAAAATTATAGGTCAAGATAAAGCTTGGAGCTAGACAAATATATCTGAGAATCATCTGCTAGAGATGATAATTTACTCCACAGATGCTTATGAAGTGATCAAGCAAAACAGTATAGAAAGTTAAGAGGAGAGGGCTCAAAATGGAGCCTTAGGGGATTTACAATTGTCAGCATCAAAGACCTCTAAAGACAAGTCACAAAATGATGAGGATTGAGAAAAGGCCATTACATTTGGAAATTAAGAGACCATTGGTAACTAATGATAACATTGGAAGCCAAACTGAATAGAGTTAAGAAGAAAGTGAGAGAAAGATGGTGGAGGCACCTATTGGAGATAGCCTTCTCCAAGGCATTTAACCATTATAGACAAGAGTAATAGTGGATAGAATGTTGAGCCTGGAATCAAAAAGACCTATCTTCCTGAGTTCAAATCCAGCCTCTGATACTAACTTAGTGACCTTGGGCAAGTTACTTAACCCTGGTTACTTCAATTTCTTATCTGTAAAATGAGCTGGAGAAGGAAATGGCAAACCATTCCCATATCTTTGCAAAGAAAACCCCAAATGGCATCACAAAGAGTCAAATATGATTGAAAAAAGGCTGAACAACAAAAATATGGGATAATAGCTAATGGAGATGAATAGATCAAGTGAGTATTTTCTCAGGATGGGGGAGACATAGGGCATATTTATAGACAGTAGGAAAAATGCTAGTAGATAGAGAGATATTAAAGATTAGCAAGAGAGTAGGGATGATAGAGCTGACAATCTTCTCACAAATAGAATCATTTGTATATATAAAGAGGTTTGCCTTGGCAAAGAGAAACTCTACCTCTTCATATGAAACATGAATATATATATAATATATATATATATATATACATATATGTATGTGTATATATATATATATATATATATATACATATATATTTTTTACTTTACTATTTAAGTAGGTTGATGCATCTCTCTATAGCAGTGGTTCTCAACCTGTGGGTCATGACCCCTTTGGGGGTCAAATGACCCTCTCACAGGGGTCACAGGGGTTGCCTAAGACTATCGGAAAACACGTATTTCCGATGGTCTTAGGAACCGAGACTCTACTCCTCTATCTGTCTCCAGGCGGGTCCGCCCACATGCAGATATGCCCATATACAAGTATTAAAGGGTTGCAGCATTAGGAAGGATGAGAAACACTGCTCTATAGGTTCCTTGTACATCCACACAGGTCTCTTTTAATAGCTCCCTCTTTTCCTCCTCAGCGTAACTGTTTCTCTTTGTTTCGTTTGAATTTCGTTCTTGAAAGTTTCCCATCCCTGAGTTAGGGTTTTGGGTCATGAAGTCCTAAGCATTTTGCTTTCTCAACTCTTTAAAATTCACTTTTCAAAATCTAGGAGGAAATTTTTTTTGTAATCTAGGAGGTATGCTAGAGACCTCTCTATCTGGAAATTAAATTTCCAAATTTAATGGCCTTTTCTCAGTCCACATCATTTTGTGACCTGTCTTTATAGGTCTTTGATGCTGACAATTGAAAATCCCCTACAGCTTCATTTTGAGCCTTCTTCTCTTCACCTTTCATACTATTTCTCTTGATCACTTTGTAAGCTTCTAGGGAGAGGTCATTCCCCAGCAAGGATTTCCAAGCCAGCAACTAGGTCCTCCTAGTTGGGAAAATCATTGCCTTTTGAAGGAATAAGTTATAATCAAGACAAGCCAATAAGTGATGGACTGTCTGTCTTGCTTTCAACCTAACGACATCTCTAATAGTTTTCTGAATTCATCACAGACACTGAATGTCTACTGAGACAGTCATAAATGTGGTTGGTTTCCCAGATTTTTCATCTGTTTCCTCTTCCTGTCCAAGTGGTCTGTACTAGGTTTCTGGGATGGTGTGGATCAATGTCCAACTTGTAACCCCTTTTGCCCCAAAAAGGTTCACAAAACTATTCGGTAAGACCTGAACCATATTAAAATGCAAATGGGAAATGTTTAGCAAAATAAATAAAAATAAAATGCAATATGGATAATGTTGATTTGTGGATTTTTAAGTCAAAATGACATGTATTTGCTTTTTGAGCAATATATATATATTGCTCAAATACATACATATATAGTATATATATATATATATATATATATATATATATATATATATATATATATATATATACAATATATAGCGTGACATCTTGAGGGAGTTATCAGAGATGTATGAGATGAAAAGGAGGTTGACTATGTATTGAAAGCAAAAAAAAAATAGATACAATAATAATAATAATATAGGCATACTTTGGAGATATTATGGTTTTGCTTCCAAGCCACCACAATAAAGCAAATATTGCCATAAAGCGAGTCACACAAATTTTTTGGTTTCCCAGTGCATATAAAAATTATGTTTACACTATAGTGTAGTCTATTAAGTGTGCAATAGAATTATGTCTAAAAAAATGTACATACCTTACTTTAAAAATGCATTATTGCTAAAAATTGCTAACCATCATTTGACCCTTCAGCAAATCATTGTCATTTTGCTGATGGAGTGTCTTGATGGCTACTGACTGCTCAGGTGATGGTTGCTGAAGGTTGGAGGATGAAAATTTCTTAAAATAAGACAACAATGAACTTGAATACTTGGAGGATATCGCAGGGTTCTTAATTGACTTGACTTCAATATTGTTGTGTCCCAGGAATAGGGAGTTCCAGGGAGAAGGAGACAGGGTTGGTGGAGCAGTCAGAACACACGGCATTGACCTATTAAAATCACCTTCTCATATGGGCATGGTTTGTGGTGCCCCAAAACAATTACGATAGTAACATCACAAATCACTGATTACAGATCACTTTAACAGATATGATAATAATGTAAAAGTTTAGAAAATTGTGAGAATTACCAAAATGGGACAGAGACATGATGTGAGCACAAGCTATTAGAAAAATGGCACTGATAGATTTGCTCAATGCAGGGTTGCCATAAATAATTTAAAAATTTGTAAAATTGCAGTACCTGCAAAGCACAAGAAAATGAGGTATGCCTGTAATAGCATTTATGTGATGTTTCAAAGTTTGCAAAGCTCCTTACACATGTTATTGCATTGATCCCTCATGACCCCTTTGTCAAGTAGATGATACTGTTATCCCCATTTTGCAGATGAAGAGACTGAGGCTGAGAGGTTATCTAATTTTCACAACTCCAAATTCAGTGCCCTATTCACTATGCCATCTTGATACCTTGATACCCCCATGCTAGGAAAATACCTTCCTCTTTGGTGTACCTCCCACAAAAGACTTATGGGAAGAAATGGACAAGAATAGAACAGGAAGAGGAGCCCTGGATGGACTGTGATTTATGCTGTTGGAGTATCCGTTGTGATTTCTTACTTCATAGTTCTCTTACTCCAATGGATCTATGATCTCATCCTTTTGGTTATGCCCTTCCATGAAATAGATCATGACCTCTCCATGCCTTCCCCTCCATGCCAGCTCATCTGGGATCCAATATGGAAACTCTTTGGCATTCAAAGCCATTCATAACCCAGCCTCATCTTTTCTTTCTAGTCTTCTTATACCTTATTCCTCTCCACATACCCTTTGACCCAGTGATGCTGGTCTTGTTCCTTGAATAAGGAACATCTCCAGATTCCCAAATATTTTCTCTGGCTACCCCCCTGCCTACTCTCTTTCCTTATCTTTGCCTGCTGGCTTCCCTGGCTTTTTTAAAGTCCCAATTAAAATCCTATAGGAAGCTTTTCCCAAACTCTTTTAATTCTAAGGCCTTCCCTCTCTTAATTATTTCATGTTAATCCTGCACATAGCTTGTTTTTAGATATTTTTGTACTTGTTATTCGCCTGTTGGATTTTCAAGTCCCTGAAGACAGAAACCACGTTTCACCCCTTTTTGTATCCCCAGCACTTGGCACAGTGCCTGGCACAGAGTAGGCACATAGTAAAGGTTTATTGACTAATTAGGTGATGCTCCTCGGTCCTTCCATCTTTTTCACTGCGGGAGATTCCATGTGCCAAGGGTCTTCTTCTTGACCCCTTGACATTGCATGAGAGCTCATGGGCTCTCCTCCTATCTTTCTTCCCTCTTTCTACATGACTGATCCATATTAATATTAAAGAATGCCTGCACGAAGCTTGGTGAAGTAAGTGGAAACAGATGCCGATGCCCATTTCTTCCTAAAAAAATCCCCATAAGGCTCACTGGTGCCAGAAGGAGTATTTAAAGCAAGAATTAAAATTAAAATTCTCCTGCCATGAAAAATGAATGATCCATGTTTACTTGTGGATGTCCACATGGCTAGATTTCTCTGCTGTATCAAAAAATAATACCTAGGTCATCATACAGCAAATTGGTGATGTGGTAAGAGGCCAGTTGGGGTAGTGGATCAAGTGTTGGACTTGGAGTCAGAAAGACCTGGTTTCAAATCCTGCCTTAGACACTTACTAGCTGGGAAAGACAAGGCAGAGCATTTAATCCGTCTTAGTCACATTTTTCTTATCTGTGAAATAATGAAGTTGGACTCTATGACCTCAAAGGTTGCTTTCAGCTATGATCTGATGTGATGTGACATTCTCTCTTCTCATGCAGTGCTGCATGTATTTAGAGGGGGCTAAGCTACAGGGGATTAAGGTTGACATACAGAATGTGATTGGAATAAATTAAGCTGGAGTAATGTGTATCAGAAGAGTCATCTCAGATAGACTTCCCCAAGAGTTTCTAGCTCCCCATAGAGCTCCAGGGATAATTCTGAACTCAGTATGCCATTTATTCACCTTGTGTTCCACTGCCCTAACAAAATTTGGGCTTATGTTTGCTTGGCTTCATATTTTAGGACTTGACTATTTTGTTCAATAGCAGTGAGAGGACAAAAAAAATTCTTAGAGCTGGAAACATTTTGTTTCCTACCAAAAAAAAATAAAAACCCAACTATTTTTTTTTGCCAGCTCTGTGGTTGAAAATATTTCTTCTGTGGTCTAGGGATCGGTTGGATCTCATCACTTGTTGGCCAGTGTCTGAGAATTTTAGATTGTGGCTTCCCATCAAGTAAGCAGGCAGGACATTTTTTTTAGACTAACATGTAACAATTTTGAGTATATACATATGAGTGAATAAACCTGTTTTGGTGTATTAGAATAGATACATGCAGATCCAGCTCTTTCTGGATCAGAATAAACCTTGTTTTTTTTCCCCACATACTGTATGTATCAACATAGCTTTAAGTTTTCATCACTAACATGACAACAAAACCATTAATATGAGGACAAAATGATAGAAGGATGATATGTGAGCCATAAGCAGATTCAAAAGAGATCCACAAACCAAAGGAATCTGAGATTTGACTTGTCACATTTTTTATCTGCTAGAAACAAAATATGAGGTCTATTTTATTCAAAGATCAGGTAAGGGGCAGCTGGGTGTTGCAGTGAATAGAGCACCAGCCCTGGAGTCAGGAGGACTTGAGTTCAAATTTGGCCTCAGACACCTAACACAAAACTAGACATGTGACCTTGGGCAAGTCACTTAACCCCAATTGCCCTACCTTCTCCCCTCCAAAAAAAAAAAAAGATCAGGTGATCCAAAAACCTTCTCAAGATGGTAGAGTGAATAGGAACAGAACAACTCAAGGCAGGATTAAAAATAAAAGCACGAGACTGAGTAATTATTGATAAATCAAGAAAAAAAGACTAAAGCAAGTACATTTTTCCACCCAGGACAACACAAAGATAGCCAGAGGCCTATGGATACTATGGAATGTGTAGAAAAGTCTAGCTCAGGAACATAGCACCAAGAAATCTTCCAACATATGGATAGGAGGAGCCAGGAAAACCAGAACCTGCAGCTGGGTACTCTAAGGCATGAAGACTACAGTGTGGATGCATGGGGTCTGGATCAATATTATTCTGATACCTGAGTATCAGGATCAGGAGACTGTGAAGCTTGAACCCAAAGAGCAATGGATAGACTGGAACTTGCTAGCACAGTTTGCTGGCCTGAGCTGCCCTTGAGGTCCATAAAGAACACACCACTCAGTACCTGGAAGAAGTAGTGACAGTACACCAGACAAAACAAATCAAAACTAAATAAAGCTCTACCATCCCTGACATAAAGCCCCAATTCAAGAAATAAAGCAAGAATAATGACTAAATAAAAGAAAATACTGATGATAAAGAAATACAGATCCAGGGACATCCCAGATACACACTCAGAAGTGGAGAAAGGCTACAGTTTTACAAGGAAGACTTCAAGCAAAAACACAGAAGCACAGCTTTACTGCAAAGTCCACTAGAATTCCTGGATGTATTGAAGCAGGAGTTTAAAATGATATTGTCAATGACACAAAAACACAGGAGGAAAGAATGGAAAATCAAACGAGAATTTTAGAGTAAAGAATTGGAAGACAAATAAACAGCTTAGGAGAGGGAGTACAAAGCCTTACCCAATTAACAAAGTTCCTGAAAACTAGGTTGAACCAAACAGAAATAAGTGGCTTCAGGAGAGAATTTAAAAAATACTAGAAAAAATTGATAGACCAAAAAATATACTAAAAAGGGAAACTATCAAAAGCAACTGACCTAGGAAACAGGTCAAGAGATAGTCTAAGAACTTTAAAGAAATCACAAGTTAAGACTGTCCAGATCTATTAGAATCAGAAAGCAAAGGAAAATGAATCTACCAGTCACCTCCTGAAAGACACCCCAAAAATGATACAACAGCTTCCAGGACAAAGAAAATATACTGCAAACAGCCAGAAAGAAATAATTTAAATGCCTAGGTGCCACAGTCAGTATCATACAAGATCTGGAAACTCCTCCTATAATAAAGAGAGGAGCTTGTAATGTGCTATTGCAGAAGGCAATTGATAAAAGTTTATAGCCATGAATAACTTTGGAATGGTTGTAGTAAAATAGCCAGACTGAAGCATTATTGGTCAGGCTATGAATTGGTCTAGGGTGTTCCTACAAAAGTCATTAAACCATGTATACTTTTTGACCCAGAATAGAATAGTATTCTATTACCAAACCTCTACGCCCCAAAAAGAAAAGAGATAGGAAAAAGACCCATACGTATATGAATGCTTATAGCATTTCTTGTTGTAGCAAAGACCTGGAATGAACATAAAGAAAACAACTTTGAAAGTCTTGTAAGAACTATGACCAATCATGATTTCAGAAGCTAATGATGAGGAAGCTCGCTGCCTTCTGATATGCCCTGTATGGGAATTTGTTTTTCATTAACATGTATAAGTGTTACAAGGATTTTTGTTTTTTGTTTTTTCCCAAGTGGTAATGGGGGGAGTTGGGAAAGATAACAGGGTTAGCATAGAGTTGCCGAAACAGAAAAGAGGGTCATTGAAGATTTTTTTTTAAATATACAAATATGTAAAGGAGGAGTTTCAAAGGGAAACCCAGACAAGATTTAAAAGTTAGATTTTAAATTTATTGTACATAACAGAGATTCATGATTTCATGTATAATTTTCTTTATCTGTTCTGCTTGTATTTGGAAATATTCATTTTATTACATTTAAAATTTTAAAAGATATGCATACTATCTATCTATCTATCTATTTATCTATCTATCTACCTATCTATCTATCTCCCTAGAGAAGTGAGGTGCCTTATCTACAACCAGTCAGAGCCCAGTGACCTATATTCCATGAGTGGCCAAGTTGGAAGCTGATTTGAGAGAGAGAGAGACAGAGACAGAGAGACAGAGACAGAGACAGAGATAGAGACAGAGACAGAGACAGAGATAGAGACAGAGACAGAGACAGAGACAGAGACAGAGAGTGTATATGTAGTGATAATATACCAGATGGGAATTCTGAGATCAGCTTCCAACTTGGCCACTCCTGGAAGACAGGTCACTAGGCTCTGACTTGTTATAGACAAAACATCTCACTTCTTTGGGACTTAGTTTCTTCTGTCTGCAAAAAGGCTTTCTGATCCAGAAAGGAAATGTTTCTCTATTATGGGGTAAAATCTTAATGTTCAAGAAAAGCTCATAAAATAAGGATACCTCATTTTGGGTGCTGATATATAGTTGGCATGTTCTCATAATCAGGTGTTTACTAAATGGGTGCATATATCCAGGCTTTATATTGTTGGAATATTGCCTAAAGTGTTCAGTAAGAAGACCCTAACCTAGTAGTTGTCATTTCAAAACTCTCTTGAAAGAAACTCATTTTGTTGCCCCCTAACCAGGGTCCTATAGAGCAATAACCAGGGTCATAACCAGAACAATAGACAACTTGAAATTCATACCATCCATGTGATTAGAAGCACATTCACTCAGAATTTGGGGCAGCTTGAAAAGAAGCAACCAAATCAGAGGTTAAAAAGGATTACTGGCTAAAAGAGGACTAATTTTAGAACTTATTATATGTCATTGGGAGACCTATTAGAAATGCAATATTTGAAAAACTGAAACATTAAGGAAACGTCCTTCCTCCTTTCCCCCTCACAAGGGGCAAAGGTGGAAGTGGTGATCCACAGAATCTTGCTTCAGAGACTCATCCCTGACAGAATGAGACTGAAGATCCACCCAGAAAAGCAGAACTTACTGCACCAGAAATCAGCTCATGGAAAATGAAACTGACCCATCCATGCCCTCTGACCTCAAGGGAGGAGGAACAGAGGGAGACAGAGACAGAGAGAAACAGACAGAGACTAAGGTTTACAGGAAGGGGCAGTATTTAATGTAGTGGGAACAGGAGTGAAAGTCCAATTTTCTGATGACGGAGACATTGCTGTTTCTACCCCCATAATAATGAGACAACAATCAAAACAACAGCTCTCTCAATGCAAAGAAATGTCAAAACTAAATGAAATGGTGGAATTTTTGTGGCTTTGGCTCTTGGCGCGCGAGCATATTCATGAATTAGGGCCATGGTTTGGCAATAGTGAGGGCGGCTGTGTGGATCCTGGGGGAGTTCTCTTGCTCTGTGGCTTTCTTTGATATGCCATCAAACATTGGCAAATTTCTTTCTCTCAAGGCTATGTTTATGAGGTCCAGGGGTAAGCAGAGACTCTCATTATAAAGCCCCAAGCAAAAACCAAATTAGAACTCCCTGATGCTTTCCCACATTCACACGTCCTTGCTTGCAAGCTGAGGGGCTGACCCACCAAGCTAGGAGCAAAGGGGCAAACTAGGGGGAAAGGACAGCTGGGTTCTATTCTCAGAATTACAAAATCCTGTGTCTGTTATCTTAGTAAAGTCATAGACTTTCCTTGCTAGTTTTCTTGTTACTAAAAGTCAGAGAATCCTCCCTACTTACAAGCTATTTTAAGAACTGATTGCTTCAAGAAAGGTTTTTTGATTTCCATAAACAAGATACCCATCAAACACAAGATACAACTTTGTGTTGTTGTTCACTTGTTTCAGTTGTGTCTGACTCTCTGTGACCACATTTGGGGTTTTCTTGGAAAAGATACTGGAGTGGTTTGCCATTTCCTTCTCTGGCTCATTTTACAGATGAAGAAACTGAGGCAAACAGGGTTCAGCGACTTACCCAGAGTCACACAGCTAGGAAGTGTCTAAGGCTGGATTTAAGCTGAGGTCTTTCTGAGTCCAGGCCTGGCACTTGATCCATTGTGCCGCCTAACTGCCCACAACTTTGTAGAAGTGTCCTAAAATTCTCCACTCCTCCTGTTCCTCCACATTCTCCCAATCTAACTACTTATCGCTTATCACAGCAATAATGAAGCACATTTCATTGTTGGCCTGTGATAACTTGTTACTGATCATGTGGACATTTTCAAGTCTATTCCTGTATTTGGCAACTGGAACATGGGACTTCCATGGAGATCCAAGTAGATATAAGTGACATTATATATAGATTTGGGGAACCAATGGGTCATCTGTCCTACTGGCACTTGCATATTGAAAACCAAATTAGTATGGTACTGTCCTGGAGCTCTTAAGGCACTGGGGAAGGTTGTGGGTCTGCTCAGGTAATGAGATTCAAGCCAAACTATTCCAATAGTGGATGATTGATATCTAATTTGTGACTGTAAGATCTTTTTTCCTCCTTTGTTACATCACATCATTTGTGCATTCTGTCTACAAAGCAGTAGCTGACAGTGGAAAGGCCTATGTAAGTGTGGTAACCACAGAAATATCTGGTTGGGGGAAGCAAAGGTCATTTGATTGGTGGAGGAAATTTTGGTATTAAAAAACCATAGGCATCTTGTCTGAGCTAATGATTGTGAGTTAGATGAGGTAAATGAACCCAGGTCTTCATTTATTATGCCACAGCTAGTCACTAGCCCCAATCTTTGTCATTCATTTATCTGGTAGGTATATATAGTGGGGAGACTGGCCAGTGATGGCCCAATTCTATTCCTTCGAACATGCTCAGATTAGCCAGGTAGCCCAGTGGATAGAGTACTAGGCCTACTTCATATGAGGCCTCAGAAACTTACTAGCTGTGTGACGCTGGACAAGTCATTTAAACTGTTTGCCTCAATATCTTCAACTGTAAAATAGGAAACATCTGCCTCTCAGGATTTTTGTGAGGATCAAATGAAATAATCATCTGTAAAATGCTTAGCCCAATGCCTCGCTCTTGATAAGCATCATATTACTGTTAGCTAGATTATTATTATTTTTTGCCATTCCTGGTGGAAGGTTGTGTACAGATATTCCTTGCCTGGTTCCAATCCATGGAATTTTGGAACCCTTTATCCAACCACAAAGAGAGAAAAGGACATCCGATGACCAGGGCCCTACATGCATATTTTAATGGGTCCCATTTGCATTATTTATAGGTATTCTCATGAAGTAGTGATTCACACTATGTTAGGAGGTGCAGTGGACAAAGTGCTAGCCCTGAAGTCAGGAAGACTCATCTTTCTGAGTTCAAATCCAACCTCAGACACTTACTAGCTATGTGACACTGGGCAAGTCACTTAACCTTTTGCCTCAGTTTCCTCATCTGGAAAATGAACTAGAGAAGGAAATGGCAAACCACTCCAATATCTTTGCCAAGAAAACCCCAAATGGGTTATTAAGAGTCAGACATGACTGAAACTATTGTGCTCAAACTTGAAGTATGACGGTAATCAGGCACACATGTAGAGGAAGGGCATAGCCAAAGAGTACCTCCTTCCTCTGGGTCCTAGAAATCCTTTTTGCCTTTATGATACCTCTTCTCACCCAGTTCTCTATTGGTCTCTCTGGATACAGGCACAGTGTCTTTCTAGAATTAATAGCCATCACATCTCTCCCTGACAAGGACTTACTTTGCCTGAAGCTGATGCCATCTTGAGGTGATTGTCTCTCCACATTCATCACCAGGTATTTCTTCTATCATAATCCACTGCTATTGCAGTGGATGTAGTGCCAATGTAATATTCACAGCATTCACAGTCACATAGTGCTCAATCACAAAATATAACAGACTCTCCATATAGAAAACAGAAGCAAAAACATTTATTCAGACACCAGAAAAGCAAATCCCAAACACAGTAAGTTGATTCTGTCATAGTAGCAAAGAAATTAATAAGCCATAACAGCACAGAGAGTCACAACATCTTTTAGCCTTCCCACAAACCAACACAACACCAATATTTATTCACAAGTTTATCTGTTTCCCTCAAAAGCATCCTCTCTTCCCAACTGTCTAGTTTGCTCTGACTCCCAGCTTCCTGTGTGGGCTCTGCTCTACTCCTCCCACAACAGGCTTCATGTGATTACATTTAGCCTATTAGGGGGTAGGGTTTATTTTCAAAGCAGGGAAGATCTTCAAATTACCATTACAGTGGAGACCACCTGCAGTAGTCTCTACTCCCAATTCTGGTTGCCAGGGGACCCTTCCATGGCTCTAATAAATCTTTCAGGGGACTCATTCACCTACAATCAGGAAAAAATAACCACAAAAGAAATAGAGGCACCATAAGCACAGTAGCAGGACAAGTAGCATGACTCCCTTCCCCGCACCCACCAGCTCTTAGCTGTTTCTCCTGCAAGAAGGAAACAAAAGTGAGAGATAGGCAACTTATCTTTCACTTCTGTGCTCAGTTCCAGCTCAGTGCCTCTTTATCACATGGTACTAGCTCCCTAGTCACATGTGGCTAGAAACTGGGAATATCTGTAGTTGAGAACCTGAGTTTGATCTGAGGATTGGGCCATCAACAACCAGTCTGCCCACATAGATCATAATCATTTAGGGACTCTTTATTGAAATTCTGAATTATGAGTATCTTTTACTCCTCATCTTCCTTATCTTCTCTTACTTGTATTTCTTTTGCTGGCCAAAAGAATTTAAGATCCCTGAGAGCAGGGATTGTTTCATTTTTATTTTTTAGCCTGGCACATAGTAGGCCATAGGATGGGAAACCCTCTAACTTCCAACTCTTTGCTACCACAAGAAGAGCCGCTGTAAATATTTTTGTACATATAGCTCCCTTTCCTTTTTTAAAAAAAATCTCTTTGGGATACAGATCCAGTAGTGGTATTGGTGGGTGAAAGGGCATACACAATTATTTAGTCCTTTTGACATACAAATTCTTGTCTTCTTGATGCCTTGGTCCAGTACTTTTATCCATTGGGCTACCTTTCTGCCTAATGATGAAGTCAGGAGCCACATTGTATACGTTTTAGAAGAGGGAAGAAAGGATGAGCAGGCACAGAGTATAGATAGTTTTTTAAGGAGTTTAACTGAAAAGAGGAGGAATGATAAAAGACAATAGCTAATGGGGATGATCTAGTGAGGGGTTTTTAGGGATGGGGATGACTTAGATATATTTGAAGGCAGTAGGGAAGGAATCAATACATATGGAGAGATTAAAGAAAGAGTGGGAATGATAATGGGTTCAAACTATTCAAGACAATGGGAGGGGAAAGGCTCAATGGCACACAGAGTTTGACCTTAGCAAGGATAAACATTCCCTCTTCATCAGCAGCTTGCATGGATGAGATGTGGGGAAGATTTCAAAGGATTGTGAAATGAGGAGAAAGAATTCCTCTTACCAGATGACCTCAGTTTCTTTCATTGGAGGCCTATTCACATTACCTTACTCAAAAGAAGAACCTGAAAAGGCCTTAACTGAAAAGGGCAAAGGACTCCCATTGCATCCTGGGCCATCTCTAGTAGCCCTGATGAATATCTAGCCACTGGATCCAGATGGCTCTGGAGGAGAAAGTGAAGTTGGTGACCCTGTACAGCCCTCCCTCACTCAAATCAAAGTCAACTGCACTGCGAGTCATGTTATCATTTCCCTGATGTCATGGTCCTCTTCAAAAGTAAAGGGCAAACACAACAACAGAAGAAATGCTTGTTAATTGATTGATTGACTGCCTTCTGGGCATTTCATTGTTGATTAATATTTAGAGAAAGAGGTAAAACAAATTAGGAAGGTTTGAAGTTTATTTATTTATTTTTAATATCTCTAGAAAATGATTGAGTTGAAGAGTAGTTTAAAGGAAATGGATTTTAAAAGGTTTTTTGGATTCTTTGTGGTTTTTAGTTGTTCATCCTATCCTTGTCCTCTAAGCCATAGAGAAGGGCTAGATGGCAAGGACTCAAGATTTCTCCTCTCACTCTTAAAGCTTCACTGAATAGTTAAGGTTAAAAAACTAAAAATCTTCCTTCCAGTTAAAATGACTATTTGAATCTAAGTAGTTAGTCGTTCAACATGGCATTGGCTGAAAAGAAGTAACATACTAGAATTTTGGAAAGGGTCATGGGAGCTTTAATGACCAAGGGACGAAGACTTGGAGGGAGAGAGGTTATTTGTTTGCTGACAGAGAAAGAAATGACATCTCCTGAGTCAACATCTGTAGAACCTATCAGGAAATCTCTTGTATTTATCAACCCGACCAAATCTTTCTTCATTTAAGAATATCGAAATACTAGAAATTCGTTCTATTGAAGTCATTAAAACTTAGACTAGACTGTATTTCTCAACAGGGCACCACAGTGGGGAAGATAGCTTCACAACGAGTTTTGCCATCTGAATCACATTTGTCTGTGTTGATGATATCAAGGACCATGTCTTACTTATCTTTTGGGAACTGAGCAGAATAGCTTTTCTATCTAACAAATATTTTTTTGAATAAATGAATGACTGTAATACAAAGCAAGCCTGTTCAATGGGTAATGACTTCTTGTGTGTAACATCTTTTTTTTATGTAGGTACTCTCTGTCTTTTTATGTCTCTTAGTACCAGGATTTTTGCCTGCTTTAATATTAGCCACTATTAAAGCCTAGTCATGGCATCCAGTTAATTCTGGCTTCTGAAAGATTATAGCAGCTGAAGCAAAAGCTCAGTCAGGACCTATGAAGCCAGAAAGACTTTGAGTATAATAGCCTTCCTAATGCACAAGCCTGACCATGCCATTCCTGTGCTCAAGAAATTTCAGGGATTCCCTATTCCATTTAAGATAAAACACAAAATCCTCAGCTTGGCATTTAAAACCATTTGTAATCTGGCTCCTTTATGGATTTGTTTCACTTTACTCTCTTTCCTTTATTCTATGTTCTAGCTAGCGGCACAGTGGATAAACCTCTGAGCCTGGAGATAGGAAGAGTTTAATTTTAGCTTCAGACACTTACTAGCTGTGTGACCTTGACCAAGTCACTTAAACCTTGGAAGGCCTCAGTTTCTTCAAACTATAAAGTGGGGCTTATAATAATACTCATCTCCCAGGATCATTGTGAAAATCAAATGAGATATTCGTGAAGGGCTTAGTATAGTGCCTGACAGATAGTAGGCATTTAGTAAATACTCGTTCCTTTCTTCTTTTTTTCCTTTCTTCATTCCTTCATACACTCTTTCATTCCTTCCCTCCCTCTTGTTCCTTTTTTCCCTCTCTCCCTCCTTCCTTCTTTTCTTTTTTTGTTCCTTTCTACATTCTTTCCTTTCCTCTCTCTTTCCTTTCTTCTCTCTATTCTTCCTTCTTTTCTTCCTTCCTGCCCTCTTTTCTCCCATTGTTACTTCTTTCATTCCTTCCTACAAGGGGTTTCATTTCTTCCACTCTTCTTTCTCTCTCTCCTTCTTTCCTTCCTTTCTTTCTTCCTTCCCTCCTTTCCTCCCTTTCTCCCTCCCACATTCCTTCCTCTCTGCCAAGCTGACCTACTTGCTGTTCCCTGAATTCAGTGGTCCAAACCCCACCTCAGTGCCTTTGCACAAGCTGTCCCCATATTTGGACTTCAATTCCTCCACACCTTCATCTCTTAGCAAATCTTGCTTTCTTCAAGAATTAGTTCGTGTACTCATCTCCTACTGGAAGCCATTCCTGACACACATAGTACTCTCTTTAAATCTTTTAATCACCTATCTATTTATACATGTTTTCCTCCTGAGTAGAACATAAGCTCCTTGTTGGCTGGGGCCATTTTCCATTTTGTCTTTGCATTCAAAGTGCGTTGCTCATAGTAGTGATTATTGATTGTTTGAATGGATTGGAGCATAGCTCCAACAATTAATGATGTGTCTATAGCTAGAGGATTAGCTCAGTTTGGAGAGGTTCATTCACCAAAGGTTGAAACTAGCTCATAGTTTGGTTTGCAACTAGTGGAGATTCAGGTGAAGCATGGTGGAGGCCTTGATCTGTAACTGGACATGGAGTACCCAGATAAAGTTTCATCAGTGATGAAATTATGTATCCTGGGGCCCCAGGGCTGGAGGAATGGTAGTTCCACGTCGCTGTTGAACCATTCTGCATTTTTTTACCTGAATGGGATGCTGGAGAGGAAAGCAAACATTATGCAATGACTTCTGGCGCATGTTTTTATACAATAAATACAGGTTGGCTCATTCAAAACGGACAGATTCTGTCTCCTTCAAGTGTCCTTAGGTAGGACCTGGCTTAATTGGGAACTCCTTTGTTATGCTTCCGACATTACTGTTATATATAATAAGGGGAAAGGAAAGCATAAAAGAATGCTTTAGGTCACTTAGCAAATGAGAGCACAGCATGGAGTGAAATATGAGACCCTTGTATCCCCATCCCCTGATCTGTCCCTGAGATCACACTCCCTTATCTTGTGTTTTCTCTTTCTGAAGCCAGAAATTCTGCAGCTGTGTCTGATGAGAGCTAAGATCTCAAATGTCTTGTATAGCTGAACCCATTGTTTATAAAGAACTTTCTTAATTTCTTTTTCCGTTCTCTTCTGTTGTACTCCCTCTCCTCCCAACCCCCCTCCCACTCACCCTTTGGTATCTCTTTCCATTTGGATTACTTAAAGCCCGAGGGATGAATCTGCCAGCCTGTGTGTACAGGAATCTGCAGTGTCATTATAAAGGGTTATCTCTCATTCACTCTTCCTCATTGTTATTAGAAAAGCTATTCTAGGGCATTGAAGAGAGCTCATGTGGGCTCTTGTCTTTATAATAGAGGCCTTTGTCCCACAGTAATTAGGCAGAGCTCTGGGTTGCTTCTACATTATTAACTCCTAGGAAAAAAAGGAAAAGGAGGGAAAAAATCAGTTGTTATTTGAAATTGGTGCCCTAGGGGGGCAATGAGGAAAGCTTTTCACATGTTTCCTATCCTAATCAGGCCGAGCCCAAGGTTGCTGGCATGTTACTCAAAGCTTTTGCCTGTTTAATGTGAGAAGTTGAACAAAGTGAGAAGAATGTGTCCTCTCCCCAGAGGGGCTGATTTTATTATTTGCGAGGTCATCATCCAGAGGTTTGGGAATTGGTTCGTACTCCTCTCAGTAACAGATGGGGGTCAAGTGTAGAACCCGTTGACTGCAACTTATAATTCTTAATGCTGACATAGTCTTATGTTTAGAGTTGGATAGATTTTCACAATTCAATTCAATTCAATCAGTTCATTTCAGCAGACGTCTCATAAATCCGTAGTGTGTGTGAGGCACTGTGCTAAGCACAGGAGACAGATACATGGTCCAGGTCCTGCTCTCAAGGAGCTTATGCTTTAAATGGGGGAAAGAGGCAAAAGTAACTGTGACAAAAGTGAAAGTTCACAGGAAAGTGTGGAGGGCAGAGGGAGTGAGCAGAAGAAGTTTTTCTGAAGTGTGTGAGAGTGACTCACTGCCCTGTACTTGTGAGCTGAGTAGACGACAAGTTCCTTCAGATCAGGGACCACCTCAGCCTTCATTTCCCCTGGTACCTAGTTCTTTTTGCACACGGCATAAGTGTATGATGAACGTTTGTTGGATTGAAATGAATTGAATCAAAGTCAAAAGCAGGGATAGACAGACAGCAAAATTACAGTGTTCAAAGGACTCCTGGTTATTTTGAGTAAGAGTCGGCCTTGACTAAAATTGGGAAACCAGTGAAATTTGCATTCTATGTTCCTCCCTTCAGTTCTCCAGCTTTTTCTTAGCATCCTTGGGGGGATTTAGAATACATGCCTACTGCTATCCTTCTATTTAGAAAATTCCACCAACCCTCTCCCCTGATTACCCAGTGAGATTTTTTTTTGTAAAAGTGATATAATGAATCTTCCATTTTGTCAAGTTCCTGCTTTCTTTTTCTTCCTGCATTGGTTCTGGGGCCAGAAAGACCTGAGTTCAAACCTTACCTTGGACAATTGGCTGCTTAACCCTGGGCAATATCACTTAAACTCTTTTTGCTGCAGCTTCTTCAGCTGTAAAACGTGGATAATAAAACCACGGGATTTTATTTATGAAATATTTATGATATTTATATCAAATTTATTATTATATTATATCAAATGAAATAATATTATGAAAAGTAGTGCCTGGCACATAGGAATTGCTATGGAAATGTTTATTAGCTTCCCCCTTCCCTGGAGTTAACTAATTTTATCAAATAATCCTCATCTAAAGGGGGTGTTTATATCTTAGCCGAAAGGAGTCATAGTTGATATGAGGGCTTCAGGTCATCAAGAGTGAAGAGGGTTCTTCCAGTTCATTTTACAGATGAGGAAACTGAGGCAGACAGGATTAAGTGACTTGCCCAAGGTCACAGAGCTAGTAGCTGTCTGAGGCTGGATCTGCATTCAGGCTTTCCTGACTCCAGGCTAGCACTCTATCCATTGCCACTTAGCTGCGCATCTCTGTAGAAGGATGCATGTGTAGATGGCTTTCCCCACCTGGTTCTCAGGCAGCATGTCCTCTTTCCAGGCATAGAAAATCATAGATATGTGAAGCCAAACCCTTCTCTTATTTGGTTTGTCCCAGTTCTTTAGGGAGTATGACCTTGTTTAATTGGAAAGTCTTTATTCTCTTGGGGAGAGAGAATAAAGGGTTTTTTTGTTTCTTTCTTTTTTATTGTGAACAATCATCAACAAACATAAACACTTTAATATCCAAAGGAGAACAGAAAAGCAGATTGTATAAAAAACTGTAAACTTCAATTATGTAATCTTAAAATTTAAAAAATTATTCCAAATGTAACAAATGCCAAATAAAACGAGCATTTCCACATAAAAGCAGAACAGAGCAAGAGCATCACACATACATTCGTGAATCTGTGGCGAACAGCTCGCTTTCCCCTCCAAGTATGTGTTAAGTTTAACACGTCATTTTCAGATTGGCCCTGCTTGTCTGTTTCCTGTTGACCTCCCTTCTGATCTCTTCTGGGCATTTACAGAAGTGCTTCTGTGACTGTCATTTCTTCCTTTTTTGTTCATTTTGGTAACTATTTCACTTTGCTTTCTCCCAGTCCTCCCGACAACAAAACAAATTTAAGGAATGAAAAACCAATTCATATATTAAATATGTATAGTCAAGCAAAATAAATCCCCATATTAGACATGTCCAAAAACACATATCCCCTTCTGCACCTTCAGTTCTTTGCTTCACTTTCAGGAAATGGGTAGCAAATTTTAATACCGGTCCTTGGAAATCACTGTTGAACATTGCATTTAACAGAGTTCTTAAGTGTTACTTAATTGTTTCTCTTTATAGTGTTGTTGTTGTTACAGAAATTTTGCTATAGGTTTTGCTCTCTTCATCCTGTATTATATGAGTTTTCTCAGGTTTATATGAAAACATTGCGCTTATTATTTTACATGGTGCAATAACATTCCATCAAACTTATTAACCGTAATTTGTTCAGCCAAAATCCAATTAATGAGTTCCAACCTCAGTTTCAAGTCTTCTTCCTCTACAAAGAGGTGAATTTATAAATTTTTTTGTGTACATGTGAATTTTTTTTTCTTTCTTTGTGCTCAGATATATAAGACTAGTAATGACATCATAGTTTAGTGATTTTTGGAGTATGTTGTATACCTAATCTGTTCTGGCTTGTCAATGCCTTTCAATGTAAGTTACCTTGTTTCTGCTTTTTATGTTTCTTTTATATACCAAATATACGTGTGTTGTTTCCCCCATTAGAATGTAAGCTCCTTGAGGGCAGAGATTGTTTTCCATTTTTCCTTTGTATACTCAAGGCATAGCATGGTGTCTAGGATTTAGGGATAGGGAGATAGACTGAACTGTGATATCTTTGGTAGAAGGATAATCATTTTCCCAGATGAGGAAACTTCTACCAATGGAGATCAGCATTTTCTTTGCAACTCAAAATTTTAGAGAGTTACTAAAGCACTGACAAGTTGAGTGACTTGCCAAGGTGAATATTAGAGTCAGGATTTGAACCCAGATCACTCTGGCTTCAAGGCTAGCACTCTATGCTTTTGACTACCTTTCATTCCTGGCACATGGTAAGTGCTTAATAAATCTTAATAAATCTTGTTGATCAATGCCATTTAGTGCATAAATGGAGATAGATATAGGTGGTAGGGATTTGATTAGAGTTCAAGGAGTTGAAATTCTATTCAGGGAAAATAATATTTACAGAAAACTCAATACAAAGTAATTTCCAGGCACACAGTGCTTATCTACTACAAAGAACTGTACGTTAATGGTAGAACAGAGGTCCCAGATGGGGATAGGGTAGAATGGGACAGGTATGTAGAAGGGATAGAACTGTTATGGATGGGTATGAGGAGCAGAGGTGGTGACTAGGGAAGGAACTTCATCACTGGCTTGAAAATCAGAGATTCTAAGGGGAGCCATAAAGCAGTAGCAGGTCATACATTTCCAAGTAGCAATGATAATGTTGATTTGACTATCAGTCCTTACATAAGAGGCAGGGGAGGATCTTCGTTCCTTGTTGGGGTGGATGTGAAGGGGCAGAGGACTCCAGGACTTAGCAAAGAGCCTCACATGCAGTAAATGCTTAATAAATGCTTGTGGGCTGTTGACTGACTGACTGACTAATACTTACTACCTGTGAGACTCATGAACATGCCACTTAACCTCCATAGGCCTCAGTTTTCTCACCTCTAAAAAGAACAGATTGGACTAAATGGCTTCTGGGTCCCTTCCAGCTCTAGGTATATGATCCTATGGAAGGGGGAGGGCAGATATCAAGTTCTTGGTCCTGCCTGATCTTCTTGCTGGAGACCTAAGGCCTGACTGGTCATACAAAAGTACGGTTATTAGAATTTTATTTTCAGCCAGGTCAGTTCTGTCCCAGGGTTCACTCCATTGTTCAATAGGCAATGGGAGACATGACAAGATTCCTTGATGAAGGCCAGTGGATGATGACCACTGAGGAGGAGGAAAGATGACAATGATGCTAATCTATAGGTCAGACTGGTGATCTATAGACCACACTAAAGAAACATTTCAGTGAGAAGCATTAAACCAAGTTCTAATGTATTATTACATTGCTCAAAGAGGATACAATTTTTTTTGCCTGAGATGGTAGGTCTAGTCCAAGCCATAAAGAAGAAACAAGTTTAAATCCTAAAGAAGGGCACCCATTGGTGAAGGAGGAATTGCTCTTTTCTTTCTGTACTTGGAAGCCCCACTGACTGTCTACTCACATTCTAAAAATCATTTTAAAATGTCTCTCACCTATGTCCTTCTTGGCTTCTGCCCTTATTTTGTGGGTGGAAAGACTTAGGGAAACAGTAAGAAGGATGTGGTAACAGGGGGATTAATTCCACTCTGCTGTAAAGAGAGAGCTTGTTGATTTCTCACCAGCGTAGTTTCCTCCACCCATCTTGAAGAGTGCCAGGGATGGAGTACATTACACAAACCATTCCCACTTGACCAGCTGTTTTTGGACAAGACGACCCAGAGAAACATATTAGAAGACCAAAGGAAACCCCCAGTGGCTCAACTCATGATGAAACACCTCAAGCACGGGGACTTGGGCTTTAGAATTCTAAGACACGCCCTCCCAGCCTCTGGCACCTACTCACCAAAACAATCAAGCAGCCGCAGCTTTCCCTTTCTGACCCTCTAAGCCTAGAACTTTGCCTTGGCTTCATTTCAGAGCTCGCTAGGCCATGAGGGCCCAACTCCTTCTTTATATGGGTCCATAGTACAAGTCATGGATTAGAAAGTCCTGTTTGTTGCCAAGAGACCTTGGCTTCCTGCAGATGTAATAGGTGTCCTTTGCATCTGGCTTTTCTTGTAATTTTTATACCCTTGATTTAGTGTCAAGAAAACGAATGGGTCACTGTTGCTTTAAATTGTCTGTGACAGTATTTGGCTGATTTTTCTTTTGAGTTGGATTGAAGTTTCTAAGTTCTGATGACCATGAGAACAGAAGTTAATTGTTCATGCTTCTTTTGGAAGTTAGTTGCAGTTACAGCTCTCTTAGTTTTATTTAGAGGATTTTTTTTTAAAAGGCCTAAATGTTAAATTTAATTCCTAGTGATTGACTAGTACTCTGTCCAGTCAGTCCTTAAGCCTTCCCTTAACAATGACCAGTGCTAGCGACTTCATTAAAGATTGTCATTCCCATAATAACCTAAATGTTCAGTGCTAGGGTGCAAGGGTTTGTTTGTACTTGTCTATTAACCTAAACACACACACACCCCAGCAGCAGAAGGTACTGGATAGGCTACCGAATACACTTTCCAATTGTCCTTGGACAAATTATTAACTTTCTTTTACTTCTGTTTGCCTGCATATTTGGCCTAAACTTACTCGTTAAGGCCCTGTCAGGATGACTTATTTAAGTCTTTTAAAAGCCCCTTGAGCATTTCAGATGTTACCAGTTGGTAGGTTCATAGATCTAGGGCTATAAAGGACCTTACAGGTCAACTAGTCTAAATTTTTTCATTTTATAGATGAGGAAAATGAGTTCTGGGCAGGTGTAAGTAAATTGCCCAAGGTTACACAGGTAGTAAGTTGCAGCATCAGAATTTGAACTCAGGTCTTCTAACTCCAAGTTCAGATCTTTGTTCAGCATCAGTAGGTACCAGATTGGTACTTATGTACCTAGTTCTTAGATAAAAAGTCTATGGTGCCTGGTGGTTAAACGACCAGTCAGGAAGACCTGGATTTAAGTTCTTTCTCTGACACATGATTCGTTTGTAACTATGGACAAGTCACTTACACGTTCAGTACGCTGGGCAAATAATAGTATAATTTGTAGAAAAGTTACTGATCTGCCTCAGTGGAGGTAATTTCCACACTGGGTGCTTCCTCATACAAATGAAATCGCAGGTCAGAACCTAAAAAAAAAAAAAGAACCTACATATTTAACACTATGATACTGCCTTTATCAGAGAATGTGCATATGACAAAAAAATAGATACCTGTCTGGTGGTTACATATAAGTGGAGAAGAAAATGTGCTGCTCTGTTTTTCCAGTAAGGTAAGCACATCATACATGTATGATATACGTTCATCATCGTACAAGGATGATGGTACTGATCCATTTTTTTCGGCAAGGTAAGCACATCGAGTTGCTTGCCCAGAGATGAATTCACACATATCCAGTGATGCTCTTTCATGTAGACTTCTTGTGCATAATGATATATTTCTGTGAGATAGTTGCCTGGGGTCAAGGGCTACTGTGGGATTCACTCAACAATTCCCTTGCTACAACTAGCACACATACACTGTCCCAACTGTTACCCCACTATTCTTCAGCAACCTACAGTAGAGCTCTACTTGGCCCACCCACCCACCCCTAAACATATGTATACACACACACACACACACACACACACACACACACACACCTGTGAGGAGGGGGTTGAAGTATAAGAAAGTGGAAGCTTGCTCTGCCTAGTGTAGCACTGCTCAGCCAGAGAACTAAGGAATAGAAGGAACTGGGGCAGGTGGCTGACTCACTTTCTGGAGGTATATAGCATATTTTATCACCAATATTTGGGACAAAGTACCAGCATATATGTGTGTGGTGTTGGGGGTGAGGGTTGGATTCTACCAGGCCTGGCATCCAGATGAGGTTCATTCTATTCCCCTGGAAGTCACTTGGAGCAGAAACTGAAAGTGCTAGGGTGCAAGGGTTTGTTTGTACTTGTCTATTAACCTAAACACACACACACACACACACACACACACACGCCCCTTCTCCCCTCCCCACACACACACCTGAGCAGCAGAAGGTACTCCTCCCCAGCAAGGGAGGAAGCTAAGAAAGCTTTGAGGTCTAGATCAAGGGAAAACCCAGAAAGTCATCAAATGAACATTATAAAGGGAAAAGACTAAAATTACCAAAAATCTTAGAAGGAAAAATATCTCAGTTGAAAAACCTGAGTTTAAGCAGAAAAACCAACAAGGAAAGACATTAATAACAGATGGGAAGATAGCCTCTAGGACATCTAAATGAATCCAAACATCTCTGAACAAATATTGCAAGCCGAAAGAAAATAAATCAACACCTGATGAGGCAGAGCATCCTGTTGATTTCCAAGATAACATGGAATCACATCAGGGTGTTCCTAAATGGCTCAAGACAAATAAGAATCATGAAAGAAATTATGACCTCCACAGCAGAAATAATTGGCAGAATAGAAAAATTTGAATCCAAGGTGACAAGTTTGACTAAAGAATTTAAAGAGAGAACAAGTAATTAGGAATGCACATTCACACAAGTGAATATGAATCTAGGAGAGAAACAAAAAATCAGCGACATTAAAAGAAAATCATCTCTATCTAAGCAAAACACATTGATCTCAAAGACAAGATGCATATAGACCACTTAAGGATCATAGTATTCCCAGAAGAATATGACAAATAGGGAGAAAAAAAAATCTGGTGGCTCATAGCAGTGCTTACTTGAAGGAAGGAAAAGCTCCAAATAGGGAGGATTGTATTGATCCTTTTTTAGGTAAACTTTTCTGGGTTTATTCCTCCTTAGTCATCAGTCCTTCTAGCTCCTCAGCCAACCAGAAGACTACTCCACACCACACATCACCAGCCTTGCCTAGTCACTCCTGGATAGAAGCAGGCTCACCAAGCCTCTACAAGTTGCTTTGGCAGCCTGCAGAGAATGCCTGTGCCTATTTCCAGGACTGGAGCCTCCTTGGCCAGCTCTTTTTCCCCTTCCATTATATTAAGACTGTACCAAAGAAATCCAGAAGCCTTTGAGCCTGGTGAAAGGGGTCCTGTCCTTCAAAGAAGCTAGAGCAAACACCAGTTAAAAAACTGATGAAGGCTTCCGGAACTCTGACCATGCTCACCTGAGACCTGTAGCACTCTGCTCCTGGAAGAATGCAAAGTCCAGACATTCACTCGGTCAGTCAGTCAACAAGCATTTGTTGAGTGCTCCCTATGTGCCAAGGACAGTGCTAAGCACTGGACATATGAAGAAAGGGAAAATATGGTCCCTGCCTTCCAGGAGCTCACAACATGCAAACAGCTATGTATAAATCAGCTGTAGATAGAATACATTGGAAATAATCAATAAAGAGAAGGCACAAGCATTAAGGGGGATCAGGAAAGACTTCCTGTAGAAGGTGGGATTTTAGCTGAAGGAAGGAAGGGAAGCTCAAAGGAAGCCAGGGGAGCCACGTGATGAAGGAGATGAGCAGGGAGAGAATAACAGGCATAGGGGACAGCCAGGTAAAAGGCACAAAGTCCAGGGATGGGGAGTCTTCCTTGAGGACCCGCTGGATAACAGAGTAAATAGAGGGTGTATGAAGTACACAGTACACTAAGTTGTATAAAGCCTGCCCTCAGTTCAGTTCAGCCCAATTGTTGGGATTTCATGGTGTGTCATGGTGGCACTATCTCAAAGAATTCAGAGTCAGACCACTTCTAATCCAAGCTTAGGCATTTATCGAGATGGACTCCCCTCAGATGCAGGCTAGGTTAACCAGCAACTTAGTAAGAAAACCCAGGCAAATTTATAGTGTTGATGCTGATTACATAAAAGAAATTATAAATATTTAAAAGGCAAGAGGGGTTTGTTAAGGGATTAGGTAATAGGGGAGGGGTTCCTTCTATGGTTAGGTGGTCAGACATCATGGTGGTGTTGCTTTTTGATTAGCTAGCACCAAAATTCAGTTCAACAGATTTTTATTTAACATCTTCTGTGTTCTAGGCACAAAAACAAAAATAGTTTTAAGAATCTATTCTTAGAAGCCATTTAAACTCAACCTCCTTATTCTACAGGTAAGGAAGCAGAGGCAAACAGAGGTTAATATTCTTACTCAGCATTGCAGATCTAGAAAGAGGTTAAGGAAGGATTTGAACTCAGGTCTTCCTGACTCCACCTCTAATATTCTATCTCCCATACCATGCTACCTCTTCTCGTAAAGTACCCACTGCCTTCAGGGAGTTTATATTCTAATAATCCCAGATCTCACCAAATCACTTCACACTTCTCTATTGGACTTGTCATGTATTATTGCACATTATGGCTTTTCCTATGTATTTTCTTTATCCTTCTACTAGACCAGAGGTTCTTAACCCTTTGGGAATCCATGGTTAGATTTCAGGGGGAACATGAGCTTGGATGGGGAAAAAATAATATCTCTAACTGAAATTTAGTTAAATTATGATTACATTAAATTATGAATATAGTCAAAAACCATTATTCTGAGAAGCAGACAACCCAAGGGGTACCTGACACAAAGAAATTTAACAATCCTGTACCAGACCATCAGCACAGTGCTCAACACACAGTAGGTGCTTGATACATGTCTCTTAAATTGAACTGAAGGTTACCTATTTCACCAATGGAATAGAACTAAGGGCTGCAGACTCCTCGTTTCCTTACTTTCTATGAAATAAGCACCGCCCCAGATACCTTACACATATGGCATTTGGATATGTCACAGAGAAGCTGGAAAGGGTGGGATTGGAAACTGGAAGGCTCCAACCTTGAGGACTAGAAGCCAGCAGCTCTCATATCCCAGGAAGTACAAGTATGAAACTTACATGTTGAATTTATTACATACCTTTTTTTAAAAAAAGCTATACATAAAAGAGATTCATGGTTTTATGTATAATCCCTTTTTTTTCTGATCTTCTATGTAAATGTGCTTTTATTCTGGTATTCTTCATGCCTTCAATTCAAGAAGATGACATTTCACTGTCTTGGCAGGTTATATAATCATATTATCTACAAGTAAACATTTTTCACTTTATTGGCAATACCATAAAGGAATTTTTAAAGTTTAGTTGTGATGTCTTTTTGAATCCCTAGCACCTATGTAGGATTTGAAACTAGACTTTCCTGTGCCAGATCCAATGTCCTTTACACCATACTATCTCATGTCTCATCAAGTACCACTTAAGTCAATGCTTACTTGCTCCATGGATTAATTGATTCATCTTATTCACTTTTCCTTTTATATGGTCTCGTTGATTGTATATTCCATTCTTTTGGTTCCTACTTTTTTTGGCTTTGTATTGTTTCATAAAAAGTCTTTCCAAATTTTTACGTATCCCTCATACTTGTCCACCTTACACTTACCTATTAATGTAATTAATTAATTACATGTATAATTTTATTTTATTATTTTTTTTCTGGAAAACTTTTTATTGTAGGTGGAATGGGACACAGTAAGTTAGATGATTCCAATTTTGTTGGCAACATCTAATGCATCATAGTCTGGAGTAAGACGGACATAGGCCTTCTTCTCTCCATCGGGCTGGATCAGTGTGTTGACCTTGGCTACATCAATGTCATACAGCTTCTTTACAGCCTGCTTGATCTGATGCTTGTTGGCCTTGACATCCACAACGAAGACAAGGGTGTTGTTGTCCTCGATCTTCTTCATAGCAGACTCGGTGGTCAAGGGAAATTTAATGATGGCATAGTGATCAAGCTTGTTTCTCCGAGGGGC
>CM053582.1:443387308-443419999 GCA_028627135.1 Pseudochirops cupreus
TTTTTTTTTTTAACTATAAATGCCTCCCTACGGATCATACACTGAGTAAAAGGATATGTTCATTGCCACCAGCTTTAACTTCTGCTACAAATCCAATATTCTCACCCATCATTGCTCCAGAACTGTCTGTTCAGAATACATTGCAAATTTTCCACTGCAAACTTTCATTTGTGAAAAATTCATCGACTTTAAGATATACCTCTTCCCCCTTTTGTGCATTGTTCCAAAGGGTGTGTATTTCCTTCATAAACATAGCTTATATAAAGAAGCAACTGCGCCATGTTAGAAATATCAGTTGTTTCATCTAACTGAATTGCAAACTTTGGACTGTCCTTAAGTCTTGTAATAAGCTGTAATTGGGCATTACTAATTTCAGAAATTCTTTTGGAAACAGTATCATTCAATAACAGAATTTTATTAATTTCTTCCCTGTGAATTTTTTTTCCCATTTCTGACATTTTAATAGCAACAGATAACAAGAGATCTTCTATCATGTAGGGCTTTGTGGTTTTTGCAATTAAGTGAGAAGTTTCATAAAAGGCAAGTAGATTCTTTTTGTTAACAGTAACAAATTTCTCAAAACATTGGTTTTTTCTGAAGATTTTAAAAGTCATTCAAAATATTCCTTTGGTTTATTGTAGTACACTGCATGCTCAGTATTAAGGTGTCATTTTAGTTCCACTGGTTTCATGCTCTCCACAGCCAAAACTTCATTACAAATTAAACAAAGAGATTTTTTGACACCTTCATCATTAGAAGTAAATCCATATTGCAAAAATGATTCAACATTTTTTTTCTTGTAGCTTTAGGTGTATTACAACACGGTAGTGAAGACTCTGCCACATTGTCCTCAGCATTTTCACTTCTTCTATGTAAATTTAGCCACTTATCCATAACAAAAAAATATTTTTGTCCTAAAATATAAATATATATTGCTAATAATTTCTCAAATAAATAGTAGCTTTAGTGTATGAAATTACATATGTTTGTGCTTAATGTAAAAAAATAATATTCACACTTATACATGTCTTGCTGCAGTTAAACACTTATGTTTCTGTAAAAGAAGGAGATAGCAGCAGTTTTAAAAATCAAACATTCTAACACAATACAATCCAAAAATATCCTGATTTGATACGTACATGCTGAGGAATGATGGTAGAAAAATATGATAGAAAAAAAGTCTTTACTTTCCATAATTAAACTACTCTTTTTCTCTAAGAGCAGAAAACTTTTTACCTATATTAAAAACACTGCAATTCATAACATACAATAGTCTTGAATCTGAGCCAACGTGTTTCTGGCAGCATTCATTGGTGTCGTGTGGCATAATGGCATGCACAGTGCAAAGTGCACATGCTGTGTGTTCAGAAACAAGGCTACAATGAAGTTGCAAGATCTAACATGGGTAAGTGCTGCCAGAAGCACCTTGGATTCATTATGAGTTTGATTTTAAATTAAGTTTTGGTCATTGCACATTGAGAAACTTCTTACTGTTGCCAAATTGTTCTCTATGCCACACATTTAGTTATGTGATCCCATATGGAGTAACAACCCACAATTTAAGAATCTCTGGGATAGAGGAAAGTCAGAGTTTCTAATTAAGGAAGTGTAACCCTTGTCATAATGGGGAAGTCTAGGGTATGGCTATTTCTATGTGTGACTGAGGTGAAATGAAAGAGTAGATCATGGGATTTAAGGAGGCTGAGGAATTGGGGAGTGTGTGTGTGTTGAAGTCCTTCAGTAGAGGAGTGGGAGTTGGGGAGGAGAGGAAGTCAGTGAATCAAGTGTTGAACTTGAAAAAAGAGGGAGAATAGTCTAGAAGATATTATAGTATACCATGTTTTGGATTAGGTAGAAATTTTAGTTTGAGTAAACTTCAAAGAAGGAAGAATTGTTGAGTAATAGAGGTAAAGGGAGAGACTTGAAGTCTTATTGGGTAGCAAAGAGTATTTTAGTTCTCCATCTAAGGATCAGTATGTTGGTGAAGAATGAGATAATATGTATCCAATGATGGAGAATATAGCTGGGGATATAGAATGGTTGGGGAGAGTCAGTTCTCAGGGAGAGCTAGGAGGTAGAAGTAGTGTGAGAGAAAGAGGTCCAGAATGAAGGGAATTTTGTTCATTTTAGTACAGAGATTCCAGATAGCATAATGAAAATGATGGGCAGGGTTGGAGTAGGACATGATAGGGGAGAGTTGAGGAAGCTAGGGATGAAGAATGGGAGATAATAGTTTGATAGTTTCATTTGATAGTTTTGTACAGCTTATAATTTATTATTATAGGGATTGTTGTTGTCATTCAGTCATGTTTTTCAGTTGTGTCTGACTTTTCTGGACCCCATTTGAGGTTTTCTTGGTGGAGATGCCAGAGTGGTTTGCCATTTCCTTCTCCAGATCATTTTGTAGATGAGAAAACTCAAATGAATGGTTTTAAGTGACTTGCCCAGGACCACACAGCTAGTAAGTGTCTGAAGCCAGATCTGAACTCAGGAAGATAGTCTGCCTGACTTCAGAGCCAGCACTCCACCCACTGCACCCCATTACAGGGATAGGGAGAGAACTAGGAAAAGTCATTGGGATCATAGTGGATGGCAGATGAATAGTAAAGCTCAGTCTCCCAGGAGTGTTTCAGAGGTCAGTGGGCCAGATGTAGGCCTTAGCACCTGACCTGCTTGCTATAGCTATTCCTCCAATAGTGACTAGATGGAGGTGAAGTATGATATCCTCATTTAGCAGCGGGGTCTGGCCAGCCCAGGTCTGTGTCTGGATTTGATCCCTGGTCTGCTGGTAAAAATTCTGGTATGTTTGTTTGAAAAACAATAACAATAATAATAAATAACTTTCTATTTCTGAATAGTGCTAAGTCTTTGGATAAAGCATCCATCTAAGAAACCCAGCTGTGAGACTTTCCTTTAACTAACTTTGGATAAATGTGTTTGTGTATAGATTGTCATTGCCAAGTCACCACTTGCTCCATTCTCCATGTTCAATTATACCATAAAGGAGGCTGGACTAGTTCTTCAAGGTAAGACTATCCCCACCTCAAAAAAAGAAAAAAGTTAGATTGTTTCAGAGAATTAATGAATGAAGAGAACTAGTGTTTCATTTGCTACTATGGTCTTTTCAGAAGTTATTTGAGAACATAAGGAATTCTGTGGTCAAAATAAGGATAAGGGGACAGGTGTCAGGAAGACTCATCCAGTCACATTTATTAAAGAAGAGCCCATAGTTCATGCCCCCTACTCTCAGTTGGTAACAAATTTACTAGGTTACATGGAGTAAATGAATGAATTAGCATTTATTAAGGGCTTTCTATGTGCAGAATGCTAGGGATGCAAATAGAAAAGCAAGACATTCTCATCTCTCAGGAAGCTCAGGTTCTGCTGGGGGGACAACACATATAGGATGTCAGATAGCAGGGCCCAGTGTTTCTTAAAACTAGTGGCAAAGTAGATGGCAATGCATCTTCTTTACATGCATCAATTTCGTTAATAAAACCTTATTTTTTCTGATCTTGAGCCATTTGATGCTGCCAAAGACTTGGTGATGAGAACTGTCTTTTGCAGGTCTTCTGTAGCTGTGACTTCTGAGGAAGTAGAATCTATACCGACAATAGAACGAGTTGTCAGAATTCTTCTCCCCAGCATTGCTTTTCCTGGATGATGCCTTCAGGGAGATAGGAAGCAGAGTTGGTGGTCAGAGTGAAGGAATGGGGAGGGGATGATGGGCTCTTTCTCTAAAGGGGTTGCTCCCCTGGAAGATGGCTGCAGAATAATGTTATTATCCTTAACCTGTCTCTTGTGTCAATAATATACTCCCCTCATCAATAAGTGCATAACCATTTCCTTTTCTCATCTCTGCCTCCCAGAATCCTTATCTTCCTTCAAGGCTCAGCTCAGGTATCCCAAGAAGCCTTCCTTGCTACCAGCATCTGTGCCTGTTAACTCTCTGTCTTCTCAAAATTCCCTGTATTTACTTATCTATGAACATGTTATGTCACTTCAAGGAAGTGATACTACTTGAGGTTAAAGATTATTTAATTTTTAATTTCATTTTTGAATGAAATGAACATTTCATTTTCATGAATATTTCATTTTATTTTCATATTAAGTATACTGTATGCCCAGTGCCTGTAAATAAATCTTCACTGAATTAATAATAATAATAATAATAATAATAGCTAAAATTGATATCGCACCTATTATGTGCCAGGAATTGTGTGCTAAGCACTTTGCAAATCTTATCTCATTTCATCCTCACAACAACTCTCGGAGATAGGTACTATTATTATCTTCATTTTACAGGAATCTGAAGCAAGCAGAAGTTTAGTGGCTCACTTACAAGTCATACAGCTAATAAGTGTCTGAAGCTACATTTTAATTTAGCACCACGTTGGCAGCCATACTTGTATCAGTACTTACCAAAGTGTCATCTTTCAGTTTGTGTGGGAGAACTCAGTGACAAGAATCCAGTACCTAGAATCAAGAGCAATAATTGGAAATAAAGAAAAGAATGTATATTCCAAAACGAAAGGGTTGACAATTTCTTTCTAACAGATAAAAAAAAAGTGTGTTTAAGCAAACATGAGGAGAAGAAGAGCAAAATGAGAAGGAAAAATTAGAAGATAACTACAAAATTTAGTCAAAAGTCCAAAGTAGTCCTAACTAAAGCAACCTGGAAGAAGATAAGCAGTGTTATGGAGACAGCACAGAGATATAAAAGACCTGGGTTCAAATCCTAGCTCTGCCATTTACTGGTTGCATAACCTCAGGCAAATCAAGTCACCACTCTATCCCAGATTATCTGCAAAAAACGAGGTGGGAGTTTGAACTAGATAATCTCTATGCCACCCTTTCCCCCCAACTCTAATGGTCTGTGGAGTTCTGGAAACCATTGCAATATAAGCCATGTAGCAATTTGCCAGTTTGAAATGTACCTCTAATTCATAGCATTGTAGACTCAGAATTGGAAGGAATTTTAGAAATCATGAATTTCCCTCCTACCAAATTTCTAACAAGTGGTCATCTAGTCTGTCTGAATATCTCTAGAGATGGGGAAATCATTGCCCAATAATTACATGTTCCCACAGTTCTGATTACTAAGGATTTCTTTTTGCTTTCCTGTGATTTCCATCCATCAGTTCTATTTCTTCCCCCCAGAACCATACAAAATATCCCTAATTGTTCTTGAGTAGTGTATCAAATATTTGGTAACAATAATCATGTCGCATCAAAGTCTTTTCTTCATAGATTAAACATGGCTAGTTCTTTCAGTTCATTTTCATGACCTGGTTTTCAGTTCTTGGAATATCCTGCAACTTCTTTCAGTACCCTGGAATGAAATTTGTCCAAGCTCGTGTCAAGTCCTAGATTGGCAGGCCACCAATCCAATAAGAATCTAAGGAAATTGACGGGCTCAGGCCAACTATCAAGGAGCACTGACTTCTACAGATCCCTATTAATCTTTAGTTCACCTTTGACTTTCTATCAGCCTATCTACGTTTCCCTGCACTGGCTTATTAGTCAGTTCTGTTCTGTTTACTTTTACCCAGCTTTGTTGACATAGTTTTCTCCCTTCCTACCTACATCTCCAATTCCCATGACTTACGTTTCAAGCTCATTCTCTTATCTCTCCTGGCTCTGTTCCTTTGGGAATCTTGCTCCTTTGGATTTGGCTAGATTCCCTAATATGTAATTTGTATATGTGAACCCTCATTCTTTGGAAGATTCCTAAAAACATCGATACAGGCTTGCTAACCTCTACTAGTACCATTGAAGCTGGTAGGCCCAGAGCAAAGCTGGTGGTCTTTGATTAAAACAGCCAAATGACTGGAACTCATTTAGAGCAGTTATGTGCTCTTCACTGTGTGCCCACCTCTCTTGGGCTTCAGTTCTCTCTTAACTTTTTTTTAAATTCTACTTTTCAATCTGAAGATTATTTTTTTGGGGGGGGGAATGGAAAAAAGGGTAATATGCTTACTTTCCTCCACCCTCTGTTAACCTTGCAACACCTGTCACCCACAGTAGGGCTTATCTTTTCCTTGTCCTTTTTCTTAAATTAAATATATTTGTGCATGTATCTGTATAATACACATATTGATTTTTGTAGTTTTTGACACCACAATCACCTATGAAAAGGTGATGTCAATCAACTGTTTTATTGCTCCATTCACCATCCTTGTGATCTCCCAGACACCTCTTAGAATCAAACACTCTTCTTTGGCCACCATTGCCCCCTGTGTGTTCTCTCCTCTTCCCTGCCTCCCCCCCCCCCCCGCATTAGAAGTCCCTTGAGAACAAGGACTGTCTTATACATTTGTTTTTGCCAGTGCCTAGCACGTAGTAATTGCTTAATAAATTTTTTGACTCATTTACCCTACAATAGAATCCTCTAAATGTAACAAAGAAATACAGTTAAATAAAACACAACTGCTATATAACTATGTCATATCAGCACTGGACAAAGCTTTACAATCCCTTTTGGCTCTCTTTAACATTTTTCACAAGCCTCGTTACATTCTGGACTTTAAGCCTCTTGGTCCAATTCTTTGTCCTCCCAATATTTGTCCTTAGTTAAATATTCTTGCTTCAATTTTTTGCACATATCATTGGATTTTTATCAAATTACTCCCTGTGAACACTAACAACAACAATGATAATGATCGTGGTCGTGGCATTTTGTAGTAATGCCTTTGTGACTTACAAAGCACTTTACACACATGATCTCACTTAATCAGAGAGGCAGCACAGTAAGACTTGGAGTGAAGAACTGCGTTCAAATATTGCCTCAGGCACTTACTTGCTGTGTGAGCATAGGCCACTAATTGACCTCTCTGAACCTCAGTTTCCTCATTTGTAAAATAAAAGAGCTGAACTCTATAGCCTCTGAGGTCCCTTCCAGCTCTAAAACTTCAATTCTATGACTTCTATTTTCTGTAAGGAACTTCTATTTACTGCTTCTTTTTGTTCTTGTTGGGATCATTTGTAATTTTGTCATCATTTTCTTCCCCTCATTCTTCTTAAGTCATCTTCCCTTTCAGAACTTCTGACCAGTGAATCAAGTATATCTTTGCAATGAACTTGGTGAAATCTGCTTTCTTACAGTTGTAGCATCCTGTTGGGGACTATTTTCCTGCCTTCTACATCAATGAACTGAGTCCATAGAGAATGATTACTGCTACTCCTTCAAGAGTTCTAGTCATAACCCTGAGGGGATGGACACCCTTCCCCCATCAGTCTGCTTTAAGCCAGATGTCATCTACCTAATATCAGTTAACCAATTAACATAATATTAACTGAGAAAATATTTTAAAAACTGATGTATAAAATCTCCCCTCTATATGCCCACTTGGTCCCTAGGTCACTTATAATACATTTCCCACCCTTTACTCCCTTTGTGATTCATTCAATTCCTTGAATTACTCTCATGAATGAGTCTCTCCCTTGCCCAGCCAGGTCCAGTTAAGCAGGTTGCTCCTCAGTATTGCTGTACTGTGTCTTCACACCAGACATACCTATTGCTTCCACCAGCTTCTGTTGTTTGCAGACCTTAGATTTGACAAATCTTCTAGCCTCCTTAAACACCTAGGAACTATCATGGACCTGCCTATCTCACTATTTGTTCAAGTGTTTCAATCTCAGGATACAGTTTCCCCTAAGATCAAGAAAGAAGAAACATATAATCAGAGAAGCTATGCAGTCAGGAATACATGGTGATCAGATGAGGAGACAAGGTAGCCAAAACTCTTGCCTCACTCTTCTTCCTCACTCAAAAGCTCCTAAGGAAGAAAGCAAGAGATTATAGCCCTAAAATTTTTGTAGGAACACTTAGTTTTGGCTTAGCAGACATTTAAGTGACTTTTTGCAACCATGCGGTAAGCTGATAGAAAACAGTCTGATGATTCCTGTGCATGCTTGTGGCAGAAGGGCCCCTCCATTACACATGCTGAGAAAACAGGCTTACCACGCCTCTACATGGATTGGAATCATGCAGGACATACTGTGCATATTGTAAAGACTGGGTCCTCATTAACCAGCATCCCTCTCCTTAGCTATCAGCAACCCTTAAATGACATAGTCATCTTCCAAGGTTCCCATTGTTTCCATTTCATCAATCAGCATTAGGTCTAGAGATTACAGTTCAATTCAGTTCCATTCAACAAACATTTATTAAGTGCTTATCATATATATATAGTATAGGCCAAAAGCTTAGGTTTGAGCTTTAATAACTTAAAACTGCACTAAGACTTTGGGGACAGCCTTCACAAAGACAAAATTTTTCCGCTCATTGCTTCCTATACCTTTTGATTTTCTAATTCTTAAAACTATCAGCTCATTATTATTTTATTAATGTAAATTCTCAGAGATATAATTTTTTTCCTCTGAGGACTGTTTTAGCTAAATCTCAATTTTTTTTAAATATACAGGCTCATCATCATTCTTTATCACATAAATTACATTTATGATTTGTTCTTTAATCCACTCATATGTAGGTGTGGTATACATTTTGCTTATATATGTTTTCTATATTAATTTTTCATTATTTCTGTATATAATTAGCATTTCTGCTTTTTTAAACATTTACTTTTAATTTCTCTGTTCCTTAGAACATGGTCTATTTTGTAGAAGTATCACGTTCAGCAAGTAGTTTACAGTCTTCCCTCATTCCCTCCCCTGCAACCTTTTATTTTTAGTAACTTTCTTTTTCTGTGCCTTTTTCTAAGAAAGTTTCCTTTGCTTTGTCCTCTCCATTCTTTCTCTTCCAGAGATTTTATTTCCTGCTTCACAGGCTATACTTATTATTGTCTTTTTTCCTTATTCTTTGTTTCCGGTGGGGTTGGAGTTTCTGATTACCTAGTTTGAGGTCCCTCTTCTGTTCAGTTTCTATGATGCTGGCCATGGTAGAGTTTTTGCTACCTCTCTTTATTCTGCTGTGCCTCCCTCTTAGAAATATCAATTGATGAAGGCAATAATGTCAGACAGAAGCAGTGCTAGACGGTACATGTTACTCACACATCCTTTCTTTTGGGCATGATGCTGCCCACTGAGGCACAAAACTCTCTCAGAAAAAGTGGATTCCCCATGCACAAACTTACTTCCCTGTAGGAGTCTCTTTTACTTTCCTCTACATTATGATATTTGCTAACTGTACTTCAGTTTCAGTTGAAGTTTTTATTCCTTCTTCTTCCTGTTTCCCTTAGACTGAAGTCACCTTAAGAATTCCTTCACCCACCACAGAGTCATTCCTCCTCCCCCTTGGGAATGCTCTTCAATAAAACCCTCTGCCACCTCTATCTGCCTCTTCCACAAGCCATCTTTCTAAGACTAATCTGTCCACTCATTCAATCATGGACTTGATAGGTAGGAGTGCATCACTGCCATATCTCTCCCTATTTATATAACGTTCTGTTCTGCTATTCCCTCCCACAAAAGACAGTGATTCCTTTACCTGTGGGAGGGTGAGCAGAATAAGACCATGAGGGGTCAGATGAGCTCCTTTGATCCTCATGAGTGTTTAAGTTCCCCTGAAATCTTAAGCCTCTTAGGTCCTTTTTATCCCTTGGGCTTTCTTTATTCTTTGTTTTATCTTAAAGATTAAACCTTTTTTTTTTTAAATTATAGCCCACAAACATGAACTTAATTTTTTTATTTGGTCTCTTTTTGATAATTTTATTTGTTTTCTTTTCTACTCTATGTGTGTGTGTGTGTGTGTGTGTGTGTGTGTGTGTGTGTGTGTGTTTGCAAGTCAAATTGTCTACTCAGCTGTTTTCTTACTGTCTCAATTGCGTGGGTTTTTTTGTTGAATGCTCAGTTTTGAAGGATGTTTAATTTTGAGTGAGAGCTTTAGTGGCATTGTTTCTTTAGAATATATTGTCAATTATCAATTCCCTTTTCTCTGATTCTATGTAACTATTAAGTAATCCTATGATATTCTTATCGTCTTTCTTTCATAATAGCAGATATTCTCAGTACTTCCAGAATTTGTTTTTTGTCACTGAAATTATTAAACTTAACCACTACAGTTTAAAATACAGGCTCTTTTTCCTCTTGTGATCTGTGGATGCTTTCATTTGATACTTAGTTGTCTACAATCAAAAGTACTAGAGAATTTTCTCATATTAGATCATTTGTTTTGATTTACGTAAAATTCATGAATTCTTTTAATGTTGCTTGTTCTGTTAAATTTTCCTATGCTCCAGTTTCTATGTCTTTAGAGAGATTCTCTATTATGGATTCAATATCTTCTATTCTGCTCATTATGCTTTTATATTTTGTGTTAAGAGCTCTATTTTATGCACTGAGAGTTTTCATTTCTGACTTGTTTTGTTCCTAATTATTATATTTTATATCTCTTTTGAACTATTCTGAAGTATTTTGTTGTTGCTGTTCTGTGATCTCTGAGGAGCCCACAAGAATCTGTCTTTTACCTTCTTCCACATTATAATATTTGCTAATTGTACTATGGTTTCTCTTTGAAGTTTTTACTCATTCATTCTCCTGTTTCTAGGATTCTCTTTTGGCATATCTGTTTGTGTATTGGGCTTTTACTGAGGCCTTTTCTCTTAAAAAGGAAGGCCTATTGCAGGTGTGGATAGGTTTCTGTCTTGTCATCTCTGGAGGGCTTGGGGAAAACAGTACTCACTCCAGCTGCTTTACCTTCTTCCTTCTGGCAGGCCTGGTGTAACTCAGCATCCTACAGATTTTTAGCCCACCTGACCTCTTTTTCTCTCCTCTTCTTTCATTTGTTCAGCAGAATCAGTGTGCTCCCTCCTGTCAAGTATGAGTGGAGGGGTGTTTGGGTCTAGAGCTACTTTGGCCTATGTTACAACCAGGTCTTTTCCAGGGGTAGTGACAGGAATGCTGCTTTTATCTTGTGGACTTGGCTCTACATTACACTACATTTGCCTCATAATTTCTTTCTTCTGAAGCTGCATAGTAGAAGAGGTTTGTAGAAAGCAACTAACCACCACCTTGCTGGTCAAAATCTTCCTCTACCTTTTGAGAATTGAATTATCAGCTAAGAAAAATAAGAACCTATCAGAAACTGTTTTTTGGTGGACAGAGGCCAACAAATGTCTGAATTGTTGAAGTCATTCATCATCAGTCTGTCTTGCCAGTGTTCTCATTATTCATATCCTTCATCTGACTGGATTATTCCCACAAGGATATCATTCTTTTAAACCAGGTTTGCCCTTCTATTGAAAAACTCCTAATTTTCATTCTACTAAGTCTCTGATGCCTTGTTGTTCATTTTTCAGTCATGTGACCCCATTTGGAGTTTTCTTGGCAAAGATATTGGAGTGCTTTGCCATTTCCTTCTCCAGCTCATTTTATAGATGAGGAAACTGAGGCAGAGTTAAGTTACTTGCCCAGGGTCCCACAACTAGTAAGTGTCTGAAGTCACATTTGAACTCAGGAAGATGAGTCTTCTTGACTCTAGTCCCACTGCTCCAATGACTACGCCACTTAGCTGTCCCTCATCATCATAATAGCTAACATTTATGTAGTTCTAAAAGGTCTTATTAATAATATCCTTGACTTAAAATCTCAGGTTCACTTTGCTTTTGTAATTGAGCAGCTAGTCTGTTGAGAATAATTCAGACACATCCATATTATTCATATTTCCCTCATTCCTCAAAGGCTTATGAATCTTTGAAGCATCAATATTTAGTTATGGTTGTTCCCATTCATTTTGGACCATTGTATTAGTGGCATTTGTGGTGGGATTTCAGACCTCTTCAGGCCTGGGTCTTGTGACATGAACTCACAGCCCTGAGAAATGTGAGTTCTGTTCAAGGTTAGAATACTCTTCAGCCTGTTCCTGGAACTTGCAGCTGAAGAGGCAGCAGTCTAGGTAGGGAGTCAGTATCGCATGAAACACCTCTGGTTAGGAAAAGATACAATGTCTGACTAGGAGATTATTTCAGTTAAAAGGGGAGGAACAGGGATCTTTGACCTCGTGAGCAATATTTCATATATTTGGGACCATTTGTCCATTTAACATAGCTTGCACGAGGCTTCCCACTGAGGTTCATAGGATGAAAATCTGTCTTAGACTGAATGTCAGATTCACCTGTAGAGATGTAGAAGATATACATCTGGGCAACTAGGTGACCCAGGGGATAGAGCACAAAGCCTGGGGTCAGGAAGACCTGAGTTCAAATACAGTCTCAGACATATGTTAGTTGTGTGACCCTGGGCAAGTCACTTAACCTCTGTCTGCCCTTCATTTCTCCACTTGTAGAAAACAATAGCACCTACTAGCTCCCAGGGTTTTTGTGAAGATCAAGTAAAATAATAATTATAAAGCACTTAGTACAGCACTTGGCACATAAGTGCTAGCTTGTATATAATATTTATATATCAAGCGTAATATATAAATATATTATATATTCATTATAATAATATAATCATTATTGTCTGTCTTGGACTGACAAGGATAACATTCCCATTAAGCTCCATAGCATGGGCAATGGGCCTTTGATTCAGGAAATTTTCTCCTGTTAGTTTCAGTAGAGGCCAAATGTGGCACTGGATAAAGAGTCAGCCTCATAATCATTAACCCTGGGTTTAAATTAAATCTTGCCTCTGTCCCACACTGACTGAATGATTCCAGGCAAGTCTCTTATTGTTTCAGTGCTCTCAGGCAGCTTTCTATAAGTTGCAGATGGGCATTGGCAGAGAGAATTTCCTTTCCCAGAGTTCCCTATGCCAGTGAAATCACCAGTCTAAACTGAATCAAAGAGATTTAGTAGGTCCATTGGTTTTGTGAGCTAGACTGTTGGAGTGGGAAACATTTTGCCATGTAAAGGCCTAACAGACATTCCATTGGGGTTGTTTGGGAAGGGTTTTCTATCCTGACAGAAGCAGAGGTCGCCATCTTCCCATTGCTTCTCTTTTGAAAATGTTTTTCTTCCATCATGGAATCTGGGAACAATTATTTATTTTGGTAGGAACTCCTGGGTGCAGGAAAATTTGGGCAAAGTAACTGTTGCTCTTTGCTCTTTAGCCTTTGACTCCTGGTGTTTAAGATCGGATCATTGGTAAATATTTCCTTTATAACTGCAAATATTGCTTTCTGGCAGAGAATTGGAGAGGCTAAGGACAGGTTAACAAAAGCAAACCAAAGATCCTTTGTTACATATTCTCCAAGGACATGCAATCAGAAAGTTGAACTTTTATTTTTTTAGTGCACAGTCTAGCCTTTGAAACTTTGGGGAAAGGTTAGGCTTCAATTAAATAACAAATGGGAAAGAATCAAAGGTTCTTAGGGGCTGCGGATAGTCTTTTATGGGAAGAAGGCAGATTCTGCCTGAATAACTCCTCTGCCTTCTCCTCCTCCTCCTTCTCCTCTTTCCTCTCGTCATCAATAGATTACACTGTAAATGGAAAGAACAAAAAATACAATGAACATTATGTAATTCAAATACTATATGTCCATCAGTTATTATTATCATTGTCATTAATAAGCAGCAGTTAATTTATTGCTTATAAGCACTGATTTATTACTTCTAAAGAATTTATTATTAAATTATTATATTAATGATTTTGTTGATAATAATCATTATTATTAATCATAATACTACCTAATATACTTATAGCATTTCAAGGTTTGCAAAATACTTCACATACATTATCTCCTTTGATTTTCACAGAAGCCCTAGGAGGTAGGTGCCATTATTATCCCTGTTTTTACAGATGAGGAAACTGAGGCTGAAAGAGATTGAGTGATATAACCAGGGTCACATAGCTGGCAAGTACCTGAAGTCAGATTTGAGCTCAGGTCTTCCTGTCTCCCACCTCTCTATGCACTGCGCAAACTTGCTACCCATGATTTGGCTTCATACTAAATATCTGTCTTAGCTCAGGAGTGGGGAACCTGAAGCCTCAAAGCCACATGTGGCCCTCTAGGTACTCAAGGGCAGCCCTTTGACTGAATCCAAATTTCAAAGAACAAATCCCCTTAATAAAAGGACTAACCTTGTTGTTCTGTCTGCCTACTTAACGTGTTATTTAAGCAAGTAGCAATAACATCAAAAGGTTAGACAATATGGCAAGCCCTTACCACTAGATAGGTTGGCATGGTACAATTGAAAGAAGACTGACCCCAGAGGACCTGAGTTCAAATACTGACTGACCCTTAATATCTGTGTGTTGTTGCAGAAGACACTCAAGCTCACTTGGCCATAATTTCCTTTCCATAAAATTAGGAGATTGAACTAGATGGTTTCTTAGGTGCCTTCCAGTTCTAGATTTATGAGCTTAATTTATATTATGGCTTGTGTTTATAACTCTTTGCTTCTCTCTATATAGGGAAAAACTTTTTTCAAATGTGAAAGGATCTTTAGAAATTTCTGTTGTGATTTGGGGACAAGTGAGGGGTAAGTGAGGCCCAAAGGCATGTTAAACGACATGCATCATAGGGATGAAGTAGAGAGTAAGGAAGAAGCTTAATAGGGAATCAGTCATTTAAAGTGAAAGAAAACAGGTTGAAAGGCTTTTGTGAATGATAATTAGAATATTCTAATTTCAAGAATAAAGAGAGAAAGTAAGGCGTCTAAGGTGTCTAACCAAGGATGTTGGGATCAAGAGAGAGAGACCAGGATCAAAGCCCTGGTCAGCAAAGCTGATGTCCAGAACTAGCAATACGGAATGTGCCCTCATATCAAAATTTGAAGACAAATTCATTTGGGAAAGGGGAGGCCCTGTGGGCAAAGACCCTAGGACACTTTGAGACCCAGAAAGCTATTGACCTTTGACAGTAGGGGAAGTCTCTGGGACATTGTGGGGGAGGCAGGCCCCAGAGGAACTTTCTTGATGTTCTGTGGGGGATGTGGGGAACAACAAATAGGGGGAGAAGAGAGTGTGTCATCTAAGAGTTTCCTGTATTAAATAATCATTTTTGCTAATATTTCTACAGATGCTGAAGGAGACTAAATGCTTCCAAGACTCTGTATTTTGGTTTCCTTAAAGACTTCTAAGAACTAAAGTAAGCAGGACCAAGAAAACAGCATGCATTACAATGTCTATTACCCTGTAGATGGAAAAAAAAATTTAAAAATAAAGTGAGCACTCTGTAATTATCATGACCAAGGTTGGCCTTGAAAAAGAACTTAGAAAATGCTCCTCCATCCTTTCTTTGCAGAGGAGGGGAACTATGAATGTGGAATATTGCATTTTATTATCAGATGTGCTGGTTGGATTTGCTAAACTACTTTTATTCTTTTTGTTTATTCTTTGTTATAAGGGAGACTCATTAGTTAAGAAAGGGTAAAGGGAAGTATCTGGAATTGAAGGTGTTGTAAAAATAAAAGATAGCAATTGTTTCACAGATAACACACAAGAGGCACTGGAGTTTTCAGTCCCCAGGCTCTAACAGGTTCACTCTTGATCTGCTCAGACAGGCAGACCTCTTTAGAGGGGTTAATAATCGGCTTTATTCTAGTCTAGTCTTCTCAAAGGGTTGTTCATAATGGGAGAATCAGTTCCTATAGCATTCCCTAATCAACCTTTTCACAGGGGTGGGAAAGAAGGAGGGAGGGCAACTACCCCTATGTCTCGATGGGGTCAATCGAGACAGGCACAACTTGTACACTCCACTGAATCCTCTCAAGCCTTGATGGGTGCTGGTCAAGGCACACAGAGATTCCTCTATGAGCTCCCTGTGGTTTCCCCCCTCACTGGCCAGTGCCCACTTGCCTTTTAGGGCAACAGAAAAAGAAGGCATTTTGCCAACAATGACCTCACAGGTTAACTTTAGCAATATTGTCATTCGTTGCAAGCATAGTAAATATCAGTTATGTCACCCTCATTTCTCACGGTACAGCCTCAGTAGGACTGTTTGTCACTGATTCTCGGAACTACTATCTGGAATCCTTGGAGCTATTCTGGGAGTTATTATCTAACATCTGGAAACTAGACATTGTCTTGGCCATGGATCCAGAGAAACTGAACTCTAAAAGGATAACAAAATCTTCCTTACTTACAGCAATATATAATATTTTTAAAGTAAATATCTATTTCTGAAGCAGAGTCCCAATCACCCCACCCTTGCTATGACTCTGCCCAGGACAGTATCACCATTCTAGACTGAACTAAGTGCTAAGACAGCAGGCAGAACATACCTTTGTTCCACAGTAATTGGAGAGCTCATCAAGAAAGTTCTAGCGGGATTGCAGATAGAAACACTTTGAACTGATTTTTAAAAGGAGGAAGAAATGTCAAAATTTAACAGGGATAAATGTAAAGTCTTACATTTTAGACTCAAGAGTTAGTTACCCAAGTTCCTTAGACAAAATAGCTTTATCCTCTATATTCCTTTATCCCTTTACTATAGATCCTTCATTGACATCCCCCATACAGTCCCCTCATTCACAATAAAAAGACTTAAATAATAAAGAAGCTATAATTAACCATTGATTTATATGAACAATTAGGAATCTCAAATTAGGACTTTGAAAACAATTTAAAGAAATTAAGAGATCATGTAGAAATTGCCTGTCCCCTCCTCCCCCCCCCCCCAAAGGGAGAGGAATACAGGGAGTTAAATTTTCTCTCTTACTTTACTGATCTCAAAGGATTAACAATGGCTAGCAGCTCCAATCTATTTCAGACACCCCTATCAAGATTGTTTTTCTAAAGAGCAGAGGGCCGGCTGTTAGGATCAAGCTCATAATGTGCAAAATCAAGACTTTGAGCTTACGCTGCAAAAGCACCTACAGGCACTACTCTCTTTCTCCAGCTACCATCACTAACATCTTATTCATTCTGTTCTAACCCCAAACTGACCCAATTTTAGATTCTATCACTTTGCTACCTGTGTGTCTGTGCCACAGATTCATAAGAGGAACTTTCTCTTGCATGACAGGAAGAAAACATCACTGTTCAATGACTACAATTTCCATGATTCACAGATAGGGTTAGGTTCCAAACCCTCTCCCTGCCTACTGGGAAAATCTGCATGCACAGTTACACATATCAGGAGTATTTTATTCAGTTCTGAAAATCTTGTCTTAGGAAAATAGTTCCAAGCTGGGATACCTCCAGAATTATTAGGGATCTTAAAATTATGCCATATAAGCACTGGCAATATTTAACCTGGAGAAGAGAAGTGGGGGGAGATGATAGCTGCCCTGAAGAATTTGAAGAGTTGGCATGTGGAAGAGGGACTAGTCTTTTTTTCCTTGTTTTAGATATTGAACCAGGAACAATAGCAACAGAAGTGGCAGAGAGGCAGATTTTGGCTGAATGGAAGTGGAAGCTTCCTAACAATTTGAGCTATCCAAAAGTGGAATGGGATGCATTCTCTAGAGTTTCAGAGGAAGACCAGATAAGTACTTTCTTAAGAATAAGATAATTAAACTTACCAGATAACAGTTGGGTTATCTGATAGAGGGATTTCAGTTAGGGGATTCTTATTCCTCTGTGACCTCTGAGGTCCCTTCCAGCTCTGACATTCTTTGCAGTGTTGTGTGATATAGGGAATCCCAAGTAGATTGTATAGATCCCAGTAGATTGGGACCTGCCTGTAGCTTCAAAACCTTGTTTTGTTTTGTAGCTATCCAAACCATTTGTTACCACCACATCTCCCTTTCTCCCACACTTCCATCTCTAAAGTTTGCCAGGAAAGCAAAGTCATCTGGAAGGAAATGGCTAACAACCATCAAAAGTGTGCCTTTCTCTCATTCTGCTCAAGGGCTTTCTTTGCCTTATCTTGGAGCTGTTGTTCCAGGGGTGTGCCTTGCTCAAACCACCCCTCCTGGATTGATCTGAAAGCTTGAGGTAAGTAAAGAGTGATTTATTTTTCCTTAGAACAGTTGGGTTATCTGGTATAGGGAAAGGAGCCATGAGATACATTTTCATTCTGATTCTTAGCCTAATTTGCTAATTTGAACCTTAATGAAGTCACTAGGCCTCTCTCCTAAATAAAGTGGGTTAGATATTCTTCTAAAGATCCCTCTAAGTTTAAAATTCAGTACTCCGTCTTTCTAATTTATGTCTCCAATCCTGGTTTGTATCCTGAGGTCTCCACACAGCACTTTGACAGCTCTATGATATCATCAATATGGTCTTTTACACTAAAGTAATTCAACAATAAGCATTTATTAGGCACCTGCTATCTATCAGTCACTGTCCTAGGTACTAGGGATACCAAGACAAAAAGAAATAGTTCCTTCCCTCAAGGGTTTTGCATTTTACTGAGCTTTAAAAAAAATTTTTTATTTGGCACCTTAGCCAGATGATTAAAGATACTCAAGGCACCAGGAAGGGAGGTATTATAGAAAAATAAAAGAAAGACCTCAATTCTGGGGGTACAAAGAAGAGAAGCCCCTGATCCCTTGGATCGAGATAATGGAAATTTTTCAGTGTAGCAATAGTGGGGAACCTCTTGTCTGAGCCCCATTTCAAATTCCTCATAACAACCATGTTCCCTTAGAATAGATACAAAGACTGGGTAAATGGTATGAGTTGGAGCATTTAACCTCTGAGGTCACCAGTGTTAAAATTCAATGTTTCTATGGCCATGTAAGAGAAAAAATAACACTCATAGGACCAGAGTATCATAGACTTTGTAATTCAAAGGAAACTTCGAAACCATCCAACCCCTCCCCCTCAAACATACATACACACATAATTATCCAGATGAGAAAACTGAGTTTCAAAGAAATTAAGTGATTTGCTCAAGGTCATACAAATAGTTAAGTACAAGATCTAGCTTTTGAATCCACATCTACTGACTTCAACTCCAAGCTCTTGCCATTAGACTATATAGCCAATAAAGTAGTATTATGAAAGAGTTGTTAGGTGTAGTGGTGGCCACTGGTGTAAGAGTGCCCTTCTATTTGCCAAGACCAATTTGTTGTGCCTTTGACTTCATCCTTCTTCTCTTCCCCAGGGGTAGATTGTCACTGAAATCATCCTGTCTCCTTAATCTTTAGTGTCTTCCTATCTTTTAGCTCCTTCCCTGATGCTTACAGACATACCCTGATTTCCTCATGTTTAAAAAAACAAAAACCAAAAAAACCTTCACTCTAGTCTGAGACCCCTTCACATTATGGTCCTATGTATGTCCTTACTTTAAGAACCAAACTCCTAGAAAAAAGCTATCCATATTCATTGCCATCATCTCCTCTCCTCTCACTTTACACTTAATCCTTTGCAGTCTAGCTTCAGAAACCCATCATTCAACTCAAATATCTCTCCCTAAAGTTGTCAGTCATCTCATAATTGCCAAATTCAGTTGCCTTTTCTGGATCTTAATCTTTCCTGACCTCTGTGGGGTATCTGATTCTGTTGCCCACCCTCTTCTCTCACACATTCTTTCCTTCTTGGGTTTTTATGACTCCATTGGTTCTCTTACCTGTCTGGCTAATCCTCCTAAGTCTTCTTTGTGGAATGCCCTGCCTCCTGATTGTAAGTGTTCTCAAGGGTCTGTCATTTGCTCTCCTCTATCTCCACCTCCTCTATCTTTGTAAATGTCACCAGTTCATCAAAGGCAGGTAGTACACAGTGAATAGAGCCTGGACATGAAGTCATCTGATTTCAAATGCAGCCTCAAACACTTGCAGTGTGACCCTGAGGACATTGCTTAACCTCTGCCTCAGTTTTCTCAGCTGTAAAATGAGGGTAATAATAGCACCTACCTTCCAAGGTTGTTGTGAAGATCACATGAGATAAAGGAAGGGAAGGAAAGGGAAATATGTATTGATAAAGCACCTACTATATGCCTGGTGGGACAGCTAGGTGACTCAGTTGATAGACTGCTAGATCTACAGTCAAGAAGACCTGAGTTCAAAATCCAGACTCAGACACTAGCTCTATGACCCTGGGCAAGTCACTTCACCCTGTTTGCTTCAGTTTCCTCATCTGTAAAATGAACTGGAGAAGGAAATGGCAAACTACTCCAGTATCTCTGCCAAGAAAACCTCAGATAGGATCACAAAGAGTCAAACATGACTTAAAACAACTAAGCAACATGTCAGACACTATGCTAAATGCTTTACAAATAGTATCTCCTTGTAGAGGGCAACACCATCCTCCCAAGTCCCTGGCAACCTGGCTATCATTCTGGACTCCTCACTACCTCCCTTCCCTCCCTCCTTCCCTCCCCTAAGTCTGATCTGTTGCCAAGGCCTATCAATTTCACTTTTCAACATCTCTCAAACATGCCCCCTTCCCTGCTCTGACACCTGTCACCAAGTCTCTCCCTTGCTTTGAAAATCACCAGTCCTGAAAGGCCTTCACAATGTGCCTCCAAACTACCTTCTCAGGCTGATTATAGAGCATTCCTCTCCTTTACATGTTCTGTGACCCAGCCACTCTGTTAGATTCCCTAGACTCCCTTCAAAACTCATGTGAGACCTTCTACATGAGGCCTTTCTTTATCTTTCCAACTTTTAGTTGACTTCGTGTGTTTTAAAACTTCATTCGTCTGAGTTCCTGCTGTTTTATCTGTAGCAGGTAATTTCCTCAAAGGCTGGGTCTGTTTCCTTTTTGTCTCTGTATCCCCAAAGACTCACAAGTTGCTCTGGGATAGAATGGTATAGTGAATAGAGAGCCATCCTCAAAATCAAGGAGGGCTGGGTTCCAGTCCCCTTCTGATACCAACTGACTGTGGGTAAGTCACTCTGTCTTTCAGTGCCCCAAGCAGCTCTGTAAGACTAAAATTTGTGGAGAAGCTCATCATATGAATTGGTCAAAGAAGTTCTTCACTTAGAGATCTGTATGCTGATGAAATCATAGGTTCAGTCCCATACTCAGTGCCCAGTACAGTACCTGGCACATAAGTCCTTAATAAATACGTGCTGATTGATTAATAGTAAAATTTAGTATCCAGTTTGCCAGCTGAAAAAAAAAAAGCAATTTCCCTTCTGCCTGTGATTTCTCTACTTTAGTCTTTGTGACCTGAGGCATCCTGGATCATAGGAAAAGACAGATCAGCCCATCCAGGGAAATAACAGAGTGTGGGAATAAACCTACAATCCCTTTCATCCTCAAACTGAGGAGTTACACCCCAAGCCTGCTAGCCAGGAGGCCTTAATCAAAGCACTCCATGAAACGGTACCTGAAAAGCTTCCAGGAGAAGGGGAAGGGAATAAAAGGTGAAGCAAACATTTGATTCATCATCTCCACAGGCCATTCTCATTGCAGGCTCCCAGGGATTAGGAAGCTGAGAGCGGCCCCAGCCACTGGAGGCCTTAAACCCGACTTGAAGTCTTTGTTCCACAGAGTTGGGAAAGATAATAAAACGGCAGGAGAGGCGGTGCGGTCAGTCAGGGATTTCATGGGCTACCATTTGAAACACTTTAAGGAGCCCTTCTATGCAATTGTAGCTGTAAAATAGAAACAAGAACTGTTCTCCACTAAAAAAAAAATACACGAATCCTCTCAGCACCTTCAGGAGGTTGCTCACAAGAGGCCATTAACATAGTAATGCCATCCTGTTTGCATGTCCTTTGCTGACCTTAGACACTACTTGGTATTGCCTTGGCTATTCTGTCTCTCATGGTGGGACTTCAGAAACTTAGGAGAAAAAGGAGGGCAAACACATTGCCCCAAACCTCCAACAATATAGCTTCTAAGAGGGGGATCCAATCTCCCCAGGACACCAGCAGGAAACTTCGATCCTTTTGTGAAACAGAATTGGAAAAAGGACCCATTTAATTTCTTTTCTCTCTGGAGCTTGAGGTGAAAGCCTTAGTATCCATCATGTGGAGAAAAAATGAAGGTTTAGCTAACCAAGGATAAGCCAAAGGAAATTGAAATGAAGGATGCAAGGCCCATCACTAGTAGGAAAGAGCAGGTGTTATATTAAGAACGGCTCAAATTTTTCCCAGGCCCACCCAAGCAACCTGAAGGGAAGAGCCTCCATATGTGTTCTGTCCTGACCCTCTTCTGATCTAGTGCACTCATGGTCATTAGCAAGTCCAACACTGTGCATGGTCCCTTCCAGAACCACCAATGCCCCACCCAGGATCAGAGAATCCAGCTGGGAACTTTTGGCCTGCTGTGTTACAGCCAAGAATAAAGATTCCATAATTGGAACCAGCCTGCCTCTTCTGCTGATATTGCAGGAGACCAGAAAGAATTCAGAGCTTGGCTCTCCCAGTTCCTGTGGGGCTCATGGGAGTAAATGTTTGTCTGACTGAGGAAAGCAAAGAGATACAAAATGAAGGAACCTGTAACAGAGTAGGGAAAATGGGTTGATTTAGAGGAAGTCTCTGCTGGTGACTCATCCTCTGCTAGTTTAGAGTTAACAGGAGTGATTAAAAGTTTTAGACAACAAAAACCCAAGTTGGTTGGTAAAGGCAGAGTAAAATCATTTCTGCACTTCAGGGAGAAGAATTAGTTGGTATGTGGTAAGGATATTGATTTTGGTCAAGACCTGCTTAATTCTCTGGATTCAGTGACATAGATCCAGGTAACATCCTTGAAACCAATGATTGACTAATTTTTTTGTATCCCCAGCACCTAATAACATGCTGTGTGCACAGTTTGCTGAAGTGATTGAATTGATTCATACTTTGGCCCTAACAGTTTGAGTTTAGCAATATAAAGCTGAGACGGGCTGGGGTAGGGTAAGGATATCTTAGGATTGCATGGAGAGTATATGTTGGAGAAGATGGTACAGAGTCCATAAATATTGATACTATCAAGCTACCAAATCCAGGGATTCAAGAGTCCTGAGAACAAAGGGATAGACATTTTCATAGAGTTGAGAATCTCTGTATCTCATTTTTATTGATTGTCTTTTAAGATTTTTTTTTTGAAGGGAAGGCAAAGCGATAGGGATTAAGTGACTTGCCCAAGGTCACATAGCTAATAAGTGTCAAGTGTCTGAGGCTGGATTTGAATTCAGGTCCTCCTGACTCCAGAGACCGGTGTTCTCTTCACTTCATCACCTAACTGCCCACTATTCATTGTCTTTTGAAGCAACTTTCTGTTTGATTCTGAGCACAGAAGTGAAGGGTCCTCCTGACTCCAAACAAACACGAAGTCTTGGACTCCTTGATTTAATTGATCAATCACTCTACCCAATTATGTAACTACCACCTGACACTTTTATTTGGTGAAAGCATCAACTTAGATTGATTTGTAGACTCAATAAATTGTATAATCTATCTGTGAAGAAGTCTTAGGTACCTCTGTTGAATCAGTCAAAGGCACACATAAACTAAGGTAAGAACAATAGAGTTAATCCATTTGGGAAGTAGTGAAGTGCTTCCAGACATTAGATAAAATCAGATGATTATTGAAAGTTGAAAGAATTAGCCATATCTCTGGGCTTCAGAAGAGAAAGCAATTCTAGCAAAAGTATTCAAACAGCTATAATGGGAGTCAAATACAACTTGTGGGGCAAATTTCAGGTGTCTGGGGAAGATAGACCCCCATGTTTCCATACCAGAGGTCAGCAAGGGAGATAGGGAGTAATCCCAGAGTGAGTATAATTTCCTGTTCATTCCCCACCTTGGAAAAATTGGATCAATAACAAGCAATGCACCTTTTTGGAAACTGAGAGAGGACAAATTAGTCAGGTGGAGAGAAATGCAGCTTTAGGACTAGACCCAAGCACCCCAAGTGTTGGGAGGATATATACACTTTAAGACAACTTCATGAGGAGGGGAGAAATGGATTTCTATAGGATCAAGACCTGTTAGTTACCCCTTTGCATGTGCTCATTAAGCTTGAGCCCATTCTTCCATGGACTCTGTATGTACTTATGGGAGAGATTATCCCAGGCTTTTGTGGGAGATGTAAATATTAATTGATATTAATTGGCTAATCAATCTTGTGAAGACATCAGCTGGTTAAATGATATTGGAAAACATGGAATGGGGAATCATGGGTAACAGTACCCTACCACTCCCTTTAACTCAGACCTGAAGAGTTATTCTTGTAGTCCTAAAGGCAGAAATAGTTGATTTCCCTCTCAGGACCAAGCTCACTAGTGTGAATTTGAGTTGGGGAAACAGCCAAGAGAGGGAGCTACATGTAACATATCTCAGAGGCATTGTGGGATAAAAGAGCATTGAATTTGGAGTCAAGAGAGATATTGGTCCAAATCTTGCCTTTACTTACTGTCTACGTAATCATGGACGAGTCACTTAACCTCTCTCAGGACTCAGTCAATTATCATTTATTAAATATCTGTTATGTTCCAGGTACCGTACTAAGTGCTGGGGATGCAAAGAAAGGCAGAAAACAGTCCCTGCCCGCAAGGATCTTTCAGTCTCATGAGAGAGGCAACATGTAAACAATTATGTGCAAACAAGGTATGTAGAAGCTAAACTGAGAGTAGTCTAAAAGGGGTAGGGCACTAAGATTAAGGATGACAGGAAATCCTTCCTGTTGAAGATGAGATGTTTGTTTTTGGTGCTGCTGAGACGTGAAGGAAGCCAGAAGGAGAGCATTCTAGATCCAAAGACAATCAGTGAGAAAAGTCAGAAGCTGCAACGTCACACGCAAGGAATAAATAGCGTGGAAGACAATGCCCCTGGGTTGTAGACTTCATTTCCTCATCTGCAAAATGGAGAGAACAGCATCCTATTGTACTTGCCCACTGGGTTGTGGGGAGAATCAGATGCGATAACGTACGTGAAACACTCTGCAAACTTGAAGGGAAGTATAAACATCCGCAGCTACGATTCAGAAGCTACCCACGACCCACGTCGGCCTCCTGTCCGAGGCTGGATTTGAACTCAGGTCCTCCTGACTCCAGGGCCGCTGCTCTATTCACTGAGCCACCTAGCCGCCCCACGAATGTTTGTTTTTTAATCCTTTTCCCCAAAGCCACCGCCATCTGAGTTCAGCTTGAGCCAGCAGAAGATCTAAGCACTTTCCACCTAATGGACTTAATGAACTATGAGATATGGATCAAAAAATTCATCATCTAGTTCCTACAAGATTAATATCTGCCTCGCAAATCCTGCCCCCCCAACTAACACAGACTGCTATTCTAGGGAGTAGCCTGGGCAGAGAGCCCCGAAACTCAAGGGAGTGAGGAGAGATGATTCCCTGCTCAGAGGTGGGGTGAGATTATCCCTATGTCCGTGGTGCTGCTCTAACATCAGGAAATCAGTCAATAAACAAATATTAAGTATCTGCTATGCTTTGGCCTCTGTGCTAGTGCTAAGGATGGGAAGGAAGGAGGGAAGGAGGGAAAGAAGGAAGGAAGGAAGGAGGGAAGGAGGGAAAGAAGGAAGGAAGGAGGGAAGGAGGGAAAGAAGGAAGGAAGGAAGGAGGGAAGGAGGAAAAGAAGGAAGGAAGGAAGGAAAGAAAACAATTCCTGTTATCAAGGAGCCCAGGCAAAGAAATTCCTAGCCAAGGCTTTTGGGGATCACACCAGGAATGGAAGAATTGGTAGTAGATATGAAGGTAAAGGTAGAATAGATGAGCCAAGGGGATTGAAATTCCCTACTTTATTTTCTACCTACACTGCTAATAAACTTTGCATGAGGTATTACATGTTTTCTCCCTACATTTTGCATAGGGAACTGCCTCTATTCACACTTATACATATGATTCTATAGAGAAATCCCCGAGTCCTAGGAATTAAGGAAAGCAAAGTAAGATTTATGTTTTGGATTTAAATCCCAAAGCTTAATATGAAGTATAAAAGTAATATAGAAAAGGTCAATCTAAAGGATACTTTAAAGAGTTTGATAAGGAAAGGGGCATCTTACATCTTTAATATTCCACTTACTAAGATTCTGAGATTCCATGACAGAATTTTTGAATCTTTCATGTTAATGGAAAAAAAAAAACCTGGAAGATGTTAAATTGTGTGAATCATACAATGGTGTCAAACAAGAGTCAACTTCCCTTTAACAATCTCAGTGAATATTGTGTAACATGACTTTTCAAGAGGAACATCTGCAGTCTGTCTTGTCTAACACTTGTATTTCTCTAATCTTCACTTGAGAAAATGCCCTTGCCCTGTTGAGATCCCAGTACTCTGCTACTTTCATCCCACTTAAAAAAACTTTCAGAAGAGCCCATCTGTCTCTTGCATTCCTGGACCAGATGCGGTAAATTGGTGAAACCTTAGGAAAATTCAGAGCATAGTTACTCAGTCCAGGTTTCAGAAATACAACAGATGAAGGGAACCCTTGTGATTGTAAGTACAGTCCGTGGCAAACTACTGATACTTGCTTTCCAAAAGTTTCTAAAGAAAGCTCAGAGGCTTATTGGATTCTTCAGGCTCCAGAGAATACATATGCCCATCATGGATATTCTGATGGCTCCTTTTTACCAAATCCCTTGTAAATCCACCTCTACAGCCTGAAATAGGCCATCGCTCTTGGAAGACCAAAAGTGTTATCCAGAAGTCTTTCCTCTGTGCACCCCATGGGGCCCATGTTTTTAGAGATTTCTGTCCATAAGTAGAATGGAATTTTTGGCAGGCACTTAGGGGTAGCTAGATCAAGTAAACTGTTGGGTTTCTGGAGCAGCAAATTCTCCAAAGTGATCATACAATATGCTATTTTTGAAATCAATTTCTCTTTTTTTCTGATCCTTGTTGCCACTGAACAGAAGAGTCCAGAGTTTCCTATAATGAGTTGAATGATGTAAGATGATTCCTTTACCATGATGGATAGGCAGTGTAAGTTTCTGTTCTTAAATGGGAACAGTTCATTTAAGGTAGGCCCTTTGGACGTTAATGCCCTTGAAGTGTAGGTTGCAATTTTAACGGAGGCTAGGGCCTCTAGTCCTAATCCCAATACCTTGACTCTTCTTGCTAAGGGAGATAGGTGCACAAGTGACCTCAGTGGACATTAATAATAATTACAAGGGAAATAATTAGCTCATACTTATGTGGCACTTTAAGATTTGTAAAACACTTTCTAAGTGCTATCTCATTTTATCTTCACAACAATCCACCCAGCTGCTTTGACTTTTATTAATCTGGTAATGGGATACCTTGATGAATGAGGGTCCTGCCAAGTCTTCCCACTGAATCAAGATGTGAGATGCATGATTGGCATGTACAGGGATGGGGTAAATAAGATGTTTATACTGGATACTAGATAGTGACCGTTCCTTTGGCTGAGTGGTCTGAGACCTTGAGAGAACAAGACCAGAAAATAAATGATTCCCCCTTCTGGTGCCGGTTGAACAGTGGGGAAATTTTGACCCACCTCTCTTACCGAATACAGCTATTGATTCAGGATGTCAGTAGCTCTCAGAGACATCATATGCCCTCTTCTGAATTGGACAATCAGAGTGAAGTCATTATGAGAATGGCAGAGATTGAAGAATGGCCCATCACCATTTGGAAAACGCAGGCTGAGTTATGGAGGGCGAAGAACTGTATGAACCCTTTAATGAAGGACAAGGCAGCTGCTTCTATTCAGTGGTACTTTTTATGTCATTCGGACTCTCAGCCACCTACTTCTCCCCTCCAAAAGATCTCTATAGCATCATCCTTTATGGTTCTTCACCTGCCTCTAACTGGCAAATTTATTATATTAATCCCTTCCCTCCACCACCTCAGGGCAAGAAGTTTTCCCTTATTATATGGTCAGTACCTATTCAGGAGATGGCATTGCTGTTCCAATCAGGTCCACCACCTGAGCAGCACCATGAAATCCCTTACAGAATATGTCCTTCTGGATACAGTTCTCTGCTTAGCAACCTTCACTCACATACCTGGTCCTCCTCCCTGGTAGGGAAAGGCCATCACCCCAAAAGAAAGCGCTTATTTCTTGGATCATGTTTGTGACTGTTGCTGGAATTGGAGCAGCCCACACGTCCATGTGTTCCCTTTTCAAACTGATGGGATCATCAACAGACAAAAAAATCCGGAACCACGAGAAAATATGAATCCTCATGAGACTCAAGTGCTTCTCACAATTAACCAAAAGTGGGAACCTGTTGAAGAGCTGCAGACTATCAAATCACATGAAGAGTCTTCATCTAAAGCACACTCTGTGAATCTAGTGGGAACATTTCTGTACAAACTATATTCCTGAAACTGGTGTACAGAATTGCTTCTGCTACATTTTTAGGGTCTCTCTACATTTTGGGGCTCTGAATGGGGAATTCCATTTTGTATAAAACGCATGTAGTTCATTAAAGTATTCACGAGGATTTTTTGCAATTATTTATCCTTATATATTCTTTGGGGGGCAAATGTATAATGACTTATAAGATAAATTTTCTATTATAATAAAAGTGATACTGTGTTTCCCCCTTCCCCCCCAAAAAAGAATATATCCTTCTTTCTTATGAGCCACCTGTACCATTGGTTCTGATCAGAGCAACCATTTCACATAGCAGTCTGAGATGGGGCCTATTGCCATGACATATCAGATTTTCCATCTCTCATACTAACTTTAAAGCTGCTAATATTATTGAATACTGGAATTAGCTATTAAAATAATGACTTCAGTATCATCCTTCTGATTGTTGGGTTGGATGTCTTGTCTTCTAGAAGTCATGATGAATCATTGCCATTGTCAGAAGGGGGAGGGCTCTCCAGTGCCACCATTTCTTGTTTGGTGTTGGACTATTCCTGTTGATTAACAGTATACAAAAGAAGATAGTTCTAGACTAAGCAATATATTGAATATTAAGAGTTGAAAAGCTTGCTACATGATCATGTTACTAATCCAGCATGCTATTTTGGTGGAACAGTTTTGTAACCACAAGAGGATGACAGGAATGCTTGATAATAACTATAGAAAATACTGCTTATGCAAGTCTTAAATTTTCACAGTACTAACAGCAATCATATGATAATGGTCATGTGAAGTTTCTGTTTTCTTACATATTCCACAAAAACTAACAGAATTAGATTTTTTTTCTTTTTTGCAATCTCCACACCCACCTTTCAGTCATTTTGTGTCATTTTTAAAAAACTTACTTTTATTCTTTTCAGTTAACAAGCATCTATTTTCTCTCCCTTTCATCTCTCCCTTGGGAAAAAGAAAGAAAGAAAAACAAAAGCCTTGTCACAAATATGCCTAGTCAAGCAAAACAAATTCCCACGGTGGACAAGCCCAGAAATATGTGTCTCTTTCTACACCTTGAATCCATCAGCTCACTTTGAGGAGGTAGATAGCATGCTTCACCATTGGTCTGCTGGAACTGGTCATTACGTTGATCAGAGCTCTTAAGTCTTTTCTCTTTTCTTCAACAACTGTCTTTGCAATAATGAGGCATTTGGAGTAAATGTACAGATCTTTCTCCTTTGACTTCCCTACAGTTAGACCACATGAGAACCTGACCTTCCATGTCCAGATGTTTTTTTTCAATTCTGAATGCTTACCCGGAGGCCTAAGTTCTTTTGTTGATCTCCAAATCATTTTATATGGAGACTTACTAATGTACTGAGGGGGCCCTTCAATAGGCAAAATAAATGAAAGTAGATGAAGACATGATCCTCTGAGGTTTTCCTAAATCGACTTTAACAAAGAGTCTGAGGAGCAAGCTTATTGTGGTCAGCAGCTTCCCAGTGAGAGGCAGAGTCTCTCCCACAGGGCTGATTTCAATGGCCACCATGAGTAGTGATAGTATATTAATGGCCTGTGGTGTGCTGGGTAGAGTACAAAGCATCTTCATTATGGGCCTCTGCCTTTGTGGAGCTTCCTGCCTATGTAAAGCAACTGGTTTTCTCAGGGGAACTTGGGTTGGTAAAAGCAGAGCTGGAGACTCATTCCTTTGACTCATTTCCACTTTCCCTCCTCTTTTACCTGCTGCCATAGCGGTCATCAAGCAGGCCCTGCATTCATTCCCTATCAGACATTTCAGCTGTATAACCAGTTTCACCTCTAATCATTCCCCCAATCCACTCTTTACTACCACACTGGAATCCCCCTTATTGTAAGTGTTGGCCAGTGACCTCTTGACAGATGAGTAAACTGAGGGAAGAAAAGTGATTTCCTCAAGGTCACAGTGAGATAATGTCAAAGCACAATTATTTGGCATGCTACTGGTTTGGGCGATCATTGGGTGTGCAGAAGGAAACTTTTTATCTAACTTTAATATGAAAAGTCAATATGGTTCTTTTCTCTAAAAAAAAAATCATCTATTTTTAACATTCCAATATATAGCTGAGAGCAGGTTTTTTTAAGTTGTTTTTTCCCCTTAGACCACAGGTTCTTAACTGTTTTGGGGTCATTAGACTGCTTTTGCAGTTTGGTGAAGCCTATTGGTCCCTTCTAAAATAATACTTTGAATGCATAAAATAAAACATATAATATTACAGAGGAAACCAATTATATTGAAATATAGTTATCAAAACATATACTTTTAAAAATTCAACTCTTTACAGACCCCAGCTTAAGAACCCCTATTTTTAAACCAAGAGGGGCCATAATGATACTGTGTGTGACCTTTGTCTAGAGCTGACAGGAGGATGGTTTATAAAATGAAACAGGCCTGAGCTGCTTGAATGAAGAAAACAGAAACCTGGATAATGGAATTAATTAGTTGATTGCTGTCGAGATGGTAACAGATTTGCTGCTCTACTATTTATCCAATGATTATAGTTGTAGCTAGGAAGATGAAGGTGAAGAAACCTTTGTCTAGTTCTCTAACTGTGGTGCAGAAAGCTTCTCTTTTTTTTGATGGGATGTCAATGACCATAAAAAATAATAATTTGCACTTATATAGCACCTTTCAACCAGGAACCTCAAAGCATTTTAGCCACATTAATTAATTAAGACTCACAGCTCCCCTGTGGAGATATAGAGGATGACTAACCAGATTTGTAATAACAAGAGGGAACATTTCTGAATGCTTTATTGTCCACAAAATCAAAAGAGTAGATGCAAAGGAATTGAGGACTCCAAAGTGTAACTGACTCAGAAAATAAAATCCTAGGGGCATGGTGGGAAGGCCCTTTCTTTTGTCAGAAGGAGGTAGATGGTTCTCTGAATGCACTGACAAGTTTAGTCCAATAGAGAATGAAGACTGTAAAATATTAGTGGCATGCAGACGATCGTTAGTCACATTGCCATTGTGGGGTAAATTTAAGTGTCAGTGCTATAGAGTGTGGCTACGGGTTTATTGTATTTCACTCTGAAATTAAAAGAATAAGGTTCATGTACCAATTAATGAAGGATGGAATTATTCTTTTGGATTCAAAGCCCCAGTCAGAGCCAGTCAACTGATAAATAAATCAACTACTCACTCAGGGTTCTGTCTCCCAGTCTACCCACTCCTGTTACAATAGTGCTTTTCCAAAGAGGCATCTCTCAGGAAGTATCTTGACCAGTATGGGATGCTTTAAAGACTGTATGTCATGCGAGCCACTAGGCTTGCTGCCACCATGACCTTGTTGACCCTGTGCCATCCATCACAAAGCATTAAGGCTTTCTAACCTCTAGAAGTTGGCTCTCCTTGACCCAAAATGTTGTAAGTTCCTAGAAGAGAAACATTTCTAACTGTTAAAGGTGGAGCCACCTTAGGGAAAGTGCCTTCTCAATAGATTTATCAAACACCAAAAATAAAATGAAACAAAAAATGAATGAAAATCTTGGCTTAAAATGTTATAAAGACTACCCCATAGAGCATGCTTACAGTTGTCCTTTCCTGGCTCCCCTTAATTATATGGCAGATTCAGGACCTTCCTCTGGCTATGTCATGACCTGGTGCTGAAAAATCTTGGTTCTTTTAGTATCATTTGGCAAGCCCTGAGTGGTCCTTTGGTCCTCTTCTGCCTTGGGACAGAGGCAGGAGGCTAGGATTCTGTGTCAGTTAAAAGAAGAGGAAGCTTCTAGTTGGTTCTCTCTTCCTTCAATCCTCCAGAGGGCATCATAAGAATGTCAGTCATCACTGGCAACTTCATGGTGACTTCACTCATATGGCAGTTGGTATAAGGGGATCCAACAAGATTGAACTTGTATCTGAGCCCTTGGCCACCTTTTCTACTTTCATTTGATCTTTGTGATTAAGTATCTATTCTGAGGTGTACATATTCAGGCTTGAAAGTGATCTTGTGAAATGTTCAGAGGTCTTGTGTCCATTGAGAGAAACTGAGGAGAGTTTCTAGGTATCTGATCATTAAAGAGGATGACTGCCAGCAAGAAAATTAGCCTAGACCTGGCTATTTTACCAGAAAACATGTATAAGAAGTTGTTTGGAGAGTGCAATGCCAAGGTGAAATGTCAAATGCCCAACAAGAAATCCCTCAAACTAGTTTATATTGGGATGACTTTAAGTATCAGCAAATTATAACAGTAATTATAACATGTTACCGAACACAAGAAGGACTATAAGTAGGAGTCTAGGCCCACATGCTCTCTCAAAAAATTAAAACATCAGAATATACCTTGCATGTGTATGAGAGTATATTAATCAGACTGAATTTCTATAACAATGTGAATTGAGCAGTTTCTGAGCTCTTCCTAGGTTGTTTTGAGAAGAGAATTCTGGGAATGGACAACACAAAGACCTAGCATGTGTAAGATATCTGACTGTAAGTGATATCTTTGTGACACGTAGATATGAGATTTATCTGAATAGTGGTGATAGTTGAACTCATGATGAGAGCATGCAAGGCTCCAGATGGTAGAGTGTAGAGATAGAAGAACCAAGGAGACAGCCTTAGGCGTACAATCATACTGAGAGGATGGCAGTAGGATACTGGACCAGAGGAGCAGCCAGAAAAGGAGCAATTAGACAAGATGGCAAGAATAATAATGGCTACCGTTTATTTAGCTCTTTAAGATTTGCAAAGCGAGGGGC
>CM053582.1:443420499-443443110 GCA_028627135.1 Pseudochirops cupreus
GATATGCCATTTATACTGTCAGAGTACCTAACCCAAGAAAAGTACATAGTCCATTTATTTAAAACAAGCACTAACATGGAGAAGTGAATGTCGGATGTCTTCTGAATGTTGGGGATCAGATTGTGTGCTCCTTGCTAGAAAAGTCTACCTTCCTCTACTTTGGTTTCCCTCATAACAAATCATACAATATTCTGCTTAGTGATAAAAAGGTTCTTATTGAGTGAATAGCCTGGGCCATAGCAGGTAGCAATTTAGTAATATTTTTATTAGTTCAATAAATGGATTAACTGTAGCAAAGTGTGGTAAATAGTATACAAGGACTAGATACGTGATTTATTGACACAGAGTACTCCTGGATGGATGAGGAAACTCCCTCTACCAAATCATGTTGTCAACTTATAGTCTTTTCTGTAACTTATGACAGTCTTAAGAAATGCCTGAGGTCAGTGGAAGATGAAGTAAGATGTCCAGGGTCTCTCAGCTTTGATGCGTCAGAAGCTGGACTTGAGCTTCCTGGATCTGAAGCTGATTCTCTATTCATTCTACCACACTACCTCTCTTTGTATATAAACAAGATCAAATCATTAGTAGTGCAATTCTTCACATTGGGCTGTAGCTGTAAAAGGGCTGGCCTGTGGAAGCATGAGTCAAGGATGTTGTGTGCTAGGAAGGTGTTGATTATTGACTTTCTACTTGTTATCTTTCTCCTTTCGTTACCAGTAAGATGAGTTGTTTGAGTTACACCCTACTCTCTGTGACCTCATTTGAGGTTTTCTTGGCACAGACACTGGAGTGGTTTGCCATTTCCTTCTCCTGTTCATTTTACAGATGAGGAAACTGAGGTAAACAGTGTTAAGTGATTTGCCCAGGTCACATAGCTATTAAGTGTCTGAGGCTGTATTTAAACTCAGGTCATTCTGTCTCCAGGGGTGGTACCTCTATCTAGTTTGCCACCTAGTAAGGTAAGAGAACACAGATTATGTGTGTGTGTGTGTGTGATGTTTGTTTCTTTTGTCTTGTACACAGAAGCTGAAAGTAGGCCAAGCTGTGGCTCCATTTTTTTTTAATACTGGGAAATAATAGTCTTCACCAATTCATCTTCATTGATTTTGAATATAGTTCATTAGTTTGAAAGAACAGTATATAATTGGTTTAGGCAAACCAATATATATAGGATCCAAACTATTCCATTGATCTGCTTCCTGGCTCAGATTCATGGAAATGTATGATCCATGTCCAAAGTTGATATTTCTGAATTAACTCAGTGCATAGCCCTATAGAATACAATACCCTCAGCTCTATTTGGGGTGAAAAAACAAAGTTGGTACCAAGATACAGAGTTTTAAAGGACTATAAAATAAAACTAGGATTACCAAATAAGAAGTTTGGAAATGAGGTTAGGGAACAGGGGAAGGCAAGACAACTGAATCCCACCAAAATGTTGGTCATGGAATCTTTATTGTTCAGTCATTTCAGTCATGTCAGACTCTTTTTGACTTCATTTGGGGTTTTCTTGGTAAAGATACTGGAGGAGTTTGCCATTTCCTTCTCCAGATGAAGAAATGAAGGCAAACAGGGTTAAGTGACTTGCCCTAGATCACACAGCTAGTAAGTGTCTGAATCCAGATTAGGTCTTTTGACTCTAGGCTTGGTACTCTATCTACTGCACCATTAACAACAAATGAAAATTATAAAGATGCTAGAAAGATTTGGGAATATTTTTTCCCAAGCTTGACTTTTATCATTCCAGGCATAGCCCACCTAATGGCAAAAAAAAAACCCCACAAGGAACAACTATCAATGAAAGTGCATTTATTAAGTGACTACTATGAGCCAGGCACTGGACTATACACTAAGGCAGTGGTTCTCAACCTGTGGGTTATGTTCAAAATACATCCTGCATATCAGATATTTACATTATGATTCATAACAGTAGCAAAATTACAGTTATGAAGTAACAACGAAAATAATTTTATGGTTGAGGGTCACCACAACATGAGGAACTATATTAAAGGGTCGCGGCATTAGGAAGGTTGAGAACCACTGCACTAGGGTTACAGACAAAAATGAAAGTCCCTTCCCATTGTACATGGGGAGACATGCACATATGTAGGTATACAAAGTTTAAAATAAAAAGATAATTTTTAAAATTTAAAAAGATAATTTTTTGGGAGAAACATTAGCAACTGAGATGGTCAGGGATGGCCTCAGAAGGAAGGTGGAATTTGACCTGAGATTTGAAGGAAACTAGGGATTTTATGAGTTGGCAAGTAAGGAAGGAGTGCATTCAAGGCAGGGTGACACATTAAAAGAGCAGCTCCATAAAAATTATGATGATTGACAAACTATGTCACAATAGGTTTTCTTAACTTTAAAGTGAGTGAGTTTTACTAAGTTAACAATGTTATTCTGAAATGTTGTTGGCAATATACCTTGAATAGTCTAATGCCTCATGGAACTGGAAAAGGTTTCTCAATTCTGTTTAGATACAAGAACACATTTTAAAAGTTTTCTCTATACTGCAGAATTCATCTGGGATCCCTTCTAGCCAAATATTAAAAAAAAAATTACAGTAAATCACATTTACATCTCTATTACACAAATGAATGGATGAAGCATTTATTAAGTCCTTTCTATGTGAAAAGCACTGAGGATACACATAGAAAAGTAAAGACAGGTCTTACACTCAAGGAGCTCACATTCTAATGAAGGAAACAATACTAATGGAAGGCTTTAGCTGCAAGTCAGTTAGGAAAGTCTCCCAGTCCTTAGGAAACAGCAGTAACACTTATGCCTCTTAAGCAGTAACATTAATGCCTCTTCTCGATGCCATTATTTAACTTTACCATTCTCAGGGCTCCTAAGTTTAGGGTCTTGGGCTGTCCCCCATCAGGGTGGTGGAGGTGGTTTGACTTACCTGGTACATGCCGCCTTCTGACTCTCCCTCAGGGTTAGATTGGTTTGCCTCTCTGCATCCAACTTGCTGTTTTTTTCCTCCTGAAAGTTTATAATAAATTCAAAATACTACTTTCAAACCCGTTTGACTTGTTTGTGTTTCCCTCTGAACTTCCTTCAGTTCTGTGCATTTTTAAAAAATGCTTCACTGATGCTATTTATTGTTTTACTTGATATAAATCTCACTGTCTTCTCCTTCCCAATTAAAACCCCACAATGCTCATAAAAAGTACAATCAAGCAAAACAAATCCATATACTTTCCACATGCAAAAATATGTGTCTTATTCTCCAGCTTGCATACAAGACCCTTCCATCAGGAGTTGACTGGCATGCTTCATCATTGTTCCTCTTGGAATCATGGTGGGTCATTGCACTGATCAGAGTTCTTAAGTCTTTCAAAGCTTTTTTTTTTTTACTTCTCAGTGTAATTCCTGTTTAAACTGTTCTGCTAATTCAGCTCGCTCAACTCTTCATTAGTTCATACAAGTCTTCTCATCTCTTTCATCATTTCCCATCATTATCATTACATTCATTCAATATCATTACATTATTGATCATCTCAGTAGATGCAGAAAAAGCCTTTGACAAAGTACAGCATTCTTCTGTGCAAAAAATTCTACAAAAGATAGGCAAAGAGAAAATTTTAATGTCACAAAAAGCATCTATCTGAAATCAAAAGCAAGCACTACATGCAACGGGGATGCTTTAGAAATTTTTCTAATGACTATGGGAGTGAAGCAAAGGCACCCACTTTTGTCACCATTATTTGAAATAGTTCTGGAAATGCTAGCAAAGCAATAAGACAAGAGAAAGAAATGAAAGGAATAAAGATAGGTAAAGAAGAAATAAAACTAGATAGTTTTCTAATGATATGATAGTTTACTTGAAAAATCTTAGGGAATCAGCAAAGATCCTAACTGAGATTGCTGAACAGTTTCAGCAGTGTTGCAGGCTACAAAATAAATCCTCAAAAATCAACAGTATTTCTACATGACAAAAACAAAAGAAGCAATAACAGAAAGGGAAATGCCATTCCAAATAACTATAAAATGCACAAAATATCTGAGAATCAACCTGCCAAAGTGCACCCCAAAAGTATATAGATTCAATAACAAAGTGATCCTTAAAGAAATAAAGAACAGATTGAATAATTGGAGGAATATTCGGCGCTCACGCCTAGGGCATGCCAATATTAACAACAATCCTACCAAAATTAATTTACACTTTCTTTTTTTTTTTTGGCTTTTTGAAGGGGGGAGAGCAAGGATTAAGTGACTTGCCCAAGGTCACATGGCTAGTAAGTGTTAAGCGTCTGAGGTCACATTTGAACTCAGGCCCTCCTGGCTCCAGGGCTGGTACTCTATTCACTCCGCCACCTAGCCTCCCCTAATTAATACTTTCAATGATATACCAATCAAATTATCAAGGGGATACTTTATGGAACTTGGTAAAATAGTAACAATTCATTTGGGAAAGCAAAAGTTTTAGGATATTAAAGAAAATTATGAAAAGAACTAGGAACAAATGGGAAAGATTTCAAACTACATTATAAAGCAGCAGTCATCAAAACCATGTGGTATTGGTTAAAGAACAGCAATGGAACAGACTAGACAAGGGTGATTCGGGAACAGTAGAAAGCAATAGTCCAGTATTTGATAAAGTGAAAAATATACATGGGTGTGTGGGGGAGAAATGATGTCCTTATTTATTTAAAAACTACTGGCAAATGGGAAAGCATTCTGGCAGAAATTAGACTTAGATCAACAACTTATGCCATATTCCACAATACATTCTAAATGGATTTGTGATGTTAATATTAAAGATTATACTATAAAAAATTAGAAGAAAAACATTTCATACACATCTCACAGTTATGGGTAGAAAATTTAGTCTTAACTAAACAAGAGATAGGGGCAATTACAAAGGATAAAAAAGACCGATTATTTAAAACTGAAAAGTTTCTGTATAGACAACATTAATGCATCTAAGATAAGAAGGGAAATAGATCAGGGGGAAAAGTCTTTGTGTCAAACTTCTCTGATAAAGGTATGGTATCCAAGACACATAAACCATTACATAAATAAATATGCACGTATATATATGTATGTATGTATATGTGTGTGTGATAGCCATTCCCCAATAGATAAATGATCAAAAGTTGGGAATGGTTCTCAAAAGAAGAGTTGCAAAGTATTTACAACCACATGATAGAATGCTGCAAATCTAGTGATTTGTAATAAATAATAAGACAGTAATAAGAGAAATATGAATCCAAACAACCCTGAGCTTTCACCTCACACACTACAAATGGGCAAAAATGACCAAAAAAAATGGCAATGGCAGCACTTTTTTGTGATAGTTTGAAGCAAAGTAGATACTTGTCAACTGAGGAATGGCTAAAGAAATTATTGTTCATGAATGTAATAGAATGCTAACATGCTGTAAGAAATTATGTGTGTGATGAATAAAGAGAAGTTTGGAGAGATCTATATGAACTGGTATAAAGTAAGCAGAACCAAGAAAACAATTTAAAAAGTGATTATAACCATGTAAATGGAAAGAACAACACACTTAAAAAAGTAAATGCAACAAAATTACAAAAATCAAACAGGGCTCAAATGAAGAGATATGAAAAAAACACTCCCAACCCATCTCTTCACAGAGATGAAGGTTGGTAGGTGTTGCACATTGCATACATTTTTGAAATTTTTCCATGTATTGATCAGTTGTACTGATCTTTTTCCACTCTCTAAAAAAATACTATTTGTCATATGGGATAACTCCTTCAGCAATACTGGGGATTACCATGGTGATGTTAAGAAACAGAAAACTAAATCAATGAAAGCTTCAATTAAAATAATCAATAAAAACTTGTTGAAATTAGAGTACTCCAAAGTACTCCCTTCCATTCCTTCGCAATCATTTGTATTCATGGGAACCGCTCCTTTTTTGCCGTTCTTCGTTATAACTAAGAGTACTGTCACAAACCTTTAGTACCTATGGATCTTCCTCTCTCTTTTTTTTTTTAATCTTTTTATGGTACAGGCTTAGTACTGCTATTGCCCGGTTAAATAGTATGCAAAGTTTAATGACTTTGGGGCATAATTACAAATTGCTTTCCATAAGGTTCGGACTAATTGGTAATTCCACCAACAACATAGCAGTATATCTGTTTTCTCATGGTCCCTTGAGTAATTGTTATTTCCTCTTTTTATTACTTTTGCTAACCTAGTAGATGGGAAGTAAGATCTCAGAGTTGTTTTAATTTTCATTTCTCTATCTACTAGTAATCTGGAGCATTTTCCCACATGACTCTACGTCTTGAATTTCTTTGAGAACTGTTGGTTCATTTACTTGAGCCACTTATCAAAGAATGGCTGTCGTTCTTATGGATCTGAACGAGTTTTTTGTATGTCTGGATAACAGACTTTTATCAAAGAAAATTGCTCCAATGATTTTCCCATTAGCTATTTGTCTTCCAGTTCTAACTGTGTTGATTTTATTTGTGCAAAATCTTTGCGATTTTATGTAATAAAAATTGTCCATTTTATCTTCTATGATCTTTTCCATCTCATGTTTTGTTATGAACTCATTCGCTCTCCAGAGTTGTAAAAGTCATTTTCTTTCTTTCTTATCTAATATGTCTATGAGGTGACCTTTTCTATCCCGCACCCATTTGGAGCTTGTCTTGGTGTAAGATGCTAATCTAGACCTAACGTCTGCCAGACAGCTTTCCCGTTTTCCCAGCAGCTTTTGTCAAATACTGAGAACCCGTTCTGAGATGTGCTGTGTATCAGATCTGTTGTACTGACTGACTTTTCTGGGTTGAACTTCTTTTTAAGCCAGTACCAAGTGATTCATAGTCCAAGCTCAAGGTCTTGTACTGCAAGTACCCTTTTCTTCACATGTTTTTTTTTTTCCTTACTGCCCTGAGGAATCTCACCTCTTTGTTCCTCCAAATGAATTCTAGCTCTCTAAGATAATCCTTCAGCGATTTTATTGGTGTGACACCAAATAAGCAGATTAATTTAAGTAGTATTGTTATTTTTATGATATCGCTATAGCCCAATCATGGGCAATTAATATCTCTCTACTTACTGAGGTCTACACTTCTGTAAAGAACATTTTGCTGTTGTATTTCTTATGTGTGCTTTGGTGGGTATATTTCCAGATATTTGATACTTTCTATAGTTATTTTAAATGCCTTTTCTCTTTCTATCTCTTTCTACTACGTTTGGTTAGCAAAATACAGGAAGACTATATAGAAAGACTTGTTTAGTCTAATTTTAGATCCTACTACTTTACCAAACTTACTACTCCTGTTAATTTTTAGTGGGCTCCAGAGTTCTCTTTATAAAACATCTTATCTTCTACAAAAAGTGATGTTTTTTCCTCTTTGCCTATGATTATGCCCTCAGTTTCTTGTTCTTAGTTATTACCATAACTAGAATTTTAAAATTAAATTTATTTTTCATTTTCAACATTCACTTTTACAAGATTGTGAGCTCTAAATTTTCTCCTCCTCCCTCCCCATACCCCTCAAGATGGCTTGCAATCTGACATAGGTTATACATGTACTGTGTTAGTCAAGTTGTAGAAGAAGAATCAGAACAAAAGGGAAAAAAAATACAAGAAAGAAAAAAAAACAAAAAAAAAGAGAATAGTATACTTCAATCTACATTCAGAATCCATAGTCCTTTCTCTGGATATGAATAGCATTTTCCATCATGAGCCTTTTGGAATTGTCCTTAGATCATTGCATTGCTGAGAAGAGCTAAGTCTACCAGAGATGGTCATTGCACAATGTTGCTGTTACTATGTTCTCCAGGTTCTTTTTGCTTCACTCAGCATCAGTTCATGTAAGTCTTTCCAGGTTTTTCTGGAATCTGTCTGCTCATCATTTCTTATGGGACAGTAGCGTTCCATTATATTTTCATGTACCATAACTTGTACCACCCGTCGATTTCCAGTTCTTTGCCATCACAAAAAAGGGCTGAGTAGCTATCATTATTAGCACCGTATCATATAAGTAGATGAAACTTTGATTAAGCACTTACAATGTTCCAGACACTATGCTAAGCACTGGAAATGTGAATGTAAGAAAGATAGTCCTTGCCTTCAAGGAGCTTATATTCTAAGGGTGAGGAAATGTCTGGGAAGAAGTATTAGTGATCCTGTTCTAGACCAGATGAACTGATAATGCACATTCTTGGCTTGTTTTTTTAAATTGCTTTTATGGAGGGGGGAAGGCAGGGCAGTTGGGGTTAAGTGACTTGCCCAAGGTCACACGTCTAGTAAGTGTTAAGTGACTGAATCTGGATTTGAACTCAGGTTTTTCTGACTCCAGGGCCGGTGCTCTATTCACTGCGCCACCTAATTGCCCTGACATCCTTGTTTTTGCCTCTAGTTTTACTCTCTCACTGATAATGCTGGGTTTGGGTTTTGCCTAGATATGATTTACCCTATTCGGCAAAGATCCATTTATCCTATGCTTTTTAGTGATCTTAACAGAGATGAGGGTTTTTTTGGTTATACTTCTTTTTCTTCCATCTATTGATATAAATATATGAGTTTAGTTGTTTTGTTATTAATATGGTCAGTTATGTTTATCATTTTAAAAATAGTGAACCAACATTGAATCCTAGCATCTCTTATGTCCATATTGTACAATTTGTTTGATGTTTTGCTGTAACCTTTTTGCTAATATTTTATTAGTCAGCTATTCCCTGCAGGGGGATACTCCAGATCCTCTAAATTCAAATCTAGAAGGAGAAAAAAGGACAAATTACTCCAACCCAACATGTATATATTAGTTTATTATACACATCTTTTCTTTGGTTGCTCATATAATTTTCTGCTCAGTTAGAGGTAGGCCTAGTTTTGAAGGTCATAGGTAACATTTACTAAAATGAGAATGGCCAAGTCTTATACTTTTATGCTTATCTCATGATCTTTTGAGGAAGAATTTCTGGCTCCTGAATGTTTAACAATTTTTTTATAATAATAATATAATAATAATAATAAATGTTTTATTTAACAAATATCTCCCTCAGTGACTTCAGATATTAATCACTATGGGGGCAGAATGATGAATTCTGTTTAGAACTTAATGTATATAATATAAGTGGCACAACCCATTTTGAGTTGCCAGGGATGGTCTCCTATTTTAAAGACTGGAAAGGTCTTCCATCTGTATACCTTCTCTTTTTACCAGACATGATTCAACTTCTCTGCAAAGTCCTACAAGTTTTCTAGATAACGACTCTTCCAGCCACAGAGGAAAACTTTCTATTATTATTCTTTGGATAATGAGTTCCTGCTCGGAGAAGGCTGCTTCCAGGTGTTTCAGTAAAGTACTGTGGGACATTTCCAAGAGGCGTGCGACATAATGGATGAAGTCTCACTTTGACAAGAGCAAATCCTTCCAGTTTAGCTTCCTCAAAATCTGAAATCTGAGCTAAGAGGTGATTTGTTATCCTACTGTTAAACCAATTCTCCCAGCCTTTTCCTATACTTTAGCACAGTAGAAATTTTAAAAGCTTTCACACCAGAAATTGGTAGACCTGTATCCTTGGGGACTTAAATCTGACCTAACTTTTTCAAACTCCAATGGCTCTTTCAGATACCAAAGTTTCCTTTGTTCATGACTCAGACATAGCCCTTGGCCTCCCCGCCTACAGAGGGGGTCACATCAACCAAAGTTTGAAAATAGGTCAGTTGTTAGCTTGGAGATTATCCAGGAGGACAGCATGTTTTCAAAGGCTTAAGGTATCTCAAACAATAGAAGTACTTCCTACTTTTTCAACAGAAATTTTTCTATCACTTCTTCCTTATAGGAAGTAGTTCTTGACTACAAAGATGTTGCTTAGGTGGGGAAGTTAGGTGATCACAAAGGGTGGATAGAATATTGGGCCTGGAGTCAGGAAGACTTGCATTCAAATCCAGCCTCAGACACTTACTAGCTGTGTGGCCTTGGGTAAGTCACTTAACTGTTGTCTGCCTCAATTTCCTCACCTTACAGATGAAGAGAATAACATTACCTACGTCCCAGGATTGCGTGAGGACCAAATGAGATATTCATAAAGTGCTAGCACAGGGCCTGGCACACGGTAGGCCCTTTAATAAATGCTTCCTTCAAGAGGCATGTTCCAACCTCCCCCCTTCCTCCTTCAGGGACTCAAAGCAGTTTATAACCTTTCTCTCATAAAACCCTACATGTTTGTGAAGTTAAGAGTGCTTGTTGTTGTTTATCTACCATGTATTAAGGCAGCTAGGCTGCCCAGTAGACAGGGTGCCAGACTTGAAGTCAAGAGGTGTCCATAGTCACATAACTAGTAAGTGTCTAAACCCAGGCTATCGATTAACCCCTGTCTGCCTCAATTTCTTCACCTGCAAAATGGATATAATTATAGCATCTACTTTCCAGAGTTATAAGATAATGGGATGACTATAGAGCCAAATATTTGTAAAGTGCTTTGCAAACCTTCAAGTTCTATATAAATGCTACTGATAGTAGTAATAGTAATAGTAGTAGTAGCAATAGTAGTAGTAGTAATAGTAGTAGTAGTAGTAGTAAGTAGTAAGAGGCAGCCGGGCCTAGAGTCAGGAAGACGCTCACCAAATATGGCCTCAGGTACTTACTAGCTACATGACCCTGGGCAAGTCACTTAATCTCTCTCTGCCTCAGTTTCTTTAGCTGTAAAAAGGGTATATATTAACTCCCAGAGTTGGGGGGATCAAATGAGATAATAATTGTAAAACACTTAGTACAGTGCCTGGCATATGGTAAACTCCAAATAACTATTAGCTATGACTACTATTGCTACTTTACTTGAGTAACAAAACGTATAACTGGTCATGCATGCATCAGGAACCATAGGAAGAGCACTGGATTTGGAGTAAAAAAGCCAGGATTAATCCCACTTCTGTCACTTACTCCTCTGGGAACTTGAACTTGATTGCTCCTGTTTTATACTTTGTGTCATATTCCCAGGCACCTAAAATAGATGATTGTTTGATGATTCTCTAGGGTTCGATTTGCTCATGTATAAACCGAGGCAGGTTTGACTAGCGGACCTTTAGTTTCTTTCAATCTCTAAAGTCTATGATTCTAAGAGAAATACTGAAAGCCAAGAAGAAAGACACAACACAAGCTAATTACTTTAGAGGTCAGCTCCGAGAGAGGAAGATGATCCAAGCCCTCACCCTCAGTCTTCAACCTCGGATAGCATTGCTGTTCCGTTGGGTGAGAAAGTCCTCGGTCCTCACATTACCTGTCAGTGGGTTCTGATAATGGCTTATGTTGTTGTCTTTGTTGTTGTTCAGTCCTGTCCAATTCTTTATGCCCCCATTTGGGATTTTCTTAGCAAAAGTACTAGAATGGTTTGCCATTTGCTTTTCCAGTGCATTTTGCAGAGAAGGAATCTGAGGCAAATGGGGTTAAGTGACTTCCCCAGGGTCATACAGCTAGTTAGTGTCTGAGGCCAGATTTGAACTCAGAAAGATGAATCTTCCTGTCTCCAGGGCCAATGCTCTATCCAAAATGCTGCCCCCAACAATGGCTTTATTAGTATGACAAAGTAAAGAAATTTGATAGGGGTTTCATTGTCTTTTTTTTATTAGTGCCTTTGTGCTTGTTTTCATGTTTGAGTTAACTTGGCAAGTCAATGTGAATCAGAACATATACATATATATATATATATATATATATGTATATATACATTTATATGTACACACAAATACACACACACATATGCATACGTGTGCCTGACATGTTTAAATGGCTTCCTGTGATTCATAAAATTATTTGCTGATTGAATCACAAATGATCCTAGGACCTTATCGACATTCAATAGCCATGGAAAGTATTATTTAAACATACTGCCTTGGGATTCTAGATTTAGTCTTTCTGGATGGCTTCCAGATCCATGCTCACTTCATTTAGAATCAGAAGTTGAACTTTATTACCTCCAGTCCTGAAAATATCCTCCAGGGCCTAAGAATCCATCTGGGATCCTTCCAGCTTCTCATTCTGCAGTCATCATCCAAAGTCTGCAATCATCATCAAACAGACAATTTGAAAGTTGAAGCAACAATGGAACAGAACCTTGCTTGACTTTAGCCTTGCAATTTGAACTCCTCTGGGATTAATCAGAGTCTACTACCATTGGTGCTGGTGACAAAAGCCTCAGTGACTAGAGCCCCCAGGTGAAAGACATAAGCAAATTTCATAGTCCTTTCTTTCTGACCATCTCTCATGTCAAACTCAGACTCTCAAGATAAAAACTAACTTACTTAACCAAACCAACTCTTGGGAATTCTTTTGCTTTCATCATTACTTAATGAAGTTGGTTTTAAATGCTATTTTCCATGACTGTGTTTCATTTTCTAGGTCTCCTTGCTGCTTGTATTTTAGGCAAAAGCTTCTTATCTCTGAATGTGTTGGTTCCTTTATCTGAACTGCTTCTGAACTACTTCCCAGGTGATCTCCATTGAAATGATCATTCGTGAAGTGAGCTGGACAGTTACACCACAACTTAAGTAAAGTCTTAACTGACGACAGTTTTCCAAGATCATCTCTGACTTGACACCTGACAGGTTAGCAGAGGTGTCCAAAGATATAGCTAACTGATTCTCTCTCTCTACACTACGTGGTTGTAGAGCATAGAAAAACATTTATTTGTGTTATCACTGTCTCTTTTTTTCCATTTAATTTTTATTTTATTTTTTTCTCACATATAAACAAAAATGTTAACTTTTTTAAATTTAGGCGTTCATATTCTTTCCGCCCTTCCCCTCCCTCTCCTTGAGAAGGCAAGCAATTTGATATAGATTATATATATGCAGTCATGCAAAACATTTCCATATTAGTCATGTGTAACATCAATGCAATATTCACAGCGCTGATGGTTAACTATGAATATGCTGGCATGGTTCTCAACTGCAAAATATAACAGACTCTTTATATAGAAAATAGAAGCAAAACATTTAGTCAGACACCAGACAACCAAATCCCAACACCAGAAAGTCAAATCCATCATAATAACAAAGAAATTAAAACACTATAACACAGCAGGAAGCTACACTATCCTTTAGCCTAAACAAACACTCACAAGCCTAGTTGTCTGCTTGCCTGCCATCCTCTCTCTCCCACTGTCTAGCTGCTCTGACTCTCAACTTCCTGTGGTCTCTATTCCACCCTTCAGCAAACTCCTCTCACTACAGGCTGCATGTGATTACATTAGGCCTATTAAGGGGCAGGGAAGATCTTCAAATTCTCATTACCATTACGCCATGTTATAAAAGAACATGCAGACCAAAAAACAAAACAAAATTTAAAAAAACAAGAATAAAGAAAGTTTAAAAAGTATGCTTCAATTTGCATTCAGACTTCATTAATTCTTTCTCTGAAGGTGGACAGCATTTTTCATAAGTCCTTCAGGATTGTCTTGGCTCATTGTATTGCTGAGAATAGCTTAGTCATTCACAGTTGATCATCATACAGTATTGCTGTTATTTTATACAGTGTTCTCCTGGTTCTGTTCATTTCACTTTGCATCAGTTCATGTAAGTCTTCCCAGGTTTTTCTGAAAGCATAATGCTCATCATTTCTTATAGCATGATAGTATTCCATCACAATTATATACTACTATTTGTTCAGTCACTACCCAATTACTTATTACTGTCTTTTGAAATAGATTGCCTCCCTCGAGATGCCACCCTCTAAGACCTAAGTGGGGAAGAGGAATAGAATGGTGCAAGCCTGGGGAAGGCAGGTCAGACATTGTCCTATATGTAGAGGGCCCCAAAGACCCCAAGTAGTATGAATATGGCAAGCTGGCAAGAAAGTATCTGGTTCTGTTAATAAACACTTAATGTTTGTAGACTGAAAGGGAGAGAAATGTAAGGAAATGCTGAATTTGAATGAATGAATGGAAAAATGACTTAATTTGGTAGTACAGTTTTCCCTTCCATGTTGTGGTGGTTAGGAGTACAGCACCCCCACAATCTGGAAAATGTGCATAAAATTTTTTGCCCTTCCCTTTGTACCAGGGAAAAAGTCTGAATTATTATGGTATTAAAAAATAAAATATATTGATATTATATAATGTTTTATGTGTATATGAATATATATTTATATGCATATATTTAAATATATGAAAACATTTAGATAGAAAATTTTTAATTTATTTTGAAATATATAAATATATTTTATGAATATATACATATATTTTATGCATTTCTGAACTGGTGTTGTCTACCGGCCTTTGTCTGACATCTTCAACTGCCATAAAACTCCCCCCCAAATTCCCATTTAGTTTCTTATGTTGACCCACAATATATCAAAACTGTGATGGGGAAAGTTGTAATGTGGAAGGGATAACTGTACTTTGGCAAAAACTGCATTCCCAATTTATCAGAAGGTGTTGCAGTTCCATAAAAAGAGTGGAGAACCATCTTCTTTTCCTGTGACCTTTAATACCTCACTTTTTGTGACTTTTTGTCTTTGTCAGATGACTCTCCTATAAAAAGCACAACTTTATATATAATACCAGCTTCAGAGTCAGGAGACCTGGCTCATAGTTCTTCCACTAATCTTGGGCAAGCAATTCACTTTAACTTTTGTAGCTCCATTTTCCTCTTCTTTATAGAGAGTCTGCTTGAAAGCCAGAAGTAATTAGCTAAGTTTGTCTTTTCTCTTTCCCTCCCACCATGTGAAGAGAAGGAGATGCAGAGAAGCAATTTGCTATGATTAGAAGAGGATTCCCTTTTCCATCATTCTTTGTACTCAGAGTACATGCCCCAGAGTTCACTGAGCAGAAATTGTTGGAAGAAAGAACCACTGAGAAAAAGATAGGAGAAAAAGCTTGTGTGGGGGTGGGGGTATAAGGAGAACAGGGTGGGAAAGGCTGGCAATAAGCCATGAGCTGGTGGTGGCAGTGGATATAAGTCATAGCTGGAAGGTACTTAAAGTTGTCAGACAAGTGCAATGGTGTTAGCAGCAAACCAAAATGTAGAAACCATAGGACTATACAGTAGAAGTTAAGGGATCCATAGAATAGACAACAACAGAACCTGGGAACCAGAATAAGGGTAGCTCACCTGAGTTGGCCCCTGGTCCAGCAAAATTAGTGCACTTGGGTCACTGGGACTGAATTACTTGGTGCAGTGAGTCTTTGCAGGGACTATAGTCTGAATTTCAAGGAAGAGAAGAAAGAGAATAAGCATGGAGAGAACTAACCATAGCTGTTCTTTTTCCCATTCCTTCCAATAATTAATAAATATCAGAGTCAATAAACATTTATTAAATATTTAATTTATTAATAATACTGTACTAAGCTCTTGGGGAAACAAAAAAAGGCATGATACAGTCCCTGCTCTCAAGGAGCTGAAAAGCTGAAAAGGCAGAACAGATGCCTTAGAGTGCCAGTGCCTTGGGTGCTTGTAAAGTAAAAGTGAATCCTAGATAAAGGAGTCAGAAACCAAACCAAGAAGAGAAATCCTGGCAGGGAACATGAGGATTATCAACAACAGCAACAACAAGAACAAAACCCCCCACCAGTTTAGGTCCATATGAATCCAGAGTTATCTCAAGCCTTTGGTCAGATCTCTGACTACAACCACAATAATGACAACAATAATAACAGCTAGGATTTGCAAAGCACTTTAAAAATATTATCTTATTTTGTACTCACAACAATCCTGGGAAGTAGATGCTATTAATATACCTATTTTGCAGATGAGGAAACTGAGTCAGAGGTTAAGTAACTTCCCCGGGTCACACAGCTACTAAGTGTCTAAGGCTGGATTTGAATTCAAGTCTTCTTGAGTTCTTCAAGTCCACTCTCTCTATTTTGCCTACCAAGAGGGGAACGAACGGGAGGAGAGGGACGGGGAAGGAGAGCCTCACAAAAATCTGATGAGGTTGGTGACTTACAGATATCGGATATCTGATATGATTGTGGGAAACTGCTAGAAATCCCTCTAGCAATGGCAACCTGCCTACGACTTACAAGATAAGAAAAGCCAAGTGGATGGAGGGCTCACATTGCCAAGAATATCACATGCAACAGAAGAAGCAATCTGCTGAATTGGCCCATCAGAACATGTCAGCGTTCAGGTAGGAGTTGGATCAGGGGGCCCTACAGTGCCCTTCTGGCTCTCTACTTCTAATAGATGAGTCCCAGGAAGTTGCCTGAGCCAAATCAAAGCTAAATAACCTGATCACGTTCTTAAAACTAGAAAAGGCAGAAATTAATCCATCTTGCCCTACCAGAAAGTTAGAGGGGCATGGGGGAGGATATAAGAGAAAGCAGATTGGGGGAAGGAGTATTCAGTAGGCTTGCTATCTTGGGATGGGGGTAGGGGAAAGATGGGGAGAAAATTTATAACCCAAAATCTTATGGAAATGAATGTTGAAAACTAAAAATAAATTTAATTAAAAAAAGAATAAAATAAAAAGGCAGAAGTTGAATCTAGGGTTACCATACTCCATGCCTATTCTTACTCTACTATACCACCCTGCTCCTTGAAGTAAGTACCTAAGTATTGTTATCCTTATTTTACAGGAGAGAAAACAGAGATTCTATAATAGTGTTATTGTTATTGTTCAGTTGTCTCAGACTCTATTTGTAATTTTCTTGGCAAAGGTACCAGAGTGGTTTGCCATTTGCATATCAAGCTCATACATACAGTTAATAAGTGTTAGGAGCTAGATTCAAACCCTGTTATCTGGACTCTTGGTGCAGCAATCTATCTAGTATAACCTGCTGCTTCCACATAAAATGAAGGGGTAGGACTACATGACTTCTAGGCTCCAGCTTGAACAGGAAGATAATAGCTGATTATTGTGAAGATCAAAGGAAGATTATGAAAGTAGAAATTGGAAAGTGTCAATCTCTATACACATAAAAGACAGTATTACTATCAGGGTTGTAGATGAAATAGAGCCTAACACAAGCCTTTTAATAATGATGTTTTTTTTTAAAGCAGTATTTTGAACACCATAGAGGAAAGGAAGGTCCTGCAATTTAAAGCTGGAAAGGAATACAGAGATCTTCTTGTTCCAACCTCATTATTTCCCGGATATAAGAACAGAGGTTCTTAAATTAAGGGACTTGTCCAAGGTCATGCAGGTGGTAAAGAGAACTGGAATTTGAACAAAAGTCTCCTAACTCCAAATTCCATGCTCTTTCAAATCATCATGTCTATTAGTACAGAGGCTGCCTTTCTCTCTTTTCCCCTACTAGAATAGTTTTGTGTTTGTCTTGTGGTTTGGGAGGGGATTGGCATGTTTAGCGTAGGGAAAGGCAAGAAAGAGTTGAAAGCTCATTTTTACTGATGGCAAAGGAAAGAACAATGAATTCCGCAGTAATCTTTTCCTCTCCTCTCGCCTTACCCGCAATGCAAACAATACGTAATGATCTTTTGTCCAGTTAGATGGTGATTTCCATATGGATCAGAAACATTTGTGTACAGGATTATTTATTGCAGAGAATATGTTGTAACCAATTCAACAAAACTCTAAGACTTTATGAATGACTTTTTTTTAAAATGTGGAACACATGACTACAGAAATGACTTATAAAAAACCCATGTACTAGAAGTTTACTGTTGTCCATTAAGATGGAACTTGCTAACCATTCCTCAATTGATAAATGATCAAAGGAGATGAACAGGTGGTTTTCAAATGAAGAAATCAAACATATCTATATAATCATATAAAGAAATGCTCTAAATCACTGTTGAGTAGAGAAATGCAAATTAAAACAACCTTACTCTTACCAGATTTGCTACTATGGCAGAAAAGGAAAATGGAGGGGATGTGGGAAAATTAGAGCACTAATGCACTATTGGCAGAGGTGTGAAGTGAACCAACTCTTCTGAAGAGCCATTTAGAACTATGCCTAAATGACAATCAAACTGTGCATGCCCTTTGACCCAGCAATACCACTAAGTCTGTATCACAAAGAGATCAAAGAAAACGGAAAAGAGGCTTATATGTGCAAAAGTATTTATAGCAGCTCTTTTTGTGGTGGCAAAAAGTTGGATGTTGAGGGGATTCCTATCAATTGTGGAATGACTGAACAAGCTGTGGTATATGAACATAATGAAACACCATTGTGCTATAAGAAACAATGAGCAGGATGATTTCAGAAAAAACCTGTTAAGGCTCACATGAACTGCTGCAAAGTGAAGTGAGCAGAACCAGGAGAACAGGTTACATAGAATACAGCAATATTGTATGATGATGAACTTTGAACGACTTAGCTCTTCTCAGCAATACAATGATCCAAGCCAATTCCAAAGGACTCATGATGGAAGATATTACCCACATCCACAGAAAGAACTGATGGAGTCTGAATGTAGATTGAAGCATACTATTTTTACTTTCTTTTTTTCCTTATTCTTCTCTTTTGGCCTGTTTCTTCTTTCACAACATGACTAATATGGAACTATATTGTACATGATTGCACATACAAAACCTATATTAAATTGCTTACTGTCTTAGGGAAGGGGTGATGAAGGAGGGGAGGGAAATAATTTGGTCCTTAAAAAATTTTTTTAAATGAATGTTAAAAATTGTCTTTACATATAATTGGAAAAAATAAAATACTATTAAATGTAAAAACATATATATTTAAATAAAACAAAGATGGGGCTTGCTGAACAAAATAGTGAAATCAAGATAGTGTAGCACAATAGAAAGAGCATTGAATCAGAAGATTTGAGTTCAAATCCAGATTCTGTCACTTTATGACTTTGTCTAAGTCACTTAACTGAGTAATTAAACCTCATATTATTCCCATGTAATATAATTGGCACAGATGACCTCTAAGACTTGTTCCAGCTTGAAATCTATATTAATGTAGCACTCTCACTGAAAACCCCAACTTGGCCCTCAAAATTAAGAGTTGGTGACCCAGAAAATGATTGTTACCATGATGCTCTAAAGCATAGATAGGCCTGTGGTGCTATAGTCCTATCACTATAGCTCATGAGCCTCCATTGGTGTCCTTCCCATTAAAAATCATCGTGTACATAAAGCAGTATATATTAAGAAAGCATAGTTAGAACATCATCATCCCCCCAAATCCCTGGGGTACGTTTTCTCACAAATACACAGCATGCAAGAAAAGAATGGGCCCAAACTTGGATTACAAGTGGTAATCAGACAAATATATATAGGATATACATATTATAAAAGCAACTCACAAATCCTGGTACTTTCTCTCTTTGTAGAGTCTTCACATGGCCCCTTTTGGTTGTAGCATCTCTAGCAGACAGTTTCCTTATTAGAATTCTAAGGTCTGCTTCTCTTGAATCCAAAGTCAGATTTCTTCTCTGATGCCAGGGGTCCATTTTCTCAAAGCCACATTCCTCTTCAATTAACTGTCTCCCTGTATCTTTTTCTGTATGGAGTGTGTATCTCTGCTCCCTACTAGATGTAATGTCTCTTATCATTTATTTCAAAGTAACATGCTGATTAGAAAGGGGAGCAAGGGTATGTTAGAAACACTCTGACCTTAAACTCATTGTTAAATTCACACCTTGGAAATTTGCAAATGCTACACATCAAAGCTTGATGTATTCACTTTGTGGATTTCTAGACTTAAGAAAGTGATGGGGAAAATGTCAATAATGCAGATTAAGCTTTCAAGTGTGCCCCTCCTGGAAGGAGGGGAGTGGGAGAGGGAAGGAGATCGAAGAGAAGAGAGAAATTTCCTCTTTTGGGGAGAAGACTCCTCCACAAAGTGCTATTTAAAGTCCCATCAAAGAAAGTCTAATTTTCTCATGTCCAATGAGACCACTTTCTTTAATTTCATCATAGAAAACTATTCACCCATCCTAAAGATATCAGGGCATAGTTGCATCTTTATAGTTATTTTAACACCTCATTAACATCTTATAATAACATTCTGGGCCTTGCGAAGGTAGTGCAATTATTAGTTAAAGATCAAGTCAACTATGGTACAGTGGAAGTTATAGAAGTTCTAGAGTCAGATCACTCTGTCTCTCAAATCTTCCCTCTGAGGCTTGCTACCTGTGTGGCCTTGGGCAAATCACTTATTCTCCCTAGACCTCGGTTTTCCCATATGTAAAATGAAGTGGCTGGACTAGGTGCACTGTGAAGTCCCTTCCAACCCTAGATACAGAGCCAGACTCTAGGCCTATGATCTCTATGCTATAAGATATTATTAATCATAAAAGTGGCTAGCATTCACATTGCATTATGAAGTTTGGAAAGCATTTACCTAGGAAAAGATGCTATTATTATCCCCATTTAACAGATGAGGGTATTGAGACAGAGAGAGAGAGAGAGATGAAGTGATTTCTTGGAAAGAGAGTAACATAACTAAGAAGGGTCTTAAGAGGAGGATCATGCAGCTGGTAAGGGTCTGAGGGAAGATTTGAATTCAAGTCTTCCTGATTCCAGATCTGGTGTTCTATCCATTGAAAGAATAAAAATCTTCAGCAGCACTGATTGTGTTCAGACAATGAATATGCTAACTGAAAACAGTTCTTAGTGATGAATGAGTTCAAAAGAAATACCATTTCTTATGTGAAACATTAATAATAATAATGACAGCCAGCATTTATACAGTGCTTAATGAGTGCAGGAACAGTGCCAACTATCATTTCATTTGATCTTCACAACAATCCTAGGAGATAGGTGCTATTATTGTCCCCACTTTACAGATGAAGAAATTGAGGCCAGCAGAGGTTAAATGATTTGTCCAGGGTCACACAGCTAACAAGTGCCTGAGGCTAGATTTGAATTCAGGTCTTCTTAATTCCAGGCCTAATCCTCGATTCTCTATGCCAGCTAACTGCTCCAAGTAAACAGTGGAGAGCACTGACTTTTCGGAGTTAGAGGACCTGGCTTTGAATTCTAGTTCTGCTGTTTAGTGTGAATCTGGGGGACTTATTTCACCTTTCTAAGGCTGATCTCAAAGAATCTCCCAGTTCTAATTTCCTAATTTGAACCATACCTCCATCCTAGGTCTCAGTTTGCTGAGCAGGAAAGTGGAATAAGGAAGGAAGATCCTGAGGGTGAGAACAAAAGGATACATTAAAAAACTGGAGTCCAGTTTCAAGAAGAATTTTAGGGATAAAAATTACTGGTGAAATTTTGACACAGATTTGTTTCTCCTTCTTGGGTCAGCAGTTCATGTGTAAATTGTATCTGAAAGTAATTAAAATGTTTTAAAGTTTTTTTCACCAGATTTTAATTAATTTAGGCTGATTTTTCACCTTAATTAGAGTGAATTAATATGGCTTTACCTTCTTTTTTTTGTCCCAACCTATGATTTCAAAGGTGTAGAGAGCTCTCTAGTGATAGAAGTCCCACTTCTAATGGAGGTCCAGAACTTCTAATCTTTGGCAGTTCCTTGGGGACACTCAGAGGTTAAATGACTTGACAGGGATCACAGGTATAATTTTTTTGTACTTGAGCTCAGATCTTTTTGACTATGAGATTTACTCTCTATCCACTACCCTATACTGCCTTTTACAGATTAAAAACTTGAAAGCCTAGGAGGGGATAAAGAGAAATCTTGAAGAGGGGAGGGGGGCATAGGGAAGGGTTAAGCCTAAACTAAAGTATTATATTGCCTATCTCAATTATCAAAATAATAAAAAGAAAACTTCACCTGAGACTTTTTCTGCAATATTTGCTCTTAAAGATCATTATAAAAAGAGTTAATAGAAACAAAAAAGGTATCAGACCAAAAACAAACCAATCATTTTCCACTTGGTCCATGGCCAACCCTCTTGGGCTGCCAGGCGGTTCTGGCCCTGTGCAAACTGGCAAGGTTATGTCGAGCACATCCTTCCTCCACTATAGTAATCGCTGAGTGTATGGGATGCTCTTACCTGTTGAAGAAGAGGACTGTTTTTATTTCAGATCAAGCAATCCAAGGAATCATTTGCAAGTCACATGAGGGATCTTTGGAAGTGAGAAAACAATTAGCAGCAGCTGCAAACGTTGATGGAGTACCTCCCTTGTGCAGGTAGACCTCAAAGATACTGTGAGTTCAGTTCCAGACCAGTAGCAGTAAAGCAAAAATCACAATAAAATTCAGTCACATGATTTTTTTTGGTTTCCCAGTGTATATACTGTAGTCTATTAAGTGTGCCATGGTATTATGTCTAAAAAAATGTACTTACCTTAATTTAAAAAATACTGCTAAAAATACGAACCATCATCTAAACCTTCAGCGAGTTGTAGTCTTTTTGCTGGTGGACTCATTGCCTCAAGCTTGATGACTACTGATTGATCAGGTAATGTGGTTGCTGAAGGTGGGGCTTGCTAAGGCAATTTCTTAAAATAAGACAATGATGAGTTTGCCACACTGATTGGCTCTTCCTTTCATTTGAACATTGGAATAACTTAAGTTTTTAACTCTTCTGATTTCAGTATTGTGTCTTAGGTAATAGGGAAGTCCCATGAGAGGGAAAGAGATGGGGGAACAGTGATAGAAGGAGCAGTCAGAACACATACAACATTTATCAGTTTAGGGGGGCGGAGCCAAGATGGCGGCATAGCAGCAGCAACATATCGCAGCTCTCACATAGCCACCCCAAAATACTCATAAAACAGGACTCTAAACCAATCCTAGAACTCCAAAACGCACACAAAGATACTTCCCACT
>CM053582.1:443443610-443465952 GCA_028627135.1 Pseudochirops cupreus
GAAATAGAAGGGAACAACCCAGGACATAAACCAGTGGTTCTCAACCTGTGGGTTGCGACTCCTTTGGGGGTCAAATGACCCTTTCACAGGGGTCGCCTAAGACCATTGGAAAACACATATTTCCGATGGTCTTAGGAACTGAGATACCACTCCTCTATCCATCTTCAGGCGGGTCTGCCCACATGCAGATACGCCCACATACCAGTATTAAAGGGTTGGGGCATTAGGAAGGTTGAGAACCACTAAACAGTGATAACCAAAATAAAAGTAGAGACAGACAGGCTACAGTACAGTAGATAAAGAACTAGCTTTGAGTAAGGATAACCTGGCTTAAAAGACTGCTTCTTGTAGATGCAGGCTCTGTGACCCTGCACAAGTCACTTAGATCTCAAGACGCAACCCTGAGGAACAGCAGCCAATCCTCCTTGGCAGGATTTTCCACACCAGTAAATGCTCAGCACTGATGAAGATACAGGTATGAACCAATTAATGATCTTAGTAATAACTAGAATTCACATAGTGCCTTAAAGTTTGCAAAATGCTTTACACATATTTTCTCATATGAGCAACACAGACAATCTGTAGTGTCTATACTATAGGGATTACGATTCCCATTTTACAGATAAGGAAACTAGAGAAACTGGGTGGCTTGCTCATGGTCACAGAGAATATGAATATGTCAGAAGCAAGCATTTGAACCAAGGTCTTTCTGGATCCAAGTCCAGCATTCTACCCACTACATGTCATCACCCTTCATGGACACAGAGTATTGTGCTCAGTTTCCCTGCCTCTGACCTTGGCTGGCCCACTACCCTTCCTGAGAGGTACAAAGCTCGGATGCGAGAGATATTGGGCAGCTAGGTGGTGCAGTGGATAGAGCCCTGGGCCCGGAATCAGATAGATCTGCACTTGGCTCTGACCTCAAAGACTTACTGGCTGTGTCACGCCTGGAAAAGTTATTTAATTTCTATTAGCTTCAGTTTCTTCAGCTGTCAAATGGGGATAATAATAGCACCTATCCCTCAGGGCTGTGATGATCAAATGAGATACTTAAGAAGTGTAAAAAATATTCGCACTAAGGTAAAGTGCCTGGTGCGTAGTAGGCATTCAGCAAATTGTGTGTTCCCTTGCTCCCTTCCCTCTTTTTAAGCATAACCCTGTGTCAAAAAGGAGATGTCATGAGGGTGACCAGACACAGGGAAGACCCTTCAATAGGCATCACAAAAACCAAAACGTTAAAAATTGGACCCCTGAGTCTTGTAAGAGACCATGACTCCACTCAAATCCCTCATTACATGAAACTTCAGGTAGGAGCGTTGAATCTGCCTTTTCTTTCAGATGTGAGCTTTGGAAGCCAGCAATTATTTGTTTCCAAAATGGAGGCCTCGATCAGGTGGGTGGTCTTGGCTTTTTTTTTTTGCTTTGTTTTCCCCCTTTTCTCTTCAGGACTACCAAGAGTCTTGTTTTTTGCTCTCCCAGCAGAGCTCTAGGGGGCTGTGCTTACAGACTAACTCTGTAGGGCTTTCCCACAGGCCTTGTTGTTAAGGCAGCTCCATTTGCTTCAGAGAAACCTCAGCAACTCCACAGGGAGATTCTGAGTTGCAGCTGTGCCCCCCTCCCTTCTGCAGCAAGCTTTCATCAGTTTTTTTGTGGGGGCTGAGCAAGGCCTGACCTCTAGTCTACAGCGTCTCTCAGGTGGAAAGCTCTGTTCAGCTTGTCTGCGGCTTCAAAGGGTTTCCTCTCTTCGAGCTGGAACTGTCATTGATAATAGTTTCCATTTTGTCAGTGTGTGATCTCCCAGCAGCACCCGGCTCTGGCTTTTCTTTGACAGACGCCTGTTTGTTTGGTTCAGTTTCTTTGGTCGAACTCAAACCACCTTTCTGGTTGAGAAAGCACATTGACATCTTCTCCCAATCAAGCTCCTTTGATTGCTCAGACATGGCTTTCCAGCTGAGACAAAGGTTGCCATTTTAGGAGGCTCTACACACCTGGTGAATTAAAATTTACGGGTGTAACAAGGCATCCAGACAAGACAAAGGAATCCTTAAGTCTGGTTGTATGTCAGGAGAGAAACAAAGATCCTCTTAGTACCTCTGAAGGAATAAACTTAAGGAAGAACCATTGCTATATGCTCTAATTCATTACAGGAATCTAGCAACTGTCGATCTAGCGTAGTACCCAATTCCAGAGTCTGTATTTAGTCTTCAAGGTCAGGTATGTGAAGTGACCAGAAGTATTGAAAGGGTCATATTTCCCTGGTAGTTTAAATATATATAGCTTCTAGGGAGTGGACTGAACCAGATGGTCTTTCAAGGTCTTTCCCCTTTAATCCTACCACCTCTCTGACTTGATGAGAAATGGTCTTATGGCTCACTCTGGTTGGCAAACAGATAACTCTCCCAGGTTTAAACTGGTTAACCCTAGGGGCAGGATTTGCTAAGTGGAACACTCCCAGAACATGCCCAGATTACCAACCATCATGCCCAGCTAGCCAACCCTATCTAAGCTGGGCATCAGAGGAAGACAAGATTAAGACAACCCAGCAGAAGAGGCAGTTAAGGGCCCTGCTGTCTCCTCAAGGAAGGCCCCAGCTAAATTTTCCCTTCTGTCTTTGGACCAGCTGTGCTTGCTACTCATTAACACAGACAGGGTTAGGTTGCATGCTGCCCTTTTGCTTCCTCATATTTAAAAGGAAGGTGGCCAAGGGCAACAAGAGTTGTCAGAGCAGCATCCTTTTCCCTCAGCCTGATAGCAGAGTTGTCTTCCTTCCTTTTGTTCCAACTCAAAACAAATCCTACAGTAGAACAATGACCAAATAACCACAGGGGGAGGCCAGAGGGGAATTTATTATGCTCTCTCCTGTGGGCAGAGCCCTGGTTGACATTATCTTGTATTGAGGTCTGCATGGAAGGAAATCTGACAGGGCCATTGGGGCTGTCTTCCTGATTGCTGCTGTCCCTGTCCCTAATGTGCCCTTCTCCACACCCAGACAGTATCCTCAGATGGTCTGGGAAGAAGCAAAATCTGAAATCCCACTACTGCCATGGTATAGTCAGCCCACACTAAGCCTTAGGAAAGTCCACTTATATCTCATTAAAGTGGCCTGGTTTTTCTTTTGGAAAGGGGAATATTATTTTAAAGACACAGATTCCTTTTCTGTTGCCAGATAGTTATAGTCCCTATGCTTAGAGGATTGATAAGGGCAGAATTTTTCAGTTGGAAGGGACTTCAATAGTCATCTAGCCTGACCCATGCCTAAAAAAAGAATTCTTAAGTCAATAAACTCTACAAGTGGTTATCCATCCTCTGCTTAAGGACTTCCAAGGAAGAAGAACACACCAACTCAAAGGCATTCCATTCTACTTAGGGCTTCCTCTAATTGCTACAACATTTTCCCTGACATTAAACCCAAAGTTGTGTCTTCACACTTCCTTGCCCATTGCTTCTGCTTCTACATTTGCAATCCCAAGGGGCCAAATAAAACAAGTCTAATCTTTCTTTCATATGGCCTCCTTTCCAATTCTTGAGGAATTTTGTCCTGTCCTCTTGTAGTCTTCTGTTCTCCAGACTGCATCTCTAGTTCCTTCAAATGATCTTTATGTGGCATAGATTGAAGGTTCTTTTGCCATCTTGGTTTAGCTCCACTAGAAGTTAAGTCAATCTGTCTTGAGGTAGGGCTTTCTTCCTTTTCCAGTCCAGCTTTGTCCTCTTTCTTACAGGAGGAATGGGAGTGTATTATTCTGGGTACACTTCCTTGGGTAGAATAGAATGGTGCCATTTTGAGTACTTTGGACAATCTTTCATTATCTTTTCATATGCAAGTTTGGGATGGTGGGAAATACCTTTTTTTAAAAAAATTGGGGTTAGAATACATTTGTTAGAATCTACTTTTATCAGTGTTGGGAAAACTTCTGTCCTGTGTTTTTGAGAAGTCCTAATATACTATACTTTCCTTCTAGAAACCCTACTTCTTTGAGTTATCCCTATCCTCCAAACACTCCCTACTGCAGAAAAGTTTCTCTAAATTACAAGTTTGCTTGTATTAAGAAAATTAAAACCCTATACAGCTTCATCATGCAGGTTGGTTATTGCAGGTCTCTAGGCAAATTGCCCTAAGAATCTCACAGAGCAAGTAAAGGTGAGAAATTTGATCTATTCTGACCTCTTCCATTCCTTTTCTTCCTATCTAAGCGATCCAACTCTACTGGAAATAGTAAGGGGTCCTAGGCACCTGTGAGTTAAGAGCTATCTACTATTACCTATTTCACTTTGTAGATGAAGAAAGAGACCCACAGCAGAATAAAGCAATCAAACCTAACAAACAACTCAGAATCACAAATTCTGCGTTGGAGATATTTCAGAAGTCATTTACTTGAGTCCTGAATCTGAGCAGAACTGCCTTTTAGGGTGAATGCTGGACTTGGAGTCAGAGACACCAGAATTCAAGTCTTACCTTAGACACTAACTAGAGAAACCAGAGCAAGTCACAACCTCTTAGCCCTTTTCCTCATCTATAAGATTAGGATCATAATAGTACCTACTTCTCAGAGCATTCATAAGCATCAAATAAGATAATATAAATACAATGCTTTTAAAAATTGTAAAGCCCTATATAAATATGGCAGCCCACTACCCACTACCCACTACCCACTACCCACTACCCACTACCCATGCCACTGAGCCCAGTTTTCTATACTTCCAAGTCCTGTCCACTAAACCAAACTGCTCTAAATGCCTCATAACAGTGCAAAACGTCATCTTCTATCGTGACACAAATATCAAGGCCAAGATTACCCAGGGCAGGGGTGAGGAACCAGTGGCCTTGAGGCCACATATAGCCCTGTAGGTCTTTAAGTACAGCCCTTTGACTAAATCCAAACTTCATAGAACCAATCCCCTTAATAAAAGGATTTGTAGGGGCAGCTGGGTGGTACAGTGAATAGAGCACCAGCCCTGGAGTCAGGAGAACCCGAGTTCAAATCCAGACTCAGACATTTCACACATTTACTAACTGTGTGACCTTGAGCAAGTGACTTTACCCCAATTGCCCTGCCTTCTCCCCCTCCTAAAAATAAAAGGATTTGTTTTGTAAAACTTGGACTCAGTCAAAAAGCTGCACCCAAAGGACCTAGGTCACATGTGGCCTTGAGATCACAGGTTCCCCACCCCCTGATCCAGGGGTTCTTTTCTCCTGACCATAGCCACAGTTGGTTGAACATTTATCTTTAAAATGGTGTTGCCAATTCTCAATTTTCCCTCAAAAAGAGAAAAATGTACACACACACACACACACCACTTCCACACACATACAACCTTCAAAAGAAAACTTGGCTCTCCCCCACTTTATGGTTTTTTTATTTGATTCAGTTGTGTCTGACTTTTGGTGACCCATGGACCCTTCTATTCTCCACTTTCTCCCAAAGTCTGTCCAAGCTCATGTTTGTTGCTTCCATGACACTATCTATCTATCTCATCCTTTGCCATTCCTTTCAATCTTTCCCAACATCAGAGTCTTTTCTAATGGGGCCTATCTCCTCATTATGTGGCCAAAGTATTTAAGCTTCAGCTTCAGTATTTATCCTTCCAATGAGTAGACTGAATTAATTTCTTTACTGGCAGGTATCAAAGAAGTATTCTTCCTTACCTGGTTCTGCCTCTGAGTGATTTAGAAAACAGTTTTTTCTTTGCCATGGACTCCCCTTTTAGGCTTATGGGGAAGCTGTGAATTCAAGTTTAAAACTCCGTACTGATTTCTCTCTTCTGCCATGGTCCCAAGTAATCATTTATCTTTAGCATTCTCAAATCCCTCATCTTTTTCCTCTTCTTTCATCCTTCCTGCTTGTTACTTCCCCTCCTCTCCTTCTGACACTTTTTGCTGAAAACACTCACAGACATACACAAAACGTCAGGAATGCTCACAAAAAAATGTTGAAGGCTCATTTCTTTCTCTTCAAAATGCCTCTTCCAGTTTCTTGAAATCTCCTCCCTCCAGTCACATCTTTTGGGCGAAGGATTCCTTTCCCCCAGGTGTTTCCAGACTTTCCTGGGGGAAAACAGCCTTAGGCAATCACTGAATATGCTATCCCAACTGCCCCCCAGGGAATGACTATTTTGGTGGTTTTTGATCCTCTGGATCAAAGCAATTTAGATGTAAATTATTTTCTCTACCAGAATCTCCTTTTAAGAAAGAAACTAGCTTTCTAGTTGGAAACTGTGTTTCCAACATGGAAAAACTTTACTTTTCTTCACAACATTATATATATTATAGCTTTCAGGTTAGATGGTTTTTTTCCCATTTAGGTGTCCTTCATTATAGGGCATTTCAGTGGTGACAGATGCCCCTGGGGAATGCTATACCTATATCACAAGTTAGAGAAAATGGAGAACTGCAGCATACTCTCTGTAACCCGGCTCTAAGGGGCAGTGTTGGGGGAGGGAGGTGTATGACCTACTCATAGAACAAGGCCAGTTAGAGGAAATGATCTATCTTCAGGAGGGAAAAATGAACACCTGCATTGGGTAAAAGTCAGAAAGTGAAAACAGTAACATGAAACCCAGTCTAATTTCCTTCTGTTGCTTAAATGCAAGATGCAGTCCAAAAGGCCTATTTCTGTGGTGCATCTTTCAGCAATGTCCTTTGTTTGGCATTCAACAAACACTCTTTATAACCTGACCCCTTCCTACTTTTCCAGTCTTGTTACGCCTTACCTGCCCTACCCCATCTTCCTGAGGATTCAGCAATCCAATGAAGCTGGCCTTGCCGTTCCTCAAATAAGACCCTCTATCTCGGACTCCTGGTCTTTTCACTGGTGGTCCTCTATACTTGGAATTCTCATGCTCCTCAATTTCACCTCCCGATCTCCTTGACTTGGTTCAAGTCCCACCTTCTACAAGAAGCCTACCCTGATTCCTCTTAATCTGAATACTTTTCCTGTTGGTACATAGTCGTTTATATGTTGTCTCTGCCATTAGACTAGGAGCTCTTGGGGAGAGCTGGGATTGTCTTTTGCCTTTCTTTGTGTCCCCAATCCTAGCACAGTGACTAGATTAGGTGCTTAAGAAAGGCTTACTGACTGAATTTCTTTTTTGTACTTAAACCCTCTAAGTTGATATGTAACATGTAACTGTGTAAAGTGTCAATTCATAGATTATAACAAAAAAAAAAACCCAACCAAAACCTAATGCCTCCTTAAGAGGAGAGCCTGCTTTATTTTTTTTATTTTTGGGGAGAGGAAGTGATCTTTCTTTGTATCCTCAATACAGTACAGGAGAGTTTAAGAAATGCTTGTTTGACTTGTACCAGTTTAAAGGATGAGAGCCCTCTTATGGAACACCAGTTTTCTGAAGTAGAATCTGGATTCAAATTCCACATCGACAATTTAATATAGGCAATGTACTGTTGTCGGTAGAGAGAGCAGAGTCAGGAAGACCTGACTCTGTGTTAAAACCTACCTCTAACACAAATTGGCTGTGTGACCTTAAGTAAGAAACTCAGCTTCTCAGTGCCCTAAGAAGCTCTTTAAGACTATAAATTGTAGAAAGATCGCTGTCTTCCATTGGTTAAGCTATTTCCCTAGAGGAGTTCCTTACATCAATGAAAACACAAGTCTGGACAAAAACAAAACTAGTTACTGTAAGGGATTCATTTAACCCTTGTAAGCTTAAGAAAAGAGGTTTGAATTAAATTATCTCTAAGGTCCTGTCTTAGCCTCTATTCAATTCTGTCCAGATCTTGATTCCTTAAGGGGCTGATGTGCCTACTTGGAATTAATTGTATAAAGAGAGGAAATTATTTTTATGTAAATATGTATGTAGAAAACTAGGATGCTCTAAAGTTTTGAAAAACTGTTTATTTCCTCATGGGCTGTTTTTGATATGTGGGTAGGAACATGGATTGCTGTACTCTATATCCTTGCTAAATGTTTGTTTATCTTGCTTTATATTTGTTTATATTTAGTAAATTTAAAAAATTATTTGCCTTATTGATTCAGTCTCTCTAAATCTAGAACATACATTTGGGGCTAAAGTATATCAGGCTAAACTAAAGACATTTGACTTGGCCAGAAATATCTGTTGAGAAGGACCCATGGAAAATAGTAACAAAGGAAGGAAAGATGGGGTACTCCAATTACTGGGGTAGACCAACATGTTTCCTTGTTATTTGGTGGCAGAGGAATTATGGGTTGTGTGGGATGAGTTCCTTCTAGGGGATAGGTGGGAAACCCCTATGGGCACAGTAGGAAATAAAGGATCCTGGCTATTGTTAATTTCTATCAAAAAGCTGGCCCTTGAGACAGGCAACGGTAGCTTTCAGTCCACCGCAGCTAGGGTGTCTAAGTATTGTGGATCATTTGAGTTGGAAGGTGCTTTACCTGACCCACTAGCTTGTGCTCTGGGAAAGTGTGCTTCTGCAAATCTCTTGGTTGCTGCTGTCTTTGTCGGCATACCCTATCCCCTAAGAAGTTGTTGTAGGCGCAGACTAAGTCCAATAAAAAGTGAATTCCCCAAGGTGGGAAGAGGCTGAGACAGTTTTGAGGTCTAGGACACATGGAGATAACTTATAAATCATAGGCCTCCAGCAGAACATGACAAATCAAAAAAATTTGAAATGCGAGAAATAATATCAAAGAAAACCTGTCCAAAAGTTCTGAGTATAGGAAACAATGCCAATCATAAAAAACAAGAACAAACAACCCAGATCATCTCCAGAAAACAATGAGAAGAAACCTATGTTGTAAACTTTAAAGTTCATATACTGGTTTAATTGAACAATTCCAATGACAAGCAACAAATTCTGTAAACAATTAGGAAAAAGACCTTCAAATATAAAGGAAAGAAAATTTGCATAATTACAAGACTATTCCGCACCCACAAGAAACTGCAGAAGGGAATGGAATAATATATATTCAAAAAAATAAAGGAGCTCAAGATGCAGCCCAAAATATCCCTGCAAACCTGAGTCATTGATGAAAAGAAAATGTCGACGTTCAAAATAAGTCAAATTCTCAAACTAGGGCAACTATATATCATCAGGGATTTGGGGGCATTACTGAAAAGTTGGGGGTATCTTTCTATTGCTATATAGCCTGCAGGCCCCTACCAATGCACTTCCCATCATGATTATGGACTGATTATCATTTATTCAGCCATCTTTAACTAAATTTCAGAAAAATGGCATTTACTAAAGTGATAGAACAAATAGGAGTTGGGACAGAACATTCCCTTAAAAGTCTATGATGCTTTCCCACTAGTACAAGAAGAATCCAGAGAAAAGTGGAGAGCACATGTGGCAAAGGAATAACTCAGCTCCTGGTTATTAGAAGTCTGTTTCTCCCCTTCATAGGGCATTCCTTTTGCATGGAATAGCTTCTTTCATGGTCTCTTTAGAGAGCTCTCAATCTGTATCCAGTCAGTCTTTAGTTTCTAGTTTAGGCATGATCATCAGCTATTTCAGGGATAATACTAGGATGCTGATGGGAAGATGGGAAATCCTAAAGACCTCCAAAATTCATGGGATCCTCCTCAAGGCAAGGCTAAAGTGCTCTCCTCCCTCCTATCCCCCACCAAGGGAATTTTCTTGAATGTTCTCTCTTTGTCTTCCATTTGCTGAAATTTCCATCTCTACAAGATACTCAATTTTCAGAACTTGAGTTCTGAACCATTCTTCTGCTTTATAGATGATTCACAGTAGATAACTAAATATTCTCAGCTGTTCTTAACACTTTTCCTGTCAATATTATTCTAATTTGTCGAGAACATTTCACACTTAATCTAAAGTGTTTGATTTATTGGTTGATTGAGACTTTTTTCTCACCTTCTTAGGGTATCAAGACATCCTTTCACTTATTCTGAGTGGTGTAGGGTAATTTGATTTATCTATTCAACCAGCACCCCACCTTTACCGAAAATATTGATCAGGTGAACAATCTCCTTGTGTCCCTTTAAGAAAAGTTGGCTTCATAAGACATAGAAAGGATCTTCCAGTCCGGAAGCAATCTCTTGCTTTGTAAACTTGTACTACATGCTCATTAGTTTCAACTGAAGTTTGATTTTGAGCAGACCTTAGTGGTGCTGATCTCTTAATGTCTTAAATGATGGAGGGGAAAAAAAGGCCTTGCCTGCCAAGGAGTTATGGATTTGGTTACTAGTGAGACTGATATGAGGAAGATTGGTAACCATCCCTTTAACATATAGTTAGAAAATGCCATGGAAAAGAACTCGCCTGTGCCCTGTTCTTATGGAATTTAAGGATTGTCCGGGTGTTGTCAAATTCCACCCTCCCCAAAAGAAATCTTATTTGACAGACTAGAAAGGAATTAGAGACCCTACACTTGAGTGTTACACCATGGGAGGTGTAGTTCAGACTGTTAGGGTCTATAGGATACAGCAAGCCAATTGTTATAAATCAGCCTGGATATACAGTGGGGATGGATTTGGGGGTAGGGAGGCTGTACAACTTCAGACTGTTATTTCATTAATTCAGTCGCATTCACGTAGGAAAGTTCACTGGAAGTTCCTTAATTTGCCCAAACCATAGGATGTTATCAACATCAGGCAGTGCTATATGACTGGGGCATTGAGATTTCCACTCTCACAGCAAATGTGACCTTTAATAGAGTACAAGAATCTGCTGGCACCAACCACCTTTACTAAAAGGCTGTCCCTGAGGGTGATATCCCCAGTGCACTGATGTGCTGGTAACAACCAACAATTTGGAAAAGAGTACAGCACACTTATAAGTTGAGTATTCATTTTCTCCATCACTTTCTTAAGTCTAGATAATCAACAAAACAATAAATCAAGCCCTGATTTTTGGCTTTTGCTGAATTTAGCTGGCAACATTTATTAAGTGCCTACTACTGTGCTAAGCAAAGCAGGTGAGAGGCACAGTGGATAGACTGACAAGTCTGGAGTCAGGAAGACTTGAGTTCAAATCCAGTCTCAGATACTTATTAGCTATGTGACCTTGGACAAGTCACTTACCCTTGTTTGCCTCAGTTTCCTCATCTGTAAAATGAGCTGGAGAAGGAAATGGCAAACCACTCCAGTATCTTTGCTAAGAAAACCCCAAATGGGGTCACGAAGAATTGGACATGATTGTAAAATGACTGAACAATGACAAACCTAGACCTTATTCCAGTATTTGATGTCCTCAGGTTTAGAAGGCCCTACTATCTCTGTTGCATCTCAGTCTCAAAGGCTGCATTGAAAGCACAGTTATCTTTAAACAAAAATCTTGTACTAACTCTCTCTTCACTTTAGTCTTGGCTTATAGCCTTTTCAAATTCAATAATTTAGTCTCAGTGTGAATGGAAGGGAAGGGAAACTTTGGCCACCTGGAAACCTCCTGTGAGGACTTGAGAATTTCTACTGCTCTGTATGAAACATAACTCCTCTACCCATTGTTAACTTGCCATCTACTGCTGGTCCTCCACTGAGTTCAATCCAGTTTCTAGCAAGTCCTTGAAGCATGGGGGACATGAATGGAAAACAGTCCCTGCCCCATTACCTGGTATCAAAACTTCTGAACCTAAGTAGGTTGGTTCTTAGATGACAAGACAGCTAATTCATTGTTGGCTTACACAGGATTGTCTTTCTTGCTTGGTAAGATGTGCCATGATCCCCTAATTATCCTTTAAGAACCTAGGGCTAGCCCCATTCTACAGTGATGCATCTAAGTAAGATCTCAGTAGAATGAACTTTGTTGACATATTTGGGGAGGTCTTATTCCTGAGTTCCACTGACTGAAACTAAGTCCATAGAGCAACATTGTTGTGAGAGAGAATAGCAAGCATGGTTTTGAGTGCCCTAATACCCCAACCTTTGTCCCCAGATATTTGTTTCAGTAGATGTGAAGTGAGATTTCCAATCTGAAGTCTCTTGACAGCTGACAGTGGGTCTTAATGATACTTTGCCTTATTTTTTTTTTTTTTTTAGTAATTTTGACAGTGGGGGAAGACAGAACATACAAAAGCTTAGGCATGTTGGTACAACAGTAACAATGCTAAATTTGGAGTCAAAGGTCCAAGTTCAAGTCCTGGTTCTTCCTTTTACTATCTATACGACTTCAGGCAAATCATCTAACCTATCTTGGCCTCATTTTCCTCCTCTATAAGATTAAGGAATTGGAAGAGGGACCTTTAAAGTCCCTTACACTAAAGTCTATGATCTATGATCTTAGGAAAACATTCAGAAATAACTCTTGGAAAACACTTGCATTGTGTAAAATTCTTTGCATTTATCTTCAAAATTAAATTAATCTCATTTCAAAAAGAAAAGTATTTTCAGCATCATGTAAAACCTCAGGTGGATAACATTACTGACTACTTTGCTGGCCCACATTAGCATTGATGTTCTTTCCATGTTATGTGAGGAAAAAAAAACCTGGCTCTGAAGTCAGGGGTTGTCTGTTTGAAACCCAGCTTTGCTACTTATTACCTAGGTGACTTTGGATAAGTCAATTCATCCCCCTCAGATACAGTTTCCTCACTAGTAGAATGAAATATTCCCTAAGCTCCCTTTCTGTTGTCTTGTTTGAGAATGGACAGACAACAACAAGCTCCCTCCTAGCTCTACATCCTATAATCCCCAAACTTTGGAATCCATTTAGTTTGGTGTCTTCAGAATAGAAGCTAGAATTGTCCTCATTGAGCTGCAGATCCTTAATTTAATTTTAAATATTGATAGAATTCAGTTCTTCTGCCAACTCTACCCCATTTTACTTGACAGGTGTGATAAAGGGGATATTATGGAGCTGTATAATTTTAGTCATCTGGTGGTCTGTTTTTGTGTAAGCTTCCTCTGGTATTAGAAATTATAAGTATAAATCCTTTCTATTTAAAAGATTTGGGTTGAAATAACTTTTTTTTTCCTTAAAGGAGAAGTATAGACCCCAGAAACAGGGCCATATATAATTCCTGGCTTGATTTGCATCATTCTCCTTGCCATTGCTTGGTGTGGTCCCCGTGGTCAGTTTTTCCACAACAAGAATATCTCTGCTTTTTGCTCCATGTGGTGATGACTTATTAGTGACCTCCATCCCCTCTAAGCTACGTGGGGGAACTTCTCCCTGTAAATGTGTGATGAGCCTCTTTCTTCAGCAAAGAAAAGAAGAGAGGAAGGAGATTCACACAGGCTAGCCCCATGTTCCAGTGGGCTACTAACTACCAATGTGTAATTTTGTTGTTGTTGAGCTGTTTTTCAGTTGTGTCTGACTCTTCAGCACTTCGTTTGGGGTTTTCTTGGCAAACATGCTGGAGTGGTTGGCCATTTCCTTCTCCAGCTCATTTTACAGATGAAGAGACTAAGGCAAACAGGGTTAAGTGACTTGCTCAGGGTCACACAGCTAGTAAGTGTCTGAATCCAGATTTGAACTGAGGAAGATGAGTCTTGCTGACTCTAGGCCAGGCACCACCTAGCTGCCTACCAATATGCGATATGTCAGCCTTGTTTTATCTCAGCTCTCTCTCCTCAGTCTCACTTTCTAGATCTAGTCACACTGTGTCCTATTTCTATCACTCTTCACATTGCTGGTCCAATGAACAAGTCTTCTTTCACAGTTTCACAGTAAACTTCACCGTGACTTTATCTCTATAACCAGGGAGCTCAGTCCTGACTCATGTGGGTTCTTCCCTGTGGAGAGACTGGGCTGTTATCTACAACATCACTTACTCTTTGATGGACTGAAGTATGAGAGGAATTGAATAGAACACATAAGTGACAGGGTCTTCCCTTTAATAACATATATTCTGATACCTAATAGAACAGAGGTTCTTAACCTCTAGGTTCTTAACCTCTAAGGTTCTCAACCTTCCCAATGCCGCAACCCTTTAATACTTGTATGTGGGCGTATCTGCGTGTGGGCGGATCCGCCTGGAGATGGATAGAGGAGCAGTGTCTCGGTTCCTAAGACCATTGGAAATATGTATTTTCTGATGGTCTTAGGCAACCCCTATGACCCCTGTGAAAGGGTCGTTCGACTCCCAAAGGGGTTATGACCCACAGGTTGAGAACTGCTGCTCTAGACCAATTCTTAACCTTCTTAATCTTTAGACCAATGCACTTGGTCTGAAAATTTCCTGCATTTCCAGAAGATTTCCTTTGTAATGCTATATAGTTTATGCATTTTAAAAATTATGCTGGGACAGCTAGTGGCACAGTGTCTGGGCCTGGAGTCAGGAAGACCAGGTTCAAATCTAACCTCGGGCACTTACTAGCTGTGTGACCCTGGGCAAGTCACTTAACCTCAGTTTACCTCAGTTTCCTCTTCTATAAAATGGGGATAATAATAATAGCATCTACCTCACAGCAAAGTGAGGTAATATTTGTAAATTTCCTAGCACAGTTTCTGATATATAGTAGGTGCTTAATAAAATCTTATTTCCTTCCTTCTTATCACAGTGTCTGGCACATATTACGTATTTAATTAATGCTCATTCATTTGCTATTATGCACTTTATATATGATATATATACTTTATATACTATATTCTTTTTTCCATTTTCTTGTTCTGCTAAGGCACTAGAGGCAGCTGTCCCTCTAGGAAAAGATAAAGGCAGCCAAGCTTGCTCTTCTAGGCCCCTACCCTTGGGTTAGGGGTTACTGGAAGTGGGTGTTTCTGTCTAGGAATGTACAAGGAGGGAGAAATGAATATAAGTCCCACGTTGTGTTGTCAGATGCAGTTCATATATTGCTGAGGGATGATGTTCCTGGCCCCTTTTCAAGTGAATTTTATTTCAACTTGTCCATTTGTTTTTCCTGGCCACACATCCTGCCCCCTCCAGCTCAGTACCAATGGGATCCAACTCCCCTTTCCTGACACATAGAGTTTTAAACAGGAGTCCTCTGCCATCGGAATTCCTGACCATTTCCAGGTATTTAATGTAATCAGGTGTGCTAGGATCCAAAGTTAAAGTGGAAAGCAAACGGACCCAGAGGAATCCTCTCTCCCTGCTGCTCAGTGACAGACAAAAGGGGGACTGAACAAACAGGATGTGGCTCTGCTGAGAGAACTGCTCCAGCCAGAGAAGCAGACAGGATGCAAGGCCAGGAATAGATGACCATCATGAGCTTGGGGGTTAGGAAAGGCAGCAAGTCAGTGCCTATGGGGGAAGGAAGATGGGTCAAGAAAAATTAAGTTATTTAGAGTTCTTCTTATTGGCTCTTGTTAGAAATCATCCTTTAATTTACAAGCCACAGGAGGCTCCTTATGCTTCCAGGGCAGTCCCCCTTGGTCTCTTCTAAAACATTTGATTCTGTTGTATGGGCTTAGCTTCAGTCAGTGGAGCTGTATCATCAGCCAGCTCCAAAAATAAACGTAGGGAGTTTGTGTGTTGCCCACGTAGATTATGTATATATTCACATGGTCTGTCTAAGTGTGACTCTCATAGAGGCTGTAATGGGTATCTCAATAATCTAATCTACCTCTCTCCAAGGGAGACTTTGATTCCTAGGCAACTAGGTAGCCTAGGCAGACCTTACTTCAGATCTAGGCTTGAACAGTTATTCTGTGACCCTGGATAAGTCACTCAACCTCTGCTTGCAATTGCAAAATGGGGATAATACTATCACCTACTTCCCAGGATCATTGTGAGGATAAAATGAGACAATATTTGTAAAGTACTTTGCTAACTTTAAAGCATTGTATAAGTGATAGATATAATAATAATAATAACTATTATTATTATTATTATTATTATTCCTGTCAGGAAAAGAATAGGAGAAGGGACCATGAGGCTGGCTATTCTGCTGTCCTCAGAGAAAATACTAGACTGAATTATATATATCTGCTTCCTCCCCTAAATATTGCTATTCTAGGGGAAATGATTTTATATTTTTAGATTCAAGTTGCTTTCCTGGTTGCTATACCTTAAAGAGGAAGGGGTACAGGTTAGTTTATACCAAAAGGCTTTACCTCTTTCCCATAAAATGCTAGTTATATAAAAGACCACCACAGATAGTGAATAGCAAATAAACCCATGTATCCAAACAGACAGCAAAGAGAAAGCAGAAAACTTATAGAAATTAGAATATACCAAAAAATACACAGAGTGAATAAACTCTCCCATTAGGAGTGAGATAGATCTCTCAATTCAACCAGGAGGGAAGATCCCTTATGTCATCCAAGGAGAAATTCTCCAAATTCTCTAAGGAAGCAAGTTGGAAATCAGGGACATGTTGGGAGGTGAGGTGGGGTTCCCCCCTATAGTCTGTTGTCTTTCTGTGTTTCTCCCTGCAGCGGGCCTGGAACTACAGGTGTTATCTCTTGAAGCAAGAAGTCAGAAGATCTTCTCCCAAGCTCTCAAGCCAACTCGACCCCTTCATGTAGGCATACAGTGTTGAGCCATCATCTTCTCCTCAGTGAAGAGAGTCTTAAACAAATGCACCAGTCCTGAACCAAAGATTACTCAAGAATCAGTCAAATCCATTCCTAACACTGAAGCATAACTTTTAGGATAGATAAGTAGTCACAGACCATACAGTCTGTTGAGGATACTAAAAAAAGAAGGCTAAATGGTACTCGAATAATGAATAATTTGGACAACTGCTTACCATAAATCAGAGAGAATGTCAGAATTCTGCACTGAAGTAGTTAGCAATATAGTAACAGTAGTGAGTAAAGTGAGCTTTAAGTTTGTGAAGCACTTTATAGAGATTACCTCATTTTATCCTCACAACAACCCTGAGAGGTAGCTATATATTCTTCTTATTTTACAGATGAGGAAACTGAGGCAGATGGTGATTAAATGACTTGTCCAAGATCACAAACTAGTAAATGTCTGAGGCAGGATTTAGACTCAGGTCTTCCTGACTCCAGGCTCAGCATCCCCTAGCTGCTTCGTACAGCATCGTCCAATGGCAAGAGCATCGATCTTTGAGCAAGAAGACCTGAGTTTACGAGCCCTATGATCTTGGGTGAATCACTTCAAAATTCTGAGCTTAGCTTTCTTCTTTTATAATGGGAAGATTTTAATATTTATACTAGCTGCTTCACATAATCATTGTGAGGAAAATGCTTTGTAAACTCCAAAGTGTTATTGAGTGTGACATGGTTACACTCCTTCCATATTAGGAGGTGTGTCTTCTCTGTGGAGAAGTGGGCACAGAGAGTACAGTGTGACTGAGGGCCCCCTAGGACAGCAGAGGAGCAGGGAAGCCTGGAGGTCCTTACCCTGATGGTACTTGTGATATGCCTTGGGATGTGCATCAGGTTAGAGTTTGGTTGCTAGTTCTTCCCCTCTCTTCCCTCCAGCAGATATCAATATGGATCAAGCAATGGTGAGAGTTTAGTTCCGTTTAGTTCAAGGTATCTGAATCATGAGCACATCCAGATTAAACTCTGGTTTCTCTTTCCAAAGAAGAGTGTCTGGGAATGCAGTTGGCAAACAATATAATCTAGAGTCCTCAAGGTTAAAGTTGATGATTTCTATCATTCAGATTGGTCTCCAGCTTCCAATGCCCTATGAAACCTTCAGAGAGGAGAATTTAAGATCTATTCAGCAAGCATTTATTGAATGCCTAAGCATTGATGGAACAAAAGCACAAACTAGATAAGTCACCCACTCTTCACTTAGGATAAAAGATCATAAAGTTAGAGTTAGAAAGGCCTTAGGAGGTCATCCAGAACAACCCTTCATTGGTCAGGTGAGGAAACTGAGACCCAAAGAGACTGACCAAAGTTATAGAGGTGGCAGAGCTGGGATTTGAACTCAGGTCCTTTGATGCCAAATCCATTTGGGGGAAGTGTGGGATAGGGGATATAAAAAGTATAGGAAATTAGCATTATACAAGCAAGGAGAAGTAGATCCTAAAGAGTATGTTTGTTCTTGTATCACTATACTGGTCATTAAGAATCTTGAAAATAGAGACCTGAAAATGACAGATCTGAAGTAATAGTAGTAATAGATAGTAATGTCTCAGATGATCTTCGTAACAATTCTGGAAAGTTAGTATTATTATTATCCCAATTTGTACAGATGAGAAAACTGAGGGAACCTGGGGTTAAGTGATTTGCCCAGGGTCACACAACTAGTAAATATCTGAGGCTGGATTTGAACTCAAGTCTTACTGACTCCAGATCAGTGCTTTAGTCATTGCATCACCTAGTTAGCATTTAGATACACATTAAAGTTTGCAAAGCAATTATCTCATATAATCCTCATAACAACCCTATGATGTGGGTATTACTATTACCCCATTTAACAGATAGGGAAACAGAGCCTCAGAGGGGTTAAATGATTTGCCACTGTGGGGTCATTGTTGTTTCAGTCATGTCTGACTCTCTACAAACAAATTTGGCATTTTCTCAGGAAAAATATTGGAGTGGTTTACCACTTCCTTCTCCAGTTCATTGTACAGATGAGGAAACTGAGGCAAACGAGGTCAAATGACTTGTCCATAGCTAGTAAGTGTTTGAGGTAGAATTTGAAGTTAGGTTCTCCTGACTATAGGGCTGGCACTCTACCCACTGTGCCACACACCTGCACATCAGGCATCACACAACTCATAAGAGTCTCAGGAAAGATCTGAACTCAGATCTTCCTCACTCCAAGTCCAGCACTCTATCTACTGTACCTTTTTGAAAGATACAAATATTTGAATATATAAGTTTTCATTAATGTGGGGAACCACTAAGTAGGTCAGCTAATCGTCTACAACTTAGCATGAAAGTTCTGGAGAGTCACCTGAGCTACACAAAAGTTAAGTGATGTATGTGCTCAGTGCTAATGTATGGGAGGCAGGATTTGAAGCCAAGTCTCCCTATCTCAAAGCGAGTATTGTATCTGTCTGCCTGTGTCTGTGTATCTATCTGTCTTTCTATCTGTCTGTCTGTACATCTATCCATCTATCTATCTATCTATCTATCTATCTATCTATCTATCTATCTTCTGCCATGCTATCTTTTTTTTATGACGACAGCAATAAAATAAACAAGCATATCTGAGAGGAGAAAAAATCTAGCAAGAGCTCCCAGAGACACATTTACCCAGTGTCAGTGTGACAGGCATTGGGAGTGATAGATAAAGCTGGATTTGAACCCTGACTTAACTCATTAGCTGCGCAACTCTGGGCAAAAGACTAAACCTTTCTGGGTCTCAGTTTCCTCATCTGTAAAATGACAGGATTGGACCCATTGACCCTTAAGTTTCTTTCAGCCCTAAATTTAGGGTCCTCTGACTGGCCTTTATGAGTTTCATAAAGAATTTTTGGGGTTTGTCATGGAAACACAACAACATCACAACTGTCAGTAGCTGCTGTCTATTCTTTGATAACAGCTGAAGAAGAAATCCTCACTAGCAGCATGGACGCACACAAAACCAAGCAACAAATAGGCTAATTTAAATGATTTTTAGTCAGGGCTGCACCTGTGGTGCGAAGAGAGCACTGGTCTTGGAGGCAAAAGTCTCAGTCCCAGTGTCACCACTTACCAGCTGTGTGACTCTGGACTAAGCGGTTTGTGAGCCTCAGTCTGCTCATCTGTAAGCTGGGGACAATCACACGGTTGTAATTACAGTGTAGAGTCACGAGAAAGGCGCAACACAAACCTCAAAGTATGACATGAATGGGAGCTGATACGACGAGAATCTCAGGATGCTCAGATTGAAAGTAGTATATAGGGGGTTCTAAAGTCCACAAGATTAATTCGTTCTGATTATTTTTCAGAAAGAGCTGAGGGGAAAAACCCTTGCAGATAGAATCTGAAATTCTTTGAAAGGGCTGATTGCTTCTTCAAGCCCCTCAACCAAAGGACCTTCACAATGACTCTCAGGGCTAGTCAAATTTCAAGCCCAAAGTTGTACTGCCTTTCAAAGCTTGCTGTGTGACTCAAGAGGAGCCACAGAGCCAACTTCTGTGTTACAAAGACAGGGAGGTATGGGAAAGATGGATCCATTAATCACAAAGGTGGTTAAAGGTGGCTAATGGCTCTGCCAACTATAATCCATAAAGGGAGGGAGAGAACATGAGATTCCCTAGATCTGCGTAATGGAACCATATAGGATAGCTTAAGCCTTGCTTTTTATGTTATAAGTCAGTTAGACTGGAATGCTTTGATGAAGCCCCATATCTCCACCTGATGGGATACAAAGAAATGTGAAAACATTGTCCCTAACAAGTTGATCAGGGAGGAAACAATATATAAAATAAGTAGGCATATAGAAGAAACATATGTATGAATTTGTATGTATAATATGTATGTTTATACATATTGTGAAGAAGGAGGAGGAGGGGGAGGGGGAGAAGTGGAAGAAAAGGAAGAAGAAGGAGGAAGAGAAGCAAAGAGGAAGAAGAAGAGGAAGAGGAAGAAGGAGGAAGAGGAGGGGAGACAAGCTTATAAGATAGTAGCTAAGGGATGAGGAAGTCTTTGGAAGAAAATGGGAATTGAGCTGAGTTTTTAAGAAACCAGGGAAGCTAAAAGGCATAGGAGAAGGAGCGGAATATTCCAGGTATGGGAGATGGATTGTCATGTGCAATGAATAGCGAGTAAGCCAAGGTATTGTGCAGGGATGACAGTAAAGAGTAAGAAGACTGGAAAGGTATGATATTATGAAAAAGTCAACTTATAAAGAAGTCGTTATAAACACCATTAAAGGCTTAATGGAGTTCTTTATTCTGGAGATAATAGGGAGCTGCTGGAATTTTTTGTTTGGGGAGGGAGGCAGAATGATGTGGATAAATTTACACTTCAGGAAAATCATTTTGCATTTAATTGAACTTCACATTTAGGAAAATTTTGCATTTAGGAAAACACCTGATTGGAGAATGGGATAGAGTGGAGAGAGACTTGAGACAGGGAAATGGCTTTTGCAATTATTAGGAGTGATCAAACTATGATGGTGGCTGTTTGATTAGAGAGAAGATGACACATATGAAATGATGTGAAAGTAGAAACTACTAGCAGCAGATTGTAAATAAGGGATGAATGACAGTGAAGAGTGAAGGATGACATTGAAGATGCAAACTTGGTTGAATGGGAGGATGGACTTGCTCTCCATAGTCATAGAAAACTTCAGGAGATATAAAGCTTTTGGAGGAAAGATAATGAGTTTTGTTTTGGACATGTTGAGTTTAGGATGCCAGCTCCAGTTGTAATATTAAAAATAACATAAATGACTCCATTTTGGTTTTTAACTATTGTTTTTCCGTAGCTAGATTTTTAGCTGCTTGTAAGTCACTTGATTTTAAATCACAAGTTTATTTGTCCTCCCCAATGTTACCTGAACACAAGAATACGCCCTCTACCTCTCATCTGATTGGCTCCTAATATGCTCCATTAATAAGAAATCTGATGTCATAATCACTTCATCCTCTTTTTCATTCTTTCCAAATCATATAAAAAGATAAAGAGAGAGCGTGGTGACGGAGGGAGAGAGAGAGACAGAGAGAGAGAGAGAAAGAGAGAGAGAGAGAGAGGGAGAGAGAACAGGACCTAGAACAAATACTTGGGGAACTTCCATAGTTAGTGGTCATGGAGTAGATGAAGAACTGAGAGAAGATGTCAAACAAATAGGGGGATACTTAGGTGGAGAGAGAAGTGTCCTGAAAACCTGAAGAAGGGTGTTACAGAAGGGTGTTACAGCGCTGATTGATGGTGTTAAATGTTGCAGAGAAGTCAAGTAAAAGCCACTGCATTTGACACACAATGGGAGAAAGCTTCAAGTCCCAACACTGCAAATCCTACAGCTGCTCTGAACCTCCTCATCTCCACTGATTTCTCTACCACCCTGCCTCCCCACCCCTGATTTTCAACACCAAATATAGGTTAGCCTGATCAAAGGCACATCAACCTCCTTATTACTATTTTGCTTCCCTAAATATTCTAGTAGAAGTGCCAAGTGTAATTGTCCTCCCCTCAGTTCAGTTATTCCCTACAATCTCCTAGGAAATTTCTTCCATGTAGTACTGCATTGTCTTATATTGGCACTGGCTCCCCAAAGAGACGTTAAGCTCACTGAGGTCAGGGATTGTACATCTCCAGTGTCTAGTACACTGCCTTGTACAAGCATACCTTGTTTTATTAAGTTTTGCTTTATTGTACTTTACAGACATTGCATTTTTTTCAACAGATTAAAGGTTTGTGGTAACCGTGCTTTGAACAAGTCCATCTGCACCATTTTTCCAACAGCATTTGCTCACATCATGTCTTTGTATCACATTTTGGTAATCCTTGAATTATTTTAAATCTTTTCATCATTATTATATCTGTTAGGGTAATTTGCAATCAGTGATCTTTGATGTTACTATTGTAATTGCTTTGGGGTGCCACCAATGGCATTCATATAAGACAATAAACTGATAAATGTTTTTTTTTAAATTTTATTATAGTTTGCATCATTCATTTCCA
>CM053582.1:443466452-443492605 GCA_028627135.1 Pseudochirops cupreus
TGGGGAGGTTCTGCATAGTTTCACATGTTCAGCCTGTATTTGATTGCTTGTCCTTCCAGTGGGGATGGGTGGTGGGGGAGGAGGAGAAAGAATCTGGAGTTCCGTGGTCGAGTGTTGTGGATGTGTATCTATCTATCTATCTTTGTATGTATATGCTATATATATATATATATATGTGTGTGTGTGTGTGTGTATGTGTGTATATATACATATGCAATTATTATTGTTATTGTTGACTACATCCAACTGGAACTTGGGAAGCACGGGCACTGCAGTTGGGAGATCCATCCTGCCCTGCCAGGGAGTGACATAGGAGAGAGTGGACTGGGGGAGGGGGGAAATACTGGGATGGCTGTTTTGGGGTGGTGGGTGGGGGAAAGACGGGGAGAAAAGATGTAACTCAAAAAAATTTAATAAAGAATTTAATTTAAAAAAAATAAAAAAATAAAAAATAAAATAAAATAATTAGGATAACAGAAAACTCTTAAAGATTTGAACTGAGTTCTTCCTGACTCCAGTTCTAGTACTCTACCCACTATACCAGCGAGGTGCTCTCAGAAGAAATAAGGAAATTTAGTAGAGAGGTGGGTTTTGAGGGAAAGAGATGAATTCTGTTTGAGATATGTTGACCTCCTGTTTGAAATGTCCAAAAGTCAATTGGTGATGTGAGAATGGAGTTCAGAAGAGAGAGTAGGGATGGATACATGCATGCGTGTGTGTGTGTGTGTGTGTGTGTGTGTGTGTGAGTGTGTGTGTGTGTGTGTGTGTGTGTGTGTGTGTAGATCTAAGTAGTTTTCTGCAATAGAGTTAATAATTGATTCCATGACAACTGATGTAGTCACTGAGAAAAAGAGTTTAGAGAAAGAAGAGAAGAGGATTCAGGACAGACTCTTCCATTATATCTTCATTAAGGGACCATGATATGGAAGATGAATGAGCAGAAGAGATTGAGAAGGAACAGTCAGGAAGTTAAGAGAGACTATTGTTAAGAATACCCAGAGAAGAGAAAGTATGCAGGAGGAGAGAGGAGTCAACAGCATCAAGTGGTCAAATGGGGCAAAGAAGGAAAGAAGTATAAAATACTGAGGAAAAAAATGTCAAGTTTGGCAATGGAGAAATCTTTGGTAACTTTGGAAAGAGCAGTTTTAGCTGAGTTATGAGGTTGCAAATCATATTATAAGGGAAAGAGAGTGATAAGAAAAGTAGAAGCAATGTTTGTAGACTATTTTTTTCTAGGAGTTTGACTGAGAAATGGAAAAGAAGTAGGCCACTAACTTGAGGTAATGGTAGAGTCTAGGGAAGATTTTGTAAAGATGGAGGTCACTTGGGCATGTTCATAGAGAAGCAACAAGTAGACAGGGAGAGATTGTTGCTTTGGGACAGAGGGGAGATGATTGTAGGGTTAATCTGCTGGAGGGGATGGGAGGTAATGGGGTCAAGGACACTTGTGGAGGAAGTTAGCTTTGATGAGAAGCTACCTTATTGGGTAGAGATTGGAATAAAAGAGGAGAGGGTGTGCGTCAAGGGGTTTTGAGATGTAGAATAAAAAAGAAGTGGGACCTCACATTGAATGGCCTCTATTTTCTCAGTAAAGTCACTCAGTAAAGTGAGGTAAGGACCTCAGCAGAGAGGGTAGGGAAGGAGTGGAGTGTGAGAAGTTTGAAAAGAAAAGAGAAGGTTTGGAACAGCCTCTATGGAAAGTGTGAAAGAGTCAAAATTAGAGGATGGGAAAAGAATTGGCTTGTTTTTGTAAGGGGGGAGTTGAGGTTAGATAGCATAAATTTGTAGTGGACTCAGACAGTTTGGTTGTATGATTTGCTCCAGATCCATTTAATGGCATATGAGTAGAAGAAGATGACCTCTCCTAGATCACTGCCTTATCATGATGGAGGGGCTTGTGAAGTTCAATGAAACTATGAGCTGTGCTGAGCAGAGTTATCTAAAATGGACAGATCATAGTAGAGAGTTCTGGTGATTCACTGGAGAAGGAAATGGCAGACCATTCTTGACAAAATCTTTGCCAAGAAAACCCCATGAACAGTATTAAAGTGCTAAACAACATGACATCAGAAAATGAGCCCTTCAGGTTGGAAGGTTTCCAACATGTGACTGGGGAATAGTGGAGAACATAAGCTTGGATAGATTTCATGAGACAGTGGAAGACAGAAGGGTGCTGTGGTTCACAGTGAAGATTTTAACACAACTGAACAACAACAGGAGAAGAGGAAGCACATAGGGGAAACGAATCCAGGGCTGGGATTGGCAAGATATGAACAATGATAGGACAAGGAGGCAGCAATTTGAGAGTAGGGGTCAGTTAAAGTGGTTAACTATTGGATCAAGTTTGGGAAGGGAGGAAAAGAGAGGTCAGAGCAGAAGGAAAGGTAAAGGACTGGAGGTCATAATGAGGGTGAAGAATGAGTTTAGGAGGGGTAAACCACAGGAGGTTTTGATCAGATAAAGGAATGTTAGAGTTTTCAATCATAGAAATATAACATTTCTGGTATCAGTTGGTTTAGTTTAGGTTGTGACCATGTTTGTGGCTAAAGGAAGAAGTAAGTGATGGTAACTGAGGATATGGAAGAAGTGGGAGCTTAATGTGAAGTGTGTAAGTATTTTGTGAATTATGAAGTCACTGGGAGTTAGTTATGCATTTAAAGAAAGTACAATCCAGTTCAGAGAGAAAGTCACCTCTCCTGAAATTAGCCATAAAGTCAAAAAGAGAAAACACCCATATTCAGTTAATATGGCAGGAGTGGGGATAAATCATAGAATAAGTCTCTGGGGCATTCATTCATTGGGGAAGCTTAAGTCAATCACTATTTCCCTGTTTTTCATGCAAGGCATAACTATCACCAACCATCAAAAGCAGTTTCTTTGCGCTACCCATTGACCATTCCGGCTTCTTCTACACTGTCTGCCCCTAGAAACCACATATCATACATTTAGGACACTAAGTCTGACCTCATAGAGTAAGAAACTGGACTTTGGAAGTCCTGGGTTCCATTCTATTTCTGGTTTCCTTTTTCTATTTATTGTACTTCATTGGTTGTCATATCTAGTGACGTTTCATTTTCTTTCCTGTTTGTAAAATGGAAAAGATAGTCTTTGTTAGTTATTTCATAAGGATGGAGATTGCCTACTATACTCTATTTGCTCTTCCATTTTTAATTAATTAGTTCATTTAATAGACATTCACTGAGGGTCTGCCAAGGCATGGTGATAAGCTCTAAGATATCCCTTTTCTCAAGGACATTTATAATCAGTTGAAAAAATAACACATACATAAATAAGTGTAATATAAAATAGAACATCATAACTACTTGAGAAGTATGGATAAGGTGCTATTCCACACTATAGAAGCATGGAAGAGTTGATCTTCGGAAGATGGGTAGGATTTCAGTGGGAAGAGAGGTAGGGGGTGGGTCAAGGTAGGGAGAAGAGGTAGGTAACAATTTGAACAAAAGCCTGAAAGCAAGAAAGCTCAGAATCTTTCTTTCCAGCTGGCTAGAGCTAAAATATGAGGAATTGGATCCAACCTGTGCTAAGCAAATAGAAATTCTAGTTTTTGTCTTATATACAAAAAAGATCTAGGAACTACAGAAAGGGAGACAAAAGGTAGAGAAATTTTAGAAGATAGGTCCTAATTCTCCTCAGGGAAATCTTGGTTTCTCTAAAGTGGCACTCTTCCCCCTTTGTTCCCTCCTAACCCTTTTTGACTAATAACACTTGGTTGACACGACAAATCAAGTTTTGTATCACTAACTTCTCAAGTGATTGGTACATCATAAAAAGCATTGAAATTGAAACCTCAGATCTGAGGTTGACTCCAAGTAGAGACTACCTGTGTGACTTTTGGCAAGTCACTGAAGTTTCCTAATTTGTAAAATGATGGTATCAAACTAGGTCAAGGCTCTTAGCCTGGGGTTTGTGAACTTTTTGAAAGAGTTATCTTGATAACTGTATTTCACCAGAATAGGTTTCCTTTATAATATTTTGTATTTTATTTTATGCATTTAAAAACATTATTCTGAGAAGGGGTCTACACCAAACTGCCAAAGGGAGCCATGGTACAAAAAATATTAAGAACCCCTGGGTGATCTCCAAAGTCCCTTCCAGATCAAGAATCCTACAATCCAGGGGTGTGATGGTAAATGATTGCTTCTCAAAAAAAAAAAATGTGCACATAGTATTTTTAAAAGTTTAATTTGCATTATTAACATTCTCTCCTTCACTTTCTTAAGCCTAGGCAATCAACAGAACAATAAATCAAGCCTTGATTTGTAGCTTTTGCCTATTTCCGAGATGTAAATGCTCCCACTGAAAATTTAAGGATTGGCTCTCAGCAGCATGCTGTAGATCTCTCTCACATAGGATTATAAACTGGTGAGCAAATTCTAGCCTTGATGTCTCAAGGACCTGGCAGTAGATTTAATCTGATCTAATCAAGGAAAAAGGAGCACTGACCCTGGAATCAAGAAGATTCATCTTCCTGAGTTCAAATCTGACCTCAGACACTTGTTAGCTGTATGACCCTGGGCAAGTCACTTAGCCCAGCCTGCCTCAGTTTCCTTATCTGTAAAATGAACTGGAGAAGGAAATGGCAAACCACTCCAGTATCTTTGCCCAGAAAATCTCAAATGGGGTCTTGAAGAGTCAGACAAAACTGAAAAACGACTGAACCACAGTCAGGAAAATGTTTGCCTTCATCTTGAACAGGATGAGACTTCGATTATGAAAGTTTTATTTCAACTTTGTGTTTACACTCAATTACACCGGATCCTAGAATAAAAGACTGCCTAGAGCTCATTTAGCCTCTTCCCACCTTTTCTAGAACTTTCATTCTCCCTGGGTAATGAGTCTGCTGTTCTCTTTGCGGTTCAGAGGGAGGGCTCAAACAAAACGGCCGTTTTCAATATCTCAACCTGCAATCAGGCATCCAGTTTCTACTTTAGGGTTTTGTTGTTGTTTAAGGTTTATTAACTAAAGGCATTTTGGTGGGTGGAAATTGGGATTTGCCTGGGGCTGGTAGGAAGTGATTAGCCACGGCCCGGATAAGGTGTGATTTAAAAAAAAAAAACTGCAGCTAAAATCTCTTTCACCTGCTTAATTCATTTCAAGGGAGATTTGTTTTTAACTTCCAAATTACCTACCAGGATTTCTAGTCATTAAATCCTATCTTGAATGATTATTTTCTTTTAAGAACTGCAACAAAGAAAAGAAAGAAAAGTAGGAGGCCCAAGAATTCCCATTCTTGAGCATTTTAAAATCCAACAGAGTAGCATGTGGTTTTCTTGAGGGTCCATTATAATTTAGTTTTCCCATAGAGCATAAAGCAGCAGAAATCTAGGTATGGTTTCATACAGCACCTAATTTAGACATTTAAAAAATTGCCTGCAGGGCTGTATCTGGCCTGCCTTAGCATCATTATTCAGAAGAAAAAAAATCCCTCATTGGTCTTGTAGTCAAAAGGCCTGGGTTCCAGTTCTAGTTCTCTCATTTACATTACATCCTTTGTAACTTTAGACAAATCACTCAATCTCTCAAAGTCTTACTTTGTACCTCTATAAAATAATGGGCTAATAATACTCATGCTATTTATCTCACATGGTTGTCGTGAGGAATGGGCCTTGCAAGGCCCATTTTAAGCTAATAAAACTTTTGAGACACCTTGTATATGTACGCACTATTATTAGCTTTCTCATTCCTTCTTCCTCCTCCTCCTATGGCTATTGGGAAAGAGAGAGAGGGCTGACTTCTTCCTTCCCACCTTATACCTTTTTCCCCTTCACATATTGGGCACTCACCTGCTTGTTCTTGCTCCATCTCCTGACTCTTAGTGACTTTTCATTGACCTTTTCATTGGTCCCGTTCCTGGAATATTCTCCCTCCTTACCTCCAGGCCTAGCTTCCTTGAAGGTTCACCTCATATACCACATTCTGCAGGTGGACTTTCCAAATGGTCCTCTCCCTTTCCTAACACACACACACACACACACACATGCACACACACACACACACACACACACACACACACACACACACACACACAAACACCCTGTGCTTTTCCTCAGAGATCCCTGCCCTTTTTAAGCTGTAGAAACCTGGTATGTACATGGTTTCTCTATTATAATGCGATCTCCTGGAGGGCAGATGTTTCATCCTTTCTTTGTATTCCTAGCGCTTAGCATGGGCCTTACACATAATAAGCTCACATGACTTAGATGAACTGGAAGTTACCAACTCTAAGCCTTTCGGAGAGATGGATGATAACCATCTGCCACTATATTCTAACGTTTTCTGGGCTTTATCATCTACCTTGCCTTTAAATGCCTCCAGATCAGTCTGATGATGAACCCAAAAAACCTCTTGGCCTTTCTGCCTCTTGCTACATGCTGAAGAATTCCACACCTTTCTATCTACCTTGTAGCTGGGCTATCTTTTCTATGTTGCTTTTCCCAATTGTGAATTTCTTGAGAGCAGAGACTGTCACACTTTTTCTATTTATATCCTCAGCTCTTAATCAGGAATTCATATGCAATTAACACTTAATTTTTTATTCATTCATTCATTCGTTCATGTAGGGAACTGTATCCTGGTTCATGAGCTGTTCACAGCTGAGTCTCATTCACAGCAACAAATGGGTTGAGGTTAGTACCAAAACCATAACTATGATAAGCTGTCTAGGGTTTCATTCCAAGGCAATACAATCGGTTATTGCCTCCTGGTAGTAAAGGAAACAATGGGAAAAACTTCTACACCGGACATTTTTCTCCATTTTTCAATATAAAGTTTTTCTCAACCTAGTTCAAGTTCTACCATAATCCAATCTCTGCCTACCTTACCTACCTGACCTACTATTTCCTTCATATAAGCAATGCTCAAGCTATGCTGGCTTACCCCAAACACATCTTGGGCTTCCTCCTATTCTTTCAAACCAGAGACAGTACAACACAATGGGAAGGGCTGGATTTGGAGTCAGAGGTCACTTACTCATCCCTGTCATGTACTACTTGTGTGAACTTGGACAAGTAACCTAAATCACTTAGTGCCTCAGTTTCATTATCTGTACAATGAGGAGGTAGGGAATAAGCACCTGTTATGTGCCAGGTACTATGTGCTTTGCAAATATTGTACAAACATAATATTGCATGTGATCCATAAAATAACAGGTATCTTTATTATCCTCATTTGACAGTTGAAGAAACTGAGGCAATAGAGGTTTAGTGACTTCCCCAGAGTCACACAGTATCTAGGGTTGCATTGGAGCCCATATCTTCCTGACTCCAGGCCCAGGGAGTCCACTGTATCCACTTAGCTGCTTCTGTTGGAAAAGAAGATGCCTAAAGGCACTTGCAGCTCAAAATTTATGACTATACCTGTCTGCAACCTCCCTCTCTTTAGAGGTCAAATATAAATGCCATTTCCTCCATGAAATTTTTCTTTCCTCTGAACTCGCAGAATGAGTGTTAGTTTAAAATTTAAAACACTTTACCTGTTAATGATATCTTTAGGGTTGTTTTTTTCAATCCTCTTCACTTCTAAATGTGTCCATCTGCTTTCCCCTATCCAGAGAACTATTCACTGGAAAAATAAAAATGCAAAAGAAGAAGTTCAGCCAAAGTAACTAATTCATCCCTCAAGACTAACAATATAAACAATGTTCTATACCCATGGTCCCCCATGTCAACAAAGGGAGGTGCTTTGCTACCACAAAAAGTGGTGCTATGAATATTTTGATGCATACAGAACTTTTCCTCCCCTATTTTTGACCTCTTTAGGTTATATGCCTAACAATGGGCTCATTGGGACAAAAGGTATGAATATTTTAGTCACTGTCTTAAACTAATTCCAAATTGCTTTCCAGAATATTTGCAATACTTCACAGTTTAACCAATAGCATATTAGTGTGCCTGATTTCCCCTAAAAACTAATTTTTCACATTTTTTGGTCTTTTTTTCCAATTTGTTGGATTTCAATTAAAACCTCTGTACTGTGATTTCTCATGCAATTAGTGATTTGGAGCATTCTTTCATATGCTGGTTAACAGTTTGCAATTCTACTTTTGAGAACGTTTTGCTTATACCCTTCCTTTGACCATTTAACTTGGGTGAATTATTAATGCTTCATTTTTGTACTTATCACATTCTATTTTATATTATAGTTACCCATATAACTCTCTTATCTCCCTAACTAAATCCTTACCTTTTTGAGTCTTTTTATCTCCCTCATTGCCTACCACAGTGCCTTGCAGTAGTAGGTACTGGTCATCCCATTGAGAGAGAAAACAAAAGCAAATTGGAGTTGAGTCATTCTGCCTCACTGAATTAAATGAATAAATTAATAAATGAAGGAACATCAAAAAAGCAAGGTTCTGAGAATGTCAACCTATATATTTTAAAACTTGAACTCTTTTTCTCCAGCTCTCACTCTTTCCCTTTCTGCTTTCCCTCTTTCCTGTAGCTGGCACCAACATTCAGTGGAATTTAGAAAATATGACTGAGTACACAAGGTTTCAAACTCCAGGCAAATGTAGGCAAAGGTTTTCATATTCACTTCCTATTCCTATAATAAGCATTCTTACCACACTATATTTTTGCAATTAAGACTTTCCCCAATCTTCCACTATTCTACCTTTTTAGGCTTGTTTCATATTTCTCTCCCTCTATTTTTACCTCAACATTATTGGAGTCAAAAGATCTGGAGTAAATTATGGCCCTGCCATTTATTACCTCCGTGACAAGCTTCTTTGACCCTCAGTTTCCTCATCTATAAAATGGCTTAGATAACTTCCAAAGTCCCTTCCAGCTCTAATTCTGTGGTCCTACAATCACCCCATTTCCTAAGCCTGGAAAACCTCTCCTCCCCTATTTTGGTCTCATACAAACCTATTTGTCTTTCACAATCTAGCTCTCACAGTGCTTTCTCCATGAAGGCTTCTGTGACACTGCCAGCCCAAAGGGATCTTTCCTTCCCTGGACCTTGCACAGCTTTTTCTCTGCAGCCTTGAACTTTTATCATGTCTTGTAGCCTAGTTGCTTGTGTGTTTGTGTACTATCCTTCCAATTAATAAGTTAAACTCTTAAGAGGAGGGACCATGTCTTCTTTATATTTTTATCTCATTTGACACCTATTACAGTACCCAGAATGGAATATACACTTAATAAATAAACGTGGAATTGAATTCTACAATGGAAATAGACAAAAAATGAAGTTCTTCCCATTATGTAGCTTATATTTTACACGTATTGATATAGCACATACGGAAGAAATGAATACAACGTATGTATAAAATGATATAACATTATTTCTAGAAGAAGAAAAAGTACTAATAATGATGGGTGGGGGGAAAGCCAGAAGTTAGAGATTCTGGGAGGGAGGATATTGCAGAAATGAAGGACCATGTATACATAGGAGATGGAATGCCATAGATGTGCAATAGGCTAACAGGCCAATTTAACTGTACAGGACAGTGTGGTGAGGAGGAGAAAAAAAATCAGAAGGCAAATGTGTCTGTGGGTAGCTCCTGCACACACACACACACCCCTCCCCAAACCCCCATTCTTCTCTTTGCCTTACAAGCAACCATTGGAGAAATAGAATGCAGAGTAGGTTTTTAATCCCCAATCTGTTGTGGCAGTGTGTGTTCCCAGATCCTCCACCTCATCACTCTGAGACTGTGCTATTCAGCCAGCTATCTAAGGCAACAACCCTAAGTTTGCCAGCAGGAAGCACCCCCACTCCCTTCCATTGATTTAGCTGCCTTTCACTGAATGCTTCACAAAGCATGGGAATCCTACACTTCTCCACATCTGTTTGCCTAGTTGGGGGGAAGAGGAAATCTTCAAAAGCTTCCAAGGTCTGACTGAATCAAAAGCAGGCAGAAGAGGCAGCTTTAAGTCGAGGAGGGCTGGGTCATGTGACAACCCCACTATCCTCCTTCCCCTCCTTTTTTATGTCCCCAGCCCCCAGCATACACAGCCTTTTCATCCCCCTCCAGGTCAGTGGGATCAGATTTATGTTAGCAGACCATGAAACTGATCAAATAAAAGCAACAGCAGCAGGTGTTTGAAGCTGGCTGCCTCCACCAGCCCTGAAGAACAAGGTTAATATTGTGGGAGAGGCAGAAATAATGCACTAATTGCTTGTATCTCACACTATGCCCCCCCCCCCCACCAGATTTCTCTCTTTCCCTTCTTCCTGGGTTTGGAGTCCTAAGAGGTTTCTGGGAACCAGTTATCAAAACAAACCTCGTTAAGAGCAAGAGATTTAGAAGAAAAGAAGGGAAATATGTACCCACCCTAGGCAGAACAGTGGCTCCCTATGTACCAGAATGAGAGGTCTAGCATTTCAAAGGGAGCAGCCAAGACTCCTGTACTACTATGAGAGGGAGCAAGCTGGGAGATGAAGGATGAGGGGAAGGGGAGGAGGTAAGTGGGGAATGGTGAGTCTACATCTGGACCCTTGCATCCAAAGCAGAGAGCTAATTTCGGTCCCAGTTGGCCAGAAGAAAGAGAGAGCTGTTTCCCCTCAAAATATTAGCCAGCCTAGGAGGAGAAAGACAGAGATGGGGACTAGAAATACTGACCACTCTACTTTCCTCACACAACACTCTTACTCATCCCTAATCTGATGACCCCATTTCTTAATTTCCCCCCTTGTCTCTTCTGAGATCTATCAGGAGCCTTTCACCTCCTGTTGTCCTTTTGCTCTGCTACAACAACATGTATCCCTTAATATATAGCTGGTTCCAGACCAGGCTTTACAACTCATTCAGACATCCACCAGGATATCAGGACCTACACTGATAGGTATCATGCTGTATGTCCTATTTGTCACTTCCCTCCCTTCTCTTTCCACACCCCTTATTCTTGCTCTCAGAATAATAATTCAACACTTTACCATTTGCGCATTATTATTAGATACACATTATTAGAAAGAATGTGACAAACTACTGCCTTATGACTCCACCTAAAATACCTGAGAGTACCTAAACCAAAACTTCCTTCCCTAGCAAGAGCTACTCTGTATACATTAGAATGTTAGCTCCATTGAAGGCAAGGATTGTCACTTTTGCATGTACATCCCCATAACATAGAAGTATAGTAGATGATAATAAATGCTTGATGATTGATTATTAGCTCTGTACTCTGATAATTCAAGGATTTTGTGACTGGTATGGCTACACCACCTCATGGTTGATCCTGAGGTGAAGAGCCTCTCCAAACCTAGATAGGCTGGACCTTGGGTGAAAGATTCAAAGTCCTGTACTGAGTCCATGCTTAAAACCCCTACAACTGTCCTTGCCACTCCTTGTACAGGGGAGTCCAGCTTTAGTCTCAGGGCCTTTTCACTGGCCTGCAATACTCTCCCTTCCCTTAGCAGTTTCCTGGCTTCCCTGGCTTCCTTCAAGTCCTCAATAAAATCCCATCTTCTTTGAGAAGTCTTTTCTGACCTCTTTTAATGCTAGTACCTTGTCTCCATTGATTATCTTCAATTTATCCTGTAAATATTGTTTGTACATAGTTATTATCATATCGTCTCACCCATTAGAATGGGAGCCCCTTGAGAGCAGGGACTGTCTTTTACCTTTCTTTGTATCTCTTGCACTTAACATAGTGCTTAGCACAGAATAGACACTTCATTAATGTTTATTGACCAACTGGTAGAGTTTGTCAGAGATTGTACTCCTCTGGAAGAGCTTTCAAGGACTCAAGGTCACCTTCATGCCACAAAGTAGCATGTAGAACGGGACCTGAATGAAGGGCTGAAGCTCTACTTATTTTTTAAAGTATAACTCAAATGCTACTTTCTTTCTGCTTCCCCCAAATCAGCAAAGGCCCTTCCTCTCCCCCAAATAACACCTAGTTTGTACTTTTATGTATTTATCATGATTTACTACAGTCAGGGGTGTGCTGGAACTAGTATAATGTTCAGCATGAGCATCTATACCTCGGAAATGCAGGGAATGCTACAAATCAGCTTATGGTTTATTGCATTGTTGACTGTCCAGCCTTAAGAAAGTGATGGAGAAAAATGTTATTAATGCAGATTAAATTTTAAAATGCACTGTCTTTTTTTTTTCTGGAGAGTTAGTTGTTAAACAATCTCCACCCTAACCTCTGTCTGGAGCTCCCATCCCACATTTGCCAGTTGTCTAGCGAACATCACGTTCTACCAAGACTTCAGACTTACGTCCACAAATAAATTTTATACTTCTAATAGAGTTTGAGTTCCACAAAGACAGTGACTGTGTCTTATTTTAAATTTGTATTTCATACAGCACCTAGCACAGTTCTCTGCACTGATTATGCACTTAAAATTTTTGCTTAATTTAATAGATTTTGTACATGCTAACTTTGAAGTGAACACAGGAAATTACACAAGGCTAGAGTTTCAAAGAAGGTGCAGACTTGTATTGGTAGAGGGAGTTTCCTAAATCAATGAAATCATGGATCCAGTCCTTGTCTTCATCCTGAATTGACACAAAAATAAAGTAGATAAAGCAGCCCAGGAGAGAAAGAGAGAAAGAGAGAAAGAGAGAAAGAGAAGAGAAACCAAGACTAACAATAAAGCCTGTAAGGGAGAGGGAGATAGGGGAGCGGTCAAAGTTATAAAGAGGATTTAATACCAAGAAGGAAGAGGTAAGTCAACAGAGTGAAATGCTCCAGAGGACTTAAAACCTATTGGATTTGGATGGAGTCCAAATGGGCTTTGGGACTTGTGTTACACAAGGAAGTCAATGGAGGCTGCTAGTATAGATTAGTCTTTCTAGAATTTTGGTAGTGACTAAAGAGAGGCAAACAGGGAGAGAGCTTGAGAAGACAGGGTCAAGGAAGCATTGAAAAGCTCTTTAAAAATTAAAAATAATAATTACCATGCCTCTAACTTTAACTCTGCATCCTTCTAAGATTTTAGTGTTTATCTTATTAAAGCATCTCAAAGGAAAAATAGCAAGCCCTTTGCAGTGAATTCAGCTTTAGGTTCCTCACTCCGCCATACTCCCTTCCCCCAAAGCTCATTACTTCAGAATTTCAGAATTTCCCACAGAACACTTGAGAAACAAATCCTCCTGAGTGACTATCCTCCCTATCCCTCCTTTCCCCACTCTGAAGTTGAGGTTAGAAGAACCTTGTCTGAGTTCTAATTCTGTCAATTTCTGTCACATAGTAGCCACTTAAATTCTTTTGAATAAACAGATGTTTCTTATATGGTGTGATCTTAAACTAATCAATTAACCCTTCTGGGTCTTATTTTCCAGATCTATTAATTCTAGGGGTTAGATTAGAGTACCTCTAAGAAGTATTCCAAATAGGAAATTCTATGACCATTGTCAAATACGATGCTTTTTCCCCCTAAATGTCTGCTGTTTGGGATTATTAGGGCCACTATCCCATTCATTGGTATGAGTTACTGAGAGATTATTTTTTTCATATAATTCATGTACTTTCTGTATAAAGTTTAAAATGGTACATTAAATACATTTGGCATTTCTTATGAAGCAATTCTAAATGATCAATTTTAAAGTCATGATGATTTTTGTTCCCTTTCACTTCAGCAGATGGTAATTTTTAGGCCCCAAAGCCCCTTCCTGTCACTGTCCCCCACTTAGAATTTACTTAAACTTAGACAGTCTCAGCCACCATCCTGTCTTCACACCTCTGACCACACCCTGCCCAATTTTTTCAGTGACCAGAGGAAATTGTTCACTATGTCAAGTGCCAAGAGTCATATTTGTATACCTGCATCTTATCTCACAAATCTTGTTCTTCCCTGTCTTTGCCCATATATAGCATTTATCCATAAGATTTCCAGATACTTTTACACAGTCTGAACTGAGCAATAATATGCAAGCATGAATGCTAGCAAAGGAAATTCAGAATCCTTAAGGTCTCTGGTGTACTTCTTGCCAAATCCAACAACCTTTTTTTTTTAGTCTTCTATGATCTTTTCCAGAATTTTACACTATTGACCATCCTCCTTCTGAAAGCTATCTTTCCATTTGACTTCTGAGACATTATAATCCTGTATTTATCTTACTTCTTTAACTTTTTCTTCTCTTTCTCCTTCATAATCTTTTTGTCCTTTTTCTGACTCCTTAAGATGAGTGTCCTTCAATATTCTCTTCTTGTCCTTCTCCCCTCTTTCTACATTTTCCCCCCTTGGCAACCTTGTCCACTTGGATAGCTCCAATAATCACCAAATCTTGATCTCCTCCCCAACCTCTCTCCAGAGTCCTCATACCATATTCCCAGTTGTCTGGTGTACATCATGTTCTACAAACACCTCAGTCTTATCATGTCCAAAAATAAAATCATCGTTTTCCCCCTTGAATGCAACCTTCAACATGGACTTCAGTTTCTCTTATGGTTACCACTCTTGAAACCATTCCAAGTCATCTTTGATTCTTTCCTCTTCCTCACTCCACATCTGATTGGTTATCAAGACCTATTGATCTAAAATACTATTCATTTCCATCTTCTCCTTCCTGCCACTCATCTCCAAAAAAAGAGAAAGGCAGTAAAGATTATACAGCTACAAATGCAAACACAAAGATAAAAGTAGCTCATTCCATCTTGCTTTGACCCAAGCCCGCCATGACACTCCTAGGACATCTCTCCAGCCTCTGCCTCTGACCTAGGCTTCAGGCTTCCTCCACCTCCCTTTCTGTGTCTGTTTCTTAGAACAGCAGTGGAATCAATACTATCACTCATAGAAAGGACATGTCAATTGATTGCTTCATGACTCCCTTTGCCAAAACAGTACCCCCAGCCACCACTTTCTATATGTGTTGTCTTCCCCTACTGGAATTTAAATTCCTTGAGAGTGAAGGTCATCTTTCTTTATTCTAAGTTTAAAAAGAAAAAAGAAAATTCTCATGTACATACACACACACACACACACACACACACACACGTGTATGTGTATATACATTTACATACATCCACACATAGGTGTGGCATTTCTTATTGGCATTTCTTATGCAACTATGCAGCTGCTAGGAGAGCAGGAAGATGTAACTTTCATTTTTAAACCATTTGTTACCACTCTTTGGGGAGAAATTCTGAAAGTTAGCTCTTCAAGATGCTGGAAACCTCACTTAGCAACATAGCCTCAGCTCATTCATGTTCAAGGCCCTCTGTAAATGATCATTTGCCCTGGTTTCCTCTACTGCTATGCCATCTCTGGATTTCCCAGTTCCTTCTGCAAAAGGGTCTTCCAGGTGGCTGCTCTCTTTCCCGATTTTAACACCATTCTTAGGACCCTTTGCAGAGACTTCTCCTCACCAGTAATTTCATCCCACTGATCAGCACCTTTTCTGCTCTTAGTCTCTCAAGTCCCCTTCCAGTCTTCAGCCTTTCCTCTCTCCAGTTCATACTTACTACTATCTTCTATTCAATTTTTGTAGGATACCATGTTGATTATACACTCTTCTCAAGTCAGGAATTTCCAGGACTCCCTGCTGTCTATTCAGTGATTCCAAATTCTTTATCTGGGCACTCAAGGCCCTCTAAATCTTGACTTCTAATGTGCCTTTCTAGACTTATCTCTTCCATGTACTTCACATTCTAGTCAAACAACTGCTCACTATCCCCCATTCTACTCCTCCATCTCCATCCATGCCTTTGTTCACACTGAACATCCTACTTCACTCATGCTGCCTTGAATAGAACCAGTACCCTCACATCCTTCTATTAAAAATTTTTCCTTCCTTTAAGGTCCCATTCAGGTGCTACCACCTTCAAACTCTAGTAGCCTCATACTAATGAAGGTAATAGAGACTAATATAGTTTTATGTCCATCCAGAATCAAAGAACCTCAGTGTTATAAGACAGTTTAACAGAGTTCAAACTTTTATTGGACTAGAATCTTCTCTTCAACTCATTTAACAATGGTCATTTAATCTTTTTCTTGAAGACCTATAGGGAAGGGAAACCTGGGTAGTAACCACCCAAGTTCGCCATACCTCTTTTAGACAGTTTTAATTTCTAGAAAATCTTGCCTTTCATCAGGTTTTATCATCTGCCTCTATACTATTTCCACAACTCCCTTCTATAGGAGTCAGTCCTCAATTAATGAACTGAAGATGTTCTAAAATTTCATTTGTAATCCATCAATTAATAAGCATTTATTAGGTGCAGGCCCTGGGTTAGTCACTGGGAAAATAACAAGAAAACTCAAATCAAGTAAGTTGTTTGAAACCAGAATGCATTTTTCTCTAGGAATGATATTATTCTTAGTGATTAGGCTCCTAGGCCAGCCCCTGAAAGCTTAACTTAGAATATGTTTAACTTACAATACTGTAATAAGCAATCTGGTATATGCCCAGACCACCTAAGATGGCATTGTCCATGGAGAAGACAAAAAGGACCTGCTTCTGCGAGACTGGAACATTGGTTGAGGAGAAGAAACCTCTGGCCTACCATGTGGTTGGGAGAGACCATCTTCTATTGGCTGTGTAGGTGAAACTATTGGTGTCTTTAAAATTTCCTGTCACCACCAGAAAGTGTTTTTGCTGCATTGGTACCTGAGAGTAAAGATAATTCCTTCATTCATACCATATGGCAAGGAGTGAAGGACCTTTCTCTGCCATTCTCTACTTCCCTACTCCCCACAGCCATGTGGCCCTAAGAAAAAGACCTGGATCATTGACCTTTTTTTCAAATTAATAAATTAATTTTTAGTTTTCAACATTCACTTCCACAAGATTTTGAGTTCCAAATTTTCTCCCCATCTTTTGCCTCCCCCCACCCCAAGACAGCATCACTGGCTTTTTTATTCATTCTTTTTGTTCTAGGTGCATTAAATGGAGTCTACAATCTGGCCCAGGAGCTCAAGCCATGGGAATATGGACCAGACCAGGTGTTGTAGCCAGCCTATTAGGGAGACTGCAGGGGTAAAACAGAAGCCTTCATTGGTATTCGCTTTAGATATAAACTTGGTGGGACTAATACCATGTAGAAACTGAGTTATACTAGGAGCCTAATATCCACTCTCCTCCCCTGCTACTTCCCTTTTTTTCAAAAAATGTATTTTTAGTTTTCAACTTTCATTTCCCAAAGATTTTGAGTTACAGATTTTCTTCCTGTCTCTCCCTTACTCCCACCCCAATACGGCAAGCATACTGAATACTCCTTCCCCCAATCTGCCCTCTCTTATATTCCCCCTTAATTCCCCTCTTACTTTCTTGTAGGGCAAGATGGATTTCTATACCCCATTGCTTGCATATCTTATTTCCCGGTTGCATGTAAAAAACCAATTTTTTTAAACAATTGTTTTTAAAATTTTGAGTTCCAGATTCTCTCCCTTCTCCCCTCCTCACCCACCTCCACTGACAAGACAAGCAATTCTATATAGGTTATACATGTTTAGTAATGCAAATATATAGGTTATACATGTTTAGTAATGCAAAACATTTCCACTGTAGTCATACTGTGAAAGACTAACTACGTTTCCCTCCATCCTATCCCTCCCCACATTTATTCTATTTTCTTCTTTGACCCTGTCCCTTTTCAAAAGTATTTGCTTCTGACTATCCCTTCCTCCAGTCTGCCCTCTTTTCTGTCATCCCTCCTCTTATCCCCTTCCCCCCTACTTTCCTGTAGGGTAAGATTCCCAATTGAGTGTGTATGTTATTCCCTCCTTAAGTCAAATCCAATGTGAATAAGATTGACTCTTTCCCTTTCACCTTTCTTCTCTTCCCCTCCATTGTAACAGCCTTCTCCTGCCTCTTTTATTTGAGATAATCCACTCCATTCTATCTCTCCCTTTCTCTTTCTCCCAATATATTCCTTTCTCATCTCTTAATTTTATTTTTTGATATCATCCCTTCACATTCAACTCATCCTGTGTCCTCTGTGTATACATGTACATGCTGCTTCCCTCTTAATCTACAAAAACCTAACATTGTGTGTGTGTGTGTGTGTGTGTGTGTGAATTATGCCTCTGTGGTGTTGGGGGAAATATTTGCATGTTTATTCTTGCTGTACCTTTGAAGTAAATATTGTACCACATAAGGCTCAGAGTTATTTATTTTGTGATAAGCTGAGTTGCAGGTGCTATAATGAAAACTCAAAGCTTCCAGTGGATGGTAGTTAATAGGGGGAAAAATTTTCAGAAATGTCCAGGGAGCAAGCATAAATGCCTTGTCCTAACTGCTAAATGTGTTAGCCTGTGCTCTGAGTGTTAATGTTGCTATCATCTGAGCTTTGGTTTGGCAAATATCTCTGAGGACTACAGCAGCTTCTCTCACTTTCTGAAGCTGCCTGCAGGTAGGAAATAAGAGTCAGTAGTCAATCCATAAACATTCGTTAAACACCTACTAAGTGCCAGGAACTGTTCTAAAATCTGGAGATACAAAGAAAGACAAAAGATAGTCCCTGCCCTCAGAGAGCTCATATTCTAACAGGGGAAGATAGCATATAAAAAGGAAGCAGAAAAGGGAGTAGGGAAAAGGTACCTAGTAAGAGGGCATGATGGAGATGCCCAGGAGTTCAGCTGCATGAGACATGAAGAGATGGATGCGCTGGACTCTTTCCTTAAATGGACATTCCAGAAAGAGAGGTCTCTGTTCTCCAATCAGAGGGAAAGAGGAGTTCTAGGGGCAGAGGATACTGACAAGGTGTGAGTTCTAAGAATGAAGTGATCTTGCAGGTTGGAGAAATCCAGAAGAGTACAACTGGATGGGAAATGAAATTCAGCAGAAACAGGACTTGTAGGTTAGTGTTTCTGGCTGGTCAGTCTCCTTTGTATTGATTTGCTACAATGAATTATCTATAAAGAAGGGAAAGAAAAATATTCAGGTAAGCTTCCTCCTGGTGGAACAGGGTAGCTTCAAGGATACTTTATTCCTAGGTAGCTTTCTCTTTGTGTCTGTGTTTAGATGCTCCTATGATGCATTCGACCATAAGGAGATCCTGAACCATGTTGCAAACTTCACAAGATCTTGGCCACAAAGAACACCAAAGGATTTAGTTGATCCTTTTAGTTTAAGTAACACCTCTGAGCCATTCTCTCTTTAATATCCTTGTATGAGATGCCTTGGAATCTTGGCAATCGGAAGTCATTGGACTCTCACACTTGGGAAGAGAGAACCATGGGATATAGAATATAAATCCATAGATTGATAGAATACTAGAACTAATGAGATTTTGGATGTCACCAGATTAGAGAACTATGTCCTAGAGAGTGATATGATGAACAAATAAGTGGATGACCTGGTCTCATCATCTATTCCATTGTCCTTTAGAAGCTCTACTTTTCTGGGCATGAGGTTAAGGTTCCTTTGGTACTTTGTACCTCCCTCTTTGAATTTTCTTCCTTATTGTCTAGTGCCCCTCTTCCCAAGCTCTGGTATTCTCATACTGACTGATGTTCTCTATCTGGGCCTACCTCTCCCCTACTTTGCCCTACCCCAACTGCTCCATTATCTTAAATTTGCCTCCCTCCTCTATCAAACTCCAGTTCTGTCATCGTGCAGATCAGCTAGTCATTAGGGTGGAAAGCAATCCAATTGAACTAAAATTTACATTAATGTATAAACAGCTATTATCCTCTGACATTTTCTGGCAACAATTATGTTTTTTAAAAAAGGATGCTTGTTCATTCAAATGAATCTTGATTGGTAAGTTTTCATAGAATGTAAAAAAATACTGAACTGAATCTGTCATCTTATCAATTTGAGAGTTGTCTCTCATGGTATACATCTCAACCATTCAGTGGCCTGTCCATATTGAGTGACTCTTGTGCATGACATTCCATTCATTCACCCCCCAAGCCCCACCTCCAGAGTTTCACCCAATGTGCTGAAGGCCTTCCTCAATTTCTTGTGAAATAGCAAGTGGAACACTGACTATCCACCTGCCAATCTTTCCCTTGTCATGTAACCAACCCATCTTTGCTTCCTATCGTGCAGTTTCTTTTTTTTTTAAGTTTCATTGATATATTTTGTTTTTGTATCATAAAATTTATAGATTACTCTCACCCTATGAGAAGTCTCTTGTAACAAAGTAAAACAGTCAAATATAGCTTAAATATTAATACAATTATCTCAACTGGAAATACCTGCAACCTTTTGTGTTTGTGGCACGCCCCCCCACAGGCCCCTACTATTTGAAAAAAATTGTTGTGAAAATGGGAGAACAGCATGGAAAAAACTAGATTTAGAGTCTAAATTTTAGACCAACACCTCCCACCTGATACAAAGATTAGCTTCAAATGGGTACATGGCCTACATATAAAAGGTCATATCATAAGCAAATTAGAGAAACAAGGAAAAAAATGACCTATCAGATCTATCACACATTTTCTTCTTTGATCTTCTCCATTAGTTATATATCACAGCCTGTTCACACCTACGCGGGGACTTTAATTGCCCTTTTGGTGGTATTTCTTAAAAATGCTTTTTTCAGGTAGAGTATTGTATGTTACATCTTACTGCCTTAATAGCAATACCAGTACAATTTTTTGATATTAAAAAGATGGGCCTTTATTTCCATGAAAAACTTGGGAGTCATTAAAGGAACTTGGTAATTTTCCAAAAGCAAACCAGCCCACTTTATTTTTCCAGACCCAACACGTTGTCTTCCTGTGTTATCTATACTGAATTTGTATTTTGATGAACAAGCTATAATTTTTTTTAATTGTAAATTTAAAAAAGCATGTCACAATTTGAGCAATGGATAGTCTTTATCCAATTGGTCTTTCCTATGTGAATGTTTAGGTCAAACTTTCTTGAGAAGTTATAGATCTCTTCCAGAAGGTTTTGTGTGTGTAGAAGAGATTCATGCTAGACAAGACACAATTATGACAGTGTTGAAGAATTGATATTCAAGGGACATGTAGGAGGGAAGATATCAATCAATCAACAAGTATTTCCTAAGCACCTACTATATGCCAAGTATTATTCCAGGAACTGGGGATATAAGTACAAAGTACTAAACAATTCCTGCTCTCAAAGGGCTTATACTTTAATGAGAAGACAAGTGCGTATATGAATATGTACATTACAAATATAAAGAAAATACATAGAAATATATACAATGAAGTTGAAACAAGGTGGTTTGAGGAGAACATTAGCAATTGGGGAAATCAAGAAAGGCAATGGTGTAGACAATGTAGATAATGGTGTTTAAGCTGTGTGTTAAAGGAAGGTAGGTAGATAGGCAGAGACTCTGTGAAGTAGAATGAAAGGAGTGTTCTAGGCATTCAGGACAGCCAGGACAAAGGCACAGAGATGGGAGGTGGCGCGTTATGTTTGCAGCACAGGGAGGAAGCAAGTTACATTGGATTGCAGAGTGTGGGAGGTGGAATAATGTCCAATGAGAAAAGATATGTTGAGGCCAGGTTGTGAAGGACTTTAAAAGCTATACAGAGGAGTTTATAGTTGGTCCTAGTGGCAGTGGGAAGTCACTAAAGTTGAGTAAGGAAGTAATATGATCAAATCTGTGCTTAAGGAAAACTATTTTGGGTAAATTGGTATAATGAGAGACATGAGTCAAGGAGAGTAATCAGGAATCTGTTGCAATAATCTAGGCAAGAACAGCTGAGGGCCTGAACCAAAGTGGTGGCTTCATGAGTGGAGAGAAGGGGTCAGATGTGAAAGATGCTGTGGAGGTAGAAACAGCAACTGATGAGACATATGGGATGGGGTAAAGTGAGGAGATGGCAGTAATTTCAAGATTATGAACCCTGGAGACTGGAAGGATAATGGTGATTTCCATTACCAAAGGCATGGAAAAAATCTCAGACTTTATGAATATCCACCAAAAAGGGGACCAAGAAAATGTTAACAAGTATAGACCTATTGACCTATTCTCTCACCTGTACAAAATCTTTATGATGTTCATCAATATATGAATCTAGGGTATCCTCAATGAAAGTGTTAATACGGAAAAAGTAGGCTTGTTTCACTAGCAGTATTCACCAATGAATCACATCTTTGCCATTTGCCCCATAATGGAAAAATGTAGAGAATTGTACTGATTGTTTCTTTTTAAAAACCCATCTGGTAGAGCAAAATGCCTTAGAAATTCTTTTCCAACAAGAAATCTCCCATCCATACAGCAAAATCATTCAAGATTCTTTGGGAGATATGACAAAAATAATCCTGTACAACAACCCTCGATAATCATCATCAAGTGAGGCATAAAACAGGGAGGTACATGATTGCCAAAAGGTGTTCACTGCTGGGATGTACATGATTCAACTGTGTCCAAACTGAAAGTTTCTCAGTAGATGGTGAGGAGGTTCTCCAAATGTTCCTATTTGTGAACGATCTTGTGCTGATTACCTCAAGCCCTCGATCATGTGACAAAATTAAGCTATATAGGGAAAGATTTTAGAGTTGAGAGGTCTAGTGGCATTGTGCTAAAAGTTGCATTTCCTAGGGCCCCAATGTATGGGCTGGGCTAGCTTGTCTTACGGTCTTATGACTAGTTTTTCCTTAAAAGGAATTGAAACTGTCCTCAAAACCTAATTGTTTCAGGTTGCTAAGGCTCAAGTCAATGATATGGCTTCTTGGTCATGTAAAGATCTACAAAGAGTCAGTGTCCCTCTGACTTGTCAGATGTCCCACTAGACTGCAAATCATGCCACTGTCTCCTGCTGCCTAGACATGTTCCTACAGGAAGACAAAAGGGACTATGTCTAACTGAACTAGGGTTGTTCTATCCTTTCTGAATATCCTTTCCATTTTGTGGCTTAGTAAACCTTCTTTTCTTAGCTGTTAGATGACCATTAATAAGATGAAACCCTGAAGTAATGAATAGAGCTTGCCTCAAAACCAGGAAGACTAATGTTTAAATCTCAACTCTGACACATTCAAGTTGTATGACCCTGGGAAAGTCATTTAGCCTCTAGGCTCTGACCAACTCTCAAAAATTGTAAGTTGAAAGAGAAGGTATCACTCTGCATTGGTAAAGGGAGTTTTCTCATCTGGGAGTTCTGTATACCAATGAATTCACAATGATATCCCTATCAATAGATGGTCTACAAGTATCTCATTTCATCCTAATGTAGAATATAAACTACCTGACCTGACCTTTGAAAGGCTATCCTTTCACAGGTTTTATTATTTACTAGTAGTAGTACTCTTAGCTTTACCTAGGAGTCTACCCCCAATCTTTCAATCTGTTTCTTTCCTTCATCCACTTACAGGATCATAGATTTAAAGATGTAAGAGATCATTTGACAGATAAGGAAACTGAGACACAGAGAAGTGACCTGTCTTGCCCAGAGAAACACAGCTATGAAGTGTCTACAGTAGAATTTGAACCCAGGCCTTCTTGACACCAAGACCAGTACCCTACCAACTACCCACAGATTCTTGAAGTTGCAATTTTTTTTCATACTACTTCTCCTGGTAGTATGGTGGAGGAGTGGTGGGGACTCCCAACCAATAGACTTGGGGAATTGAGGAATGGCTAAGATGTTTGGCTATAAGGTTCTGACTGCTTGAATGAGTGTTTGCTGAGTAATTAACCTGGGTAAAAAGAAATCCTATTCCTCTCTCTTAAGGTTGGTATTGATGACCCTGAGGCCCAGACATATAGGGGCTGATTAGCCAAAAAAAAAGAAAAAAAAAAGAAGATGGAAGATAAGACAACTCTCACATCCTACATGAAGAGAGAAAGGACTAAAAATGTCCCCTAAGTTGGTTGAACAAGATCTGCATCTAACAAACTATTTCTGTGACCGTGAGACCCATTTTAATGTTCATCCACAAATTTGCAAGGTAGCTGTTGTGAATTCTGCCCAAGTTTAGAGACCAGCACTGGTGCTGCTATCTATCCCTTCCCTTCTTCAGCCTCTAATTCAGCTCTGCTTTCTCAGTTAAAAAACCCTTTCTCAAATAAAGAAAATCTATCAGAGTTGATATAAGTAGCAGCTTGCATAGGAAACACAGTAATTGCTTCCAATTCCAGTAAGTAAGCAGAAACAAGACCTTTTTCATACCCCAAAACAATTATTGAAACCTCATTTGAAGTTCAGAATATAATGGGAAAGCCAAACAAGTTAGAGCCAATTAGAACATGGGATTTTGTAGAGCTGTTTTTTGTGTGAGTACTGGGACCAGAAAGATCCTGTCAGAGAGCATCAGAGATCTGTGAAAACCTCTAGCTGACAACCAGGTTTGCTGATGCCAAGAGCAGCATCGTTGAACTTTTAAAAATAAGTACTCCCCACCGCATTCCCCATGGCATAGGAGTGATTCACAGGACCAGCCTGACATGGCATAGGAGTGATTCACAGGACCAGCTGTGGAAAGGACTCCTTGATTAGATAAGAGAGTTGGAATGCATTTGATGTTTAGCAAAGAGGCCCTTTGACATATTTCCTTACATGCCACTGGAAATCTTCTTTTTCAATTAAATTCAGTCAGATGCATAGCCAGTGAAAGTAGTTTTGTTACTATGGGTATTTTTGAAGACTTTCAACCTCTCTGAGCCATCTCTAATAGCTTGAAGGCCCTGCTCTTCCCAAGGACTGTCACCTAATGAGACTTTTCCAAAATTGTTTACAGGTCATTGAGTTTTTGCAACTAGGTAGCAGGAATGGAGACTGAGATGCCAGAAATGTGGCCAAGTGTGCATCAGGGAAGTGTAAAGTCTCAGGGGTCATAATCAGTGGTGTATAAAGGGGAGTATGACAAAATTTAATATATATTTCATATATAAATATACATATGTGCATAATCTGTATATATGCTAAATGTATAGGTATATATAGCATATGTGTACATATATATACATATAAATAGCAAGAGTATACTTTATGTACTCAGTTTAGTAAGTACTAAGTCACCTAGGTGGATAGAATAGTGGACCAGGAGTCAGAAAGATCCAAGCTCAAATTCAGGCTCAGATACTCATTAGCTGTCTGACACTGGGTAAGTCACTTAACCTTCCTCTGCCTCAGATTCCCCGTCTGTGAAATGGCAATAATAATAATAATAGCGCCTAGCTCCAGGAGTTGCTGTGAAGATCAAATGAGATAATATTTCTAAAGTGTTTAGCATTCGTAAAGGGCCTAGCATACAATAGGTACTTAATTAATACTTTTTTTTGCTTTCTTCCATTATTATCTATTAATAAATGTGGAAAAGTGGAGCAGAGTTGGAAAAGACTTTAAATGCCAGACAGAAGAATCTGTATTTTATCCCATAGGTAAGAGGAGACACTACAGTTTCTTAAGCAGGAAAACAGCATGATGAGATCTGTGCTTTAGGAATATTGTTTGGCAGCTGTATGGTATATGGATTAAAAGTGGAGAGATTGGGAGCAGGAAAACCAATTTAAGAGGTTATTATAATTATATATATGTGTGTGTGTGTGTGTGTGTGTATACATACATATATATGTGTGCATATATATATATATACATATATATATATATATATATATATATATATATATATATATATACATACACACATATAGTTGTAATTATAATAGTCCAGGTGAAAGCTAATGCCGCGCAGGTGGAAAGAAGGGAAGGGATACACATGATGTTATGGAGGCAGAATCAATAAGACTTGGTATCTGATTGGATATAGGAGATGATGGGAACAAAAAGCTGAAGATGATTCCTAGGTTGTAAAGTTAGGTAAATGGAAGGAAGGAAAGAAATGGGGAAATTAGGAACTAAGTTTGGTGGAGGTAAGAAGATAGGGAATTCCATTTTGGCCATCCTAAGTGTATGTCTTCTGGGACATCCAGTTAGAAATGTCCAGTAGCAGTTGGTGATGTGGAACTACAGTTCGGGAGAGAGACTAGGGCAGAATATATACATTTGGGAGTCTTATCCAGATGAGGAAACTCCCTCTATACTGAGTGTACAGGCCAGCCCCTTCTCTGTAATTTATAGTTTTTAGAGAATTACCTAGAGTACTGAGAGGTTAAACAATTTGCCCAGGGTTAAACAGCTAATATATGTCAGAGATAGGTCTTCAACACAAGTCTTCCTGCCTTCAAGGGCAGATGTCTATCCACTATGCAGTACTGCCTTTCATTGCACTCACACCCTCAAGATACTCACAGAAACCGAGGAAAGCTTCTAGAGAACTCAATAGAAGGTTTAGGGAAGGACATGGATACAGACTGTGCAGGAGGGATGATGGGAAGGGAGCTACAGTCTATACCAGTGGGGAGAGT
>CM053582.1:443493105-443510931 GCA_028627135.1 Pseudochirops cupreus
GATTCACCCTTTTCATTTTTGATATTCATAATTTGGTTTTCTTCTTTCTTTTTTTTATCATATTGGCTAAAGGTCTATCAATTTTATTGGCTTTTTCATAATACCAGCTCTTAGTTTTATTTATTAATTCAATAGTTTTCTTGAATTCAATTTTATTAATCTCTCCTTTGGTTCTCATTATTCTAATTTAGTATTTAATTGGGGATTTTCAATTTGTTCTTTTTCTAGCTTTTTCAATCGCATGCCCAATTCATTGATATCCATTTTCTCTAATTAATTCGTGTATGCATTCAGGGATATAAAACTTCCCCTAAGAACTGCCTTTGCTGCATCCCACAAGTTTTGGTATGTTGTCTCATTATTGTCTTTCTCTTGAATGAAGTTGCTGAATGTTTCTATAATTTCTTGTTTGACCCCCTCATTCTTTAGGATTAAGTTATTTAGTTTCAAATTAATTTTTCATCTATCCTTCCATGGCCCTTTATTACATATAATTTTTATTGCATCATGATCTGAGAAGGATACATTTAATATTTCTGCCTTTCTGCACTGAATTGTGAGGTTTTTATGCCCTAGTACACGATCAATTTTGTGTATGTGCCATGTACTGCTGAGAAGAAAGTATATTCCTTTTTATCCCCATTCAATTTTCTCTAGAGAGCTAGAGAATCTTCTCTAAGATTCTATTTACCTCCTTAACTTCTTTCTTGTTTATTTTGAGGTTAGATTTATCAGATTCAGAGAGGGGGAGATTGAAGTCCCCCACTAGTATAGTTTTGCTGTCTATTTCTTCCTCTAACATTCTTAATTTTTCCTTTAGGAATGTAGATGCTATACCACTTGGTGCATAAATATTTAGTAATGATATTGCCTCATTTTCAATGGTGCCTGTTAGCAGGATATAGTTTCCTCCTTTCTCTCTTTTAATTAGATCTATTTTTGCTTTTGCTTTGTCTTAGATAAGGATTGCTACCCCTGCTTTTTTTACTTTAGCTGAGGCATGATATATTTTACTCCAGCCTTTTACCTTTACCCTGTGTATATCCCCCTGTTTCAGATGTGTTTCCTGTAAACAGCATATTGTAGGATTATGGTTTTTAATCCATTGTGCTATCTGCCTCTGTTTCATGGGAGAGTTCATCCCACTCACATTCACAGTTATGATTTCTATCTATGTCTTTCCCTCCATTCTATTCTCTCCCCTGTTTATGCTTTTATTTTTCCCTTCTCCCTTCCCCTTCTTAAGAGTTTTCCTTTTGACCACTGCCTCCCTCAGTATTCCTTTCTTATCTGCACCCCCTCCCTTTTCCTACCTTTCTGCCTTACTACTTCTTCCTTCCCTTCTAAACCCTCTGTGTTTCTGGCCCTTCTCCCCTCCTACTTCCTGTAGGATATGATTGATTTTTGTACTCAGTGTTGTATGTTATTTCTTCCTCAAACCAAGATTGATGAGAATAGGTCTCATGCAGTGTTCCTCTCCCTTTCCTCTTTCCCTCTATTTTGATAAGTTTTATGTCTCTTCTCAATAGAGTCCTATACTTAATTGATTGTGTTATTCCCTCCTTACACCAGAACCAGTGAGGGAAAAGCTCATTTAATGGTCATCTCCCTCCCTTCTTTCTTTATGCCTCTTTGTGTAGCATAATTTACCCTTTTCTGCTTCATTCTTTCCTCTTCTTCCATTGCAGTCCCTTTGTAGCCCTTGATAATGTTTTTTATCGTCATTTTGTGTAATTTATACCCACACTCTCTATTTATGTATATCACTTTTAGATGTCCCTGTAGGTATAGAATTCACAATATTAACAAGTATCAGCTTCCCATATAGAGATGTAAACAGTTTGCTCTTACTAAATAAAAAGTGTTGTGTGTGTGTTTTTTCCCTTATTTACCTTTCTATGTCTCTCTTGGGTCTTCTAATTGGAGGTTGAATTTTCCATTGAGCTCTGGCTTTTTCATCACGAAGGTCTGGAATTCTGTTATGTCACTGAATGTCCATCTCCTTGACTGGTAGATTATGCTCAGTCTTGCTGGATAGGTGATCCTTGGTTGTAACCCAAGCTCTTTTGCCTTGCAAAAAATCATATTCCTGTTCTTCCAGTCTTTCAATGTTGAGGCTGCCAGATCCTGTATGATCCTCACTGTGGTTCCACAATATCTGAATTGTTTCTTTCTGGCTGCTTGTAGTATCTTCTCCTTTACCTGATAGTTCTGGAGTTTGGCCGCAATGTTTCACGGACTTTTCAATTTGGGATCTCTTATACAAATTGTCTGGTGGATTCTCTCTGTTTCTATTTTACCCTCTGTTTCTAGGATCTCAGGGCAGTTTTTCTTGATGAGCTCTTGGAAGATATTGTCGAGACTCATTTTTTCATCATGATTTTCTGGTAGACCAATAATTCTCGGATTATCTCTCCTGGATCTGTTTTCCAAGTCAGTTATTTTTTCATTGAGATATTTTACCTCTTTTTCTAATTTTTCAGTATTGATGTTTTGTTTGACTGATTCTTGGTTCCTCATAGAGTCATTAGCTTCAATTTGGTTGATTCTAATTTTTAACGAATTATTTTCCTCAGTTTTTGAAGCTACTTTTTCATACATTCAGATTTCATTTTCAGTTCACACATTTTACTTTTTAAGGAGATGTTTTCTTCATTGTAATGTTTTTATAATTTTGCAATTTTGTTTTTAAAAGAGGTGTTGATTTTATCTTCTACCTCTCTAACTTGGATTTCAAAGTTCTTTTTGAGCTCATCTAGGAATGCTTTCTGTGTGTGAAACCAGGTCATAATCCCTGTTAAGGCTTCAGCTGTGGGTGTGGAATCAGTACTCTCTCCTTCTGAGTTTGGTTCCTTCCTCTCACAGTAATGGGATTCCAGAGTCTTTGTCTTTGTAGCCTACTTTCTTCCCATTTTGAGGCAGGACCTTATCCATGCCCTTCCTCCAGCATTCCTGAGCCTTTACTGCTTAAAATTTTTCTGTGGGGCAATAATTACTGTGTTTTCAGGGTCAGGGAGGGGGATTGGAGCAGCTGGGGTTCACTCTGCCATCCTGGTCCCTGAATGTTCAGATAGGGTTTTTTTTTTAATTTCTAGGCTTTGGATTGGTAGTCCCAGGAGTAGCTGCTGCCCCTGCCATGAGCGCTGCCATTGCCTCTTACCCAGCTCCATGTGATCCCTGCCCTATGGTGATAGGCTTGGGAATGACCCTTGTGGTTGGTGGATCAACAGGGCTTGTCCAGGGGCCTCTTGGTGTCTGGGGGCCTCTCCACAAATTATTTTTTTTTTCAATTATGTTAAAATAATCCTGTGAGGTAGGTACTATAGGTATTATTTCTTGTTTTCCTTTAAGTCTGAACTGAAATCCCACATTTTACTGGATGCCTTCCCTAACACCTCTTAATTTGGTGTCTTCCTTCTGTTGATTATTTTCTATTTATCCTGTATTATAAGTTACTCTGTCTATGTGTGTGTTTACATGTTGTCTCTCCCTTGTAGGGATGGTAACCTAATTGAGGGCTGGGACTGTCTTTCACCTCTTTTTGTTACATGGTCAATTTTTATGTAAGTGCCATGTACTGCTGAGAGAAAGGCTTATTTCTTTCTGTTTTCATTCAGTTTTCTCCAAAGATCTGCTCATATCTAACCTTTCTAATCTTTTAATTACCTCCTTAGTTTCTTTTTTGTTTATTTTTTAGTTGGATTTATTGAGTTCTAAGAGGGGACTGTTGAGGTCCCTCCAACTAGTATAGTTTTGCTGTCTGTTTCTTCCTGTAACTTACTTAACTTCTCCTTTAAGAATTTGGATGCTTTACCATGTGGTACATATATATTTAGTATTGATATTGCTTCATTGTCTATGGTACCTTTTAGTAAGATGTAGTTTTCTTCCTTATCTCTTTTAATTAGGTGGATTTTTGCTTTTACAGGAAATCAGGATTGCTACCCCCTGTCTTTTTTTACTTCAGCTGAAGCACAACAGATTCTACTCTAGCTCTGTTTCAAATGTGTTTCTTGTAAACAACATATTGTAAGATTCTAATTTTTGATCCACTCTGTTATCTGCTCCCATTTTATGGGAAAGTTCATCCCATTCACATTCACAGCTATGATTACTACCTGTGTTTTTCCCTCCATCCTATTCTTTCTCCTGTTTGTCTTTTCTCTCCTTTTACCCTTTCCCTCCTCACCAGTATTTTTCTTCTGTCTACCACCTGCCCTGCCTTCTATCAGTTCCTACCACCCCCTTTTTACTTAATCTCTTTCCCTCCTATTTCCCTGTCAGATAAGATAAATCACTATATTCAACTGATTATGTATATTATTCCCTCTTTGAGCCAATACTAATGAGAGTAAGATTTGAATGATGCCCATCGCCCACCCTCCCATCTTCCCCTCCACTGTACTAGGTCTTTTGTGCCTCTTTACGTGAAATAATTTACCTCATTCTACCTCTCCCTTCCTTCTGAATCCATTGTACTCCTCTTTCTCATCCTTTAATTTTTTTTGGCCATTCCTTCTCATTAATTTATACCTGTACCTTCTGCCTATGTATATTTCTTCCAGCTGTATTAGTGGTGATACATTTTTAGAGAATTACTAGTATCATCTTCCCATGTAGGGATGTAAATAGTTTAACTTTATAGAATCCCTTCTGCTTTATTTTCACTTTTTACCTGTTTATCAAGGTAAGAACTCTTGGGTTCTTGGGGTGAAGATCAAATTTTTGGTTTAATTTTGGTCTTCTTCTTACAAAAGCTTGAAATTCCTCTATTTCAAAGAATCATCATCGTTTCCTTCATGTATGATACTTAATTTCACCAGGTAAGTGATTTTTGGTTGTAGTCCTCATTCCTTTGCCTTCTGTAGTATCATGTTCCATGACCTTGAATCTTATGTTGCAGCTGCCAAATCCCATGTAATCCTCATTGTAGCTCCTCAATATTTGAATTGTTTCTTTCTGGCCACTTATAGTATTTTTTTGACCTGTTAGTTCTGAAATTTGGCTATAATGTTCCTTGGAATTTTTATCTTGGGATTTGTTTCCTGAGTGATTGGAGGATTCTTTCAATGCCTATTTTGTTCTCTGGTTCCAGGATATCAGTGCAGTTTTCCTTAATAATTTCTTGAAAGATGCTTTCCAAGTCCTCCTTTTGATTATGGCTTTCAAGTAGTCCAATATTGTTTCTCTTGGACCTGTTTTCCAGGTCAGTTGTTTTTTCCCATGAAGTATTTTATATTTTCTTTTTTATTTGAAGACCTCCCCTGCTTTGAAAGTAAACTCTGCCCCCTAATAGGCTGAATGTAATCACATGGAGCCTGTGATGGAAGGAATTTGCTGAAGGGAAGCAGAGCCCACAGGAAGCTGGTTCAGAACTAGCCAGACGGTGGGGGACAGAGAAGCTCAGGCAAGGAGATAGAGAGTTTTGTGAGTAAATATTTACCTTGTATTGGTTTGTGGGAAGACTGAAGGATGTTGTGGCTGTTTGTGAAAAGGTTGAAGGATACTGTGACTCTTAGTGTTATTATGGCTTCTGAATATCTTTGGTACTATGGTGGAATCAGCTTACTGGTTTTGGGATTTGGTTTTCTGGTGTCTAAATGTTTCAGTTCTATCCTCTATCTGAAGAGTTTGGCAGATTTTGTGATTGAACGTCATGCAATACTTATTATCACGGTCTTTATCGTGACACTGAGCGCTGTAAATATTGCATTGGTGGTACACTCTCTTATATGATTTTTAAGTTCTTTTTTTGAGTTCTTCCATGAGACCCTTTTGTGTTTTTCTTTGGAGTTTTTCCCACAGGTATTTTGACATTGTTGTCCTGAGTTCGTATCTTGATTTTCCTTGTCAACATAATAACTTTCTATGGTCAGATTTTTGTTGTTGTTGTTTTTTGCTCATCTTTGTTTACCTTTTTCATTTCTTTTAAATTTGAGCTCTGGTCCTGGGTGGTAGTGGCACTGTGTCAGGTTTCTTGTGCCTGGGGCTGCAGGCACTGGTTGTTTACCTGGTGCTGCACTCATGCTACCCCAGGATCCTCTCAGGACCCTTGTGTCTGGTGCTTCACTAAGGTTGTGGAGTAAGGAGTGGCTGGTGCTGCTGGGGGCTATAGGAGTCTGACATCTTACCTAATGCTGAGTTAGGGTCTTAATGGTGGTATTTGGCATGTGCTAAGGCTGGTGGCATGTTTCTGTGTTTCCCGGGGGCTACATTGAGGCACTGTGGTGGTCTGGCCACTGGTAGCTGTCTGTTTGCATGTGGCAGGAATCCTGAGCTGAAGACTGCTTGTTTGTTTAGACACCCATAGGGTTGGTGTTTATCTGTTTGCCTGGAGCTACACTGAAGCATGGAGGTCTAGCTGCTGGAGGTTACAAAGGCCCAGGGCTATGCTGAAATACATGACAATTCTTGGAGCTGGAGTCTGCCTATTCTCCCAGGCTATGCTGAGGCACTTGTGGGGTACTGGCATTGGCATTTGCTTGCCCCACTGCACTGGGACTTAAGATCTACCATTGCTTGGCTGGGGTGGGGCTTGTTGCTGGCTTGCTGGGATGCTTCCTGTCCTGGACTGTGCATTCCTTTTGCCCTAGTGATGCAGACCTTTTTTGCCGATCTTTCAAGTTTCTTGGGTTCAAAGAGTGTTTCTCCTATCTTTTTGCTGATTCTGCTATTCCAGGATTTGTTTGTTTGAGCTATTTTATGGTTGTTTGGAAGTAAGTATGGGAGAGTTGTAGGTGATTTACTGTTTACTCCACCATCTTTGCTCCCAGAACTGCAATCTTTTGCCTCTTTTTGTATCTACAGTGCTTAGCACAGAGACTAGCACAGAGTGGGCCCTCAGTAAATGCTTATAAATTAATTTACTAATTTTACAAATGAGAAAACTGAAGTTCAGACAGATGACTTGCTCCCAGCCATACAGCTAAATACCTGAGACAAGATTTGAACACCTATCTTCCTGAGCCAAATTCCCAAAACTCTTTATGTCATACATTACTGCTTCTTATTCCTGGCCCAATTCCTGTCAAGCATTCTGATTTTTTTCCCACCAACTCCTTTTAAAAATCATCAGACTCACTGGAACACAAATTTCTAAGCATGTGATATTGAGGCATATACTGTTCTACAAGTCCTGGGATCACAGGGCTGACTCACTGTCATTATTCTTCCAAGTACACAACTCATTCTGGAAAGCCTCTCAAAGAGTTTTTCTTCCACTAGTCATCTTTTATTGAATTAAAAACTAAAGATACAGTAAAAAAAAAAATCTCACGAGCCAGCAAAATAAATGCAAACTACCTCAGTTTCCTTATGTGTAAAATTACTACATTTGATTAAATGATCCTTAGAGTCCCTTCGAGCTCTAACTCCTTCAGAATAGTTCCCAAAAGTATATACTCCTGTACTTAGGCTTTTAAAGGAAATGAAGCCAAAGGTTTGGAAACTCCTATTTCTTATTTCCCCAAGGAGTTTATAAGTACAGTTTGGTATGGTGGAAAAAGTATCAGCTCTGGAGACAGAGGATGTGCATTCAAATCCCACCTCTGTCATTTGGTATCTCTATGTTCTTGGACAAATAGGGGAGTGACATGAGCAGAGGATGAATGGGAATGGGGAGAGACTTGGGACAGGGACATAAATTAGAAAGTTTTTTTGAATAATCCAGGTGAGTTATGGGCCTGAACTAGGGTAATAGATATATGAGAAGAGAGAAATTGATGTGTGAGAGGTGTTGTGAGCATGACAAAAGATCGGATCATGGGGTGAGTGAGAATGGGAAGTTGCAAATAATACCAAGGTTGCAATTCTAGGTAACTTGAATGATAATAGTACACTTGTCAGTAATGGGGAAGTAGGAAAGAGAGGAGAATTTAGGGGAAAGATAATAAGTTTTGTTTTGGACATGGTAAGAGAGATACTCAAAGGACATCTATTCTGAGATGTCCGAAAAGCAGTTTATGATTTGTGACTAGCTCAGGAGACAGACTAGGCATTGATATAAAGATCTGGGAATCACCTTCATATAGGTGATAATTAAACCCATAAGAACTAATCACTGAGTGAGGGGTGAATTTTTCACATTTGTAAGTCTGTATCTTTTTCCTCATATCCTAAGATCTCTAGTTTTTAATAGAAGCTGTCAGGTCTTATGCAATAACCAACTATGGTTCCTTGGTAATTGAATTTCTTCTTCCCGGATATTTATAGTATTATTGTCATTTTACCTATACATTCTAAAATATTTATAGCAGCTCTCTTTGTGGTGGTAAAGAACTGGAAATTGTGGGGATACCCATCAATTGTGGAATGACTGAACAAGCTGCAGTATGTGATTGCAATGGAATACTAATGTGCTATAAGAAATGATGATCTTAGAAAAACATGGATAGACTTGCACAACATAATGAAGATTAAAATGAGTAGAACCAAGAGGACATTGTATATAGTAACACTATTTTTTTAGAACAACTTTGAGTATTGACTATTATAAAAACCAAAATTAACTACAAGGATATATGAAGGATGCCACTGAAAGAACTGATAAACAGAAGTATATAGAGAATGATTTTACATATATATGTATATATGTACATATACACACATACACATATTTGTGCATAATGGTAACCATCTCTGGGGCGGGGCAGGATAGAGGGAAGAAAAAAGAAAAAAAAGAGAAAGTTACATGATAACTTTATTATAGATTTAAAAGGAATAGCAAGTCATACAGAGTAGTCTTGCAGTGTCATGTTCGTCTTTTTTTCTGTTTCACTATGTTATTGAAATGTGTATTTTATTTCTTAAGTTCAGAATAAAATAAATAAATATTTTTAAAAGACTAGAAAGAAAGAAGGAATGGTTTCTTTGTCAAATCATTTGACTATGTAAGAATATGCAAACCAATGTGTGGGAGAAGAGGTATTAGATGAACCTCATTCTCATCTGAAAGGGTTATAGAAGTATTGAACTCACCCTGGAGTGTACATACACACACACAGAGTTTGGTGTAGAAATATATCCAACTCAACTGGAAAATAAATGAGGAGTGGGGATAGTGTTAAGAAGAAGGGTGGTATTGGGGGAGATATGTTGTCACAAGTAAACCAGACTCCTGATCCTGAAGAAGTGATGGGGGTGGGAGTGGGGAAAGAAAAGCAAAAAACTACATTCTAAGAAGATGAGTCTCTTAGACCAGAGGTATTAAGCACAGGCCCTGGGCAGATGCAGCAAGAATCAGATTAAAATGTAATTGGAAATACTTAAGGGCAGCTAGTGGCACAGTGGATAGAGTGCCAGACCTGGAGTCAGGAAGACACATCTTCCTGAGTTCAAATATGGCCTCAGACATTTACTAGCTGTATGATTTTGGGCAGATCACTTAACCCTGTTTGCCTCAGTTTCCTCATCTATAAAATAAGCTGGAGAAGGAAATGGCAAACCACTCCAGTATCCTTGTCAAGAAAACCCTAAATGGGGTCATGAAGAGTCAGACACAACTGAAAATGACTGAACAACAGAAAATATTTAACAGAATAAATAAAAGTACAATAGAATGTAGATAAAGTTAATATGTGACTTTCTAAGTCAATACGCAATCCACAGGGATTCTTAGAGTTTAGTGGGTTTCTATTTGATTTTAACAATACTGTCTTAGACAAGTGGAAAATAGATGTGCAAATTGTGGCATATAAATGTAAAAGAATATGATTACATTGTAATAAGTGACAAAAGAGGTGGTTTCAGAGAATCCTGGGTCGTAAGGACTGATACAGAGCAAAGTGAGAGAACCAATAGAATGATCCTATAAAGGACAGCAACACTCTAAAGAAAAACAGCTTTGAAAGAAATAAGAATTCTTATCCATGCAATGTCTAGCCGCGTCTCCAGAGGACCTCTGATGAAGCAGGTTACCCATACTTTGACAGAGAAGTGGTGCATGTAGGGTATAAGAACATGTATTTTTGGATGTGGTCAATGTATGGAATGGTTTGCTTGATTGTGCTTACTTTTTATAAGGGATTTTTTTGTCTTTGTTTTTCTCAATTTTTAATTTGGAGGGAGGGGAAGGGGATTAGCAATAGTGATGTAAAAAAAGGAAGTTCATGGCAACAGCTTTTTAAATGTGCAGAAGAGGTGGAAATTCAAAAAGAAACAGATGAACGAGACAGTTTTGAAAGTAACATGTAGAATTAATTCATCATATATATATTTTTTAAAAGCAAGTGGTATGAAATGAAGATTTACAACTTCATATGAAATCCTTCTTTAGCATTCGTCTGTATGTGAAATAATGCCCTTTTTGGTGTTTAAGTTCAATATTTTTTTTTTTAATCAGGAGGAGATGGGGTCAAGGGTGCATGTAGAAAGAATAGCTACAGCAAGGAGAAAGCCCACTTCTTCATTTGAGACTTGATTGAAGGAGGCGATATTGAAAGAAACATGTCAGTGATATGAGATAAAGAAAAGAGGAGAAGAAAAAGCTCTCAGTGGATGGCCTCATTTTTTTTTCAACTACCTATGAGTTGAGATCCTTAGCTGAGAGGGTGGGGGAAGTGAGGAGTATCCAAACTCCCAACCTTGACTAGTGGAGGGAAAGGGATAGTATGTGAAAGAGTAGTGAGGGAAGCAGTGTCATCAAGAAGGAGCCAGATCTTAGTGAATGGCAAAAGATGGATAGAGTGAAATGGAAGGAATGAGAAAAGAAGAGGCTTAAGAGGAAGAGAGGTTTTGTTTATTATGGAGCAGGCATTCCAGATGGCACAGTAGAAGGGGTGGTCATATCTGAAGTAGAACAGGATGAGGTTGAGTTGAGTCGGATAAGAACAAGGAATTGTGTGGTTGGGGAGCTGGGTTTGTAAAGTGGCAACCAAGGGTTCAGAACCACTGGTATGAGAGAAGCATAAAGATGATTAAGGGATATGCTCACCACTGAAGAGTTATTCCAAGCAGAGTACTGGTCAGTGACTACGTAAAGTTCTGTTGAGGGAGAAATGTTATTTAAACTGTTCAAGATCCTCTCTGAAGGTCCAACCCACGGCAAAGGGGCATATGGCCTATGATTCTCCAGAAAATCCATATCACAACATGACAGGAACAGAAGGAAAGCATGGGAGACTGAAGTTTGGGGCCTGCCCTGGAAAACATACCAGGGAGAGGATAAGAGATCAAGGAGATTTTGTTCCAGAATAGGGTAGCTCTGGAAAAGGCCCTAGAGGCCACAGAAGCTGGGAGATATGTGACTAGGTCTTGTCTCAGGCCAGGTACTTGGACCCCACAGCTGGAGAAGTCCCTGGAGACTATAAGAAAGCTAGGAGGTAGATGGTAGGCTCTTGACCTCAATTTCCTCAGTTCTTGGTATAGGTTCCCATCTCCCCGTGTGTCTTCCCTCATAACACTAGTTGACTGCAGTGTCCCCCTCAGATCCCTGTGGTTCTCCAAACTCCTATGGTCAGGGTGTTTCTTCGGACTTCCTAGTCATAAGAGCTTGCATTAGCTTCCCTGCAAGGACCCCCCCTTCTGTACCCATGGTTTCTGGATGGCTGGCTTTTTGTATGATACTTGACTGGAGTTGGCTAATGTTTCTCTCTGGATTTATTACTCATTATTTAATCTGGTATTCTTTTTGGTTCATTTCTGGAACCTAAGTGGGAGAGCTGGGCTTCTCTAGGACCTTTCAGGCCTACATCTTAACTAGAAGTTTCCTCTTCAAGGGTACTTTCACCTAGATTTTTTCTTTCTTGACTGTCTTTATTTACACACCTGACACAATCATATTTTATAGCTCTTGTTTGGTCATGTTCCTCCGCTTTGCGTCAACCAAGGTTTAAAAACAAAAACTGTGGTAGGTGCAAATCTTCATGATTTCATTTGGATAAATGCCCTTCATTTTGGAATTTCATCTCTAACTCCTAAAGTGCAATAAATCAGTGAAAGGACAGTGGGAACCTCACAGGAACAGCTTCTCATTAGTGAACCTTCTCTTTCCCTCCCTCATCCAAGCTGGAGGTAGCATGGTAACAACCTATCTCATTTTGGCCCAAAGATGGACTTAGGGAGAGGGAAGGTTATTAAGAATTAAGAGAAATCCTTGTCCAGGTTTGGACCAATGTCAATCAATTTGCCTGACAACTTACATACATCCCTGCTTTCTGCTTGCATGTTCCTCTCACTTTTGCCTGCTCCACCTTCCTAAAATGCCAGCCAGTTCATGACTTAGAATTTATCCCCCAAGGCCCAGACTTGGCTTCAAAAACAAAAAGAGTCCATTAGGCTTCTAGCATTGGCCTCTTATTTTGCCCCTACTCTGCTCCACATGAAAAATAGTTTTGCAATTTCACTTCCATAGGCATTTCTCTGATTTCCAATGGGGTCCCTGGTGCCACCAGCTGCCAAGAATGAGACCTTTACACTTCACAGAAGGAAGAGAAAAATGTGCTTATTCTGTAGCAACCATCAAGCAAAGGACACACTGAGCCCAAACAGAAATAGCAACAGGGGCAAGGCAGGGCAAGGTCTTGGCATTTGATTAACCAGGGCTGGCTAAGAATGAATAAATGAACTCAACAGTCTTTGAATTTGGCTAGTAAGGACAAGAGACACTGGGGGACACAGAAAAATCTTTCTTTGGTCACTGTCAACTTTCTGAATGGAATTTAATTACTGAGTTAGTGAAAATCTATTTTAATTACTTTAGTTTGGGGGAATGAGGTGAGAAATGAACTTTTTCTTATTATTATAGGATGAAAAGACTAACCCACGGATTCAAATAAATCTACCTTTCTTTCAGGCCAGTCTTTAGTTTTTGTTTGATTTTTTCCTGATATCTCATGAAAACAAAAGCAGCATATTATGAACTTTCTCTCTATGATGGTTGTGCCTTTAGAACTCAGGATGCTCTGTAAAGTATCTTTTGCAAAGGCAATGCTAATTTCTTACTCCTAGCAGCATCAAATGCAGCAATGGATAAAGAGAATCCATTGAACCACAACCATTGGTACTTGGAACTTAACAACTGTTTTCTTTGAAAAAAAATTTTTTTTAATTGTGAACTTTACAAACACACCCAAAAAGGGCATCACTATCTGCAAAGCAGAATACAAAAAAAAAAGATTGCATATGGTACCATAAATCATTTCCCCACACTGTTTGCTTTTTTAAAAGTACATAATACATTCAATGTTACTTTGAAAACTGTCCTACCTCTCTGTTCTTCTTTCTGAGTTCCTTTCTGTTTTCTTCTATGTACTTAAAATGTTTCAATGATGCCCTTCTTTCTTTCTTTCTTTCTTGGTCTCTCCTTTTACTTCTTGTTCTTGTTCTTCTTGTTTTTCCTCTTCTTCTTTTTCTTCTTGTTCTTGTTCTTGTTCTTGTTCTTCTTCTTCTTCTTCTTCTTCTTCTTCTTCTTCTTCTTCTTCTTCTTCTTCTTCTTTTCACCACCACCACTCTCCTTCCGGCTCATCCTTTCCCTCCCCTCCTTGATTAAAAACAGAAAACAAAAACTAACAATCAAAACCTAAGCATAGTCAAGTAAAACAAGTCATAACATGGCTATGTCCAAAAAGGTATTATCTTTCTCCATCACTTGAGAATATAAAATGTCAGGAGATAGGCCCCTGATTTGATCAGAGTTCTTAAGTATTTTAAAGTTGTTTTTCCTAATAGTGTCATTGTATCAGTTCTTCTCCTGGTTCTGCTCACTTCACTCTGTATCAGTTCATATTTCCCAAGATTCTCTAAAATTCCCTCTGTCATCATTCTTATGGAATATTCTATTACATTCCTATACTACAGTTTGTTCAATCATTCCCGCACTCTTCCCTCCCTCTTAGTTTCCAGATCTTTTCTTTGGTATTTTTCCTTTTAATCCCTCCTTTAGGATCAAGAAGTTTGTCTTGCTTTCAGTTAATCCCTCACTGATATTATTTTCTCCCTCTTAACCATACTCTCCCCATCTCTGCCTGTTTTCCAACTGAGTTTGGCATATTTCTACACTCATCTCTTTGTGGGTGGGTGTTTTCAAACCTCTTTTATTTGGTTCAGATAAGAAGGAGATAGTTATCTGATGCCCACTCTCCCAGGCTTTCCCCCATGTGCCACCCCAATTATAAGAAATTACAATGTAACTCCACTACCACTCCAGCCTGGGGCTATTTTCCTGAAGGACGGCCATGTGATTGCATGGGGGAGGGGGGAGAAAGACAGAGAGAGAGAGAGAGAGATTGACAGAGAGAGAGAGAGAGAGAAAGAGGAAGGGAGAGGGAGAGAAAGAGGGAGGGAGAGGGAGAGAGAGGGGGAGAGAGAGAGAGAGAGGGAAAGAGACAGAGAGAGACAGAGAGGGAGGGAGGGAAAGAGAGAGAGAGAGAGAGAGAGAGAGAGAGAGAGAGAGAGAGAGAGAAACATGTGATTTCTGACTTCTGATTAAGAGGCTTCTGCACCTTCAACACTACATACCTGAGTAGGTAGTGAAGGGACTTCGTATGATGAGGGGACTTCAAGAATGACAGTAAAAAGAGGTAAAGACTTTTAGAGGACAGATCTCCTCAGAACTATAAATGTGGAAACTGAGGCAGACAGAGACTATGATTTGCCCAGGGTCATACAATTTCTAAGTGCTTGGACCAAAATTTGAATTCAGATCTTTCTGACTCCATGACTGGTGCCCACTACACCAACTAGTTACATAAAGTATCACCACAAATAGCTTATTAACCTCTTCATGAAAGTGAGCAGTAAGCACCCCCACCATGTCCCTTACTTCTAGTGTTTGCAACCCTAGATATTGATAAGATCAATTACCTCCTCTGTATCCCCAATCCTGTAAGGTTCTTTTCTCCTTGGGTGAATTGAAGTTATTTTAAATATTGATCCCAAACCAAAAAGCTCATTTATTCTGGCTTATTGTATTTTCTATTCTAATCTGTATAAATTCTCCACCCCCAATTCCTCTTTACTGCTTATCAGTAAGATTGGGCAAATCACAGTCTCTACCTGCCTTGGTTTCCTCATTTGTATGTAAGGGATAATAATAGCACCTACCTTCCAGGGTTGTTGTGAGGATCAGTATATGTAAAGTACTTTGCAAATCTTACAAGTACTATAAAAATGCTAGTTATTAATGTTATTATTGGACACCTAGGTGTTTCAATGGCCTGGTGCTGGACTTGGAGTCAGGATGATTCATCTTCTTGAGCTCAAATCTACCCTCAGACACTTAGCTGTGTAATCCTGGGCAAATCACTGAACCCTGATTTCCTCAGTTTCCTCATCTGTAGAATGAGGTGGAGAAGGAAATGGCAAACCACTCCAGTATCTTTACAAAGAAAACCCCAAAATGGGGTCACAAAGAGTTGGATAAGACTGAACAATAAAAATTATTCTTATTATTATTCCAGTGGTTAGTGAGAGGGAGCTAGATACAATTTATCCTTGCTTTGAGAGAGATCAAGGGAAGTATCCTTTATTCTGAACTCCTTAGAACTGAATTCCTACATAGTATCCATTTGATGCATAGAATACAGTTATAATTCTATCCCAATATCTCTCTTGGAATTAGAGGAGTATCAAAGAAACAGATATGGATCCTGTTTTCCTCTCCTACCCCAGGCTGTCAGTACAGGCATAGACTTCCTCCCAACTCTGTACAAAAGAGGAAGTCTCAGTGTCTTTTTGAGACAGGGTTGGCCAAATATCTACCCATGCCACAAATTCCCCAGCCATATTTATATTACATGTCCAGCCACATACTCTAGAAGAAGTTCCATTTATTTTCCCTCCTTTCTTCACTACTACACCTACTAGTACCTACCTTCCAGGCTTTTTGTGAGGATCAGTATACATAAAGAACTTTTTCCATTTTCTTTCCCCTCTTGAAACCCTTAGAACTTAACCACTTCACTCCCAGGTACTCTTTTTTTTTTACTCCCTCAATACCTTCTGATGATATTATTGTTTGAATATTGTGAAAGATACTTGATTCTTCTCCTCCTATTAAGTTAACACTTTGTGAACTTACTGCCCTTTCCAATTATTCAAATAAATTTTCCATTCTAGGTTTCTCTTGACTCTTGTCTTCACCTTTCAGAGTTCCTACTCAGCTGTGGTCTTCTCATCAAGAATGCTTGAAAGGGTGGGGATTGTGGGAACAGAGAGAAAAAGGGGGAAAAAGAAGAAGAAAGAAAGTTACACAATAACTTTATTATATATTTAAAAGTTTTGCAGTTTCATACACAATCACCTTTTTTCTCTTCTATTGTGTTATGGAAATGTTTATTTTATTCCTTAACTTCAAAATAAAATAAATATTTTTTTTAAAGTACACTATTCCATTAAGGATTTCCCCACCATCACCAGTTTTTTGGACTGTTGGCTTATACTCAGCTTTGCAGGAACAAAATATTCTCGGTTGTAAGCCTATATCTTTTGTCTTTTTGGAATGTTGTATTCCAAGATCTCCTGTGGTTTTTAGTAGAAGTTGTCAAGTCTTATGTGATCCTGACTGTTGTTTTATGATACTTATCTTCTTCCTGGAAGCTTGAAGTACTTTTTTCTTTTCTTTTTTTTTTTGCAGGGGGAATGCAAGACAATTGGGGTTAAATGACTTGCCTAAGGTCACATAGGTAGTAAGTGTGTCAAGTGTCTGAGACTGTATTCAAACTCAGGTCCTCCTGACTCCAGGGTCAGTGCTCTATTCACTGTGCCACTTAGCTGCTCCCTGAAGTAGTTTTTAAAATATGTTTTTATTTATTTCATTAAATATTTACTAATTACATCTCTCTCTCCCTCCTGCCCCATCCCCCTCCTTGATAAGGCAAGCAATTTGATATTGATTATATATGTGAAGTTAGGTAAAACATATTTTCATATTAGTCATTTTGCAAAATAAAACAGACAAAAAAGCAAAGCAAGGAAAATGAAGTTATATATATATATATAACTATGTATATGCATTCTGAGTTCTTTAGTTCTCTCTCTAGAGATGAATAGCATTTTTCATCATGGATTCTTTGGAATTGTCTTAGATCATTGTCTTGATCAGAATTATAAATCTTTCATGACTGTCATCCTTACATTATTGCTGTTACTATGTACACTGTTCCCCTAGTTTTTCTCACTTCACTTTGCATGAGTTCATATATATCTTCCTAGGTTTTTCTGAAACCACCTTGCTCAACACTTCTTATAGTACAGTTGTATTCCATTACAATTATATATCCAATTGATGGGTGTCTCTTCAATTTCCAATTCTTTTCTAACACAAAACGAATTGCTATAAATATTTTTGTACAAATTGGTCCTTTTCCTTTTTCTTTGAGCTCTTTGGAATACAGACCTAGTTAGCAATGTTGTTGGGTCAAAGGGTATGCACAGTTTGATAGTTTTGGGGGGGTATTGTTCCAAAATGTTCTCCAGAATGACCCAATTACTTCACAACTCCATCAACAATCCATTAGTGTGCCAATTTTTCTACATCCCCTCCAGCATTTGTCATTTTCCTTTTTTTATCATGTTAGTCCATCTGATAGGTATATGATGATATCTCAGAATTGTTTTAATTTGCATTTCCTTAGTCAGTAGTAGTTTAGAAAACTTTCTTATGTGACTATTGAGAGTTTTGATTTCTTCTGAAAACTGCTTCTTCATATCCTTTGACCATTTATCAACCAGAGAATGGCTCTTGTTTTTATAAATCTGTCTCAGTTCCCTATATATTTGATAAATAAGACCTTTATCAGAGAACCTTGCTATGAAATGTTTTTCCAGCTTCCTGTTTTCATTCTAATTTTGGCTACATTAGTTTTGTTTGTATTTGCAGGAGATTTTTTT
>CM053582.1:443511431-443529260 GCA_028627135.1 Pseudochirops cupreus
GAAAAGTCAGGAGATCAAAGGCAGATTTGAACTCAGGTCTTCCTGACTCCAAGTTCAGGACCCTAGCCACTGAACCACCTACTTGCATTAAGTAATCTGTGGCAGAGATATGTCCCTCTTCAGCTCACATAGGGGTAAAACACTATAAAGATACAGTTGTTTGTTTGGTTTTTTTTGAGGTTGCTTGACTTGACATCATTAAAAAGATCTTTTAAAGGAATGGCTAGACGAGTTCAGTAAAACTCAACAGAACCTTAACATGCCTAACTCAATTTAGTCTCTTTTCTAATTAACTTGACCATATATTGGCATTTACTCTGTTTTGCTCCAAAGGGTAGAACCAAAAACAGGGGATGGAAGTGGCAGAGACCAATTGAGGCATAAGATCATTAAAACTTCCTGACAAGTAGAGTTGTCCAAAATGTAAAAGAGCTATTTTGAGGCATGGTTGGGTCATCTTCCTTTACAATCTTCAGGCAGAAGTTAACTCCTCCTCCCTCAGACTCCTTTCCCCTCTAATTTGAGGACTGGAGAGCAGAGTACCAAATTCTTCCCAAGGCCTTCCTTTATACAGGGCAGAAACTGGACTTTCAGATCATTCCGCCTTGCATGTGCTGCTCTGCCTGGTTTCAGCTCCACAGAACAAGATGACTCTGTGCCAGGTACCCCCTGGTATTCTAGGACAAGCCCCACCCCAACTTTCCTAGCCCTTTTGTGTGCTACCTCCCCTGTCAGATTGTAAGCTTGTTAAGGGCAAAGACTCTTAATTGCATCCCTTGCTTTTAGCACAGTGCCTGGCCTCTTATAGGAACTTAATAAATGTTTCTTGGATTGGATTGGATTGGATTGGATGCAGATACATTGTGGTGAAGATTTTTTCCAGGTATAGAACAGATGGCCTCTGAGCTTCCTTCCAACTTTCAAATTCTGCCATCCAAGGATGTAGTTCTTTTTCTCAAATCCATGTCCACAGTCATTGCTGGCTAAGGAGATCTTTCTTGTAACTGGATAATAGCTTACCTGGACCTATTCCAAAGAAAAATAAATGTCACAGTGTTTCCCAGTAACAACATCCTTTACTCCCAATCTGGACATAATGCATCTGCCTGTCAGAGCTATTTACTAAGACCATCCACCTAAAAGAAGGCCCCTTCGGTTGAAACAGCAACTGCACCCTACTTGATGGAACAAAGGATCCTTTGCCTTACCAACCCTTATAAGGCAGAGGAAAAAGCCAAGCCTAGATGGCACATAGCTTTCTTAGGGGATGTTCTCTCAAATGGCAACTGAACCTTCACGGGGCTATTTTATTGATCAATTGGTCGCTATTTGGAGAGCTAAGATTGTCCATGTGGTCCTATGATTGCATTATTTGGGTCTAGTGCCATTCATATCTGAGGGGACAGAGTGACTTTTTCTAATACTAATACTAAAAGATCATGCCTTCCTTTCCAAGGTCTCCAAGTGCTTCCCAAACTTTGAGAGAAAAAATAATCACTGTGGTGCCTGGCACAGAGTAAGACCTTAGTAAATACTTTGTCTGTCTCTGTCTCTGTCTCTATCTGTCTGTCTGTCTGTCTCTCTCTCTCTGTGTTCTCTCTCTCTAGCTTCTCTCATCCATCTGTTTATCCATCATCTATCTCTATTATTCACCTCTCTTTTATTTATTTATCACCTATTATTTATCATCTACCTCTATTTGCATCTCTTGATTATATTTTAGATATATTATCTAAAATTATCCATTTCTATCTTTTGTTTGTCTATCTCTACTTCTCTACCTCTATTATCTGTCTGTGTCTATCTGTATATCTATGTGTTACTGATTTCAATACTTCATTACGTTTGTTCTCTAATCCATTTGAAATTTTGATTCTGGTTTTTCTTTAGAATATTGGTGTTGAAAAGGTAGGCTTTTGTGGTAGTGAGGAGCATTAGGATCATTAAAGTGCTGTTTGATTCTTTAGATGCAATCCTATTATATCATCTATTTGACTCAAGCCTACCTCATTTTTTATCTGTAGCACCTGTCTAAAATATGTGTAATGGTAGACTAATTCAATAGGATACTGCAGGTGAAAATTATGACAATATGTATTTTTCATCCATTTTGTTTTTCAAGTGTAGATGACTATGCTCAACTCCTTTGAATCACAATGATTCTTATTCAGAAGGCTCTGAGCTTGATAAAACCTATAAATTGAAGCAACAAATATTTATTAAGCACATAATATTTTCAAGATACTATCTCAAAACGTCATTGGCAAACAAGAGTGCCTCCCTAATAGGGAGGAAAGGAATAAGCATTTGCATAGCATTTACTATGTGCCAGGCACTGTTCTAAGTACTAATGCTTTTACTTATTTTATTTTAGTCTCACAACTCTGTGGGATAAGTGATATTAAATTTACTGAGGCAGACAATGGTTAATTGACTTGCCTGTGGTCACATAGCTAGTAATTATCTTAAGACCACATTTGAACTCAGGTCTTCAGTTTGAACTTCTTGTAGGACTTCTTCTATGACACTAGAAAACACGTTGGGGAGTCACTTAACCTTCCAAGCCTGAGTTTCCTTATTTGTAAGTTAAGGGGGTTCCATTAAATGCCCTTTGGGCTTCTAGCTCTGATTTTATTCCATGACCTCTGTTTCTGTTTTATCCCTCTCTTGAAGTTGATGTTCAAAGGATCCATTGATCTCCAGATTATTGAGGAAAGTCATCTTCAAGGTTGAGTCTGTTATGATATTTTGTATGTTCTTAATTTGTGGTAGATTCTTTGCTTGAGGAGAGCCTTGAAGGCTACATTTTGCTCTACTGGGTAAAATATATTTTTGTAAGCACAGAATGATCTTATATTTGGTACGTATTATATGTTAACATTTAGCATAGCACAAGATATGTGTAATGATGGAATAATTCAACAAATCACTGAATGTCAAAATACTTAGAGATATATCTGGTATGTAGCAAGAGAAGGTCAGTGTTACTCAGGACTCAAATTTATTTGCATATGACTTTCCTTGGTGGAAAGTAGAAGAAGTGATGGGGCATCTCCTGATTCACATTCAGTCTATCCTACCTCCCTTTATTATCAAAATATTTCACCGACTCAATGATACTTGGAGGATTTATTCATTTTAAAACTTAGCTGTCTTTGAAATTGTCATTTGAAAGTCATTTGAAATTGCTTCAGAGGAATGACACGGTCCAAAAACCATGGAAAGAAAAGAATGGTTTTATGCCTAAAAACTACTCCAAGAACCACTTCAGATGAAGCTACATTAGACTTTAAATATTTTGTGGCATTTGCCCAGTGGAAGTATAGATGCAATAGGTACTTTGTGGGGAAGCTAGGTGGTACAGTGGATAGAGTGCCATACCTGGAGTCAGGAAGACCTGAGTTTATATCTGACCTCAGACACTTACTAGCTGTACAACCATAGGCAAGTCATCTAACCCAGTTTTCCTCAGTTTCCTTAACTATAAAATGAGCTGGAGAAGGAAATGGCAAACCAATCCAGTATCTGCCAAGAAGACCCCAAATGGGGTCATGAAGTGTTGGACTTAACTAAACAATGTGCTTTGTACAAGATTCATAAATCTTGCAGTTGGTTTTACTAGCCTTCCTATGACTTGGAAACAGAAAAAAAAAATCATTTTGGTACTTGGCTTAAGTGAGGAGATTCATACCAAGCCCCCATATCCCTATTACTCTTGTAAAGCGTCTCAGAAATCTCTGTGTTGAACACTTTGGTTTTATTTCTTCCTGTGAAGGAAGTAAGAAACTCCTCCTTGGGACCTTCTGCCAATAGAAGGTTAATACTGACTCAGATGCAAGAGAGCCATTGACTGAATCACCAATCCCATTTACTGAAGTCCCCTGCTTTGTGTTGCTTGGAAGCCTCTAGGCTAGGTTTGGGCACAGCCCAACCCACTTAGAGGGAGAGAACAGCTTTACAGCCCTGTATGGAATGTGTCCAAGCCAATGCTATCTATTTCCAAGTGATCTGACGCAGCAAGGGGATCACATATCCTTTGCAAGTTTGGCGAAAGAGAGAGTATTAAATTGGAGAAATTGAATAAAATGATACCCTCAGATAAAATGGCTTGTTCATAAGGAGAACTGGGTTGGAGAGTTATCTTAGAAAATAGTGTAAGAGAAAAGAGCTCAGGCTGACCATTTCTGAAAATTAAATGAGTCAATGATGATTGTCAAAATAAGTAAATACCCCCAAAGACAGGCAATTCAGCACATGCCTCATACCTTAAGGAAATGAGGCAACAAGTCTAAAGCAGCATAAAATTTGCCTCCTCTTTTTATAATTATCTTCTGAGACATTTTTTCAAGGAAAAATGTTCATGCATATGTGTGTGTGAGAGAGAGAGTGTGTATGTGTGTGTGTGTGTGTGTGTGTGTGTATTTGTGGAGGAAGAAACTGAGAAATAATTTCCTATAGACAGATAGTCAATGTTCACCTAACCTGGCGAAACACGTAGGGATATCTACTATTTGTAGGGGAGGGTAGGAAAATATGAATTAATTTTTCATCCAAAATACTTAGAGTATTGCCTATGGGCCTCCACTGGGTTAAACATGGGCAAGGAAAATTTTCTTAAGCAGTTGTTCCACTATGGGCCCAAAGAGCTGAACTGTGCACAAAACAATACAGAAAAAAATTAGGTTACTATATGGAATAGTTAAAAGAGATGGTCCATTTTATTTGATGTTGTGCTGTTGTGGAAAGAATATCGAACTAGTTTCTAGGTCCAGCCTTGCTACTGCCTAGCTTTATGACTTCAGAAAAGTCATTTTACTTTCCTTGGCTACGGTTTCCTCCTCTGAAAAATGAAGTGGTTTGATTGACTTATAAGTTTCATTTCAGTTCTAAGTCTATGACCCTAAAAGCCCTCTGAGTTATTTTCAAGCTTAAAACCATAATTTTATTATTTTTTTTACCCTGTTTATAAAAGTGAACCTTTTGTTCAAAAGGTCCCTGAACCTATGGAACCACCTGAACAACCTTTCTTCCCCTGTTAGACTGTGAGCTCCTCAAGAGTAGGGAATGTCTTCCCCCTTTCTTTGTATGCACTAGCACACTGCCTAGGCACATAATAGGTGCTTAATAAATGTTTATTGGTCAATAGTAGTCAACTGATTGAAATCTAGACAAAACTACAAACCCCCTTACTTTTCCATTCTTTTTACACCTTAGAATCCTTTCCCCCACTCCATACTCTTCAATCTAGTGACACTGGTCCTTTTGCTCTTCCTCAAAAAAGATATTCCATCTCTCACCCAGCTCCAAACACTCAGGTTATTTCACATGCTTGGAATGTTCTCCCTCCTCATCTCTTCTCTGGCTTCTTTAAGTCCCAACTAAAATCCCACCTTCTACAGAAAGCCTTTCCCAATCTCTCTTAACTCTAGTCTAGTGCCTTTGCTCTCTTCATTGTTTCCTATTTCTTGTTTGTACATATGTGTTTGCTTGTTGTCTCCCCCATTGGATTGTGAGTTCCTCCAGAGTAGTGACTATCTTTTGTCTTTCTTTGTAACCCCAGTGCTTAGCATAACACCGCGCTCAGAATAGTGCTTAATAAATGTTTATTGGCTGATTGACAAATAGTGATGAATATTGCAAATAGCAGGAGGGCAAAAGATGTGTTTACTTGACATGGAGAGGTCCACAAGGAGTCATGTTGGATGTTTCAGTCACACATCATATCCATGGTAGAGAAGAAATTTCAAAATAAGGCAGGAAACACACACACACACACACTCACACACACACACACACACACACACACACACACACACACAACCTTGACAGCATTTTGAAATACCATTAGGAGGAAGAACTCAGGGTTATGATTTTATAGGTGGAGAAGTTGAAGAGCAGAGAGAGAAGTTGCTTACCCATTCTTACATGAATCTGTGTCTGGCACTTCAATGCAGTTTTCTATAAGCCACACAATCTACTTGGCCATCCCCAAAGGACTATGGTTTGGAACATTATAATCACTCCATATTATGTAGAATGGGCTGCAACTCTTGAATGAATGAGTGTACTTGAGGTAGGTACAGCAAATAAGACTACAACCATAGAAAAATAAGAAAGTTCTAAGGAATGTAACCAAAATGATATATAATGGGTAGTATTGCCTATTGGAAAAATGTGATGTGGTAAGAGTGGAATTATCAGAATTCATTCACTGCCCATTGATAAAGTGACATGGGAAGCAATGTGGCATTGTGGATCAAAAGGGACCTTGTATTCAGGAAGCCCCAGCTTTAAATTGCATCTCAGACAATAAGTAGTTGTTTGAACACAGGCAAATATCTTGACCTATCTGGTGCTCTCAATTTCTGCATCTGTAAAAACGGAGATAATAATACCTTCGGTGGGCACTCCACAGGACTGTTGTAAGGAAGGCCCAAATCAGATGAAGTATATAAAGCATTTTGTAATCCTTTAGAACACTATGCAAATGTCAGTTTTTATCATTATTATTAGGGAAGCTGAGATCAGTTGTGAAAGAGATAAAACGAATGGGTTTTTTACAGTATAGTCTAAGACAGATCAACGACAGGACAAGCTATCAAAAGAAGCAGAACACTCTATTGCTAAGATGAAAGGAAGGATGGCTTGAGGAGACAAAGCCAGTTTTGTCCTGGAAGTACTTGTAGGAATAGGCCAACTGAGAAACCTCTCCTAGCCCAGGGGAGTTTCAATATAAGAGGATCAGAGTAGGTCCTTCAGCATTTGGTCCCACAGAAGCATATACACTGAGCAAACAGGACAGACAGTGAAGAATTGTTCTGTGTTTTGGTTGCTCAACAGTATTTTCAATGGCAAAGACTTGGTGGTGAAAACATGCTCCCATGGCATTGATGCAGCCTTTGAAATGGCTGCTGGAGAGGTGTGAGTCTCTGGCTGCCTGGCTAATGAATGCCTGTTGTGTCTCTCCTCACAGCACCCAGGAAGCATTCACTACAAAGAAGAGAAAAGAGTTGTTCTATTGCTTTCCAGTCTAGTTTGAGACCAAATTTTTGGGGAGTTTGTAAGTTCTGCCAAGGGCAAACAGGAAACTAATGTGAATTATAAGTCTCCTTGGGAATACCTTAACATGGGTCTGATTAGGTGATGATGAAAAAAACAGGAGCAGCAAGGGAAAATTATCAGATTCATCCAGGTATCCATTTGGCTGCAGTGCTGAATTAATAGCCCACTTAAAGGAAGTAGTCATCAGTGGGACTTTGGGCAAGTCACTTAACCTCTGGGTCTCAGTTTCCTCATCTGTAAGAGAAGGTGGTCAGAGCTCCCTCTTTCTAGCTCTAAATCTGTTCCTATGTATATTGAGGCAGTCAGATGGCACAATGGATAGAGTTCTGGACCTGGACTCAGGAAGACTCATCTTCCTGAATTCCAATCTGCCCTCAGACACTTACTAGCTATGTGACCTTGGGCAAGTCACTTAACCCTGTTTGCCTCAATCTCTTCATTTATAAAGTGAGTTGGAAAAGGAAATGGCAAACCACTCCAGTATCTTTGTCCAGAAAACCTCAAATGGGAACACCTCAAGTTGGACACAACTAAAAACAAAAATGAATATGTAGCTGATCATGTAGAATATTGACACATTCTTATCTAATATTTTAATAATAGAATACTGGACTCTCTTTAGCATGTACCTCTCTATTCTTCTCCTTTGCATTGTTTCAGAAACCCATGAGTTCTTCATTGTGATTATTCTTTTACTAACATGATCATAATTCTCTTTACTTGAAGAATGGCTATGGCCAAAATATTCACAACTTGGTAATAAGCCTCTCCAAATTTAGAAAGATCAGTCTCTGGATAACAGACATAAAGTCTGTCACCAGGCCTGTACCTGAAGCCCTTCCTGTCTGGTGTATAAGACATGCCAGAGTGTGTCCTCTCTTGGCATTGCCATTGAGAACCAAAGGCTATGTCCACAGCAAGAAGAAGGAGGCTTTTGAGCAGGATTCATTCCTCAGCTAAGGTCATCATTAGCTACCTAGTGAAGTTGAGTTTGGTGAATACTACTCTCAGAGAGATTTACAACTTGTACTCTACAATCAGCTTTGTGATTGATTCATGATGTAGAAAATAATGCAAGAAGTAATTAAGCCAAAAGTCAGTTGAGTGGGAAGGAAAATTAGTTGCTATAGTGGTTCACAAATGGATGGACATTTAGAGCCTGCTGTAGTGAGAATCACTGGATTCAGAAAGTGTGGGTCTCAGACAGCTTTGCTAGGTAATCTTAGGAAAATGGAATGTTTTTATGCCTCAGTTTTCTCTAATGAAGTGATTGATTTACACAATTACTAAGGTCCCTTTCAGCTGTGAAATTAGATGATTCTGTAACAGATAATAATAATAATTCCCCACTGCCAAGAAATGTGCTTTGTCTAGATTGGGCGTTTTTAAGTTGGCGTCCATGGACACCCAAGGTTTATGTAAATTACATAATTTACAGGTTTCAGAGTCTGTGAACTTGAATGGGAAAAAAATTTACATCTTCAGTTTTGCTGACCACTCACTGAAATTTAGCATTTCCTTCAATTATGAAAATAAATTTATTCTGAGAAAGTCCATAGACTTAACCAGACCACCAAAAGTGTCTATGACATGAAAAGGATCAAGAACAAGTGGTCTGGGTCAGTAGAAATGCTTTGAGAGACCTAAAAGCAGTCTGGGTCAGGTTGTGAGAACAACTAGTGAAATCAATAAAATTATTATCTAGGAGAGTTTTTTCTTGGTCGTGCTTCTCATCTGTGTCTCTCTATTGAACTCTCCACATTTTCTTCCTTTTCTCCATAGCTGTTTCTTTTTCAATTCCCCAGTTTCTCTTTCTGCCAACCTCACCTTTGGTTAGACACCTCTTTTCCCTATGCCTCTACCTCCACACCTTTCCCCATATGAATTCCTGATACTCTATGCTTTTCTTTTGAGCCCCTTGGTGATAGGATGGGCTGGGGGGAAGGGAAGGGAAGGATACTGGAAGCCACTGTTACAGGACAGGCATACAACAAAAATCCCTCTTTTCAATTCCTTCTCTAGGTGTTAAGTGCCCAGACCTTCAGGCCCTTGTGTTGAATGGATTCAATTAAACAGGTTTCCTTGACCTATGTTTCATTGAAAAGGCATATCAGAAGCCCCAGATGACATGATTCTTTTCTCAGATGTTTGCCCCCATTGGGATTCCAAAGCAAGACCTTACTGGAGCACATCTTTTCATCCCTACCCAGAAAGAATCCAATCTGAGGGCCCCTGCCCACCTCAGAAGACTTAGTTACCAGCTCTTTTCTTCCAGGCTTTTTCCTTAAGTGGACAGAAGCAGACCAGAGAGGAGTAAGAGTAAGCAGGAGGGAGCATTCTTAAGTTACCAGCATTCTTTCCTTACTGCACTCAGGTCCCAAGCTCCCTAATTAGCTGAGTTTCCCCCTCTTCCCTTTGTGAGTGATTTCTATTGCCCATTAGCAGAGCAGCCTGGGATTTCTGCCGCTTCTCCCCTACCCCTCATTTTTTTCTGGAATTCCTCCTCTTTCCCTCCTCTTGGGCTACAGTCTGGGGAAGGCATTACATGAGTATTAGCACCAAGCACTCATATTGTTCACAGACCCAGCTGCATACTTTTACACAGTGTAAAAGCCTTGTGTTGCCACTGCTATTCATCTTGTTTAGTGCTTGGCTTGGCTGCAGATGCTGTAAATATGGTAATTTTAGCCTCCCCCATTGGAAAGGCTTGCAGGGCGGATCCAGCGGGAAGTGAGCAGATTGATTTAAGCTAGTTGAAACTAGTTTCTGAGTTTGGCTTAAGTAGCTTTTCTTTCCTTCTTCTCTTTCTCTCCCACCCCTAAACCCCAGCTCCAGTATGAGGGATTCTGGTCTCTTTGTTTTCCATCCTGACTTCTTTGTGAACTGGGGAGAGGCTGGAAGAATGAGTTTTTCCTCCCAAAGTGCTCCAATCTGGGGCCTTGTGCCCTGTCCTGAATGTGCACTGGCTACCACAGAAGAGCCGAATGTAAGGGAGAAAAATAAAGTCAGACTGATTAGGAGATCCCAGGAGGAAGCACATGTTTGGGGCGGAATACATGATGACCCTACAGTACTGTGAGAGGCAGGGAAAGAACTCAGAGCAGCCCAGGATTGTTCCCTCACTGGAGAAAACCCTGGGCAGGGTTTTGGGGAGGCTGAATTGAGAGTAGGTGAAGTTGATCTTTGCTTCTCCAGCCCATCCCCTTCCTGGCATGTTAGAACTCTTTGAGGTATCTATTCTGCACTCCCCTTTCCCCTGGGCCTTGCTCTCAACTAGTTTTCAATGACTCCCACTCCCCTTTCTCTTCCCCCTCTCAAGATGTTTTCTAATGAGGCTTAGCCCCTTATGGAGGTATTTGCATTTCAATAGGAGACCTCTAAAGCCTGAAAAACCTTCCAGATCCAAAGGAATGATTGTCTAGTTCCCTAATTATCCTCTAAAGTTTCTGGGCTCATCCAAGAAGGAAAATATCACAAGGTGGGACAGAGCCAGTGCCCAGTATCAAAGACATTCAGAGTTTAAACCGTAAGGTGTCTGGACAAAAATTTGATTACTGAATTGGGGTTCATGTTTTCAGATACTCTGGAAAGGAGAGGAATCTGATATACATGTGTATATGTACCAATATGTATATAAGTATATTCAATTGAAAAAATACATATTAATTTTGTTGTTCAGTCTTTCCAGTTGTGTCTGACTCTGCGATCCCATTTCGTTTTTCTTGGCAAAGATAGTGGAGTGATTTGCCATTTCCTTCTCTAGATCATTTTACAGATGAGGAAACTGAGGCAAACAGGGTTAAGCAACATGCCCAGGATCAGACAACTAGTAAGTGTCTGAGGCAGGACTTGAATTCAGATCTTCCTGGCTCTAGGCCAGGTGCTCTATCCATTGTGCCACCTAGCTGCCCACATATTAAGTATCTATTATCAATTAAGCATTGTGATGAGTCCTTAGGGGACAAACTCAGCACAGTCCTTGTCCTCAAGGAATTTACAGATTAATAGGATTATGACAGGTACACAAATAAATAAGTAAGTATGCAAGAAGATAAAAAATTATAAGGAAATGTAAGAGATTCAGATATAACACTCCCTCTGGGCTACTTCTGCAGAAGACCAACTGCTACTTTTAACACCAGTGTTGTCAGATTTAAATAGAAAAAGGCCACTAAACTATATATAAAGATATCTGCCCACACATTGACTTAGAAAATTAATTTTGTTAAATTTTTAATCTGGTTTGGGCCACATTAAGAAGTGTTGCTCCTATAAGGGCAACATGTTTGACATCTCTCCTCCACTAACAAGCCCTGGTCGATGTGCTTCCCATTAACAGTCAGACAGTAGACACAATTAGCTCTTAGCAAAGGCATATTAAGATAAGCATATTAACAGCAGTAACTACAAAACATCCTTCAATAATGCAGGGTTAAATCCTTTACCTCATCATGAAGTCCCACTCTTTTCATCTTCAAATGACTGCCTCTCTGTATCTGTGCCTGTCTAGAGAGTGCCTTCCTCAACGGTGCCTCAAACTCCCTCAAACTCACTCTCTCAACTGTTGGGAAGAAAATTAACGCTTAACTTGGAGGTCTCTGATAGAGTCATACATAACTAGTCATTTTGGTTCCCAGGACAAGCTTTGCAAAAATATAGCCTCAAATCAATTGTGTAATTTGGGACATGAAAATAATACAAGAACTAATTAAGACAAATTCAGCTGAAGGCGAAGGGGGAGAATTAGTTATCATTGTGGTTCAAAGTTTGGGTGATATAAACATTGAAAGTCATTGAGATAGCTTCACATTTTAACTGATTATTCTTTCTAACAGAGGCTAAGCTCAGTTGTTTCTACTGACTGCAGGAGTATATCTAAGCCTCTAGATTTTGTTTCCTTAATGAGACATTTCAGTTGTTCCACCCTAATTATAAGACTTCATGGAAGAGGTGGAACATAAGCTAAACCATGAAGGAAGACCAAAATTTCAATAGGTGAGGGTGAGAAGAGAAAACCTTCCAGGCATATGGGACAATATGTATTAGAATATACAGAGAGAGGGAGATGGAAGAGGGCAGGATGAGATCAAGGAAAAGCTAGCAGTTCTATTTCTCTTGTGCAAGGAGAGTGAAGTAAGGCCATAAACGTAAGCTGGAACTAGACTATGGAGGACCTCAAGTCCTAGGTACTGATAAAATGCCACTGATGGCTTTTCAGTAGGGGAGTGACATGGTCTGACTTATGCTTATAATATTATTTTGGCAGCTGTGTTAAAGCCCCAGCTGATTAGAGAGAGAAAAACCAGAAGTAGGCGAGGCCCATTCAAGAGGTGATAAATGTAGGAACTAGGGTAATGGTATGTGAGGAGACAGGAGAGACAGATATGAAGGATATTACAAAGATAGAATTGTCAAGATTTGGCAGCTGATCGTATAGCAAAGAGTCAAAGATGATTCTAAATTTTCAGATGTGGGAGGGTGGTAGAAGTTATCCACATGAATAGGAAAGTTAGGAGAAAGTAGTTTTAGGGGGAATGTAATGAATTCAGATTTCTGTTTGAGGTGTTAGTGGAATGAGTTACAGTGATCTTAGACCTATATCAAATATAAAAATTTCTGCTTCACTTTTAAAGACCTCCACAATATGACCCCTCCTACCTTTGCAGTCTTTTTACATCTTATATCCAAATGCATTCTCTGTAATCAGTGACACTGGCTTCCTTCCTGTTCCTTGAACTAGACATTCCATATCCCAACTGCGGGAATTTTCACTGGCTGTTCCCCCATGCCTGGAGCTCTCTTGTCTCCCCCATGTGATTGTGAGGTCCTTGAGAGCAGAGCCTGTCTTTTCCTTTCTTTGTACATTGTAGGTGCTTAATAAATGCTTGTTGACAACTTAAATTATAGCTCTCTAGCTAGAAGAGACCTCAGAGACTATCTAGTTTAATCCCCTCATTTTCCAGATAACTGAGGCTCAGGGAACTTGCCCAAAGTTGGATAAGTAGTAAGCTTTGAAGGTAGGATTTGAACTTAGATCCTCCATAGATGTAGTAGATCTAGTAGAAAATTATTTTAGTCTCTGGAGACCCTTGAAGGGCTGATACCACCCTGGCCTGGGAGTAGGCGGAATGAGTTCTAGAGGGCTCCTGTCCTTGTTCACAAAGGAGCTGAAGGTTAGGCTTTAGGGCTTGTCTGGTTTTGTTTGTTTGTCTTCCTGGTCTTCTTTAAGCCATTTTATGCAGTATCATTGAAGCCATGCTAGGTACTCTTTCTTTCTTCTTTCCTTCCTTCCTTCCTTCCTTTCTTCCTTCCTTCCTTCCTTTCTTTTTAAAATTTATTTACTTTTAGTTTACAACATTCAGTTCCACAAGTTTTGGAGTTCCAAATTTTCTTCTCCACTCTCTCTCTTCCCCCCTCCCTATCCCCCATGGTGGCATGCAATCTGATACAGGTTCTACACTTCACATTAAAAGTAGTCAAGTTGTAAAGAATTATAAACAATGGAAGGAACAATGAGAAAGAATAAACAAAAAACAAAAAAGAAAGAGAGCAAGTAGTTTGCTTCAATCTGCATTCAGACTCCATACTTCTTTCTCTGAATATGGATAGTCTTTTCCATCATGAGTCTTTTGGAGTTGTCTTATAGTTTGCATTGCTGAGAAGAGCCCAGTCTATCAAAGTTAGCCATCACAGATACAATGTGTCTATAATTGTGTATAGTGTTCTCCTGGTTCTGCTCCCCTCACTCAGCATCAGTTTATATAAGTCTCTCCATGTTATTATGAAGTCTTTCTGCTCCTCATTTCTTATAGCACAATAGTATTCCATTACATTCATATAGCACAATTGTTTAGCCATTCCCCAGTTGATGAGCATCCCCTTGATTTCCAATCCTTTGCCACCACAAAAAGAGATGTTATAAAAATTTTTGTACCTATGGGTCCTCCTCCCACTTGTATGATCTCTTTGGGATACAGCCCTAGAAGTGGTATTGCTGGGTCAGAGGGTAGGTATATTTTTATAGCCCTTTTGGCATAGTTCCAAATTGCTCTCAGAATGGTTGGATCAATTCATAACTCCACCAACAATGCATCAGTGTTCCAATTTTCCAATATCTTCTCTAGCATTTATAATTTTTCCTATTTTGTCACGTTAGTCAATCTGACCAGTGAGATGTGTTACCTGAGAGTTGTTTTGATTTGCATTTCTCTAATCAATAGTGATTTAGAGCATTTTTTCATATGTTTATAGATATCTTTAATTTCTTCCTCTGAAAACTGCCTGTTCCTTCTGATCATGTATCCTTTGATCATATATCAATTGGGAAATGACTTGTATTCTTATAGATTTGACTCAATTCCCTGTATATTTTAGAAATGAGGCCTTTATCAGAGACAGTGGTTGTAGAAATTCTTTACCAGTTTTCTGCTTCCCTCCTAATCTTGGTTGCATTGGCTTTGTTTGTACAAAAATTTTTAAATTTAATGTAATCAAAATTATCCATTTTGCATTTCATAATGCTCTCTATCTCATTTGGTCATAAATTCTTCCCTTCTCCATAAATCTAGCATGTAAACTATTCCTTGCTCTTCCAGATTGCTGACAGTATCAGCCTTTATATCTAAATTGTGAACCCGTTTGGACTTTATTTTGATATATGGTGTAAGATATCGGTCTGTGCACACTTTCTGCCATACTATTTTCCAGTTTTCCCAGAAATTTTTGTCAAATAGTGAGTTCTTATCCCAGAAGCTAGAGTCTTTGGGTTTATCAAACAGTAGATTACTATAGTCATTGACTACTGTGTCTTGTGTACCTAACCTATTGCACTGATCCACCACCCTATTTCTTAGCCAGTACCAAGTAGTTTTGATGACTGCTACTTTAAAGTCTGATTTAAAGTACCAGGTTAAAGTCTGGTATGGTTAGGTCACCTTCCCTAGCATTTCTTTTCATTATTTCCCTTGATATTCTGGACCTTTTGTTCTTCCTGATGAATTTTGTTATTTTTTTCTAACTCTATAAAATAATTTTTGGTAGTTTGATTGGTATGGCATTAAATAGGTGAATTAATTTTGTTGACTACTATAGTCATGGAACAATTTCTTCAGAAAACGGGGGCTTACATACATGGTTGAAGTGTGTTAACATGTTGTGGGTGTAGAGACACACAGAGGTCTCCTATATTCATAGACTCAAAGAGTATTAATAAGGACATTGTAAGAAGATTGAAAATGATTATAAAAGATTTGGGAGACTGCAAGGTAATTCATAACATGTTTGGCCACAAGAGACTAATGAGAAATTACCAGAACCGTCTGATTGTTCAGAAATTCCTGATATACTAACAGTAGGAGATGGTACTTAGAACTAATTTCCAGGCCACCATTCCTAAGCCCACAAGAAGAAGGATTTGCTGAGGAAGGTAGAAAACTTAATGAACAAGAGGAGTTTGCCAACAAAGAGAGGTATACTTAGTCTAGTAAAAGAAGCCTGGCTCTGAGTAAGACAGAGATTAGATTCCCTACAGCAGAAAAAAGAAATCTCACTCATGGCTAAGGCTGAAACTAGATCTCTGATTGCAGAGGGATCTCACAAGCCTAATTTCAGAAATTTCTCTGGAAAGGAAGCATATCCCTTTGGGGAACAAAGAAGAGAGGTTCAAACCAACCACATAACAGAATCACTGCAGAATTGACACATCTAAATTAGAAGTGTTGATTAGTAGAAAGCCTAAAGGATCAATTTTTGGAATTTTATAAGACCTGAAGACTGCTCAGTCTGGAATCACATGGCAAGCTTATTTGCAAAGACTAAAGAGAGCATTTTATGGTGATGGGACACCATGACAAGCACATATGGTGTTCTTCCTGCCTATTGTGCTGTACAAAGGAGAAAAGTCCTCTGATTTCATAATTTCAGTGACTGTTCAACTACAGAAACTAAAAGAGAGAAGAATAAACCATCAGAAAGCAGAAGTCCATGGGGTTGGAACAGAGTAAGTACATACATACATACATAAAATATCTAAGTTACCCTGGGCTTTGACATACTTTGCTGGATTTTGATCAGTTGCTGGTACATGGTAGGTACATGATCATGGATCTGGTACATGGTAGGTATTAAATAAATGTTAGTTATTATTATTACTGGAACCCATGTACAGGTTGGAAGATAATTGTAGAACTGGTAAGAGCGTCAACCTCAGTTAGTTCAGAAACATCTTGTTTGTGGATGTTGAAAGCAAGGCAAGAGAATTACAATGTAGCTGTGTTGTAAGGCAGGAGCCAAAAGAAAACCTGTGGAGAGATGGAATTGTGGACAAAACTGCTCTATATTCCATAATTATACCTCTGAATGGCATGAATACATGCAGACACTTAACAGGGATTCAGTATCTATACCAGTGGTTCTCAACCTTCCTAATGCCACAACCCTTTAATACTCATATGTGGGCAGACCCGCCTGGAGATGGATAGAGGAGCGGTGCCTCGGTTCCTAAGACCATCGGAAATATGTGTTTTCCAATGGTCTTAGGTGACCCCTGTGAAAGGGTCATTTGACCCCCAAAGGGGTTGCGACTCACAGGTTGAGAACGGCTGATCTATACTAATAGGGACCTGGTTGTACTTAGAAAGAAAGATGGTGGTGCACATCTGTGCACACACTAGCTACCAGGAAGGCTCTTGAGCATGAAAGTTCTGAGCTGCAATGGAATAAGTCTATTGGTGTTTGCACTAATGTCGTGAGTCCCCAGGATCCAGGGGCCACCCAATTACTTAAGGAAAAAATTGGACGAGGTTATAAATGGAGCCAATTGTAGCTCCAGAGCCTATCAACAGGAAACCTGAGTAGCTCCTTTACTTCTAGCCTGTGTAAGATAGAGAGACCAAGTCTTTTTTTTTAATAAATTTTAAAAAAAATAAAGGATCAAAGGAACATAGGCCATGACAGAGATACAATAACTACACCTCTAGAATACAGCCAAAAAAGTAGAATGACTTTTTGTTCCTATTGTGACTTGGGTGGACACATGAGTAATGCCTATATCTGAGAGAGAAATGAAAACTTGGTGTGTGAAAAACTGAATTTTGAGAACTGAGCATCAGGAAATGGAAAGAAGGACCAGGGAAAGAGATCCCATTGCATCTCCAAAACAGTAGGAATAACATTATTATCTGTTTCTTATGGGTTCATTCCATCTGGACTCTTATAGCTCTGCACAGAGGTGATAGTGAAGACTGAGAATTTGGTAAATGCTGCCATTCTGGACAAGGGACCCTAAAGTGACCACCATATTCCAATCATTCTTTGAAAGACATATGAGGAAAATACTTAAACAATCTACAAAAGGTCTAGGACTAGATGACCTGAGTGACAAAGATTACTTATATTTGGGATATCCTACAGTAAGATTGAAGTATCCTAAGGATAAGTTGTTGATGTCAACAAGAATATAGACATGGTACCTCTGGTATGACCTGATCGACCAGCTATCACTGAAGGGTAATTTTTTTTTAAATTAATTTATTTATTTTCTTGTTTTCATCACTCATTTCCACAAGATTTTGAGTTACAAATTTTCTCCCCATCTTTCCCCTACCCAACACCTCAAAACAGCCATCCCACTGTATAGCCCTTCCCCCAATCTGCTCTCTCCTATGTCCTCCCCTATTGTCCCTCTGACTTTCTGGTAGGGCAGGATCTACCCCAGTACCTGTATATCTTAATTCCCAGTTGCATGTAGTTAATAATAATTATTATTAT
>CM053582.1:443529760-443549868 GCA_028627135.1 Pseudochirops cupreus
GGCAGCTTTTAATATTTTCTCCTTGATCTGGGGACTCTGGAACCTCACTATAACATTCCTAGGAATTTTCTTTTGGGGATCTTTTTCAAGAGGTGATCGGTGAATTCTTGCAAGTTCTATTTTTCCCTCTGGTTCTAAAATATCAGGGCAATTTTCCTTGAGAATTTCTTGAAGGATGCTTTCTAAGTTCTTTTTTTGATCATGGCTTTCAGGTAGTCCAATAATTTTTAGATTGTCTCTCCTGGATCTATTTTCCAAGTCAGTGGTTTTTTCAAGGAGATATTTCACATTGCCTTCTATTTTTTCATTTGTTTGGATCTGTTTAATAGTATCTTGGTTTCATATGAAGTCATTTGCTTCACTCTAATTCTGAAGGAATTATTCTCTTCAGAAAGCTTTTGAGATTCTTTTTCCATCTGGCAAATTCCATTCTTTAAGGCATTCTTGTCCTCATTGGCTTTTTGGGCCTCTTTTGCCATTTGACTTAATCTATTTTTAAGGTGTTATTTTCTTCAGTCAGGTTGTTGACTCTCTTTTCATGATTTTCTTGCATCATTCTCATTTTTCTTCCCAATTTTTCCTCCACTTCTCTTATTTGGTTTTCAAAATCCTTCTTAAGCTGTTCTATGGCTTGTAGGCAGTCTTCATGTTTCTTGGAAGCTTTTGGTGTGGGAGTTCTGACTATGTTGTCTTCCTCCCATTCCATGCTTTGATCCTTTTTGTCCCCCAAGAAGGAATCTAGAGTTTGATTGCTGTTCTTACTTTGCTTCTTTTGCCTGCTCATGTTGCCAGTCAATTACTTGAATTTTTAACTCTGTAGAACTCTGCTTCCATAAGGTAAAGCTCTGTCCCAAATTGCAAAAGCAGCTGCTGGAACTATTAGGAGGCTGCTGCAGCCTACACCAGCTTTGGCTTACTGAAAACGCACTCCAGGACTACCACCCAAGACCACAATCTGGATCCAGGCCACTCAATGCAAGAGCACTTAGCCTCTGAATGATTGCTTGGCCCCCCTGCAGTCTGCTCAGAAGCAGCCAGGTGGAGGTGGCTGCAGGGCCACCGCTCCTGCTGCTTCCTCGCCCTGGAGGCAGTTTGGCTGGACTGCTTTTCTCCCCCAAATTTAGCTGAGTTCCACTGACCTTTCACTTTGTCCTTCTTTCTTATGGCTTGATAATTCTGGAAACTGCCACAGCTGCCGCTGATCCACTCTCCTGAAGGCTCCAGCTGCAGTTGGTCCTGGCTGCCCTGGGGGACCAAGCCGCATTTTCAGGCTGGGCTGGTTTTGGCTCCCAGCGTGCTAAGATGAGCCCTTCCCGCTGGGCTGCCTTCAACAGGAGATGTGTTTTTCTGTATTTTTGTGAGTTCTAGAGCCCTAAAATTTGTTTAGTGTCATATTTTATGGGTATTTGAGGTAGCTATATGGGACCTTGTTGCTTCTATGCTGCCATCTTCTGCTCTGTTCTTTTAAGCAGAAATGCTTGGAAGTTCTCTGTTTTGCTAAATATCCATTTTTCCCGGAAAGATTACATTCAGTTTTTCTGGGCAAGTGATTCTTGGTTGTAATCCTAACTCCTTTGCTCTTCAGTATATCACATTCCAAACCCTCTGACTCTTCCATGTAGAAGCTGACAAATCCTGTGTAATCCTGACTGTAGCTCTATGATATTTGAATTGTTTCTTTTTGGCTGCTTGCAATACTTTCTCCTTGATCTGTGGCCTCTGGAATTTGGTTATGATGTTACTGGGAGTTTTCATTTTGGATTCTCTTTCAGGTGATAATTGGTAGATTCTTTCCATTTTTATTTTGCCCTCTGGTTCTTTTATATCAGGAAAGTTTTCTTTGATAATTTCTTGAAAGTTGTTGTCCAGGCTTTTTTTTATGGCTTTCAGGTAGTTCAATAATTCTTTTATTATCTCTCCTGGATCTATTTTATAGATTAGTTGTTTTTCCAATGAGAAATTTCACATTTTCTTCTATTTTTAAAATTTTGTTTCATCATATATTGATGTCTTACAGAGTAATTATTTTCCACATGTTTAATTCTAATTTTTAAGGAATTATTTTCTTCAGTGAGCATTTGTACTACTTTTTCCACTGGGCCAATTCTATTTTTTAGGGAATTATTTTCTTCAGTAAATTTTTGTTTATCTTTTCCCATGCTTTGATCGTTTTTCCATGATTCTCTTGCATTACTCTCATTTTACACACACACACACCCATTTTTCTTCTACTTCTCAAATTTCATTTTTAAGATCCTTCAGGAATTCCACTAGGGCCTGAGACCCAAATTACATTTTTTTTCTTTAAGGCTTCACATGTAGACATTTTGACACTATTGTCCTCTTCTAAGTTAATGTCTTGATCCTCTCTATCACCATAGTAACTTTCTATACTCAGGGTCTTTGTTTTTGCTTATTTTTTGTGCTTTTTTTTTTGTAACTTTGTAACTTTTTTTACTTTTTGTAACTTGGTGTTTTTACGTGAGAGTTGGGATCTGGTCCTGCACTGTCCCAAGCTTTTTGTACTAAGGCTCTGGGTCTCTGCTGGCTTTAACTGGGCTTCAGGGCTTAGGTATTTGCTTTTTCTGGAGGGTAGGCTTCCCTTCCAGCCTGGCCTGGGGAATGGGATCTCCCCATTGACCTCCCTGGGTATGAGGATTAGTTGCTAGCCTGTTCCAGGGGTGGGGCCTACCTGCTGGTTTACTATGGTAACAGCGTCTGCTAGCTGGCCCTAGAGGAGGGATCTTGTTGCTGTTCTGCCCTAGGGGTGGGACCCTGTTGTTTGGTTGCTACGGAAATAGGACCTCTCTGCTAGCAAGCCCTGAAGCAGTAATTTTGTTGTTGATCTGCCCAAGAGGTGGGGCACTACTTCTATGGAAATAGGGTCTTGCTGTTGGCCAGCCCTGGAGCAGGCTTCACCACTGGTCATCAATGGGGTAGAGACCTCACTGGTGGCTTATACTGGGGATGGGGTTTCTAGGGCCTTGCTAAGTTGCACAAATTGCTCACTTGCCTAGAGGGTAGGGCCTCTCTGGTGGATTGCTCCAGGCTAGGAGCCCTGCTACAGGTTCCCTGCTGTGAGGCTAGCTGCTGCTGCTACTCTTGGACTTCACTCTCCTCCCACATCAGTAAGACAAACCTTTCCTGCTGGGCTGGTAAGCCTCATCCCTGCTCCTAGATCAATTTTTGGGTAGTTTTCTAGTTGTTTGGAGGGGATTTTAGGAGAGTTTCAGAGGGTTGCTTTCTCATTCTGCCATCTTGGTATCAGAAGTCCTAGAAACAGTTTAAAATGCTCCCCTTCCATATATGTGTAAGAGTAGGGCTGGAGGGAGTAAATGAATAATATGACCCTACCCTTAAAGTAAATGACACCTTAATGATGTGAGAACATGTATCAACCAATAGAAGACTTAAAATTAAGTGTAAAAAAGTCCTTGATTGGTTGTAGTAACATTGCACAGTTTGGATTGGCTGAGAAATTTGGTCATACCTAGGGGTCATCTATAAAAAATATCAAGCCTTGTTCAGGTTCAAGAGACTAGTAACACAAGTTAGGAAGGAAGCTTTCTAGCAAAACCCTTGAAGAATTATTTGGGGGATGAGAGAGCAACTCAGATTTGGCTTTCACCTAGATTTATTTTCCCCTCTTTCTCCTTTGGGAGGAGGATAATTTTGTGAATTTTGAAGGGACTGCAGAATTTTGTACTTTTTATCTTCCAGTTAGCATCCTAACACTGCCCCCTGCAACAGCTACAGCTAGTAGCAGTGTCTGCATGGGAAACCAAGAGCCTCCTGGAAGATGAATTCACGGCTCCACAAAGAGCTTAGAAGAAAATCAACATCATATCTAAGAGGAATTTCATAAGTGTCTCACAAAGTAGAGAAAGGAGCTTCCTTTTGCCATATAATGTGCTCTCAGCTTAAACTTACTTTCTCCTGGACTCAGGAGTGAGAGAGATGTCACAGAGGGAAATTGTCACAAATTGTGACAAAGGAGAGGGTGTCACAGATTTAGGTGGGGAGGGTGTTTTGTACCAACTGTTCTTACTATATCACCTTGATAAATTTTCTTTTCTAAAAGCTAATCAAGTCTGGTTGACTAATTGGTATCAACTAATAATCATGTAGGGAATATACTGGTGGGGGCTTTTGAGCCCCTAGAACCTTAAGGGGAGCCATAGTAGTCACCCTCTTGGGAGGTGGGGATTGGCAAGTGGGGATTGAGAGAGTAGCCCCAGAACATGTGTCATATGTATATTCACACATGCATAATCTCCTATGGGCTGGGGGAGTTCGAATTATAGCAGTGGTAGGAAGGGGTTGGCTAAATGCCTAAAGATACAATCTTGCCACAAGTTTAGAAAACAATCAGAGCCATAGAAATGTATACTCTTTGGACCTAACCTTCCTCCTTTCCTCAAACCACATCCCCATCCTAACTATCAAACCTTCGCCCCATTTTTAGATGAGGAAACTGAGGGTCGACATTAAATATCTTTTCCAAGCTCTCCCAAGTCAATAATCTTCCCAGTCTACTGTGCTGCCCCTACTGAGATCACAAGACTTATTCTAAGCACAAGGGAAAGAAAATCTCCTCTTCCTGTTATTGGTAGTTCTGAATGCTAGCTATCTATCTGCTGAAAGATGAGCTGCAACTGCGTAAATATAAATCACTGCAGCAATCCTGAATAATGCTGTAAGCTCCTTAAGCTTAGAAACAAAGCACCCTCTTTTGTGTGGCTTTCTCACCAGGGATGTGTTGCTGACTAGAGGAGTTTGTTGCTACCAAGGAGTACATATAACACAAATGTAGCAAGACCTAGACACCACAAGAAAAATTGGGAATGCAGTAGGACTGGTGGTGTATATATACCGACTGAGAAGCATACCCCACAAATGGACCCCCTCTAGGCCCACTGGCTCTTTTCTCTCTTATTTTTGAATGGGGAAACTGAGCGTTAGAGAGTAAAACTTAACCAAAGACACATGTTATGATTCAGGTCTCCTTCTTCACAGACTCTTATGTTTGAATCTACCCTCTTCTCCATCTCCTCCCGACTCCCTCAAATTCTCCTACCACCTTTTCCTTAATTACCATCAGATCATAAACTTAAGCTAGTTCTACTGAGCATGCCCAGAAAATTTTAAGTGGTCATGAAAATAGCATTCTTTTTCCTTCAAATTGAGCTGGGAAATTATTTTTCACAGAGGTCTTGCCACATGCCAAGTCTGAAAAATTTCATGTTCAGTTGCTTTGAAGTGTTTGGTAAAGAAAAAAGAAATCTTTATTTTTTTTTATTTTAGAAAGGGTTTTTTTCCCCTACTTTCCAGAATGCTAATGACCAAATATATTGCTTCACTTTCTGGACACACCTTGGACTAAAACTGAACAAAATGAATTTTAAACTTCTCTCATTACTGAGGCAAAGGAATTAGGACATTTTTGTGCCTTCTAGCTTCCCAGACCCTTCACATGTTGGAGTCCCACAATAACCACTGTCCTTTTCCTTATTTTTCCTCCCCTAGGATACCTGATAACTCTACTTTGTCCCCTTTTACGTCTAAAAGAGGTAGTTTTTATGCCAGGGGACAAGGCATTCTCACTACTCTTTTATATCTTGCGCTGAGCTAAGGAGTGATTTTAGAGTTATCTAATGGGGGACCAAGGAGGATTCTAGTTCTCAAATGGAAATGTGTCAAATTCAAGAACTCTTTGAGAAATGGAGCTCTGATAGTGTTCTGTCTGAAATACAAGGTGAAGACTTCTTACCAGTCTTCTAATCCATTATTGGGGTAGGCTTCAAAGTGGGCTAACAAAAACTATCCCCCAGCCTCACATAGCATTCCTCTATCTCTTCTCAAAAACACATTCTCTTTCCACAACCATAGTTTCCCTCCCAGATCTCTGTCCAAATCTGCTCAAAGTTGGCCCAGCAATGTATATTTCCATGATCATCTAGCCAAAGATAATTACACAAGAGAGGCAGAATTCAGTATGAGGCTTCCTACATGGTTTCTCTTTGACTTAGTCTAATTTTTTAGGTACAGTCTAATTTGCATGAAAGCCATGCAATGGAAAGAACATTGAATTTAGAGGGAGAAAACTTGACAACCCAGCTGTGTTAATTATTAGGTCAAGTTCCTTCACTTGTAAAATTAGGAGTTTGAGAATGGTCTCTTAAAGTTCTAAATTGATAATTGTAAAGCATTTTATCCTCTGGCTAAATTTTCAGGGAATAATAATAGTTAACATTTATATATCATTTACTATATGCCAGACATTTTACAGTTATCATTTCATTTGTTCCTCACAGGTATTATCCCCATTTTATGGCTGAGGAAACTTGAGGCTAATAAAACCTCATTCATTTATTAAAGCAATTATTTATTATATCATTATATAATATTATATAATAACATATAGTATAACATAATATTATTATAATAAATTATTATTAATTTATTAACCAAATAAATGTTAAATGACTTGCCCAGGGTCACACAATCTGCGAGTAGATTTGAACTCAGCTCTTCCTGACTCTGGCTCTGGCACTTTATTCATTGCACCACCTAGATGCCCAAGAAACATTGAGTCCATCAAAGGTACTCCTTGATCTTTCTCCACTCCCCCATCTGCGTTCTAAGTCTTTTCTTCATCCCACATGCCTTTCACAGAACTAGGCTACTTGAATCATTTGGCTAGGCATGAATACCAGAGTCTGTACTCACCCAGAACATTTTTAGATGCTTTTCTGCTCTCATAATACTTTGCAAATCTGGTGAGTGGAAATTCAAAGTGTGCCTCCCGAATGGTGTAGTCTACTTGCTATGAGACATACTCCATTCCAAAGAAATCTAGGAGAAGTAAAACCAAGAGATGGAAAAATGAGATAGAGTAAAACTCAACAGATGTAAGCCAGACTTTGCAACTGCAATCGCCAGTTTTGAATTCTTGGTTTCTGCTAGATGAATGAATGGTGTGTGATATACAAATTGAGAGAGGGTATTCGAGTTTGGAATCAACAGGTTCCAGGCAGATGGACTGAAGGACCATACTCTCTCAAAGGTTCAGAAATACTACAGGTAGTCTATTCTAGCTTTCCCCTCATTTGACTTCCTGACTGACAGAGCAGACACTTAAGCATGCTCTGCCTCAGTTTCCCCCATTCCAGGTACAAAGAGCAAATACAGGAATATTGTAGAACATGATTAACTCTCGTTTATGTTTCTATTAGAACAAGAGGCTCCATAGAAGGGAATGTTTGTTTTCTGATCATTAATTCTATTCTAAACATTAGTGGTGAGGAATCTGAGGGATTGTCTTGCTTTATCTTCATAAATAAATTCTGGAATATATCAACAGAACCCCATAGAGGCAACTAAGGTGGCACAATGTATAGAATACTGGGCCTGGAATTAGGAAAACCTGAGTTCAAATGCAGCCTCACAGTTATTAGCTATGGGCAAGTCATTTAACCTCAGTCTGTTTTTTCAATAGTAAAATGGATTTGGCACAGCACCCTGATCACAGTAGGCTTATTCCTTTCTCTTCCTCTCCCTTCCTTCACATATTCAGTCTTTCAACCTGCCACCAAAGTCACAATGGCATTAAGATCAATTAAATCACCATTATTTTCTACTTGGAGATATCTCAAGTTGGACTAATAGTTCTATTTATCACTAAGTTTTATTGATAATAGGACAGAGGAGCAGTGACTTGGAAACCTTTAAGTACTTTTTCACCAGGGACTCAAACCAACAAACCCAACTCTAAAACCATGTATTCCCAAACATAGTTTCAATGGGGGTTCCATAAAAGGGATCCAGCTAAGTCTTCATTCAACATGGAAGAAACATTGGACCAGACACTTGAGGGACATTCAAAGATAAACAAGAGTCTAATTACAATGACCAAGCTTGGCCTTGGAGAAAAGCTTAGAAAACACATGTTCTTCCCCTTCTTGCAGAGGCAGGGAGCAAGGGCTATAGAATTTTGCATATATTGTCAGTCACGTTGTTGTGTAAATTGGTTATACTGAATTTTTTCTTTCTTTTTTTAATATTTATATAAGTGATGGCTTGCTGGGGAGGGAGGGGAAGGAGGTAGTTAGTCAGAAATAAAGAAGCCAAAGAAGTCAATAAAACAAGTTTTGTCAAAAGTAAATAAATAGATAACTGTGACTCAGCTGAAAATCTAGTAGGGGAGATAAGATTTGTAAGCAGAAAAATAGAACACATTAGAATGGAATGGGGAATAAGAGAACTGTACAGCAGGGGTGGGGCAAGGAAGTGAGGCTTCATGGAAAAGGTAGCATTTAAGTTGGACCATAGAGCATGAGTGGGAAGTAAATAAATAGGCAGAGAAATCTGGCTTTCCCATCTCATGCAAGCCGGGATGCTGTATGAAATCACCCAGGCCCAGCCAGCAAGAAGACTGGGGGCCGTGTTGCCAGGGCCTCGCTCCCTAGCTGCCCAGCCCCGACCAGCTGGGCCTGATACGAACGGGGAAGGGCAGCCGTAACACCCTGTTGACATGGTCTCAGGTTCAGAGAGGGGTTCATATTTGACTTGGCAAACGTCTTCAAATCTTTGCCAATACCAAACCAAGGCTTGAGCTGAGCACTACCTGCCTCCCCCACCCCATTCTCTGACTCCCACATCCTATTACCTGGAGAACTTCAATTAAAAGCCACATCCAGAACTAGCCAAGCTCAATTTAAAACGAGTTCATTTTCTCTCCTCTACCCCCCCCCCACGCCCACTCTGAGAGGGGCCTGTTTTCTCAGGCCAGAGAGCTAAGCAAGAAACTCCTGGGCTTTTTTTTTTTTCTGTTTCCAGAGCCCAGTTATTTACCCAAGGAAAACAGGGAAGTGACCGGGTAACAGAGTACACATGTTATGAAAATATGCAGGCCGGGACTGAAGCAAAGAAAACATTCTTCCATAAGTAGCTGCCTTGTTAATTCATTTTTTTCTTGAGATTAGAACCAGCTATTCCTTGTGTTCCTTCAAGCACCTTCTGTGGTTTCCTGACAGCTGGCTGCAAGAAGTGAGATTTGGCCTGAAAAATGGGCCATCGGTCATGCTTTCTCGGGGGAAGAGAGAAACTGAAATTCCCAGATTGCTCAAATTCGCCGTTCACTTTAAAGTTAAAAAAAAATGGAAAAAAGGGGGGGGGGAGGTTGAGGTGGTGGGGAGAGGATTGTATACATTCTGAGGCTTAACCTGATTTTCCATAAGAAATAACAGCTGCTTAATGACAGGCTGCAGAAGTTTTCTGCCCCTTCCCACCTCCCCTCCCCGAGTCCATTCTAATCCTTGGCAAGGGAGAGTTGGGTAGCCTTGAGCAACACTGCACAGACTTACTCTCAGGAGTCAGACACACACATTGGCAATTAGAGGTAATATTGGCCTAGATAGGGAACTGTTGCTTTTCTTTTTTTTTTTTCTCCGACCTGCCCCCCTCCCCTCCTGTTTTCATTATAAGCCAAAGATTGCTCTCTTATACCTTTCCAGAACAGCTGGCTAGATCCAAGGAACAGTCTCCATCCCCAAGCACTGTGCACAGAACAGGGACAGGCCAAGACCATTAACAGCACTATACCCCGTCTGGTGTTTGAACAAATCCCCTTACATCATTGGTAGAAAAGGGGTTAAGGGCAGGTGTGATGGAAATCTGGTATCTTCTGAGGATGCTGGATCAGGTTCATTTTGGGGATCTGGTGTTCTTTCAGTGGCTAAGTAGAAAGGTAAGCTGAATCCTCCAAATCTTAGGAACTACTAAAAAGGACCAATATCCCTCTGGTTAAAAGTCTGTCGTCTTCATTTATTCCCCTCATTAATGTCCTTTGCCTCTTTTTCAAGTCTATTGATATGGAGTAGTTGAGTATATTAGGTGGTATGATGGATAAAGTTTTGACCTTGGAGTCAGGACAGAGCTGAGTTCAAATCCTGCCTCAGTGACTTGCTTGTTATCTTCTCTCACCCTCAGTTTTCTCATCTGTAAAATAGGATGATGATAACAACTACTTTGTAGCATTATGGTGAGGATCAAGGGAGATCCTATTTGTAAAGTACTATATATAGATGTTATTAGTCATTCTTTTGCTGCCTCTTAGAGATGTCACGCTGTGGGTAGCCTGGATTCCATTTGCTTAGCATTGCTCTAGTCCTCGATTATGTTGATATGTATCTGAAATCTAGTTATCAGTCTGGCCAGATGACCATTCCAGACTCAGTGTCTGCTTGTTTTCTGAGAGGGTATTTAGGGGTACTTTGGTCTAGACCATTCAGCAAATGAATTTTCAATTCAGGGGTTGGAATATTCTGCAAATAAGCTTTCTTAGCCCACATTTCCAGCCAGCTTCTCTTGACCTACACCCAAAGAGCCCTTAACCTCAGAATACATGGCAGTGTTAGTGTCTTCCCACATTGCTCACCACCACCATAATTCTGCCTTTCCCTAATATCCCAGGAGAGAGCTAGATTTCAGGCCTAGAATGAATTTAATTGCTGATTTGGGTTTTAGCTAAACCTGAGAAGTGGGAGCTTGAGAATGAGACAGATTGTGGGGACCAGAATGATGCTTTTGGCACTGATATGAATTTATCCTCTTGGGGGGGGAAGGGGAGAAGAGAAGATACGACCAGTAAGGAAGAGCCTCAAGCTCTATCCCTTTGGCTCACTGTGCAAAAAAGAGGTCATATCCGGTAACATCCTAAAGCATTTTAAATCATAAGATTGTAGATTTAGAGCCCTCCATTTCCAAATGAAGAAAAAAAAAGAACCCTGGAGAGGTTTATGTGATTTGACCAAAGACACAAAGGTAGTAAGTGGCAGAGCCAGGATTCAATTTTAAATCTTGTGTCTCCAAGTTCAACACTATCTATTGTACCACCCTGCCTCCCCAAAGACACACATCATTATGCTACAGTGACAAGAGAGTCTGATTTGCGGCTAAACAACCTGGATTTGAGCCCTGGTTCTGGTACTACTTGCATGACCATGGGCAGCAAATGATCTAACTTCTCTGGTCTTCAATTTCTCATCTGCAAATGGAGGGAGTTGGTGTAGATGATGTCTAAGGGTCCTTCTAGCTCTAAACCAATAATTCTGTGATTCTACAATTCAATGATCGACCTCCTTTGAGGTTGGTGAAACACAGTCACCCACAGAAATGAGTTTCCTTGGACTACTAAATAACCACCAGGTGGATGTAACTTTCAGCTCTCACCAAACTGGGCTGAATTCCAATCTGTGACCTTGAGGTGAAAGACTCCATTTCCTATGATTGTTTCAGACATTTTGCATCCAGTCCTTTACTATACAATAGCAACAGTAAAAATCCTTCCCCTGGACTGCTCCACCCACACCCACTCTCCCAAAGGTGGCCTCTTTCTACAATATAAAAGGTCAGTAGACCGTTTTCTTATCCTATCCCTTGAAGCTGATCCAAGCACAGCATTCCCTTTGAAGTCAATGGGTATTTTACACTAGGCACAGCTGCACAAGGTTCTATGGAAAACAGGACAGGATGCTCAGTTCTTATCCAGATCCAGCCTTGTTGGGAAAATGTTATCTAGGGCATAAAGAGAGCTCTGTTTATTCAGTTATACAAAGAGACCTCACTGTAACCCCCAGGGGTACATATGATGAGACTATGTATAGCAAAAGGTGAGCTGCTGAATAAGAACCATAAAAACATGAGTTTTGTGTCTGAATCACAGTTACTTTGTGCTCAGGAGTAAGACACTTTTTTTCCTCTGATCCTGTTTCCCATTTTATAGATGGGGAAATTGAGGCTAACACTACTTACAGTACCTACTTGTGAGGAAAGTGACTTGAAAAGCCTTATAAATTCCACAGAAATGTAAAATGTCACTATCATCTCACATCTTGGTTTACTTCATCTTTAAAATGGTGAGGTAAGAACACTTTATTTACAGAACTGTTGAGAAGAATGATGCCATAAGAGGGGGAAGATATGGATAGAGAGCAGAGACATAGGTTCCAGTGGACTGCAAGCTCAATGTGAGTCAGCAGTGTGATATGGTAACCAAAAAAGCTAATGCGATATTAAGGATAGAAACTGGATTTTTTTTTCCCCTATTCGTTTAGAAAATTCCTGGGTGAGGACACTGCTCCCCACCAATGAAGGTCACCATTTTATCGGAAACTTACCTAGAGTTTAAGCAACCAGTGTATGTGCAAGTGAAGCTCAACCCCGGCCCTTCCTGGTTCTGAGGCCAGCTCTTTACCATTCTGCTTCTCTGAGAAATTATGAAACATTCAAGTCAAGAAACATTTTCAATTACTTCTATGTGCCCAGGCACTGGGTTAAGCACTAGGGAGACAAAGAAAGGCAAAAGACAGACCCTGCCCTCAAGGAGTCCAATGAGAGAGACAACATGTAAACAGCCATATACAAAAAAGCTAGATACAGGATAACCTGGAGACAATCAACAGAGGGAAGGCACCGGTCTGGCTGTCTGTGCTCTGCCCTGGTCAGACCACATCTGCAATATTGTTTCCACTTTGGGATGCCACATTTTAAGAAAGACATAATCCAGCTGGAGTATGTCTAAAGGTCTAGTAAGATGAGGGGACTCAAAATCATGCTGATGATTGGTTGAAGAAACTGGGAATATTTAGCCTGGAGCCAAGAAGATTTGGGCTAAAATATGTGAAGAATTAGGCTTAATATATGCCTAGGAGGCAGAACTAAGATCAATGGATGAGAGCTATGGGGCAATTCTATATTGACTGAACACATGAAGAAATCTAGTAACTTACTAGATACTATCCTTAGCATAGTACTTGGAACTTAATAAATAAATATAATAAATAAATAAATGCTTATTGACTGACTCTTCAAAACTTTTTTTGAGTCGTTTTTCAGTTGCATCCAACACTTTGTAACACCATTTGGGGTTTTCTTGGCAAAGATACTGGAGTGGTTTGTCATTTCCTCCTCCAGTTCATTTTACAGATGAAGAAACTAAGGCAAACAAGGTTAAGTGACTTGCCCAGGGTCACACAGATAATAAGTGTCTGAGACTAGATTTGAGCTAGTCTTCCTGACTCTAGACCTGGTCTTCTAGAGCCACCTAGCACCAAAACTAGAATAGTCTATTTCAAGCTATGATGAGTTCCCTATCCCTGGAGTTATGCAAGCTGAGTATATAGGGATGTCACTGATAAGATTTATGATTTGAGTAGGAGTTGGATTAGATAACTTTTGGGATCCTTCCAAGTCTGAAATTCTACAACAAGAGATGAGACCAGAAAAACACCATGGTATTATAGACCTGAAGAAACCATCTAGTCCAGCCCCTCATTTTACAGAGGAGAAAATTAAGATCTGATGACATTAAGTGACTTTCGGTATGGGATTAAGTGACAGTATGGGACTAGAGGCGCGATCTGAACCCAGGACCGCTGACTCCAGAGTCTGTTTTCTACTCTACAAAGAGTGCACCTAGGGGCAGAGGCAAAACCTGATGTGGTACCTTCATCATGTAAATCAACCTGTATACAGTCCTTTGAGTAGACTGGGGTAGGACTTTCTCTTTCTCTCTCTCTCTCTCTCTCTCTCTCTCTCTCTCTCTCTCTCTCTCTCTCTCTCTCTCTCACTCTCCCCTTCTCTCTCTCTCAGTGACTTTAGGTCATCTAGTCTAACCCTCTCATTTATACAGATAATAAACCAAGGTATCAAGAGGTAATACCTTCCATTTATCACTATTTCACTTTGCTGGAATACACAGATCCTTCATGTTTATCTCTTTGGATCCTTATATCACAAACCCAGGGAGGTTACATGTTATCACATGTAAAGAAACTGAGGCTACAAGTTATAGAAGTAGCATAGAGCATTAGAGAAAGGACCTTGGTGACCAACCAGCTAATTTAACTCCATCATTTTTACAGAAGGACCCAGAGAGGCTAAGTGATAGGACTGGAAATCAGATTCCTCAGATCATAGCTTCACAGATTGAAAGCTTGACAGGATCTTGGTGATCATCTAGGTGAAATCGCCCCGGTTTTACAAATGAGAATACGAAGGTCCCTTAAATCCTTACCCAAAGTCATACAGGTAGTAAGTACTGAAGTCAAGCTTCGAACCTGGCTCCTCTGACCTGACACTAGATTCTCTGACTTCAAATCCAAGTGCCTTTCCACTATGCCTTCTTGCCAAACTGGTATGTGTTAGAGAAGCTCTCCTTTGGATAACTACTTTAAAAAACAACCAAAAACAAAAAATTCCGAGACTTTCGGTGTCTGAATGACTGGCTGGCTGTACACCAGTGGAGACTATGGGCGTGTTGGCAACAATGGAGAGGGCTTTTTCCAATACCTTTATTTCCTGGCCTGGTGCAGCATGTCTCTTTATAGCTGTCATGTTCTACATTTTATGTGGGTACATTTCAGCGGCAAACAGACAAATTTTCTGGTTTCAAATCCCTTAAGATCTTGCTAGATAAAAGAACAAGCATCTCCTGATTTTGTGCATCGAGACAAGGCTTTGTGTTCCCTTTCTCTGTCAATTTACCACCACTCTACAGTTACCAGCAGGATTTTATTCATGTTAGGGGTTCTCTACCTTTTCTTGTCATGCTCTCCTTGGGCAATCTGGTGAAGCCCATGGAGCCTTTCTCAGAATAATGTTAAATGAATAAAATAAAATACATAGAATTATAAGGGAAGCCAATTCTACTAAAATAGTTACATATTAGTTATTATATATAACAGTTAAATATATTTATAGTTATAATATGTAATTGTTTCACACATACACACACACACACACACATTTTAATGAGTTTGTGGATCCCAGATTGAGAACCCTTGATTAAGTTGTGGAAAGTTTGCTTGTCCCTTTCATTTTACTTAGGCAAGTCCTTTAAGAAGTAAAGTTAGGATCTTTTCTCTCTCTCTTTTTTTTTTTTGCTTGTGTTGTTGTTGTTTTGCTTTTTGGAGGAGGGAAGGCAGTGCAATTGGAGTTAAGTGACTTGCCCAAGGTCACAGGGCTAGTAAGTGTTAAGTGTCTGGATCTGCATTTGAACTCAGGCCCTCCTGACTAGTACTCTATTCCCTGCACCACCTAGCTGCCCCGGGATCTTTTCTCTTTATATATGTCCCCAGAGCCTGGCACGTAGTAAGTAGGTGTTTCTTGAATTGATTTGAACTGAATGTCTTAAGAAGAAGACATCACCTCTGATCTCTATCATCTGAATTGTTTAGGGGAAGGATGCAAAGGGTTTACGAGGATAATCAGTTGGCAATTTCTGGAATAAAAATCTTTTTCTTTCAGTCCCCCATTTCACAGCCTTTCTCTTCCCTCCCAAGCCTTCCCCTCACACATGCACTCATTGTAGCTTAAAGGGCAGAGGGGTCAGAATCAGCAAACTGCAGAGCCAAAGGACCATGGAAAGCAGCAAGTCTTGTGTTTCAGTAATAAGGGCTCTCTTTCTCCCCTTGTATTCACTCAGATTTCATGAGTTAAGAGAACTGTCAACTGCTGTTTTCATTGTATAGGGTTCACAGGGAAGTTGGATAGAGGGCAAAGCTTTTTCAAAGGCAGCAGAATGGAAGTCCTGACTAGCCCCAATGGAGGTCCCCCATCCTAGTTGCTATAGGGACACTTCTGCTGTGTAGAGAAGGGAAAATGCAAAGAGGCCAACCCAGTGGGTGTTTCTGTGACTGCATCCCTGGGAGGGGGGATAAGCTGCTGATGAAAAAACACTGCCATTGGTTCTTGGACTGGCCAACAGCTGTGCCAGGCTAAGACCTCCATTTCTACCAGCCTATCCCTGCCCCTTACCAGAGGTGGGACACATGGAGCCAGGCACACTCAGCCAGAAAGTAAGCATTGGCAGCTTTAAAAAGAATCCCCTTCAAGGAGTACCAAGCCTTCCATTGTTTCAGCCCTGAGAAGCAGCAGGTGGGAACCATGACCTGATTTCAAAGAGAGATTTTTGCCTTCATTGTTTGTCTTGCCCTCTGAGAACACTTGGCAATAACATTCCTTTCCTGGCTGGTTCTTTTTGCAAACAACAAACATTGTTTTCTTTCCCCTGTTTACCTAAAAAGGCTTCAAGAAGCAAGATACAACATGCCAAGGCTTTCTTTCTAGCTGTATTCTGAATCCTAAGCAATGCTTACCCTGTACCTCCGTTCCCGCACTCCTAAATAACCCATAACTTCTATTCTGCCTACCTGTGGGAGTGGCCTCTACTAGCATTTGGACAGTGGTAAACAGGCTTGCTTCACTGGAGCAGAGAGCTTGATCTGAGAAGTAGGAGAAGAGGTTAGGTGTGGACAAATTGTAAGAGAGGCTTGAACACTTTGTAGATTTCTGAGATGGGGGGAAAAAATGACCAAAATAAGCTCAAGAAAGACTTTGTTGTGTGTAAAGTAAATTGAAGGGGAAAAGAGATTTGCTAAGGAATTTTTATACTCATAAAGGCACAAGATGGCTAGGATTTATAGTAGAATAATTACTATAGAAAGGAAGCAAATGGGGCAGATATTAAAAATATTCCTACAACAAACATAGAGCATCAACCATATGCTGGGCGCTATAAAAGTTTTAGGATTTAGAACCTTGGGATAAACTGTCCACCATGATAACTTGCTGTCCCAGGCTACAAAGGAGCCAAAAGGGTTCTCGTGTTACTAGTGATCATTGTTCATCTGTTCATTTAGCCAGCATTTAATAAGCACCAATTATGTACTGAAATGAAAAACAGTCCCAGACCACAAAGCTTACACTCTAATGGTGGTCAATGAGTATACTAGATTTTTACAGATAAATATAAAAGTTACTTTCAGGAGGGCTAGAGCGGTAATTATGGTCATCAGACAAAGTTCTCCATAAGAGGTGGTACTTGAGTTGAGCCTTGATGGAAACCAAAGATTCTAATAGGACAAGGTGAGGAGGGAACACATTCTAATAGTAAGTTCCTGACGTAAGGGACAGATTGCAAATGTACAGAGGTAGAAAAGGAACAATTTGACTAGAATTTAGATTATGTGTCACGGAGTAGAATGAAAAATAAGACTAACTGGAGCCTCCAGTCTGTGATTTGCCTTAAATATCAGGGGGGAATAAAGCTTGTATTTGATCTCAGGGAGCTATTGAAGATAGTTACTTTGTACATACAAAGGATTTCACTTTGCATCAGCTCATGTAACTCTTTTCAGGTTTTTTTTCTGAGAACATCTTGCTCATCATTGCTTATTATCACAATAGTATTCCATCACATTCATATACTACAACTTGTTCAGACATTCCCCAACTGATGGGCATCCCATCAACTTCCAGTTCTTTGTCACCATAAAAAGAGCTGCTATAAATATTTTTGTACATATATGCCTTTTTTTCTTTGATCTCTTTGGGATACAGACCTAGCAGTGGTATTACTGGATCAAAGACTAAGTAGAACTTTATAGTCTTTTAGACATAATTCCAAATTGCTCTCCAGAATGTTTGGATCAGTTCACAATTCCACCAACAATGCAATTATGTCTCATTTTTTTCTACATCCCTTCTAGCATTTGTCTAAATGATCCAATCTGGCTATAATATAGACTATCTATAGGGAAATGGAATCAAGAGGAGCAATTCTAGCCCTCATCTCCAAATCATCCATATCCTCCACTTTGCCCACTTTGTGGGAAAAGGCTAATAGGTGAGAAGGCACAGAAGGTGTAATATTCTAACAGGAACATGGAAAAGGAAATAAAAGTCTAATTCATGGAGGATCTTGAAGATCAATATAAGGAGTTTAGGCTGTCTTCAATATGTAGTAGGGAACAATCAAAGGTCTTTTAGCAGGGGACTAACATGCTAGAAGTTATGCTTTAGAATGATTAATTTGGCAGTGGTACCTAGGAAGGACTGAAATTAGTGGGGTAAATGTTTAGGAAACTATTGCAGTTGTCCAAGAAAAAAAATGAGGGCCTAAAATAAAGTAGAATTTCTAGGAAGGTTTGGCTAGATGTGAGAAACATTGTGGAGTTAAAATTGACAGATTTTAGTGACTGACAGGTTACAGAGGGTAAGTGAAATAATAAAAAGCTAGAATTTACATAGTGCTTTAAAGTTTTTGCAGATTGATTTACTTCTCAAGAGCTATAATTATCCCACCTTACAGATAAGGAAACTGAGGATGAGAGAGGTCCAATGACTTGCCCAGGGTCACACAACCAGTGTCTTTGTTCAAACTCAGGTCTTCCTGACTTCACGTCCAGCACTTTATCCATTTTGCCACTTAGGATAAGAGACGAATAAGAGGTGCCAAACTTTTGGGAGTGCCTCTGACAGAAACAGGGGAATCAGAATAAGCTGGTGAGGAAAGAAAGAAAATAAGAGTGAGTTTGAAGTCCCAGCTAGATATCGAGGCAGAGATGGCCTAGCAAGTAATTAGAAATAGACTACTGGAACTCAAGGGAGAAAACAGAACTAAAGATAAAAGTTTGGGAGTCATTCACATAGAGAAGAGTTGAAGCCCTGTGAGTAGATAATATCTCTAAGAAAGATTATAGAAAAACGAGAACAATGCCTCATGGGACATTGACATTTAAAGGGGCAGGAGGACAAAGAGAGAGAGAGGTAAGAAGAGAACCCTTCCCCTCCTACTTCCTGTTGGGTAAGAAGAAATTCTGTGTGTGTGTGTGTGTGTGTATGTTTATCCTTCCCTCTTTGAACCAGTTCTGATGAGAATGAAGTTCAAGCATTGCCCACTCCCCTCTACCCATTTTCTTTTCCATTATAACTCTTTCTTGCATGCCTCTTTTATGTGAGGCAACTCTCACCATTCTTCCTCCCCCCTTCTCCCAGTGCATCCTTCTTTCTCACTCTTCCATTTTTCCTTTGAGATCATCCCAACTAGACTCACACCCATATCTTCTGTCTAAGGAAGACTTCTTCTGGCTACCCTAATGATGATAAAGTTCTTCCTGTATAGGAAGGTAAATAATTTAATCTTACTGAGTCTCTTTTGATTTCTCATTCATGTTTACCTTTTTGTGCTTCTCTTGAGACTTGTGTTTGAATGTCAAATTTTCTATTCAGCCTGGTCTTTTCATCAGAAACCCTTGAAAGTTCTCTATTTCTTTAAATATCCACACCCACCTCCATTCCCCCAATACAAGCTCTAGGATTATATTTAGTTTTGCTAGGCAGATTATTCTTGGTTGTGATCCTAGTTCCTTTGCCTTCTGGAATATCATATTCCAAACTCTCCAGTCCTTTACATGAAAGCTACTAAATCTTTGTGTGACTCCATGGTATTTGAATTTATTTCTGGCTGCTTGTAATATTTCCTCTTTACCTGGTAGTTCTGGAATTTAGTTATAATATTCCTGGGAGGTTTCATTTTGAGATCTCTTTCAGAAGGTGATTGGTGAATTTTTTCAATTTCTACTTTGCCCTCTGCTTCTCAGATATCTGAACAGTTTCCTTGATAATTTTTGAAATATAATATCTAGGCTCTTTTTTTTAATCATGGCTATCAGGTAGTCTAGTAATTCCTAAATGAGCTCTACTCAATCCATTTCCGGTTCAGTTGTTTTTCTAATGAGATATTTCACATTTTATTTTATATTGTCATTCTTTTGACTTTGTTTTATTGTTTCTTGATGTCCCATGGAGTCATTAATTTCCACTTACCCAATTCTAAATTTTTTTCTTGTTAATTTGTTTATTTTTAGTTTTCAGCATTCATTTCCACAAGATTTTGAGTTACAAATTTTTCTCCCTGTCTTTCCCTTACCCCCCCACTCCAAAATAGCAATCCTGCTGAATACCCCTTCCCCCAATTTGCTCTCTCTTATATCCTCCCCTATTCCCCCTCTGACTTTCTAGTAGGGCAAGATGTATTTCTATACCCCGGTGCCTGCATATCTTACTTCCTAGTTGCATGTAAAAAAAATTTGTTTTTTAACATTTGTTTTTAAAACTTTGATTTCCAGATTCTTTCCCTTCTTCCCTCATCACCCACCCCTACTGGGAAGATAAGCGATTCAATATAGGTTGTACATGTATAGTTATGCAAAACATTTTCATAGTAGATACATTGTGAAAGAAAAAGTATATTCCCCTTCATA
>CM053582.1:443549968-443560855 GCA_028627135.1 Pseudochirops cupreus
AATCTGCCCTCCCTTCTATTATCCCTGTCTCTTATCCCCTTTCCCCCTACTTTCCTGTAAGGTAAGATAACCAATTGAGTGTGTATGTTACTCCCTTCTTAAGCCAAATTCAATGAGAGTAAAGTTGACCCATTCCCTTTTGCCTTCCTGTTCTTCCCCTCCATTGTAACAGTTTTCTCTTGCCTTTTTATATATCCCTCCCTGTCTCCTTCTCTCATTATATTCCTCTCTCACCTCTTGATTTTATTTTTTAGATATCATCCTTTCCTATTCAACTGATCCTGTGCCCTCTGTCTATGTATACATGCACACATATACACAGACATTCACATATGTATTTATACACACATACACCCTCCTATATAAACATACATATGTATGTATACATATATTTACATATATATATTTCCTTCAACTATCCTCATACCGAGAAAAGTCTCATGAGTTACAATTATCATTTTTTCCACGCAGGAATGTAAATGGTTCAACTTTAACAAGTTCCTTATGATTTCTTTTTCCTGCGTATCTCCTCATGCTTCTCTTGCTTCTTGTATTTGAAAGTTAAATTTTCTGTTCAGCTTTGGTTTTTTCATCAAGAATGCTTGAAAGTCCTCCACCTCATTGAATGACTATATTTTCCCCTGAAACATTATACTCAGATTTTCTGGGTAGGTGATTTTTAGTTTCAATCCTAGTTCCTTTGACCTCCAGAATATCATATTCCAAACCCTCCAATCCCTTAATGTAGAAGCTGCTAGATCTTATGCTATCCAGAATGTGTTTCCATAGTATTCAAGTTGTTTTCTCTTGGCTGCTTGTAATATTTTCTCCTTGACTTGGGAACTCTGGAATTTGGCTATAATCTTCCTAGGAGTTTTCTTTTTGGGATCTTTTTCAAGAAGTGATCAGTGAATTCTTTCAATGTCTATTTTCCCCTCTGGTTCTAGAATATCAGGGCAATTTTCCTTGAGAATTTCTTGAAGGATGATTTCTAGGTTCTTTTTTTTATCATGGCTTTCAACTAGTCTAGTAATTTTTAAATTGTCTCTGCTGGACCTGTTTTCCAGGTTAGTGGTTTTTCCTATGAGACATTTCACATTGCCTTCTACTTTTTCATTTGTTTGGATCTGTTTTATAGTATTTTGGTTTCTCATAAAGTCATTAGCTTCCATTTGCTCCACTCTAATTTTGAAAGAATTATTTTCTTCAGTGAGTTTTTGAAATTCCTTTTCCATCTGGGCAATTTGACTTTTTAAAGCATTTTTTTTCCTCATTGGCTTTTTGGGCCTCTTGTGCCATTTGAGTTAGTCTATTTTTTAAGGTGTTATTTTCTTCGGTATTTTTGGGGGGTCTCCTTTAGCAGGCTGTTGACTCACTTTTGATGATTTTCTTGCATCATTCTCATTTCTCTTCCCAAGTTTTCCTCCACTTCTTTTACTTGATTTTCAAAATCCTTCTTGAGCTCCTCCATGGCTTGTAATCAGCTTATATTTTTCTTGGAAGCTTTTTATGCAGGAGTTCTGACTTCATTGTCTTCCTCACATTTCATGCTTTGAGCCACTTTGTCCCCAAAAAAGGATTCTATGGGCTGATAGTGCCTCCTTTGCTTGCTCATCTTGCCAGCCAATTACTTGACTTTTGAGCTCTTTGCCATGGTAGAATTCTGCTTCCCGGGTGAAGAGCTTTGCCCCAAATTGCTGGGGTTTTGGCATCTGCCAGAGCTATTAGGAGGGTGCCTGCTCTACAGCCCCCACAAGCTCTGGCACACTGGCCACACACCCCAGGACCACCCCCCAAGACTGCAATCCAGATCCAAGCAGGTTAAAGCAAGAGCAATTACACTCTGAATGATCACTTGGTCCTCTACGAACTGCAGGCCAGGAGCTCCAGAGGCAACCATGCAGCAGCTGTCATGCCCCTGCCACCTCTCACCCCAGGGGGCCAGGGGCTGGATCACGCTCTTCAGTCACCCAGTTCCAGTAGAGACCCATACTGACCTTTTATTTTCTCTTTGGTGTTTATGGATTGAAAAGTCAGGAAACCACCATAGCTGCTAGTAATTTACTCTCCTGAAGTTTGCTCCAGCCACTGCTGGTTGGAGCCACTTTGGGGCTGAAACCACTTGGCTCACTGAGATTGCATTTGGCTCCCAGCACACTGCGATAGGCCCTTCCTTTCAGCCTGCCAGGTTGCCTTCAGTGGGAGGTTTGTTTCTCTCTGTCACTTTGTAGGTTCTATAGCTCTAAAATTTGTTTAGAGGATTATTTTACAAGTATTGGAGGTGGTCGTGGGGGGAGCTCATGGAATTTCCTGCTTCTACTCCACCATCTTGGCCCCGCCTCCCCCTCCCCATTCTAATTTTTAAGGAGCTATTTTCTTCAGTAAGGTTTTGGCCAATTGGCCATTTGACTAATTCTGACTTTAAAAATTTTATTTTCTTTAGTAATTTTTTATGCCTCTTTTACTAAACTGGCAACATTTTTTTCATTATTTTCTTGCATACCTCTCCTTTCTTTTCCCAATTTTTCCCCTACTATTCATATTTATTTAAGAAAAATTTTTGTTCTCTTTTTTAACATCTTTCTTTAGTTCAGTGGTTCTCAACCTGTGGGTCGTGACCCCTTTGGGGGTCGCCCAAGACCATCAGAAAACACATATTTCCAGTGATCTTAGGAACCGAGACATCACTCCTCTGTCTCCAGGTGGGTCCACCCACATGCAGATACGCCCACATACAAGTATCAAAGGGTTGCAGCATTGGGAAGGTTGAGAACCACTGCTTTAGCTCTTCTGGGAATTCTTTTTGGCTTGTGTCCAATCTGTATTTTTCTTTAAGGCCTTGCTTGTAGATGTTTTCATATTATTGCCTTCTTTTGAGTTTGTGTCTTAATCTTCACTGTCACCATAGTAGCTTTTTATGATGAGAATCTTTTTTATTGTTGTTGTTTGCTCGTTTTTCTACCCCATTTCTTGACTTTGTACTTTATGTTAGAATTGGATTTTGCTCACCTCTCAGGGTAGAGGCAGGGGATGTCTGGCTTGAGCTTCTACCTTTATGTCCTGCTGTTTTCATAGCTAAGTCTGGGGGCCCATAAGTTTTCAATACTTCCAAGGCAGTGTGATCTAGGGAGAGTTCTGATTATTATCCTTCTGGTCTTCACTATGCTCTTTACCTACAAAGGGTCCCAACTCCTTCATAACCACAGCTGTTCTCCTGACTTATATCCACATAAGGCTCCTGGTCTTATGACTATAATTGCTCCTCTCTGCACTGAAATTATGACCTGGAACTCTGTGATAGTCCAGGGAGCTGCCAAATGGTGCCTAATCCTATACCCAGAACTGGCATAGGGATCCCCAGGAATCTCTTTCCAATTAGGGGCTCTGTCTCTATCCATCCTTAGGTACTGTGCGTACCCATTGCCATGAGCAATGATGTGGCTGTCTCCAAGGCACATGGCTAGTGCCACTTCTGCTGTGCTGTGTCTCCCACTCAGCCCCCATACTAAGTGTCTGCAGACTTCTCTTTATGTCCTGCTAAGCTTCCTTGAACTGGATAAATGACTCACTGTGACTTTTTTTGTTGGTCATCTTACTCAGAATTCAGTTTGATGCACTTTTTAAAGTTGTTTAGAGAGGTATGATGGGAGAGTTCAGCACAAATTCTCACTTCACTCTATCATCTTGGCTTCACCTTAATGTTAAGTAATTTGGATAAAAATTTCTCTAAAATGTATTTACCATTTCTCTATTTTCTTAAATAAAACATACTAAACATAGTTGAAATATTTCTTAATGACTACTCTGAATATCAATTATATTGTGCTGTAAAACAGCAATGCTAGAGCCTAAATGGCCCTATACCAGTGGTTATCAATCTTCCTAATGCTATGACCCTTTAATACTCGTATGTAGGCGTATGTGCATGTGGGCAGACCCGCCTGGAGATAGATAGAGGAGCAGTGTCTCAGTTCCTAAGACCATCGGAAATATGTGTTTTCCGATGGTCTTAGGCAACCCCTGTGACCCCTGTGAAAGGGTCATTCTCAAGAACTGCTGCTCTAGACTCTTGCAATCTTAAAAATCTTTTCTCTACTTTTACTATATTTTCTTCTGCATGTTTTTCTTGGTTGTCTGCTATCATTTCTCACTGCAGACACTGTGTCTGCCTATAGCAGGCTGCCCATCAATCCCCATGGTCTTGCTATTATGACTGGATAAGGAAGGGACACAGTGAAATCATCCTATGACCGCATAAGTATGTTAGTCAGTGCAGAATGATGGCAAGACCACCTGCTTCCTTCATAAAATCAAACAAGGACATCTTGTCCCCTTTATGTTGCTATTCCACTGCTGACCATAAGAAACTGTGACCCTCCAACTCCTATACAGACCTTGACCTCCACTTAAATTTTTTTTTAATTCTTTCATTGTTTATTCAGCCAGGTGGTACATAGAGGGCTGGGCCAGGAATGAGAAAAACCTAAGTTTAAATCTTTGCTCAGATACTTACTAATTGTGTGACCTTAGTCAAATCATTTAACCTCTCTCTGCCTCAGTTTCCTCAGCTGTAAAATGGAAAAGAGAGAAACAGAGGCAGAGAGACAAAGAGAGACAGAGGCAGAAAAGTAGAGAGAAGAGCATTTGGGGAATTGAGTAATTGTGAAGAGTGGGTATGATGATAATAGTAATAATAGGCAACATTATTATATTGCTTAAGGTTCGTAAAGCACTTCTGATTTATAATCCTATTCAATCCTCATAACAAATGTTATTCATTTAGCCTCATTTTTCTAGATATAACTTCTCCAAGTGATTCAATGTCTGAGGCAAGATTTGAACTCAGGTCTACTTGACTCCAAGCCCAATGCTATATCCTACTGTGCTATCCTGCCTCCTTGGTAGAATATTAAAGATTAAGCATGAGCAAGGATGGGTGTTAGAGTAAGGACCCTCAGAGCTGATTGCATGTATAAAACAAATGAGTGAGAAGAACGGCATTCAAAATCAGACCCTCAATGCCAGTTCTATGTTAGAGGAAGTGAGTGAGCTTCGAGTTTTAGGTATTCAAGGACAGCGGGTTCTAGGGCACGAATGCCTTGCTGTTAGATGGCCAAATGGGGTACCCCTCTGGGTCTTCAGGCCAATTTCTAATAGAGCAATTCTAACAGTTGGAGATAATGATGACAAAGCCCTGTCAGATAGGCAAGATCTGCTAGGTATGGTTCTGAGCCCCCTAAAGACTCTACATTTGTAAAGAGCAATTGGGGGAATGAATGCTTTGTTAGGACAGAGTGTATCTCGTGGCAAGTAGCAAAGTGCATATGAGTGGCTTTATGTCATAGACATATTGCCTGGGCTCCTAAGCCCCTGTTGCTCATCTTCTTCACCTGAATGCCTGCCAGACGGTCGCCTAGACCCCTGACCCTGGTTCTTGATAACTGCTTCCCCACAACATTCTCAACTTTGCAGACTTCTTGGGTCTTGAGCCTTGCTGGGTTTATGGCTTCTTCTGCCGCTAACTACTTTGTCCAGCTGTTCGTAATCTTTTACCCAACTCTGACCTGTGACTCATTCTGCACTAACAGGCTCAGCTGACCCTCAGCCAGTTTTTTACTCAACATTTCCCATACTTGTCCACTGTGGCTTTCACTGATAGCCGCCCACGGAGAGGCAGATTTCAGATTGATGTAAAGAAAAATATCTAAGGACTAGAGCTACTGAGAAACATAACGTGTTCTCCGCTGGAGATCTTCAGGCAGAGGCGGGCTGACGGCTCGTCGGTCAGAGAATTCATCTTCAGGCAGAGGCCGGATTAGGTGATTTCTAAGGTTTCCTGCAATGCTCAAGTCCTCTGGCCCATCAGTACACGTTTCTGGTTTTGCCTGCATTTTCCACTCACCTGTGTCACACACCCCACCCCGCGCTCCCCCCCTCCCTGCTTTTCTGTTGACATTTAAAAAGAAATCATTTCACCTGCTGGAGGGAACATTGCCCAGTGAGTTTGTTGCTTCTTTCAGAATACCCCTAGTCAGGGCTGCTCAGAGGTTTGCCATTATCTCACTAACAGCATTCCAATCCTTTCACGTGCTCTCCTTCACCATCAGGAAACATAAAGGAAAGAGAGAAGCACTCTAAACAAAACCATGCAATCCTTCTAGACACTCCCCCTTCTCTCCTTTCCCCAACCTCCTCCCCCCCACTTTTCCCCACATGCTATGGTTCCTGTCCTGAAGCCCAGTCCCATCAGTATGTGAAGTTTACCTTGGCCCAGGGACATCTGAAAATTCCATAGTCCATACACAGCTGTGGTGCATGCATATGATCTGCACAGGCCTCGGTTTTGCATATGGCAGACTGCCCTGCCATGGGACAAGGAGGAACATCAGTGTGGTATTTGGCCAAGAGGGGATGGAAGAAGAGAAGAGGGTAATTGGAATAGCATTTTATGGTTTGACATCTCTGTAGTCACAAGATCCTGGTCTTGTGTTTCTGTCCCACCTCTAGTCTACAATTGCTTATATTATTTTCCTCCAGTGGTTAGATGCAATAATACCTGTGTAACCTCCTTAACCAATTCTGAGAGCTCATTTGAGCTGTGCAAAAGCCTTGCCAACTTCTTTTCTCTTGAAGTTGCTGAAATAGAGGGAAATCCTCCAAAAGCCAGATTGGTTCTTATGCTAGAATAAATGAAGGGAGCATACAGTATGAGACTGAAAAACAGGATTATTTTAATATAAATAAAATCCTAATCAAATTTAAATGTATATGCCCAATAGCTATATTTCAGTGAATCTATGATCTTATCCATGTGTATTCCCACCTTCTGTATAGATGATAACCCATCTAGACCTACTCATCCTATTCAGTTCTTGTCCAAGTTCTCCCATGGATGCTCTACAAACCCACACAATAGGCTGAAAGTCTTCCTCTAGATTCCTCACCTTTTTTGGGTCATGGATCCCTCGGTTAGTCTGGCAAAACCCATAGACCCCTTCTCAGATTACAGAAAACAAACCTCAGAGACCACAGTCTTATCAGAAAGGATCAATATTCCCTATGTAAACAGACAGAGCAAACCTCACTGATCAGGAATTATGGAAGAGGAACTGGAATCTAACTTGCCCTCCTAGCTCTATTGAATGGTCACCTCATATTGCTATTTGCTAAACATTTTAGTCAGTAACAAAACTTAGAAGGTTAGTTTTCCTTAAGCTGATCAACTATGCTGGTTATGAATGGGAAGGAAACAGAGGTTATATGGAGTGAGGAGGCGAGACCCATGACTTGCCATTTCAGGGCGCAAAGTGCCAAGCTCTGTAGGGTGGATGACCCATTCCTTGTGACTTTTTTCATGATTTAACTCCTGTCTGAAGATGGGCACTGGTATCAGTTGAGAGTTAGATGGAGTAACACAGGATAAAGGCCTCCCTTCACCTAAGGCCAGTATAAAATGAGAATTCAGATGAAAAAGGGAACACAGAGGGACTAAAGATCACTTGTTTTTTAGACCATCTATACATTTTTCACTTGAATGTTAGAACCCTTAATGTGATATCCTTGTTCAATAGTAATGAGTCAACTAATAGGAAGTTGAATCTTATCAATCTTGTCATTCTCACTATAAATGGGACCAGAAGAAAGAAGTCACAGATAAATGGAAGGCTGCTGTAATGGTAATTAATTTAAATTTGAAGACCCCTTTTTGTTATGTCAAGTAAGCAAGTACTTAGCCCTTAGTAACTAAGGTGTGAACTCTGTCTCCTGTTGTTGACATAACAGGAAGGGTTTGGCTGAAACAGGAAGCCAGTGTGTGTGTGTGTGTGTGTGTGTGTGTGTGTGTGTGTATAAGAAGAGGCCCAGAGAGAGACAGTCAGAATCAAGAATTTTCCTCCTGGTGGAGGAAGCAGATTTTTCCCAGCTGGAAGCTGGGCTGCTATTTGCTGGACTGAGAACTGAGTTGGAGTTTTCTTGAGACAAGAATCTGGTGAAGGCTGAAGTTGCTCCTGAGAAGGCTGCCTGGAAGGCTGAGGTTTCTTCTGGGTCCTAAGGCCAGCTGAACTGCTGAAGGACTGAAGAAGCATGACCAGGATAAGACTTTGTTTGTTTATAGCTTGGTTGATCCTTGAGTTCCCAGCAACAGAAGTCCTGAAGGTTTTGAGATGTACTGGACCCTATGAACTTCAGCATGTAACAAGAACTGCCCGGACGACTGGATGGGAACCTGGGAGCTGTCTGCCTCTGAATCCAGGTGACTGTTTTGTGGATTCAGGTAGGAACTGGGACCATGGAAGGGGATCCAGGGAATCTGAGAGACCACCCCAACTCAAGATGAAGGAAAGGCTTCTCCTTGGATATTGAACTTGTGATGAAATTGAAGTTTACTAGATACCGAGGGGTGGAGGGTTTGTGTAATTTTCTAATGATTGTATTTAGTGATTAATGATACTTAATGACTGATTGCTAGATAAGTGACTGATTAAGTTAACCTATGATAACCCCATAAGTGGAAGACAGACTTGTATTGTGAAATGATTGAATGATTAAGTAAGAAGGCTAACCTGTTTACCGATACCAGATGATTATTCTTTTGTTCTTTATTCTAAACATTGTGACCACTTTGATGAAAACTGTGTGGCCATTCTAATGTTAAGCTGTTGTGAACACTATATTGGGATTTTCTGTGATAAGATGTAATGTTGTGAATATTATGTTGTGATTTGTTGTGAACATTTGCCTTGATTTGTTATGGAATAAATGGAGTGTTCACTATACTGTATAATCAGAACCTTAAAAGCTGTTTACAGTAGCATTCTTTTGGGAAGCTGCTTGTGCATGACATTACAGCTGCCTCTCAGGTTCTGAGAAGCAAAGAAAGGAGTTGTTAGAGTTGGTATTATCATATTCCTGAAGACTTCAATTCAAAAGTAGAAGTACATGAGATTGGTGAAAAACACATTGGAAAGGATATATCTAAAGAAGAAAGAATACACAAGGCTTCCAAACTACACAGAAACCTCACAATTTTACATCATGAATATGTCTTCTGATAAAAGAGTCATTGGATAGGATAAACACCAAATAACATCACAGAAAAAATTATTGTATTTTGAAAAAAAAAAAGGCTTGAAGGAGTTATCTCTAAATCTGATATCTGTGTATAGTAAGACCATCAACTTAACAGAGCAGAGATCAAAATTACCAAAAATCGAGAAAAAGAAGAATGAGACAACAATATGGCACACAGTTAATTCAATCCTGCACTATCTAAACAAATCATTGATCATGAAAAATGACTAATGAACAACAGAAGTGACGTCAACATTGATTATAATAATTTTACACTGCAGTTTAACTGATAAAAATAAATTCCTATAACAAGGAGACTAAAAGAACTTTTAAAAGTGCCTCAGGCAGTAAACAATCAATCATTTATTTGCTAAGCAGGGATATAGAGAGGCCAAACTTGTTTGTTAAACCTTACAAAGAAAGATGATTAATGATTTGTTCAGTATTACCTCTCAAGGCAGAGAGAAGTAGTGGAGGGTAGAATCAGTTTGAAAAAAGCTTGGCAAGATCCCCAACTAAGCAAAGTTATTCTGAGGATGTTGAAGGGAGACCAAAAATAGGAAAAGCAAGAAATATATGCATTTTATTGATAAATGAATATCTATTCACTTAAATACACTAATATTTCTTCTTTATAACTGAGAAGGAACAGCTAGAAAACACTTATACTAATTGTAAAAGATTTTTATTTGTATGACCATTGACAATTCTGATTGAGTGTATCAATCCAAAACATAAATAGTTGATGTCATAGAACTTGCTTTAGTAGGAAAATAAAGCTAATGTTTAAAAATGATTATATTTTTAAAGGACACGAGCAATAATGATAATATCTGTTTAGCCTAAGGTTTTGTAAGCATTTAGGAAAACTGAAATTTTATTTCCCAAATCATCTTTTACAGACTAAAATTATAGACATGTATAATCTTCTAAGCCAGGGATAAGTCTAATAAATGCTTTGTGTTGTATAAAGATGTAAAAGGCAAAAATTAGGAATGGAATTGAATATGTCGTACTTGATGAGGTATACTTTTTAGTTTGTTGGAATTTTGGCTTATTTTCTTAGATATCAAAATGTCAGATTATTTTTTGCTAAAAAAAGTACATTCTAGTGTGTTCGGGGCATATCTTATAGTATTTTAACATTAGAATGGAATTCTAATACTTGACATTTTTTATTTTTACTTTTTACTTATGTCTCCTTTGCCTAATCTCATTCTATTCTTCAGCTAACAGTTAGCCATTACTTTACTTTTTCCAAATACTAGATTGATAAAGGTTTTCTTTTTTTTTTCCTTTCTTTTTTTATTTGAACAGTTCAACTTTCAGGGTTTAAAAAAAAAAGAATGTGTGTGTGTGTGTGTGTGTGTGTGTGTAAAGATATACATTAAAAAGGAATGTATACAGTATGTTAGGGGAGATGCATGGGAAAATTTGGTTAAATAATTTATATTTTTTATAATGGTCTTTCAAATCAGAATGGATATGTTTTATCAGAAGTTACCAAATATATTAAATGAGAGTATCCTTATGATAGTGCTGCTTAGAAAATGCTAGGTTTTTTTTTTAAGTGTCTAGAAAAGAAAGATGATAGAATGGTTCTCATGACACTTTTTCTAGAGGAAGCCTGATAAATAGAAAAGAAGAAACTAGTATATAAAATTAATGGGAGAAAAATGGCAAAACCTTTGTTTTGAGAAGTAAAGCTGCTGAATTTATACTTTTTAAAAAGGTAAATGTGAAAACCCTGCTATTGTGAAATACTAACTGGGATATATGCTATCTAAAATGTTTCATTACCATATATACCCATCACTC
>CM053582.1:443561355-443609009 GCA_028627135.1 Pseudochirops cupreus
TTTGTTTGTAACTTCTGTTTGTATTCTCTGAAGTTCAGGGCGCTGACTTTTTCCCCTGAACTAGGTAAATGGTATGCTTGATTAAAGTAAGATTGTTAACCCATTTTGAGTTGCTTTCCTTTAGAAAAGCAGATCTAAGAACCTGTGCTAGCAGCCACCCTGGGGGTGCTGGGGTGCTTGCTGTTACATCAATCAAACCCAAACAAGGTTAATTCCTGGTTTGTGAAAGTTTTTAATGAATCTCAGCAATAAGTCTGTTTGCAAATGTAAAAAAAAAAAAAGACCCTGGGATTTGCCCTTTCTAGAGTGAATATTGGAACAAATATCTAAGTCTTGTGTGTCCCATTTTTTGTAAACTGTCAGTTATGAATTCTGAAAGAACCTGGTTTGGGTTCTGATTAAATTAAATTAATATTTACTCTGTTAAAATGAAAGAGAAAGAAAGAAAGAAAGAGAGAGAGAGAAAGAGAGGGAGGTAGGGAGGGAGGAAGGAAGGAAGGAAAGAAGGGAGAGAGAGGGAAAGGATCCACAATTTCAAAAAAAAAAAAAATAACTGTTCTCTATCAAAGAATAGCTATTGCTCTTGAATTCTAACATCACAATCCTAGATGTCCTAACAGAGGTGACAGAAGTGAGTCAAAAGAAGACAATGATGAGAAAAGTAGCTAGATTGAACTAGATATACATAGAAGAGATTTAGGAAGGAAGTAGCACAATAGTTTGGGTGTTAAGGGATTTAATCACAAAGTGTCTGAAGGAGGAAAAGATAAAGATGTAAAAATATCTCAAGCATTATAAATTTCCCCAAAGGGAGAATATCATCAGCTACCAATATGCCTACTTTTCTATCTGTACAAAATCTTTGTGAAACTCAACTACACGTGAATCAAGGACATCATTGATGAGGGAATTAGTAAGGAACACGTAGACTTTTGCAAGTGATATTTTATAGTGGGCCATATCTTCACCATTTTTCAATTAACTAAAAGAATACAAGAGAATGTGGAAAACATAAGATCCTATTATGTTTATTGCTTTTTGTTTAAGAAAAAGCATTTGATTTGGTACAGCCAATCATGACTCCAAATGCTAAGTGACACAGTGGATACTTCCAGGTCTGGAGTCAGGAAGACTCATCTTCTTGAGTTTGAATGCAGCTTCAGACACTTAACTAGCTGTGTGACCCTGGGCAAATTTGTTGTGACCCTGTTTCCTTCAGCTTCCTTACATGTAAAATGAGCTGAAGAAGGAAATGGCAAACTACTCTAGGAGCTCTGCTGAGAAAACCCCATTTGGAGTACCTCTGTTCAACAACTGTGTGATCATAATCATTAGCCAAGGCCTAAAATAGGAAGATACATGCTCACCAAAGGTATTCACTACTGTATAGAACTGCTATGGATGGTGATCTGTTTGCAGATATCAGTTGTACTGGTTCCATCAAGCCCCATAACAATGAAGATTCTCTGGGAAGAAATCTGTAATCACTTAAAATGGTTTGACCTGACCATCCACACAGTGGATCAAACGGAGGAAGAACATACAGTTCTTAGATTTTGATGTGCAATTGAAAGAATAATATATAGTGGCTGCCCATCGATATGTATCTCTGCAACAGGCATTAAAAATGGACAATGAGATGAACCTAGAATTAAAAAGGAGGAAAGTAGGCTACATTGCCTTCAGAAAATTGTAAAATTGTGATGCTAGAATCTAAGTGGTTCTACTAGCCTTGATAGAAAACACTTATTTTTTTTAAATGCAGATCTTTTCATTCTTTCTTAAAAAAAAAAAAACAAAAAAGAAAAGAATTCAAAGAGCTATCATGAGGGAAAAAGATTGGATTTGACCCATTTCTTTATTGTTTGTGCCTGTCCCAATATAATTTAGTACCATCCCCATACCTTTCACTTTGTTTTTGTATCACAAAAAACTGCTTATTCTCACTCTCCCCTCACCATTGCCCATTCTCATTTCCAGACACCTAACTCTCCTCGCCCATATTCTGGTTTCTCTCCTCTTGGAAGAGCCCCACCTAAGTAGACTCTAGGGAGATCAGAACTGGTTCTCTCTCCACGTGGATTCATGCCAATTCTACCCCTGTGTCTGTTCTTGAGTTTAAATGAGGATGACTACTCATTCAAGTCAATACTTATCCACCTTTTTAGAAAAGTTATCTCTGAAGAAAGCATTGTAGAAGAGAGAGTAGAAGGACTTGGTTTTTGGTGATGCTCCAACTACAGTTATTCCTTCCACATAGTGGGGATTGGGGTACCACACCCCCATGATCTGGAAAATCTGTGTAAAATGTTTTGGCCCTCCCTTCATACCAGGGAAGAAATCTGAATTATTATGGTATTAAAAGATAAAGCATATTGATATTATATAATACTGTACATATATTTTGTGCATTTCTGAGTTTCTAAACTTTTTCTGTATTGTCTGCTTGCCTTTGCATATTGTTTGCTACTTTCGCAGAACTTCCCAAAAATTTCCATTTAATTTCTTATGCTGACCTGTGATATATCAAAACCTTGATGGGGAAAGTAACAATGTAGAAGGATAGCTGTATTTCATTGAATTCAACAGCCAATTATTAAGTACTTTGTACAAGGTGCTATGTTAAGCATTAGGGTTACAAAGATTTTTTTTGAAGACATAGTCAGTTCCCTAAGAGAACTTCCATTAGAATGAAGGCTGCCATGGAACCCAAGAAGAAATAATCATCCTCATGTGGAGAATAATTTTCTTCCATTGCGCAGACCTGGTATTTAAATCATGTTAGGGCAGGATGTACACAGATAAATATAAGAAAATGTGTAACAGGAGTAAAGAAGAAATCCAGATAAAGAATTAGAGAAGACTTCACAAAGTGGCTTTTGAGCTGATCCTTGAAGGAAGAGAAGGGTGGATTCTAAAGGTAGACAAATGCATGGAGTTGGAAGATGGAACATTGAGGTCAAAGAATAATATAGTTCAATTTTATTGAAATGTAGAGTAATGTAAGATAAGGCTGCAAAAATGGGTTGCAACCAGATTATGGAGAGCTTATTAAATGACTGGCTAAGGAGTTTGTATTTTTGCCTTGTGCCAATAGTGAGTGACTAAAGGTTTAAATCACCATTTAAGGTTGATTGATGAGGTTGATCAAATGCTCAGAAAGTTGAAATTAGATATGTCTTCTGTGGTAAGTCTAAGTTACAATTCAGTCAATCAACATACATTTATTAAGTACCTATTATGGGCCAGATTTTAGGGATAATGAAGCAATTTCTTTTCTGGAAGAGTTTATCCTCTTTACCAAAGGGGAAAAATCATATAAATATACTTATATCTGTATAAATATAAAGATATATCATACATTTTATCTATATAAAACAGATAAATAGTAATGCTGTTGTTCAATGGTTTTAGTTGTTTTATATCTGATGCTTTGTGACCCCATTTGGGGTTTTCTTGGCAAAGATACTGGAGTGATTTGCCATTTCCTTCTCCAGGTCATTTTACATATAAGGAAACTGAGGCCAACAGGGTTAAGTGACTTACCCAGGGCCACATAGCTAGTAAGTGTCTGAGGCCATATTTGAACTCAGGAAGATGAGACCTCCAGACTCTGGGACCTATGCTCTATTTACTTCACTACCTAGCTGCCCAAATGGCTAACATGCATATTGACCTTTAAGGTTTGCAAAGCACTTTGTCTCCTTTTATCATAATTACAACCCTATAAGGCAAGTATTATGACGACCATGTCCATATTACAGATAAAGAAACTGAAGCTAAGCAAGGATAAGTGACTTGACGAGGGTCATACAGCTAGTAGGTGTCTAAGGTAGTGTTCCAGCTGAGATCTTTGTGACTCCAAGTCTAGGCTCTGTCCACGACTGTACCACTCAGCTGCCTAGTGATTTATGGGGAGGGCATTATCAGTGAGGAGAATAGGCTAGGGATAGAGGATGGCATCTGAGGTGAGCCTTGAAGGATAGCAAGGATTCTGAGAGGTGGAGGTAAGGAAGGAATACCTTCCAGAACATTCCAGGGGATAGCCAGTACAAGGAATGGAGATAGAAGATGAAGTTTCACCTAAAAGGTATAATAGTTAAAAAGGACAATTTGATTAGATTGTAGAGTTTGAGGAGAGTAATAGGCAATAAGTCTGGAAAGGTAGATTGGGTCCTGATTCTGAATGGAAGAAATTTAACATTCACTGCTCTGGAGAGCTTTGATTTAACCCACAGCTTGTTTCTGGCATGATTGCCAAATTCCTGAAGGACACACTAGACTTCTGATCTCATGCCTATGTTTTTCGGTCAACAACTATATTACATTGTTGGCAATTGAACTGCGTATACAGCAGAATTCAGAGGTGGCTTTCAGTTCATGACAAGTGAAGTAAATGAAAGCAAGGAGCAGACTAGGTGAATGAGTAAGTTAATATCCTTTCAAGTTATATGGAAAAAAGGTACAAGCTGAAGATGAAGCAGGACAGCAATGATTACAGCCTACTTCCTAGCAGCTGTGTCTGTAGGTGCCAAAAATGTATCACATTCTCCAGTTCCCAGCCTACCTTTACTCTGGGTAACATGAGCTACTGTACAAATTGTGAACAAAATCCCCTTTCCTTATTACTATCTAACCCTAAATAAATACAATTCCCAGACACATTGCTCTCTACAGATCTGTAAGGTGTCTTCATTTGAATGCCAATAAAATTGGAGGTAGACAGGTTATCTCTTTTTCAGACTCACGGACTTGGGTTTGGATCTGAGCAGCATTTTGTCTATCCAGTAATATTGACAAGTAAATCAAATTAACATATGTTTAGAATGTTCCAGTCACTGTGAATAAGAAAGTAAAAGCAAACCAGTCCCTGCTCTCAAGGAACTTACATTCCATTGGTAGGAAACAGCATATACACATTTAAGTAGGTGCAAAAAAGACACAAAATAATTTTCCAGTAGAGGCACTGGCATGGGGGTTAATTGGAAAGGAAGGTGCTACTTGAACTGAGCTTTGAAAGAAATGATGGATCCTAAAGAGATGGAGGAAATTCTAAGGAGAAAGTATATTTTAAGCAGTGGGAACAGAGAGAGCAAAGGCACTGAGACAGGTCATGGGTCATAGGTCATAAAAGGATCATGTATGAGGTACAACAATTATGCTAATTTGGGTTAGAACATAAAATATATGTAAATAGACTAATGCTTCTGGCAGTGGATATTGAGGAAAGCATGGCTCAAATCTATCCTCATACACTTGTTAGCTGTATGACCCTGGGCAAGTCACTTTAACCCTGTTTGCCTCAGTTTCTTCATCGATAAAATAAGCTGGAGAAGGAAATAGCAAACCACTCCAGTATCTTTGCCAAGAAAACCTTAAAGAGGGTCAGACATGACTGAAATGACTGAACAACAACAAAATTGAGGAAAGTATAGTGGAGGTTGAAGGGGAAGAGAACTGATCTAATCCTTAGAGTTATTACTAGCTTGCCATAAATAAATATTCTTTCTGGGCACAGCTTTCCACAAACTTATAGAATGTCTTCATTTTAATACCCTACATAATACTGATAGGTAAACTAAATTGACAAACATTTATTAAGCACCTATAATGGGCCAAAAAGAGCCCAGTCCTCCCATTACAAAGGAAATGCTGGTGTGCATTTCTCCTCTAGTCAGATGTATTAGGAGATGTATTCTATATTGATGGAGAAAATTTGAGTCCTTCTGCTGATTTCATGACTCCAGCAATCCTGGAAGGTCAGAAAATTATTTAAATGGAGGGGTTCTGAAGTTGTTTCCAGGATAGGAAAAATGGAGGAAGGGGTGTGTGAGTGTGTGTGTGTGTGTGTGTGTACGTTTGTTTCCAAACCCATCAGCTCTTTCCTGTCAGAAGCACTAAATAGTTCATCAAAACCATTACTTCACCTCTTAGTGAATGCTCTGCTCTGAGGAATTGTTTGAAGTGTTTGCCAGGTCTCAGAGAGAAAATTACCCCTCCTCTGGGCTCCCTCCCTCTGAGTTCCTTCGTTACCCCTTTGCTCCTTATTCTTTTAATTATTACTTTTCCTTGGTGAGCAGGTCTCAGTGATGGGGCTGAGATCAGTTTTCCCAGGGGCTCTCATGAACCCCCATCATCATGAAGCATTCCCACAGGAAGTGCCTGCCTAAGCCCCACAAAAGACAGTATTCTTTCATGGAAATCCCCACTCTAGATGGAGCGACACCTTACCTCTTTGTGTTAGGTAAGAAGCTTCCCCATTTCTGAGAATTACTTTCTCCATCTGAAAGTGGCAACTTGCCACCCGATTTTCTAATCAAACAAGTTAAGAAAGTTCATGAGTCTTCTCTTGGAGACTGGAAGTGACGATTGCCCTGTTACCTTTCTTATGAGTGTGATGAGTATATTACTTTCAAGGTATTAGAAGAAAAGGTATCTGTGCTGGCGTTATTACTCTGTTTCCTACATCACAAATTTTGATGCAAATTTTCAAAGTGAATTGAGGGAGGTTCTTCCCTAAGATCTCTTTCTCCTCCATATTCAAAATGGTATAAACTAACTATAAACTAGGGTAGCAGTGTATAGAGCACTGGACTCAGAATCAGGAAGACTCATCTTTATGAGTTCAAATCTGGCTTCAGATACTTACCAGCTTTGTGTCCCTGGACAAATCATTTAACCCTCTTTGCCTCAGTTTCCTCATCTGTAAAATGAGCTGGAGAAGGAAATAGCAAACCACTCTAGTATCTGTGCCAAGAAAACCTCAAATGGGGTCATGAAGAGTTGGACACAACTGAAGAACTGAACAAAACCATAAACTAGCTTCCCAGTACCTTTTTCACCCATAGACTCTGAACAGATTTTAAAATCCCTTCTTGGGGAGGGAGGAAGGGGTGTGACAGCATTCAACCCCTAGGGAAGAAGTTATCCCTAAATGAAAATGCTAAAACTCTAAAATTTCAGCTTATTTCTGGGTGAATTTATTTTTTTGGAAGCAAAGAATTGGATGCCTCCAAGGTTTGCCTGAGAACAAATAGACTGGAACCCAGAAGCAGTAGAATCAATCAATCAATAAATCAATCAGCAGACATTAATTAAATGTCTGCTATGGGCCAAACACTGGAAATACCAAGACAGAAATGAAACAGTCCCTCTCCTCAAGGAGTTTACATTGTATTGGGAAAGACACATACACATATCAATTAGTCAATCCAATATATATATATATATATATGTATATAGGGTTGTCTGGAGTGGGGAAAGACTGTTGTAATAATCTAGGTGAAAGATAATGAATGCCTGAACTAAGATGTTAGCTTTGTTAGTGGAGAGAAAAGGTCAATTACAAGAGATATTATGAAGGTAAAAAGGACAAGATTTGGAGATATGTGGAGTGAGGATGACTTAGTAGTCCAGGATAATTCTTGGAATAAGCTGTATATAAGTAGATACAAAATATGTAAAAAATACAAGGTTGTTTGGAGGTGGGAAGGGAATCTGGACGGGTATCATATACAGAGCGCTTGAGCTGGGCTTCCTTTCTAAAGAAAGTGAGGGATTCTAAGAGACCCAAGTGAGGAGAAAGTGCATTCTAGGCATTAGGATAGCCTGTACAAAGACATGGAGATGAGAAATGGAAGATTGCATATGAGAAATAGCAAGGACAGTTTCCCTGGCCCATAGAGCTCATGAAAGGAAATATAAGTACAATAAGCCTGGAAAAGTAGGTTGGATCCAGGTGATGGAGAAAGAGGCGGTCAAGGCTTAAAGAACATCGTCCAACCCATTGCTTAAAATCCATTCAAACACAGGGCAGCAGGTAGGTTAAAATGAGTTGGTAGGAGAAATGGGGATGTTGTGTTCTGATTTTGACCAAGGGTTAGTTTGAACCCATCTGCTTTGAGACATGGCAAAAAACAAACCAACCAACCCAAACAATTAAATTACATCAGATTAAGCGTAAGACACCTTGGGCTCTACTCCAAGCCTAACCACTCTTTTTCTGTGTGACTTTGTACACTGAACTTCTCTGGTCCTCAGTGAGACAGCTGGACAGACCGATATCCCTTTTAATTTTAAGATGGTTTGATTCTTTCCAGGTAAAGGAATAAAAGACAGATTCAAAGCCAGTGCTAGAATACCTGTTCTGGGCCTAGAGTCAGGAATTCAGGGCCTGGGTTCAAATTTGGTCTCAGATATTTACTAGTTATGTGACCCTGGTCAAGTCATGTTACTTCTGTTTGCCTCAGTTTCCTCATCTGTAAAATGAGGATCTAAAATGAGAGCACCTCCCTCCCAAGGTTGCTGCGAGGATCAGATGAGGTCAATGTAAAGCCCTTGGCATACTGTCTGGTATGGTAGGTGTTTAATAGTTGCTTTAATAGATCCTTTCTTTTCCATCTGATGTATCTTTAGCAACTTCACATTTTACTACTGGTTCTATAGGATCATACATTTAGCTCTGGAAGGGACCACAGAAATCAAATCCATTTTATACATGAGGCTCAGAGGAGATGAATGACTTGTCCAAGGTCATATAGGTGGCAAGTGGCAGAGGTGGGACTTGAGCTCTATTGTTCTTTCTATGGCCTGGCAACATCTGCTCCAATACAAGGCAGAAATACCATGCACTAAGCAAGCCATCGCTTACCATCGCAATGGATGCATAAGTGCCTGGTCACATGCCTTCCCAGCACTGACATCCCACCTGGCTCCCTCACTGTGTCCAGACCGCCGTGTCTTTGCTTTGGTATCTTGGTAGAGAGACAGACTCCTGCCAGAAAAGCACAAAGCATGGGCCCTCTGAAATCTGCTCTAAAGCTTCTTAGACAATGAACTTAGGCTGCTTGGACTTCTTGACTTCCCAGGTTGGGCAACTTAACACAAATTTAATGGATGACTTGCATAGCATGGCTTTTGGTCAACTTGCACAGAGAGAGCAACCAACATCCAAGAGCCAGAGAGGATGGGATAGTGGTCAGAGTTTAGTCAGTCAGTGAAATATGTCAGCAGAAGGGGGAGGCGGGGGCAGGGAGTGGATGCTATCTTGCTTGGAACCCAACTTATGACCTAAGCGATATGCCCCCACCCCCATATCCTACCCCACAGGAGCTGGCACTGCCCTGTCCCTTGTCTCCATGTGGGTAAAGAAAGTAGAAGAGGGGGGAAAGTATTTAAGGCAGCTCTTCAGCATTGATCCTGCCTCGGTCTCACTGCATTCATTGTTCATGAGAACAGAGGCTGGATTAGAATGGGGTTTAGAGTGTAGCCAGGCAGCAAGATTAATAACCGTTCTGAGATTCATTCAGGCTCAATCAAGTGTGTTTGAAGCTGGGAAGGGCCTTCTCTAAACAATCAGACATGGGAGAAAAAGGGCTGGGCAAGGGGAAGGGGAGGGAGCCTGGGAGAGGAAAAGAAGCCCCAAGCAAAAGCCAGAGCTGAGCTTTGAGAAGGGGGCCTGGGTCCCATTGTGAAAGGCATGAGCTGTGTGAGGTATTAGATTGCCTCACAAGGCTGTGCAGGCTGTTCCCGGCATAAGCCTGACTCACAAAGTGGGGAGGGGAGAAGACTTTTCCTTTCCCTGCCTGAGTCAAAAAGTAACTGATAGCATTTGGGCTGCTTCTTAACCTTGAGCCAAGCAAGCCATCTGATGCAAGGGCCAGCACATTACTGGGGAAAGATTCCCTGATTTGGAGTCTGAGTACCTGAAGCTGCTACCTACTACCTGGATGACCAAATCACTTAAAATGCTATGGGCTCCAGTAAAATGAAGGCACTGAACTAGCTGATCTCTGAGGTCTCTCCCAGCTAGGGCCCCTTGGCAGGGGTTCTTAACCTTCTTTGTATCATGTACCACTTTGCTAAAGCCTGTGGACCCCTTCTCCGAATGACGTTCTTAAATGAGCAAAACAAAATGCAAAGGATTACAAAGGAAACAATTACATTGAAATGCAATTTTATATAGAAATAGATATATTTTTTAAAACACATGTTCATTGTGGAACCTGATTTAGAACTGGATTTAGAGCCATGCTGTTGACAGATCATCACTATGATACCTTTCAAACTATTTTGGATTCTCTATATGTGCAGACCTCTAGACACTCTATAAAGTACCTTGTTTAATCTGATAATCTGTAAAATGTTAGACTGGAAAATAAGGATCTTAGAAGTCACAGAGTTAGAACTGGAAGACACCCTAAAAGCCATTCAGTCCAAGGTCACATAGGCAAAAAATGGGTTAAACACAGATTCTCTGACTCCAAATCTGGCTCTTTTCCCACTATATTATGCCAATAATGTTTTGATATAGGCTGTACTTTTCACCCATGCCTGCTTTGTATAAAACACCAATCTATAATAATATTCTTAGAAATAATTTTTCATAGCTTATCCATATTTTTTTTCCTTTGAAAGATATCTCATTTTCAGAATGTGGTCTATATCTGAGAATGGCTCATATATGGACCAATATGGTAGCACTGGCATTCCGTGTGCCCATAGACCAAAGTAGTCTCTTACACTTTCATTCTCCTCCTATATCTGATTGCTTTCTTTACAGGAATCAACTGGGACAGCTAAGTACACAGTGGATAGAGCAACTAGCCCTAAAGCAATGGTTCTCAACCTGTGGATTATGTTCAATTTGTAACAATGAAAATACATCCTGCATATCAGATATTTACATTACGACTCATAACAGTAGCAAAATTACAGTTATGAAGTAGCAAGGAAAATAATTTTATGGTTGGGGATCGCAGCAACATGAGGAACTGTATTAAAGGGTTGCAGCATTAGGAAGGTTGAGAACCACTGCTAGAGTCAGGAGGACTTGAGTTCAAATGTGGCCTCAGACATGTACTGCCTGGAGCCCAAGGCAAGTCACTTAAACCCAATTGTCTCAAATAAAAAAAAAAAGGAACCAATTACCTCCTTCTCTGGAAGAACTCTTGAGGACTCTCACCTGGGGGAGGGGAAGGAGATATCATGTAAAATATACATACACAAGTTACATTTAGCAGAAAGAAAATCAGGCTTATAATGTCAGAACTAAGAACAAGGTAGGAAGAAGAGGAGGATTCCTCTAAGGATAAGGGGGTGGGGATAGCAGGGATGGTTCTCAACCCCAACAGAAAATTTCTTCACTGCCCTCTCAATCCCTACCTTTAATCTCCCACCACCGTTGTCCTTGGCTGTCCTTCCTGGCTTACAGGTGACAGGTGTGCCCAGGATATGTATACATCTTCTCTTTTAGAGCAGGGGCTATTTTTGCCTTGGTATCCCCATCATCTGACACATGGCAGTAGGGGGAGAGAAAGAATTAAGAGAGGGGCGAGGTCTGGATCTGCGCTATCATTTGGTATAAGGAAATCCAGGTGAGGATAGACCTTCTACCACTGCAGACTGGCAACTGTTTTGCAATTATCACTTGCCTTATGTACCAGGAAGTTAAATGACTTGCCTAGAGTCATACGGCCAGTGTGGGTCAAGGGAGAGACTTGAACCCAGGCCTTTCTGACTCAAGCCTAGCTCTCTCTTTCCATATGTGATATCTCCCCTCCTTACCATGTGAATTTCTTGAGAGACTGTTATACTTTTGTGTTTGTATCTCAAGCTCTTAACACAAATGGCATAATAAACAGTGAATAAATGTTCTGGCCATTCGTTCTATTCATCATGCACACTTCACAGATAGTAGTGCCTTAATAAATTAATTTAGTAATAATTGCATATTATTATATTATATATTCATCTATAACTTTTATAATATTCTATAATATATAATACTATATTTTTATTATATAAATTTATAAATACTTGATGAATGAATGAATGAATGAAAATATGTTGCTCAAGACACATAGAGAGTTCTCATATTAGGGTCAGGGCCTATAGCTTCTCTTTGTCAGGCTATATTAAAAAATGATGGTTCCAAACTCCAAGGTTGATGCTTTTTTTGTCCCCTTTCACTCCTTTCTGTTGTGGATTTATATGTTTGTGTTGGTGAGAAGAGGGTACATGAATTCTTTCAAAACAATTGAATCTATTGAACTTACTAGATCGAATCACAGAATTACTGATCAAGGGGATAGGACCTTCAAAGTCATCTTGTACAACAGCCTCCTTGTTTCACATTACCTGAAGTATGAGCACCAGTGCACTCAGCTGGGTGGGAGAAAGGGTCACTTTCCCATTCTATCCTACCAGCTTTTTAAGGCTTGTGACTCAGAGAAATGGCTTGGAATTTTTGTCTGTTTTGTTTGTTCTTTTTAGCTCTAGTTGGAGGGAGTGCAGACCTTGTCCAGGGGAGCCACAATCGCAGGCCGGGTGTTGCTTCTAACCCAGCAAGGAAACTGTGAGAAGCCAGGGTGTGGAGTAAAAAGCCAGGGAGGGGGGGGCTTTGAATTTGTAATTTGGTGGGACTGATGCTGTATGGGAACTGAGCTAAACTGTGAACTTAATCTCTTAATTGAGCTGATGTAGGGTGGATTTACCCCTCCTCCCGGTGTGTATGGGGGGGCGGGGGAGGCAGTTGTATGTTTATTCTTGCTGTTTCTTTGAAGTGACTATTCCTTTGTAAAAGCTAGTCTGTTAAGTGCTTAACTAAAAGTGAAATGTTAGAGAACACTAAAGATGAGGGAACTCAATCACTGGGGGTTTGACCCAGTAGTAGAGACAGAGACACCCTAATCCCCATAACCATACCTAAAGGAAGGGTGAAATGTGAGACTTCGTTCTTAGGCATTGTGGGTCAGAGTGGACAGTGTTATACGCTGATGAAAAATCCGAAATGCCTTACCTAGGATCATACAGTTTATTAATAACAATCGGCATTGACATTCTATTTTAAAATTGGTGGAGAGCCTCACTTTAATTATTGCATTTGAGGCTCACAACAACCACATTAGGTAGGTATTATTTTTCCCACTTTGTAGATGAGGAGACTAAGGTCACGTTGCTAGTAAATACCGAAGGTGAGCTTTAAATACAGGGCATTTTGATTCCAAGTTTGGCACTCTAACGACTGTACCAGTTTAGGATGGCTGGGAGAAGCTGGATTTGATCTCTGGATGTTATTGACATCCTTTGCCTTCTGGCAATACTTTACATAGAAAACGATAGAAATCTGTCTTGTTCTCTTGGTTTTTGTTTGTTTGGTTGGTTTTCCTTTGGTTTTTTGCTACTTTTTTTGTTTTTGCTTTTAAAAAATTAACTTTTTATTACCATAAACTTGACAAGCATTAACAAATATGAACATTTACCTAAACAAAGAACTGAAAAGAAGAATGTGTATGAAACTGTGGATCTCACTAAGTATAGCTTGGGTTTTTTTGTTTTTTCCCATTTCAGATTTATCCTTCCAGTCTCAACATTGTCCTGTTTGTATCTCCTGCTGAACTTTCTTTTCTTGCATTTTTTAAATGACTCATAGACACCTTTCTTTTCTTCCTTATTTTATTATCAGTATCACCATTTCTCTATTCCACTCCAACTCTTCCCTTAAAAAAAAAAAGTTCTCCCTTGTAACAGTTAATCAAACAAAACATATTGGCCATGTCTGAACATATTAGTCTAATTATGCTCCTCTAGTCTATCACCACTCTGCCAAGCAGTGCGATAGCATGATTAAACATTAATTCTCTGGAGTGACAATTACTCATTGCATTTGATCATAGTGAATGTCTTTCACAGTTTTCCTTTATAATACTGTAGTTAACTGTATAAATTATTCTTCTGGTTCTGCTTACTTCCTTCTTATCAGCTCAGACAGTATGTTTTCCCAAGTTTCTACGAATCTGTCCCTTTGGCATTTATGTTGGAATAATATTACATTGCATTCTTTTACCATAATTCATTTATGTTCATTCATAATTAACTAATTTATTCATTATTCATCTAACCCAGGGGTGGGGAATTTGCAGCCTCAAGGCCACATGTGACCCTCTAGGTCCTCAAGTGTGACTCTGACTGAATTCAAACTTCAAAAGTTCCCCACCCCTGATGTAGCCATTCCCCAACTGAAGAGTACACACTTTATTTCTAGTTCTTTGCTATGACAAAAAAATGCTTCTATACTTAATTTTGTGCACATGGACTGTCTTTAATCTCTTTGGTCAATAACTCTAGTACCAGTATTGTTGGATCAAAGGTATGTACAATTTAATGACTTTGGTTTTTAGTGTAGTTCCAAATTGCTTTCCAGAAATGGTTAGACCATTTTACAACTCTACCTACAAATTATCCCTGTGCTTACACCAGTGTGCCTGTCCTCTTAAAGACCCTCCAATAACTGTCATTTTCCTTTTTTGTCATCTTTTCCAATTTGATGGGTTTGAGGTGGAACCAAAGGGTTGTTTTGTTTTTTCTCATTATTGCTTTAGAGTACTTAAAAAAATGGTCATTAATAGCTTGTCTTTCTTCTTTTGATAATCACCTGGTCATATCTTTTGACCATTATTTATTCGAGAATGGTTCTTGTTCTTCTATATTTGGATCAATTCCCCATCTTTATCATGGAAAATTGCTACAAGTAACAGTTTCCCACTTAATTTTTAACCACGTTAATTTGTTTTTACAAATTTTTTTCAGCTTTGAATAATCAAAATTGTCTGTTTCATTTGCTGTGATCCTTGACCATAGCTGTTCCTCTAATTTGTCATATGGTATATGTTGCAAGTTTTTGGCCTAAATTAAATTTCTACCAGACTGCTTCCTAGTTTGCCCAATGATTTTTGTTGAATAAATGAGCCCTTACATTAGTAGTCTGAAGTACTTGGATTATCAAATACTATACTACTGTGTTCGACTTTCTCTGGTCATCTGTACCTAATGTGTTCTATTTTTCAATCAAGCGCTAAAGCCGAAGTTGAAGGGACAGATCTCTAACTGCAAACATGAAAAAATTATCTTCCACTGTGTCTAGAGGGCTTCCTAAATCGCGCTGCTGAAAACAGAAAGAATGACTCCCAAATTACTTTGTACAGCGCGCTTTGAGATGTAGCGCAGCTCGGCAAGGGAGCCTGCCCGGCTTAAAAACTATTTTCCCTGAGGTTCTTGACGTTTTAGTCTTCCAGATAAATTTGCTTTCTTTTCTAGTTTCATAAGATAACTCTTTGGTAGTTTCACATGGCGATGAACTCATAACTGATTTAGGCGGTATTTTCACATTCACGGTATCAACATGGACTGGCAATAAACAGTATCTCTCCAATTATTCAGACCTAGTTTTATTTATGTAGAGAGTATTTTTGTTGTATTCATATAATTCCTGTTTGTAAATGTTGTTACCTAAACTTTTGGATATTATTAAATATTTAATATTTAGTACATTCTGGAATTATTTTAAATGGAATTTCTTTTTCTATTTCGTTTTGCTGGTAATATACATAATGGCTAATGATTTTGTGTGTTCATTTCATATCCTGCCCCTTTGCTAAGGTTATTAATTGTTTCAATTAATTTTAGTTGATTCTCTAGGGCTCTTAGAAAACAATCACGTCATCTGTAAATAATAATAATATTGTTCCCTCTTATGTATGCTCTCATTCTTTTTCTTGTCTTGTTGCTATAACTAGCTGTTCTAGAATTTAACCAAATAACTGGTGACAATGGACATCCTTGTTTAGATAATATTCATCTTCTTAAGGAATCATCCATTTATCTCTATACCATCTTGGCCTCTGAAGAAGTGGGCTCAGGTTTAATATAGTCTTTCATACTAGCATTGGTCCTACCAAGTTCACAGAGAAATGTGCCATCTTTCCCAGATGAGTCCTCATCTCAGCTACTGCTGGGCTAGGCCCCAAAGGTCAGTCCTCTGTTCTCAAGGCATTGGTGCTGGGTTGGCCACAAAACCTGACATGAGCTTGACACCTTGGATCTCCAGTGGTTTGCTCTCCTGACCTCTCAGAACTCAAAAGGTAGCATCCTCTTGATTAATCTCCTTTAATTAAAACAAAAGAATGTCCATTTTCATGGCCTTGGGTGGGGAGAAGGCCTGGAGCCTCTCTCCTTGCAGCATTGTCTCTGGCTAGGTGACATCTAGCAGGAAGAAGTTAGCCAAAGGGAGAAATAGGCTTATACCCACCAAAGCCTTTTGAATGTTCTTCCTTTTCCTCCCCCTCCTTCCCTACCACCCATTCTGGCTCTGCTTCCACAGCTTATTAAAAGGCTCCTCCTATTGAACACCTGGCTAGCAAACCAGAACCAGTGGCAGAATGTCTCTCTTAGGCATTTTTATTACATATTTTCATCACTCTCCTGGAAGTAGACTCCCCAGCCTCTTCTATATAGGGAATAGTGACATATGCTCACTGGTCAGTCCCCAATATATATGTGTGTATATGTATGTGTGTATGCGTATGTATGTATATACAAAATCAATCCAAGGGGCGGCTAGGTGGCTCAGTGAATAGAGCACCAGCCTTGGAGTCAGGAGGACCTGAGTTCCAATCTGAACTCAAAAACTAGCCATGTGACCTTGGGCAAGTCACTTAACCTTACCCAATTGCCCTCCAAAAAGCAAAAAAACAGAAATCAATCCAGAACTGAGTCTTCCAGGAAACCTGGAATTCTAAGAGATAGGAGTAAGGGTAGAATATTTTCCAGACATAGGGGCAGCCTGGGCAAAGACACAGAGACAGTGTATATCATATGTATGGAACAGCAAACCTATATAGCTAGACCCTAGAATGTGGGGAGGTGAGTAAAATTAAGAGACCAGGTTGTGAAGAACTTGAAATAACAAACAGAGTTTACATATGATCCTAGAGGTAATGTGGAGCTATTAAATTTAGAGAAGAGAGGGTGACACAGTTGGGCCTACACTTGAGGACAATCATTTTGGTGGCTAAGTAGAGGATAGATTGGAGTAGGGAGAGACATAAAGCAGATATACCAAATAGAAGGCTAGTTACTGCAATAGTTCAGGCAAGAAGTGATGAATATGTGAACTAGTGTGGAGAAATTATGTAAGTAAATGTTGTAGAGATAGAAACAATGAGATTTGTCAACTGCTTGGTTATGTGGTGTGAAGGAAAATAATTTGAGAATGATAGTGAGGTTGTTGATTTGATTTTCAGTCATGCCCAACTTTTTGTGAGCCCATTTGGGATTTTCTTAGCAAACATACTGGAATGGTTTGCCATTTCCTTCTCCAGCTCATTTTATAGATGAGGAAACTGAGGCCAACAGGGTTAAGTGAGTTGCCCAGGGTCACACAAGCTAATAAGTGTTTAAAGCTGGATTTGAACTCACGAAGATGAGTCTTCCTGACTCCAGGCCCAGTACTCTATCCAATGTGCCACCAATAAGGAAGGTGCTGCCTAGGTAACTAGAATGATGGTAGTGCCCTGAATAGAGAGGAAGTTTAACTTCCTTGGCTTTAGTTTCCTAATCTGTAAAATTAAGGATTTTGAACTAGATGGCCTCTGAGGTTCCTTCCAAATCTAGATCTATGATCCTAGGATCTAGACCAACTCCTTCATTTTACAATGTCTACACTTGGTCTCTACACCATTCAAGCCAATCTAGGTCTCCCTTTATCTCTTGCTAGTCCATACATTCCTATTCCCATCCCATTTCACAGATGAGGAAACTGAGGCCAAAAGAAGAGAAGTACCTTACCCAGTCCTCTCTTTTATATTCGAATAGTAGAGTACTTTATATATGAAAATAAATATGATATAAGGCAGAAGGCAAACAGGGGCTGAAGGGAGATTTGAGGAGAAAGAATGATTTTTTCAGCTGGGGGAGTCATGGAAGGCTTCATAGACTATGAACTCCTTGAGAACAGGGACTGGGTTTTTTTGTTTGGGGTTTCCCCCCCCTTTCTGTCTTTGTATTCCTAGATCTCAATACATGATAAGTGTGAAATAAATCCTAGGTGATTGACTGAATTATTGCAGAGACTAAGGCTGGTGAAACCTGAATTGCTCAGCCTGGGAGGAGCCTGAAACAACAATCCTGAAGGCCAAGCTTTGGGAAACCTCCATTAAAGGGGAAAGAGTCAGCAAGGAGTTATGGGGAAATGTAAGGAGGGAAGACTGAATGACCAAATATAAGGAAATTAAAGTAAGGAAAAAATGAAGAGAGACCCTTTTGTCTATGAGGGACAACTCGTACAAATGTCTAAAGGCAAAAGAAAGCAGAATAAAATCACGAAATTGTAGCCTGGTCTGGTTGAAATGCAGAAGGCATTAAAAGAGAGTTGTTGCACAGTCATTTTAGTTGTGCCTGACTTTTCGTGACCTCATTTAGGGTTTTCTTAGCAAAGATACTGGAAAGTTTGCCATTTCCTTCTCCAGCTCATTTTACAGATGAGGAAACTGAGGCAGACAGTGTTAAGTGACTTGGCCAGAGTCACACATCTAGGAAGTATCAGGCCAGCTTTGAACTCAGGAAGATGAGTTTTCCTAACTCCAGACCCAATGCTTTAGCTGCCTAGCTGCCCCATTAAAGGGAGTAGTGTGTATTATGACTAGAAAGGTTGATTGAAGATCAATTGTGAAGGACCTTAAATACTGGGTGAGGAGTTTGTATTTTTTTCTGTAGCCCAAAGGAAACCACTGTTACTTCTTGAGAGGGTAGAGTAAGATGGCCATGCCTTAGGAAGACTATTTGGGAAGCTTCATGAAGCTGGAGAGGGGAAAGACTCGGAGAGCAGTTAAGAAGTCTTTAATTAGTGTAGGTAAGGAAGTAGGAGGGGTTGAACAAGAATTATGGCCACGTAAGTAGAAAGTAGGGAACAGATATGAGAGATGGAGTAGAATCAGTCTTTGGAATCTAAGTGAAGGCAAAGGGAAAAAGCCAAGAGGATTAAAAATCTCAAGGTTCGGTTCCTGGGAGGATGGGAAATGTATGAGCTTCACCTGACCCAAATCCCCCAAGTCCCTCCCTCCCCTCATATGGTGTTTGCATGTTAGAAGCATAGAATTCACAGTGGCCCCATTCCCTCTGAGGCTTCCTTGGGAAGAGAAGCCCTTTGTGCTGAACTCTAGAAAGGGAAAGGATGCTTGGGGGATGGGTAAAAGGGAGGGGGGAGCTGGCAAGAGCCTTCAGAGAAAAGAGAGAGAGGAGACTTAGATCTCAGCTTGAAGGAAGATAGGATAAAATAGAAAACAAACTATGAGAGGAAGGATGAGGGAGAGGGCATGTGGAACAGGGTGACCCTTATAAGTTAGACCGTTCAACTCTGAGTGAACTCTTAAATCCAAAATCAACCCTCATAGGGTAGAATGTACATTTTTTTTTCCTCTCTCTCCCGTTCTGGTTTTTCCTTTCCCTCTGGTTGTCTTCCTCACTGAAAGGAAGAAAAACATAATGGGTCTTGTCTGAGAGCAGTTCAGGAAGAGAGTTGGCAGATGCCTAGCTGGGAGGCTGTCTTTTCCTGTTTCTGGTAGAGATTTTATAAATATTCAAGGAGTCTGATTTGAGGCTAGTTTGAGGGGGTGGGGAGGGAAGGAGAGCAGCAAAGGGGTGCAATCACTCAGCCCACAGGGTCTCTCCGGCTTCTCCGAGGCCTGCTTTTCATTAACATCACCTAGCAACCAGCTTGTCTGCTGCAAATCTCATCACGCCCCTGCAAAGCATCTCGGGCATGTTAATCTTTTCATTTAACAGCAAATCTGCTGTAATCTGTCTTCCTCCCTAAGGCACCCACACCAAACCCCTCCCAAACCCTTTAAAAAAAAGACTTAAAAAAATACTGGGGAGCTTTGCTTATGATATCAGTGTCAAGGGAAAGGACTGTTAGCTTAGGATAACCCTGTTCTATGTTCTCTTTCAGGGGATACGATTTGATCTGTGGTCTGTTCAAATCTATAGGATAATGACCCAGAGTATAACTGGGTTTGACTGGAGTAATAAGCCAATTCCAGTCCCACAGATATCCCTCTGCTCTGCACATATAGTCATTCTTCCTCTCTCCCCTTCTCAATATACCTTTTACCAAAATTAATTTTCCCAGATGCATTCCTATGAATAACCAGGGTCTGTCCATTTGTGCTAATAAATTACAGCTACTTATTGAAGTGGAACTTGTGTGTGTGTGTGTGTGTGTGTGTGTGTGTGCGCGTGTGTGTGTGTGCGCGCGCCTGTGTGTGTGTGTGTGTGTGTGTGTGTGTGTGTGTGTTTATGTATTATGGATACTGACACAGATGCAGTGGGGGAGATGGGCTGGAAAGGTGTGGAGATTGAGGGATATATTGTGAACTTCTGAAGGCATTTGATTGGACCAAAGCCAAAGTAATTCCTGCAGAATCCCTCCTGTGAGATAAGAGCCAATGTTTACTTTAGCAGTAGGAGGCCTTCATTTGATCCAATGTATGTATGAGTTATATGCTTTACATTTGTTCCCCCATGTTCTTCTTCCCAGGTGTAGCTTGCCACAAAAGCAAATGGTGCTAGGGAGAGACTACAATTAGTTAGTGAGTACAGACTATTAGGACTTTGGAGTTCTGTTTTCCATTGGTCCCCTATGTTATCTGTCAGGACTAGTTTGACCCTTTCTTTCCCTTCTGCTGTAGACTCAAGACTGCTCCTGCTCTTCCTAAGGAGCTTCACTCAATAACCTTGAATGAGCCCAGGAAAAATGCAATGTCTATTTCCTTGACAGAGTTACTAGTCAATTGAATTTAAGTCTACAAACATTTACTAAAGGCCTATTACATGCTAGACACTACGTCAGACACTGAGGATTTTTGTTGTTCAGTAACTTATTTATTTATTATTTCCAACTCTTCCCCATTTGGGGTTTTCTTGGCAAAGATATTGGAGTGATTTGTCATTTCCTTCTTCAGCTTGTTTTACAGATGAGGAAACTGAGGCAAATAAGGTTATTAAGTGACTTGGCCAGGGTCACACAGCTAGGAAGTATCAGACCAGCTTTGAACTTGGAAAGATGAGTTTTCCTGACTCCAGATCCAGCACTCTATCCGCTGAATTATCTAGCTGCCCTAGACAACAAAACAAACAAAGCAACCTCTACAGTCTCTGTCCTTAAGAAATTTGTGTGGGTGCTATGGGAAACCTAGAGGGAAAGCTACTGTTTCAGAACTGGGAGCTCTCTCTCCTTTTCACTTGTTTCTGTCACAGATAGGGAGGCCCAAAGGGCTCTCCACAGTTTGCTTTCTTTCATCTTGTTGCCTCATGTTTCTTCAGTAGTGGCTAGGGTGCAGGATCAGCACTGCAGAGGAGGAGATGCTGCTGTCAATTGCCCCTGCACGCACAAAGCGGACATAAAGCGGTTTGAGAGAAACGAGGAGGGCACCACCAATAACAAGAGCAACTTAGAAAGGCCCTTTAGAGGCCGTCCTTGAGCTGGGCTTTGCAGGAAGCCAGGAATTAGACAGATGGAGCAGAATCAGGACCCTGGATCATGTTGACCTAACGTGATGAATGTGGCCCATCTCCTTCTCACTAAGAAGCTTCCAGACCTTAGGGGAGCCCCTTCCCCTGCCCTGGGCCTCAGCCTCCTTATTTGTAAAGGGAGGAGGTTAAAGCAGGCTCCTTTCAGTTGTATTATTTGGTGATTTCTTGAGGCTTTTTCTGCCCCCAACACATCAATCTTACCAAAGAAAATTGCATTAAAATCTTATCACTTCTAAGACACAGCCATCTTTGGCCATCAGTATCTGGCCTCAAGGCAAGCAAACCTAACAAATGAAATGAAAAACATTTTTAATTTGCTAACATTTAGAATAATTGGGAATTCAATGACTAATATGATTTAGACTTGTGGGGCAGTGGCTGCACAGTGTATCCTTATGTTTTTTTCCTTACATTTTTTTTACTGTTCTCCTAGGGGGAGGGGAGGGAATTGGGAACCAGAGATGATTAGAGATCCTAGCAAAGCTGAAATGCATTCTCTGATTTTGAATGGTTGTCAGCTCCGCCAAACATGGGATTTTTGTCATTTTTCTCATTACTGTTGTAGCACTTCTTTGGGGATTTGGGATGGAGAGGGCCCTTCCTTCTCTCCTCTCCTTTCCACCATCCACACACTTCAGAGCAGGTATGGATATCCTCTGATAGCTTACTATTGGCCATTAGGACTCTTTTATTTGGTTACATATCGAGAACTCCAGAGATATAAAAAGTAGGCAATCCCTGACCTTCAAGTCACTCTTTTAAATTTTTCCTGTTAGTCTTGAAATGTAAGGGAAAATCTGAGTTCTAAACGGCTGGGAGGGGGATGCACTTACTCCCACCAGGCCAGACTGATACATTGGCCAATAGTGTGTGTGTGTGTGTGTGTGTGTGTGTGTGTGTGTGTGTGTGTGTGTGTCTCATTCTTGCTCTCACTTTCTCCTTTCTTCCACTTTCTTGCATATTTTAACTTGGGATTCCCTCTCTCTGGAACTTTTCATAAGAGTGGTTCCCCACCACAGTAGAAATGTGACCACTTATCCAGATTAACCTGAATTATGATTTCAAGGCCACTTTGTGCTTCTTTACACATGCATAGGTGACTGAATGCCAATCCTGAGATGGACATTTGCAGCCTTGAAGGCAATTTTGTGAATTCTAGTGGCTAGGAGCTCCTGGGTTCTTTGGTTGGAACCAGCTGCACTATGGGAAGTACCCTCTCCAGCTCCTAGTGCTGCTTGAAGGAAAAGAAATCATCTACCAGCTTAACAGAATTATGAGCTCTCTTTAACAGGCAGGTGAGGAGAAATGAAAGTTTTTATCATAATGCCCCGAAGTTTTTGGACCTAGAGGGGATGTGGAAGAAGGAACGTAGGAGCTGACACCCAGAAATCTGATTCAATTCTTTCTGCACTTTCTTCCATATGATAGATTATAAGAATAGCTATGCTTCCAACTTTCTCTCTCTCTCTCTCTCTCTTTCTCTCTCTCTCTCTCTCTGTCTTTCTCTCTCTCTCTCTCTCTCTCTGAAGCTTCTGGGAAAGTAAGTTCCAAAAAATGTTACCAACTAGTGAATTCTGGAATAGTTTCTACTTGAATCTCTTATTTCTATATCTCTGGGAAGGAAGCCCATAAAACTAGGGCTACATTGATGAAATGGTTTTCTATACAACTATTATAACTAACTTGCAGGCTGAAAAAGAATTATGAGTAGCAATATCATCAATGAAAGTCCACCTATCATTAATGTGATTATTATTGGTGATTTATAAGTTATAAATACAAAAATATAAATATTTTTCAATAAATATCTAAGTATATTATTTTATTATATCCAACATTTTGTGCATTAAAATTATAAGTCTTCAGTTTTACATGAATAATATATGAATGAGCTAAGAAAAATAGATTACTTTATGAAAAGTGGAGGTTGCTACAATTTTGTGTTAAAAAAATATGGGTAAGTATCACTACATAAAGTTTGGGAACCCATGAAGATACCAACTTTGGGAACACTCAATTTGGAAGCACAAATACTAAAATTAGAATGCTACAGTGGAGATTTGCATGGTCCCTACTCCAGAATGACGTTGCTGATACTAGCTTTGGGGAAGGAATGAAAAGTATCCTTGCAGTGTGCCTGGTAGTGGGGAGAAGTCAATCTGAGATTTGAAAACTGCAGATAGGAAACATACCCAGAAATAGCCACAAGTAGGTTATATTTGCAAACCACCAAACATAGCCTTGCCATTCCTGTACATGTCTGAAGCAGCTGCTTTACTCCCAAATTTTCCTGTTTCCCTTCCTTTGCTTTTCCTCTCTGCATCTGCTACAGTTGAGATATGTGACTGAGGAGGCCACACCAGTGAGTTAAAGTGACAAATAAATACAATCTAGAAGCAACTCTGCTTCCAACTTTGCTTCATTGCCTCAGTTCCCCCAGACCCATTTGACTTCTCCTGATTTGAGAGGTCTTTCCCCTCACCCTCTCTAAGAAGGAACCTGGACTGATACATTGTGCAAGGTATCTCTGAAGCACGTATCCAAGTCCCAGGGGTATGAGTGTAGAAGGCTGATGAGGGTAGTAGTGATACAGCACAGACTTTCTCGTTCCTGGGTTTGTTAAAGGCCAGACCAGGCCTGAAGTCTTATGACTTGAACAGATGTTTCTGCTTAAGGACCCCTGGCATCTTTATGGACTGTTTTTTCCATTCTTTCCCCTCTTTCTCTGTCCCAGAAGTCCTGAATGCTATTTGGACTTCATTTTCATTCTAATGGTTACAGGGATAGAAGAGTTTATTTCTTTTCCTTTTCATTTTGTTCTTAAGCTGTCCAAGGGATATACAAAATGCCCTCATACACAATCTTATTTTTCATATAATTGTACATTATATGTATGTATATTTATGCACCCACTTATTAATACTTAGACTCATTCTGAACATTTCTCTCTCCACACTTGTTTGGACACACATCTTCTCACATCTTTTGCTGTCCATTCACTCACAAGCCAAAACCAGGTATTTGATTAATGTGAGCCTCTGAGATGCTGATACTGAAAACTGCTCTTTCAAGTCTACTCTTCTTGCTGATATTAAGACCCTTACTTTCTGTCAATTGTGTTAGCCATGTGACTACAGGAATATTTTTAGCTAGTTGACAGAGTAAGAGCAGAGATTAAAGTTACTACCTCCACTTGTCCAGTTCAGTCACCTGTTCTTAGGTGTGGTTTAGTTGACAGTTCTTTAAAAAGAGAAACCAGTTTTCTGAGGGCTGGTCACAGGCCTTAAACCAGTTTGGTTGCTCTCCAGATCAACCCCTATAATCCCACAAAATCATATGGTCCCATTCTTATGCAGAGGCCACACACCGTCTGACAGTATGAAACCAGCTTGTCTCCAAGACTGGGAAACTCATTTCAGTTTGTCTCCCTCTAAAGGGTGGGGGTTTAAGATAACCATGCCTTATATAGCGACAAAACTTCAGTTTTGTTATAAAAGCAAAGGGAACCTAGAAACTGACAAGCTCAAGAATTGGCACCTTGGCCCCATATACACCAAAATATTTATAGGAGCCTTCATTGTAGTAATAAAGACCTGAAAACAGAGTAAATGCTCATCACTTGAGGAATGCTTAAACAAGTTGTGATACACGAGTGGAATGGTCTCTAATTGTGCTATAAGAAATTATGAATATGATGACTGTGGAGAAGTATGAGAAGTCTTGTGTGAACTGATGAAAAGTGAAATAAGCAGAACTGAAAAACAATAGACTCAATAATTACAACAATATAAACCGAAATGTAAATTGTTGTTCAGTCAATGAGATAATTGAACTTGAATGCTATGGAATTATAATGACCATGCTTGGCCCACAAGGAGAGATATGAAAATACACCTTTCCTCCCTTCTTTGCAGAGATGGTGGAAGGTACTATGAGTATGGAACAATACAACTCAGACTTTCTTTATGTGTTGGTTAGTTTTGTGCAATTGGTTTTTCCTATCTTTTAAAAAAGTTTTTGCTTATAAGGGATGGCTCTTTGGGAGGTACAGGGGGTCTACACTATGAAGTATAGATGATATAAAAACAAAAAGGAACAATAAAAATTTATTTAAACACAATTACCTCTTTGCTTTGAGATTCCTTCTCTGTTAGGATCTTTCACTGCATAGGTATCCTTGTTACCTTTCAAACCTATTCTCGAGAGTAGGAAGTTGTGGTCTCTTGCACCCAGGAATTACTTGTTTTTCTTTTCTGGACTTCCAAGAATGCTCACAGAGGCCTCACTCTGATTTTCTTGGTCCAGTCCTATAACCTGCTTGATAGCACCAGTAGTATCCAAGTATAATTCTTCAGGTCTCAGCTGCCCTTTCCACCAATAAGAAAGGTATTGCTAACCAGTCTTTTGAATGTTTTGCTGAAAAAGCCAATCACTCAGTTACTCTAGATCAAGAGTTTTTAACCTATAGCACAAAGACCCATGGATAGATTTCAGGGCATCTATGAACCTAAAAGGGAGGGCGGAAAATCCATCCTTGTTTTCACTAACCTAGCTGAAATTTAGCATCTCCTTCAATTATTTAAATTCATTATCTCCCTCAACTGTTTAAAAAAATCATTCTGAGAAGAGATCCACAGGCCCTCTTTCACAAAAATGGGTAAGAACCCTAGGCTGCTGTCGATTATGATTCCTAATTTTTGAACACCAAAAATATGGATGACATCTCCTGTACCTCCTATCTCTAGCCCACTTTCCATTAAGTACACTCTGTGCCCTTTCAGCTTCAATTGAAGGGACTGACTGAGCTTACGTGCTTAGCCCCATGATATACAAGGTACTGGTTGAGATAGAGTAAAACTGTGGAACTCCTCCATCATTCTGGAAGCATCATTCAAAAACAAAACAAAACAAAAAGTGTCACCACTGTGTGCATTTCTCATTTAATGAGCCATATCTTTTCTCTTAAATAATTTTTTTAATATATCTTTTATTCTCTTAAAGAGCATCACCATCTTGCTCTCACTGAACTGGGGAAGGCTTTCTGGAAAAAGTGATGTGAGATATGCCTTCTGATTCAGGACAGATGTGGTTGTAAACTCTCATGTAGGGAGAGAGAAATGGAATGATAACAATAGCTACCATTGATGTAATGCTTTAAGATTTGCAAGGGGTCTTAGAAATATTATTTCATTTTATCCTCTACAATAACTCTGGGAGGTAGATGCCATTATTATCTCCACTTTACAGTTTGAGGAAACTAAGGCAGACAGAAATCAAGAGATTTACCCAGGGTCACACAACTAGTAAGTGTCTGAGGCTGGATTTGAACTCAGTTCTTCCTGGCTCTAGGCCCAGTTCTCTATCCAGAGCTAATTCCTAGCTGTAACTGAAAACATTGTAAGAAGGCAAAAAAGTCACTCAGAAGAAACTGAATTTGTTCCAGCCTGGTCTTTGCCAGGGATATGTGCTTGGTACCAAAGGGCAGAAATACCAAGATAACAATCAGATTTATAATGTCAACAGGTGTTCATTGAGCACTTACAGTGTACTGAGCACTGTGGGTTTTTTTTAAATCAGGACTTTTTTAAAAATCAAAAATCCATCCATGTCCTCAAAGAAGTTAGATGCTAATGGAGGGAGACAACATGTAAATAATTAGGCATGCATAACATACAGATAATTGTGCAGAGTACACTCTTCCTTTTACAAATTGTTAAAAGATTTCTGCTAACGAGAGGAATGACCAAACTCCCTTAAAGCTATGGATTAGAAGTTAGCAGACCTTAGTTCAGATCTCACCTGTGTCCCATACCTCCTTGAGCAAGTCAAGACCTCTCAGGGCCTCACTTCCTGATCTAAAAGATGAAAGGGGGTTGAACCAGATGAGCTCTAAGGTTTTTTTCCAACTCAAAATCTATGAAATTCTCAACCACTCTAGGCACTCTGGCCAGTGGCTCAGATTGACTTGTCTACAGAAACAGTGACATTGGAGCATTGCCATCAGTCTTACTGATGGCTAAAATCAAATCAACATCAATGAGCCTGTCCTTTGTCTGTTCCTGAGCAGACCCAGCCTCTGTTTTTGTGATAAGCCTCACCAGGGCTTATTCCAACCAGTTCTGCCAGGCATTATGCACTCTCACATTAAGCGGAGCTAGGTGAGTCCAAATCAGCCCCAGGCTTGAACGTGCCTGCTGGGGCCTCTTCTTTTCAAAGCATGGACCAGCAAGGCAGGATCCCAGCTGGGTCTTTGGCTGCCTTGTGGGATGTTGATGTCCCCCATGGTCAGAAATAGCCACATTTTACATGGGAGTCTGAGTCCTTTGGATCTGGAAGTGATTGAGAGAGCAAAAGCCTGGAACCCCAACAATGTTTTATTTATAGTTCCCTTCCTGCCTGTAACTGCATTTTAAATGCTCTGCCTCTAGGAAATAGCCCCACCATCTCAGGAGTTCAGGAGGCTGAGACGATTTTCTCCTTTCTTTGTACCCACGGTGGTGTAAGCACAGCTCCTGGCTAGTAAGTAATTAATAAATATGTGTTGATTGACTTCTGTCCAAGCACTCGATGAGTTTTCAAATGACCAAAAGGGTCTGACATCATAAGTGGGTTTGAATCCACTGGCTGAAGGAAAGAGCACTTTCTATCAAATGCCCTGAGTGAGTTTATTCCACTAAGCTAAGGCAACTAAGGGAGTCCTTTTGTCCCCACATCCACCAGTAGTGGACATGATGCAATCAATGCCCCCCAACCCCCACAACTGAGACTGTAAGCATTAGCTATAAAATTAAGAGTGAGGGAATGAATGTTTTGGAGAGTCATCAAGCGGCAATATCTGCCTCCCTGAAGGAGGAGACTCTGTCTCAGCAACTGAAAGGAAGGAGAGTTCAAACCCAAGTGGTCTGGCTTAATTGCTCTGCAGATGGGTGGGGGAGGAGCAGAAGGTTTCATGTTGCAATATACACAGCGTGGGGGTCAGGGATGAGGGGCTAGGAGAATGTCCTTGTGTGTTGTTGGGGAGGCCTATAAATAAAGGTAAACTGTAAGGTTTGAGCTGGTGGCTCCCAAGGTTTTAAACATCTACATTCTGGCTTTATACCCTCTTGTCTTTAGTCCAAGGCATCATTAATAGGCATAAAATTCTTCCTTCTCAGTCATTTGGGGGCCAAGATGTCGGTCTCTGGCAAATGAGCTGGCTGGACAATGAGGATATTCTTTGAAGTGAACTGGACTTCACAGATTGTTGTCCATGGTTGTCCAATTATGGTCAAAAAGACAGATTCCTCCCGACCCTTGCCTACACCCCATCATATTAAGGATGAGAAATATCCATTTTTTCTTAACACCTCTCACCAAGCTTTCTTAACCTCAGTCTCTGACATATGGGGTGGCATGAAGGTGGGGGGTGGCTATATCCATCATCAGTTCTTTCTTAGAAACTCTGCTTACTTTCCTAGAAAGGGAGATGGCTCAGTTCGTTGGTGATAGCTAGATCTGTTTGAAAAGAATTCCTCTCAACCACGGGAAGACCACTTGGCAGCTTGGGAAAGAAATGGCTCTCAGGAGCTTGTGGGATTATTTGTATACAGGAGGCTGTCAGAACGTGTACTAACTAGATTAGGTGTCTGCTGACATGTTAGTGCAGCCTAGTTGAGGGAGGGGTTGTAGACTGGGTGGGAAATGTTTCCCCAGGGGATCACTGCACATATGACTTTCTCCCACCCCATTAAGGGTTTGTGCTGGGACAAGCAGCTTTTTACACAATACTTGAAGCTGCAATTATCTTAATTTCCAGAAATCCTGCTCAACTGGGCCAGCATGCATATACCTCTAAAAAAAACCTATTTCTTCTCATTCTCCCTCTCTCTCTCTCTCTCTCTCTCTCTCTCTCTCTCTCTCTCTCTCTCTCTCTCCCACACACACACACACACACACTCACTCACACACACACGCACTCACACACACACACACACACACACACACACACACACACACACACCAAGAGTCTTTAACACACATATATTTATTATCTTTTTATATCCCTACAGCATTTCCCCAGAGCCACCTATTCATGGAGACATTGCCACCCCTCTCTCTGAGACTGTAAGGGTCCATGGAAGTTATTCACTGAACAGCAGGCCTCACATAAGTACTCCTAGAGAAGGCTTCCTTTTTTTTCTTCACTATATCCATTGACTATTGGAGCTATGCTAGAACCAAAGGAAAAGGTGGAAGAGAGTGCAAAGGAAATAAGACAGCATGGAGGCTGGATTGTTTGTTCCAACTCTACTGAGACAAAATCTATCAAGTGTTAGAGCTGTGGCCACCTTTTTTGAGTTTTCAACTGGCTTCCTGCTCAGACTAAAGAGCAAGATATCCAGAAACCCTGGGGTACCAAGGCATAACGCTATGTTGCAGATTGAGTTTCCTAATATTGGGCTCAACTGGGAGCAGAAAGCCTGAATTCCATTTCTGATTCCTGGCTATAGATTTTCTTTACGTCCCTGAATCCATTAGTTCTTCTGCTCTATGCCTGAATTTAAAAGGAAGCATAATAATTATGGGCTAGAAAATATTTCAGTTGAGTGGCTTAGGGACAGAGTGAATGGCAGACCAAAACAGTAATAATTAATAGTTTGATGTCAACTTGGAAAGTTTCTCTAGTGATCTGTGCTTGAATTAGTGCTCTTAACATAAATGACCTGGATAAAGACATAGTTAGCGTGCTTATCAAATTTGTAGATGTCACAAAGATGGGAGCCATAGCTAAGACAATGGGTGACTGAGTCAGAAACCAAAAAGATCTTGGAAAGGATAGAGCATGGACTCCAATCTAATACAATGGAATTTAATAAGGATAAATTTTAAAAGTCCTAAGTTCAGATTTTTTTTAAAAATTGGACAGGATTGGGGAGGACTGGCAAGGCAACAGTTTTTCTGAAAATGATATGGGAGTTTCAGTGGACTACAAACTGCATATGGAATCAACAACATGCTGTGGCATCTAAAAGGCACTACATGAAGCTTTATTAAGAGAGGCATTATGTCCAGAGAGACAGGCCATTATGATAAAATTGACAAAAAGAAATAGTGCTTCAGGGACTGTTATCCAGGGGTTACTGGAAATAAGACACTAGAAGGGAAGAAGTTAGATCAAGAATGCCAAGATGGTTCTTCCATCTTAAAACCACGTGACTGGGAGTTAGAATATATTGCCATTCTGGTCCCTAGCTTTCCCATCCCAAGATAAGACCAGTGGATGCTGTTACATTGGTATAACAAGGTTCGCTCTCAAAAAGCTGCCTTCTTGTATCACTCCAAGTTGAGGGAAGGAAGCAACTGCTATTAATTGTACCCATTCTTTCAGAAAGCAAGATGTCTAAAGTAGACAGTACTCTGTTGAAACTGGAAGCAGTAATCACTGACTATGTAGATCCACCCTCCTATGGATACACACAGAGAGTTAGATAGGTAGGTGGGTACATAGGTAGATAGATAGATAGATAGATAGATAGATAGATAGATAGATAGATAGATAGATAGATAGACAGATAGATAGATGGTAGATAGATAGATGATGGATGGTTGGATATATAATCACCCTTCCTCTTTGCACTCTGTTCTTTTCCTTCCTATGGGTTACCCTCTGTTATAAAAAGAAAATAGTGTCTGCTAATCAGTTAAAATGTATCTACCATATGGATAGTTAACTGTCTATCTATCATCTATCTAACCATAGTTAAAATGTACTTACAAATTAAGCACTTATTGTGTACCTGGCACAATGCTAAGAGCTAGAAATACAAAGAAAGGCAAAACCAGTCCCTGTCCTCAAGGAACTCATATTCTAATAGAGAAGAACATAAATGACTAGGCACATTTAAGGTATTTACGGAGTTAATGGAAGATAGAAGCTAATCTCAGAAGAGAAAATACTAGTGGTAGAGAGGGGGACTGGAAAGGCATCCTGCAGAAGGTGGGATTTGCATTGAATCTTAAAGGAAGTCAGGGGCAGAGGTGAGGAGGGAAAGCATTCCAGATGTGGGAGACAGCCAATGCTAAGGCATAGGGATAGGAACTGGAGTGTCATGGACAAGAAGCAGCAAATAGTCCAACACAGTAGATTGTAGCGTGCATGGAAGGGAGAAAATTGTAAGAAAACTGGGAAAGCAGGAAGGGATCAGATTGTAAAGAGTTTTAAATACCAAATACCACACATTCAGTGCCAGCAAGGCCAAAGTAGAGATTTGAATGATAGAGAGTCTGGAGAAAATGGAAGCCTTAGTGCTCCATGACAGAATGGTGATTTCCCACTGGGGAATCACCAACTCTGTGAAGTTACACTGCAATGGTATTTGTTAGCCAACTCCAAGGGATAAAGAAGAAGTGTTGGAAAGCAAAGAGAGATTAATAACATAAATTGGATCAAAATCCCCTACCAGGGATGGGGAACCTGAGGCCTTGAGGTAACATGAGGCCTTCTAAGTCTTTGGGTATGGCCTTTTGACTGAGTTCAAGTTTTACAGAACAAATCTTTTTATTAAGGGGATTTCTTCTAGGAAGTTTGGATTCAGTCAAAGGGCAGCACTCAAGGACATAGAGGCCACATGTTGCTTCAAGGCCGCAATTTCCCTACACCTGCCTAGAAATAAGAATAAATTTTTTTAGGATAGCCTGGAGCTAAAGAAAGGGGATATATCATCACTTGAGTTCCCCTTTCAAATCTTTCACCTATGTTCTTCCTATGTAATTACTTTCTTTCTGGCTTGTGCACAGGTAAGGAGACCAGATAGTTGAGTCAGTGGGGAAGGACATGGTCCCTGCCACCATTTTGTCAGGAGAGAGGGGTGATCCTGCTCTACCCTTCAATCAAACAATCAATAAATATTTATTAAGCATATAATATACAGTCCTTGCCCTCAAGTAGTGTAGAACTAACAGGGAAGACAACATGGAAACAAAGCTATACAAAGCTATTACAGGATAAAGAGGAAATTACTGTTGTCGTTCAGCCTTCATTTTTCAAGAGGACCAATGACACCATGTCTTGATTTATTGTGAATTAGATTTAGGTGAGGCAGTTGCACAAAGTCATCAGTCTCACCCTCTCTTCCAGAGTCATTGAAGTCCAGTGACAAGACAAAAGCCAAGATGACTGGCAATGGCCTGGAATGCAATGGATGAGGTTGGTTTCTTTGATATCTAACGAAGCTCTAAACCCTCCACAGCAATTAGTTCAGCTGCCTTCAGAGCTGTTGGAACAAATTGTTCTCATTTGCCCATTCTGCCAGGGGATGTCTTCACATGCTTGGGGTAGAAATCCCTCTACCTACCTCACCAATGGGTTTGAGACCTGTCAGTTACCTTCAGCCTGGTTTAGCCCATCTGCTGAGACAGTTTTACCAGGCTGCTATACATGCTACACTTCTTGGAGCCACAGGTGAAAGTTGAGTGAAGGTGGACATCAAAGATGAATGAGCAGCCCTGAAAGGGGTTGGACAGGCCCTCACACCAGAGATGCTAGTCCTCCCTGAATACCCTATAAACCTAAATAGAAATAAATATGAAACAGGATAAATAGGAAATAATTAACAGAGGGAAGAGGTTGAGAAAACCTTTGTGTATAAGGTTGGATTTTAATTGGACCCTAAAATAACATCTTGTCACTTGGAGGGCCACCGTCAAAGATGGCCACCAATTTAATAAATTACAACATCCCACATTATCAGCTCTATTGGATCATCAGCTAGGAGATGCTCAGTAATGAGTCCTATATAACCAGAAGCAGATACCCTCCCCAAAGACTGCCCCCCAACCCCAGTGGTCTCACAAGGTCCACTAGAAGTAGGCATAAAATATCTGTGCATACTTGGGGGAAAGGGGGGACAAGGACAGTCTCATTACACTAATAAATAAAATAGATACATATGCTCCACTACACGAAGAGACTGGCTAATGACATGGGAGAACTAGTTCCATAGGGCGATATTACTGGTAACAAATGGAATACATCTGGAGGGATGTGTTAAAGATCCTCTCAGAAACAGATGCCAATTTCCTATACTCTCTACATTCCCCCAGCCATTCTCATTATTTTGAATATTGAAATCCCTCAGCACACCACACTGCACATCCATGTGAGGTGAGACAGACACAGAGATTAGGGATTTGTCTATATAAATGCTAACTAAATCAGATTTTTTAATGAATCAACAACATGGCAGCTTTGGGAAAATTTTGTTCCCACCTGGTAGGGCCATTTCTACTAAGACTAGACCAGACCAAAAGATTATTCTTTGGACCAGGGATTGTTATTTCTATGAACTCAAAGATCAATTTCTATGGCATCATGGAGATCAGAGTTGAATAGCCTCAGACAGAACCTGAGAAAGTGAAATCAATCAGCAAATCAACAAGTAGTTAATGTAATAACTTTGTGCTGGTTGCTGTTCTGAGTGCTAGGGATACCCAGACAAAATGAAATAGTTCCTGCCTTCCAGGAGCTTACATTCTATTGGAGGAAACAACATATGCACATACAAATTTATACAAGCAAAGATATACAGGTAAACGTTTAACAATCAGCTCTCTAGGGGGAAAAATGTACCCCCAATACAATTGTTTAATCTGCATTATTAACCTTTTATCCATCACTTTCTTAAGTCTAGACAACCGACAAAACAATAAATCAAACCCTGATTTGTAGAACTTGGCATTTCTGAGGTGTAAATACTCATATTGAAATTTTTAACAATGGGATCTCTCTTGTGGGTCTGAGCTGGCTCCAGCTCATCTGTGTTTCAAGACATGTACAAAGAAAATATGATGTGATTTCAGGGCAACTAGAGATGGGATCAGTAAAAGTCTCATGTAGGAGGTAGTTCTTGAGTTAAACTTTGAAGGAAGTTAAGGATTAAGCACAGAAATGGAAGACTTAGCCTTGTTTGCCTCATTGTACCTCATGTGTAAAATGAACTGGAGAAGGAAATGCCAAACCACTCTAGTATCTTTGCTAAGAAAACCCCAAGTCAGGTCCTGAAGAGTCAGACATGACTGAAACAACTGAACAATAACAACATTCCAGGCATGGGAGGAAGTGAAAAAAGAGAGACCACCTATGTAAAAATTCAAAGATAGAAGGCAGAATATAATGCATGAGGAACAGAAAGAAACCCAGATTGACTGGATCATAGAGTATATTAAGGGAAATAAAGTGAAATAAGGCTGGAGCCAGGATGTGAAGGGCTTAAAATAACTTTAAATTCAGCTTCCTTTACTTCCTTGTCTCTCTTCCTTTATCTCATACTTTATTTAGAGTTTTGAAGATCTGCTGCCTTACAGAGAAAGAGTGAGATTAATTTTTGCCTATCCCATTTATGTAAAGAGATGATGGGAGGATGTTGGTTGGGTCAGTTTATGGGATGAAAAAGTTTAGATAAAAGAGTGGGCCTCTCTCCACTGACCACTATTTTAATCACAGGGTTCCAAGAATTCTTGGGGTGCTCTTTAGTGTCTTTTCATCACAATCACCATTTTTCTGGATCTCAAAATCACAACCATCCTTCCCAGCTCTGAGATTTTATGATCCCATGATTCTAGCTCTCTTCTCTGAAGATAGAGAAGATTTGATTGATGAAGTTTCCCAGGGCTACCAGTTGAACCAGTGACAGGTCAGGACAGCAGAAAGATGACTGACCTCTGGTTCTACTAGTCAAATTGCTGATTCCATAGTTCTACATTGCCTCATTCAGGAGCATGGCCCAGTACTGCCTTTTCTCATTCAGTCCTCTCTTATTCTGTAGCATCTTCTCTAGATCTAAATACAACCAATTTCCCTTGTTGGCTGTCCTTGAAAATTCCTCCAGTCATTGCATATAAACAGGAGTCCAAGGTTTCAATTTTCTTAGAAGAAACCATCACTGCCATAAATGGCATGCCTTAGAATTCGTTATTCATCCCATAGACCTAAAATCCATTATCAGGAGGGCAGGAAGTGTGTAGACATAGGGCTATGTCTTCCCAATGTGAGTGAGCCAAGCTGAGGTCAGTCTCAGAGTCTGAGGCATCTGAACTCAAGGAGGGAGGGAGAATAAATAGGATCTTTAAAAATGGAAAATGAATTTGCATATACAGCTTCCTGATTGCCTGGAAAAACCCAGATGCAGGAGAATAGGAACCAGGGAAGGAAGAAGGCAGAGTACAAGCACAGTGGAATGTACTCTCCTTTTTTTCCTTCCATTGAGGAAATATGACTCACCTCCTCATGTCTTAGTTCCCCAATGGTTGAAATCCTCAAAGAAAAATGGCACAATAAACACCTATTACAGGAAGGTAGAATGTTAACTCTTCTTAGCCAAACCACAAAGAAGAAATCAGATTCCCTTTTAAAGTAACTCCAAATACAGAATTCTGTCAAGAATCCTAAAGAGTAGATAACCACAGCAAACTTCACTGGGACAGCCATGTTTTTTGTTTTGTTTTCCACTCCCGGCTTGCTTTTTTTTTTAATTAGGGAAATTATGCCAAAGAGGAAACTAAAGAATAGATCACAGGAGTCCTCTTTTGTTCTTGATCCACTTAAAAATTCTTTTCTGTTTTTATTATAAATAGTTATTATGAACTATCTATCTATTTAGCGAGCTAACTAGCTAGCTCCCTGGCTTCCAGGTTCATCTCCTGATGGTCCAACAAAGGTTTTAGCTTTAACCCTTCTCTCTCTTTCCTTTTCCTCGCATAATCCCCAACTGGGAGTTTTCTCTGGCCTCTGATATGACCTTAACAAGCCCCAACCAGATGTCGCAGGTTGTGCTGATCCAGTAACTCCTCCATGCTCTTTGCAAGGCCCCCGGTGCTGAGGTTGCTCTGGTGCCAAGCTGACCTTGTTTCTTGTAGTGGCAGTGATGGCCTCTTGGGGGATCCATCAGCTCAGTACAAGGGTTGGCTGGAGGATACAATAGTCCTGTCTCCTTCTGTGAATAAGGTATAAGCTTCTTGGGCATCTCATTGACCCTGTTTCCTACCGTAGATCCATCGGGGACAGCCAGCAAGCCGACCTCAGCACTCTTGGAAGGCCTTAAATATGTGTACGCTGCCTAAGTCGATGTGGCTGGTCTGCCAGGCCAGGTCTAAGATGCTGTGGGCTTTGGGCTCAAGATCCAGCGCTGGCTTCCTCCCTGGCTTGTCTCTGCTCTGAACGCCCACAGGCTTCTGGCCCTCATCTTCAGTAGTCTTGGGATTTATTGCCTTTCTTTTTGGATTTGTTTTTGTTTTTCAAGCACTGCTCCTTCTAGTACATTTTTAATACTTGCTGGAGTGTCTGTAAGAAAGCTGGGCTTCTCTAGGACCTTTCACGCAGCCATCTTAACTGTAAATCTGTGATTCAGTTTTAAGCTGCTCATGTTAATATAATTTTACTTTCCCAAGGTAAGAAAATTCCCTGTGCTTTATCACACTCTGGGTGCTGTTAGTGGTCACTATCTGGATTTAAAGGTGCTTTCATTAAAAAAAAAAAAGCATTTTCATTGCTATCTTTGTTTTAATATCATTTACATCTCACAAGAAGTCCTGTTGCCCATGGCTCATTTATTGTTGTTGTTCATCCATTCTCTAAGAGGACCAACGACATCATAAGGGTGATGTCTTGAGCGAATTGGATTTGAGTGAGATAGAGCTGTGGAAATCTCAGAAAGTGTTGCCTGGAGCAGTCTCATTCTCAAATAAGAATGATAATCTCATCTAGTCTCTTGCATTTAGGGAGCCCTTTGTGTGAAGATTCACTATACAATATAATGATACAACAACAATAACAAAAAGGCTTTGAACTTGCACCCATGGGTCATGGTGGACCAAACCACAAGATGCCTTAGTCTCCTCTAGGCAAGACACATCAAAGATACCAAGAAGACAATGGCTACATATATTAAAATATTTATTGGTATACTGAAAACAAAACTGAAAAGGAAAAATGCTTTTATAGCAATAAATATCTGTACATTCCCAATCTTACTCTACACTTTCATCATTGTAAATCAACAATAAAAATGTGGAAAGTATCCTAAACCTAACTTATACAGTATTAATGAGACACAGGACCTATCACAGTAAGACAATTATAGAAAAAGTAACAATTCCACACCAAAAAGGAGGAAGAAGATTGACAAACTGAACTCATTATCTTTTCCCCTAGACGCCCTTTCCTTCCAAACTACCCCATTACTGTCAAAGTCACCATCCTCACAGTCTCCCAGGTTCAAAACTTATATGTCATCCTCAACTCCTCATTATCCTTGCTGGGGTGAGGGTGGGGACAAGATATACGAAATCCATATCCAATCAGTTGCCAAGTCCCAGCAATTTCACCTTTGCAACATCTCTCAAATTCAACCCCTTCTCTCCTTTAACTCTGCCATCTCTCTGGTGCAGACCTCATCACCTCATGCCTGGACTATTGCAATAACTGGTGGGTCTGCTTGCTTCAAGGTCTCCTCCCTTCAGTCTGTCAGCCACCAAAGTGATTTTCCTGAGCCACAGGTCTGACCATATCACTCCCATACACAGTGAACTGTACTGATTCCCTATCACTTCCAGGTATAAAATCCTCTGCTTGGCATTCAAAACTCTCCATAATCTAGCTCCCTCCAGTCTTTCTAGTCTTCTTCCACCTAAAATCCTCCCCACCGCCCCCAACAGTGTGTATATCCAGTGACGTTGGCCTCTTTGCTGTTACATGAACAGGACAAACCATCTCTCAGTTCTGGACATTTTCTCTGATTGCCCCTCCCCCAATGCCTTGAATATTCTCCTTCCTCATCTCTGCCTACTGCCTTCCCTGGGTTCCTTCACATCCTAGTTAAAATCTCACCTTCTACGGAAAACCTTTTCTAATTCCTCTTAATTCTAGTGCCTTCCCTCTGTTAATTATTTCCTCTTTATCCTGTGTCTCTCTGTGTGTGTACACACATATATAATATATAACTTATTTCTATGTATGTGTACATATTTGTTTTTTTGTTTTGTTGCCCCCCTAGATTGTGAACTCCAGGAATTGTCTTTTGTCTTTTTTTTTTTGTATCTCCAGGACTTAGGACAGTGCCTAAGTGATTAATGATTATTGACTAATTGAGACATTTTCTGAGCACAAGAGAAATTGTTCAAAAACCTACATAAATCCTTTTGGAATAAGCAGACGTCACCTTCACCTAACAGCAGCAAAGGCTTATAACAAGGACATGCTATTGAACTTGGTCCAGGAATGTAATTAAGAGCCTCTCCACCCCAGCCCTACCTTGAATGCACTCAGACAATAATTTTTAAAAAAGAAACAGTAAACACATGTTCATCGTGAGAATTTGTTTGTGGAGAGGTTAATAATGGTCATTTAGGACCAGGCCTTTGATACCTGAACTTCAGAAGGGTTATCCTTAAGGATCCTAGATTTAGGTGTCCATGTAGATTATGCAGAGAAACAGCAGAAACTGTCCAATGTATACGTATATACATACACATGTATGTATGCGTACGTGTGTGTACTATAAACTGTAAAAATTTTAGCAACTACTAAATACTTAGCAAGTCATGACCTGGTGGTTAGGATTACATACACAAAAATTGTCTTTTGTGGATTGACAGACATCAAATCTCCATACTCTATACTTCTACAAATGTAGACCTCAAAATATCCTGGAGTACTCAACCAGTAAGTTGCACTGGACCCAGATTGTTTTCACAGACTGACTTTACCCATAATTGTGCAAACATAACATTAATCCATAAACACTTAAGAACAAGAGAAGAGAAGAGGAAGAGAATAAAATAAATATTAAACAACTACTATGTCCCAAGCAGTGTGCTAAGCATTTACCAATATTATCTCATTTGTTCCTCACAACCACAAATTGCTGGTATTATCCCCAAGAACAATATTTTTAATAAACATCACCATATAAAATATTCATAACCTCCAAGCTACAGGGAACAAAAAGTTTCCAAAATATAAGGGCCTAGCAAAGGATATCAAAATTCATGTAGAAACAAGATAAAGTTACATATCATTCCAGTTATCCTTTCTGCTATTAGACTTGTACCAGGTGTTTTCACTCAATCAACATTCGTTAATGCCTACTCATGCCAGGGACTGTGCTAAGGGCTGGTAGAACAAAAAGAAGCAAAAGACGACCCCTTCCTTCAAGGAGCTTACAATCAAAGCGGGGAGACAACAGGCAAACAAGCAAGCTATATACGGGATAAAGAAGAGATCATGAACAGAGAGAATGCGCTGCAATTAAGAGGGACTGGAAAAGGCTTCCTGTAGAAGATGGGATTTCACTAAGCTTACCAAGGATAAACTTCTATTCTAATACTTTAATTCAATTACAAAGGCAGTCTTTTCTCCAGCTGTGCAATTGTCCATAGACAATTTATTATATTTAATATTTTAATTTATTATATTTTATTATTAATATGATTATGAATTGATTACAGAACCACAGGCGTTTACAAATAATAATTAAAAAACAAACAAGTCACTACTATCAGAAATTTCAGAAAAGTTGTTATTGATAAGCCTGGACTTATTGATCAATGTAGAATTTCCAAGAAAATGGTGGAAATGTGACACATCACTGCCAAAGGAAAAAAACATAGCACTTACTGAACACTTAAAAAAGGTACACGCAAGTGGCCAGAATTATATACCAGAAATTTGCTGTCCTTCATAAACTAGCAGATGACAAATCTTCAAATATCCTTGAGAATGCAACAAATAAACCATACTGACAAGAGCGCATCATCATAGACAAAGGGGTTGCCCACAGTCTCCCAGACAAAACACTGACTTATAAAAATTAATAACAAACTTTTAAATAGCATCACTCCACCAAATATCACAACTTTCAAACTACACAGGATGAAAAATTGCCAAAACATAGAGACTTGGCAGAAGAAATTAAAATCAAAGGAACAGAATAAAGAATGTGCCATCCCCATTATCATATCTACTCTTAGAATTGTCCCAAGGGTTCTTTAAATAAGTCTACAGAAGATGAGCTTATATCTCAATGAGTTTTATTCTATTAAAGAAAAAGCAATCGTTTTATTCTTCCATGTCCACCAAATATTAAATATAAAAGAACAGTAGTAAAATAGTGACTTGCCTCAAGGCTATTTCTATCTGAAGTCCATTGACTAGAGGATGAGAATAATGAGAACAAGAAAAGAATAATGATTACTCTCTTCTCTAAATGTACACTCTGATGCCTCATTGTGGCATGGGTGAGATCCTGGGCTCTTGATGTCAATGCCATTGGAGTACAAGCTTTTGTAGGAACTAACAAGCTGGAAAAACTAAGTAAGAACTTGATACCAAGCTGTGGTCTGAGGGTAAGCCTAAGACTGGAGAGACTCATAGGTGATGAATTTCTTGTAGCCATCACAACTCATGAAATCATCTAAGGCATTGAGGAGTTTATGGTCTGCATTTATGGAGGGAGTGCCCAGGATAATGAAATCACATGTCTTTCCAAGCACTGAATAATTGTAACTCATATTTAGAAAGCACTTTGAAAGTTTGCAAAGTACTTTCTCAATAACCCTTTGAGTTGGTGCTAGTATTATCCTCATCTTACATATACGGGGATTGATAGCTGCTAAGAGGTCAAACTATAACTCAAGCCTAGGTCTTTGGATGTTTTTCCATTGCTGTACACTACTTCATCAACTCTTATGTGACGAGTACAGAGGAACTGAAATGACAAACCAAGAATAAATAAGGAATAGTCCCTGTCCTCATAAAGCTTCTATTGGTTACCATTAATAATATCTGACACACTTCTGTACACAGCCGTAAGTGGTATCATCTTTATAATATGTTGGTGACATCAGAATGTCAAAATCCTCTCTAATAAAAATGTATGATAGATAGAGCCCCTGGGATATCATGTATTTTAGCAGCAAAGCTAAAATAATACTGAGATCTCTGGTGCAACCTAGCTGAGAATGAACTATGTCCTAAAGTTGTTTATTCTAATTTAGCTGGCAGATCTAATTTAGCTATTCAGATCTTACTGTGTGCCCTTCAGCAGTGCTAGAAGAAATGTAGAAATAAATAAGAAACAATTCCTGCCCTCATAGAACCTTTTTAAGGCATTCAGCAACCACCCGGGGATAGAAAAAGCTCAAACCCCTTTTCCCCCTACCCCCAAAAAAGAAATGTTAGGAAACTTCTTAGAAGCCATACTGTTCTCTGTCTTGCATCACCAATTGCCCCTTGTAATTTTTGAACTAAATTATTTCATTATATCCAAAACAGAGCTCATCTTTCCCTCTCTCCTCTTTCAAAGTTTCCTATCACTGTCAACATCCTACCTGTCACTGAGGTGCACAACTTCAAGGGCATCCTCAACTCCACTCACACTCAGCCCACGTACCCAGTCTGTTGCTGTCTTATGGTTTCTACCTTCACAGCATCTCTCATATACATCCCATTCTCTCCATTAACGCAGCCACCATCCCAGTACAGGATCTCCTCACCTCATGTGTAGACTATTGCAATAACCTGCTGGTTGTTCTCCCTACCTCAAATCTCTCCCTCTAATCCACCCTTCTCTCAGCTGCCAAAGTGGTTTTCTCAAGTGTAGATTTGGCCATGTTACCTCCCTACTCAGCAATTACCAGGGGCTCCTTATCTTCTCCAGGATGAAATATAAAATGCCCTGTTTGGACTTTATAGCCCTTCACAGCCTGGTCCTTTCCTACGTTTCTGGTCTTCTTATACTTTTCTCCCCTCAATATAATCTATAAATTGGTGATACTGGCCTTCTTGCTACAGTATTCCATCTCCTAACTCCAGGCATTTTCACTGACTGTCCCACTTGCCCGAGAATGATTACCCTTCTCACCTCTGCCTCTTAGTTTCTCAGACTTCCTTCAAGACAGCTCAAATCTCACCTTCTGCATGAGGCTTTCCTTGGTTCTCTTGGTTCTCCCTCTCACCTTGATCAAGTCTTTCCCCTTCCACTCCCCACCTCCATTGCTAGGGTCTTACCTCTAATTTTACCTTCCATCTGCTCCCTATGTATCTTGTATGTTCATAGTTGTTTTGCATTTTCTTTCTCTCTCACATTCTCACTAGAATGTGAGCTTCTTGAGTACAAAGACTGTGTATTTGTCTTTCTTTGTTTCAAAGCACTTTGCACAGTGCCTGGCACATAATAAGTTCTTCATAAATGCTTGTTGAATGAAATCTAGCACTAGCATAGCCCTGGACCTTCATATTGCAGGTCTAGTGCTATACATGGGAGGCACCAGGGCAAGAATAATCTTTGGGTCCAACAGTGGTTAGTTTTCTTTTAATGTTAGCAGGAACAGAAAACATCTCGAATTTTTTAAGAAGAAGGAAGGAAACATATGTTTTTATATATATATACATATGTAAATGTTTTTACACTTTCAAAATACATCAAAATCCACTTAGAAATGAGGAAAACAAAAGATCACCTATTGGTGCTCAAAATTTGCCTCTTACAATATTACTAAAAATAACTGGAAAGCAAAGGAAACAGTGCATAAAAGTGCACAAGCTTTCGGGAGCACAGTGTCTCTGTGGAAAGGAAAACACAAGCCCTGGTTTATATCTTCAGGTCCATATCTTATTTTGGTCTCTCCCTTTGCCACTGGACACTGGGCTTAGAGTCAGAAAGACTTGGGTTCACATTCTATTACAGACACTTACTAGTTTTGTGATCCTGCAAAAGTCACTTAACCCTTCTGTGCCCCAGTTTCCTAATATGTAAAAATGAATTTAGCATTTGGCATCCCAGTAACAATGAGTCAACCAGCAGTTAAGAGAATTACCCCTGGAGGAGAGAATCTAGTTTTTCTCCTCTACTTCTTTCCTTTAATTTACCAGGTGACAACTTTGCAAACTTTGAAAGGTCAAGGGATCTGCAGTTCCTATTGGTATAAAGATCAGAGTCCGCTGGAACTGGGAATAGTATCCCAGCAGTATCAGCTGATGGCAACATCTGCATCAGGAGCTGAGAGACAAACTAAGCATAACAAGGGGAGGAAACTTCATGCCTTTACTAGGTTACCAGCCCTAGGAGACCAGCAGAGAGCTAGATCTAAGGAGGTACTTCGTTAAAATTCCACAAAGGGTTAGAAGGGACCTCTACTGATCAAAATCTCTAAATTTGAACCCACTTTCCCTAGGGACCTTGTATAAGCAAAGGAAAAGTGTACCCTTCATTTAGGAGAATGTTTTTATAGTAGTATCTATCCTTGGCATACCCTCTAGCTAATTAAGTCTATCTAGCTGATAATCAAGGGGAGCATACCAGATAGGGGCTTAAAAGTGCCCCTGCTGAAAACCACAGCTCTTTAGACTGTTACTGGAACACTGAAAGGAGAAGTAACCAGCCACTGAGGGTCCCAAACTTACAACATGAGTTGCAGCTGGGGAATCAGCCCCAAAGTGAGATGGTGTGACAGTGTGATTATAGACATGGAGTCAAAAGGACCCCTAGAGATTATTAAACACAATCTCCTCATTTTACAGACAAAGATCCTGAACCCAGGGAAGGTAGATGATTTGTCCAAAGTCACTCAGATATTAAATATAAAACCTTAGCTTTGAAAACAGGTCTTCTGACTGCAGTCCAGCCCCCGTCAGCCCTACAACCTGTGATTCTGTAGTGCAAGAGTTCTTAACACAAAGTCTGTGTATTTATTCTTTCAAAAATATTTTATAACTGTATTTTAGTGGAATTGATTTTCTCATACATAATCATATGTATACACATTATGCATTAAAATTTTTTTGAGAAGGGGCCTATAGACTTCACCAGACTACCAAAGGAGATTCATGAAACAAAAAAGGTTAAAAAAAAAACCAAAATGACTTGAGGTAATTCAGGCATAGGGAGGTATTGAGGCGTAGACAATGCTTTGGGGTCTTAATGAGCATCTAATTACAGGTTTACATTCATATTTCAAATGTTATATTTACTGTGTCTTGAATTTGGGATTAAAATCCCAGCCCTGTACGTTTTGATATAGAGTTAAGATAGATTAGGAATGAAATAAATTGGGGAGAATGAAATAAGACAGGGATTGGAAGGGGAAGACAGGAAAGACAGTTCTGCTCTCATACCTACTCAGGCCCTCCCACATTAAACTGGAGCCATCTCTTGCCATCTGGTAATCTCAGGTGAGACTCAACTCTGTCATTACTGAGGGAATTGATGCTGCAACTGTTGTTCTAACTTTGTCCCCTGTTGTGGGCACCATGAGCACTTATGATTTTTTTTTTCCACTCAGTGTCAGGAGAGAAGGGAAGGAGATCATGAAGGGGGGAATCTTATCTTCCATGTATTTCTGGGCACAATACAGGGGCATGCCACATCACAAACCCTTGTTGGTTGCATCAGTTTCCATTAGTGGGTGGCTGAAGTCCCCCTCCCCGAAGTCTGTGAATTATCATGCTTCGTTCCTAACCCAGCTGCCTCTCATCTGGGAAAATAAGGAGGTGAGCCAAACCCTTCCATAGCAGAGGCTCAGGAGGATAATCCAGTGTATAACAAATGGTGGCAACCTCTTGTAACTCCTCAACCCTGTACCCATTTTGTAGACTTTTTCTTTCATCCTGGATTGTTGATGCTATCTCTACCCTCAGATCACATTGTTTCCTTGCTGTTGACTGCCTCCAGATTCCCATGTACTAACATTTTCTTTGCCTTTGGACTGTCTTGGACTCTCTGCTGGAAAATTAGGATTGATCTCCTCTACGTGTTCTCCTGTGCTCTATGAGCACACTGTTTGCTTATGGCCTTCTGTATTGATTTTTCCTGCTACAAGCAAGTCCCAGGGTTCTGTTCTCTATGGCTCTGAGTAGAGCCAATGGGTAGGGCTGAGCAGGGTTTTGATCTGAGGTGTCTCTCAATTGTACTACCTATAGGACTGGGCTAGCAATTGTAGAAAATCTCAAAGAGAAAAGTCTCAGTGCAGAAAATAAAAGGTGGGGCATATGCAGCAGGAATGACAGTTACAGGAGCATCATATATAACATACAAAGCAAATCAAATAGAGCAAACATCTCAGGACAGGCAAAGTAGTCCAAAGAAGGACCCTCACAAAACTCAAGAAATAAGCCCAAAATACAGTCTAAAGCTGAACTATAGTATCTAAGCAGTCCAGGTTTACAGCAAAATCTGAGCTTGACAATTTGTCACACTCACCATGAGCAGTGTTATATACAGCCAGCTATGAGGTTAAAGGTATTTAGACTAGCAGAAAACTAGCTACACCTACTTGAATGGTCTCCACCTGTGTGTGGGCAGATCCACTCTTTTCCAAATCCTCAGTTGATGGCTTCACAAGTTTCCTGGGGCACCTGCCTCCCAGAGAAGGTCTCCCATTCTTCATTCAACCACTGAAATATGTTTACTGACGTCTGAGGCATGGCCTAGAACTAATGGTCTGGATTCACATCGTTTTTATCCTACTTGGGGGACTGATACAATTTAATGATTATCAATATCATTAAATACCTTTCTCATTTGACTTAAAAGCCCAAGCTAAGATAGTGTCCTGGCAACTAAGAAAGCCCAATCTGTTACGTTCTCTCTATATACTACACAGTTCTCCTTTCTCTCATTCTTTCTATTCTCGTCCTTTTTTAAGAACTCTAAATAATTGTTTTATTCACACTCTAATGCTTTATGAAATAGAAGTAGAAACAAGAACAAAATGGAAAATTCCATCTGATAGTTTCTAACTCTAAATTTAAAATATTAAGTATAGTAGTACTACTTATTTGGAGATCAGTTTGCCGGCAATATCTCCATTTGGAACACAGTTAAGAACCTGGAAGAAAGTAAAAACAGCCTCTGAGAAATTTACCTTTTCTTTTCACAAGTAACAAAGAATACAATCAGGAAAAGCTGGATCAATTCTTTATCTATCTGACTTCAATATTAATTAGGACAAAAGTAAACTTTAAAAAATAGAAAAACACTGGATCAGACATCTGTCATCTAAACATATGAACATCTAAACATCCAACAACTAAAAAGGATAGCAGTAAAGTATTCTTCATTATCTAAGTAAATGCTTAGCAGAAAGTTTGCTGTTGGTCAGACACACAGCACATTCTAGCTCCAAACTTTGGATTCAGTCAAAGGGCCACACAAGAGGACTTAGAGGATCACGTGTGGCCTTGAGGCTGAAAGTCCTGCTCTAGTTTCAGTGGACAGAAGTCCTGATGACCATAGTGAAACTGGGTGGTGTTCAACACAAGGCACTTTTCTTTACTGTGTTTCACCAGTATCCATCTCCTCTTTTCATTTTCGATCTATGAGTTCTGATCAAATCTCCTATTCAACCAGTGAAACTGAAAATGAAACAGTCAGATTATCCATGCTGTCACACTTGTTCTCAGTTAAAACTCATATACTTTATTTCTGTACCCAGAGAGTGTCTCATGAGAACCTCTCGGTTTCTTCCAGGGTAGGAAAAAACAATACTGTCTGTCTAGTACTACATCTCCCAGAAAATGATGCAGTTAGGTACCAAGTACCAGATTCTCTCTCTACCCACAGAAAAATTGGTCTCCCCAAATTTCATTTCAGATAGAGTCATTTCAAACAGATATACATCTAGAAAGGCCATCTGATCCAACCCCAGAGTCACACAGGTACTTCTGACAAGAATCAGAGGTAGGATCTGAACCCATGTTTTCTGAAAGCAGAGTATAGTGTTCTTTCCACTGAACCTATTCATTTTTACCACTGTCATCAAAGATTCAACACTGTTGTTTGGTTCCTTCAAGGGAGAATGGTTCTGGAGGTTTCTGACTAAATAGTTCTTTAATGGAAAGACAAAAGGTTTATTGCAAGAAGAAGATGTTCTAATCTGTCATCTGATTTCTGATGTATTTCCATTTTCACATGATACAGCTTTGTGGGTGTGAGAAACATTCAGTTACTCATAACAGCCACACTGCTTCCCTGAATGTCTTATGGTTCTCTAGACTCCGTTGCTAAAACTAAATAACTTTGATAGGATTACTTACACTGACAAGTAATATCTCCAAAAGCAACATGGACTGAGCCTCAGAAATGCAGCCCCCTTAGGTCAGTTTCCCCAAGGAATTTAGGAGCCTTGTTATCATGGGTTCCCATTGAGATTTAGTGCCTAATTAGAAGACAAGCTTGGGGTCAAAATACTGGTGGTTCCTCAAGTTTTTCAGAATCTCTCAAATGGCGCAAGCATCACATTGGGTGATTTTTTTT
>CM053582.1:443609509-443631432 GCA_028627135.1 Pseudochirops cupreus
TGGAAGATCTTCAAATCCCAGTATCGTTACAGCCTCGAAGGACGTAGGACTCTTGGGCACTGCTACTCTGATAGAGGTGGAAGGAATTTGGACCCACTATTTAATGAGGAAGATAAGTTTTTAAGAGAATAAATACTTTCCCTAACAAAACATCTGCATTCTCTACAAGCCAAGGGGATAATCGCTCAAATCCCACCTTTGGGGTTCACCGTCCACAAATACCAATCAGGGGACTGTGTTCTAATCAGGGTTTGGAGGGAAGAAAAGCTAATCCCAATTTGGGAAGGTCCTTTTCTTTTTTTTGTTGTTTGTTTGTTTTCCCCATTGACTTGTTTATTTACTTTTAGTTTACAAGATTCAGTTCTACAATCCCTTGAGTTTCAACTTTTCTCCCCTCCTCCACCCTCCCCCCCCATGGTGGCGTGCAATCATGTATAGGATCTGCAAATGATTTCACATTGTACAGTAGTCTGGTTGTATAGAAGGGTTGTAACCAGTGAGTGAACACTGGGACAAAAAAGAAACAAAACCAAACATGGAAAAGAGTGATAGCACGTAGATTGCTTCAGTCTCTATTTAAACTCTGTTCTTTCTAGATCTTTCTCTGAATGTAGATCTCTCCTTCCATCCAGAGTTGTCTTATAGCTGTGCGTTGCTGATAAGAGTCCAGTTTATCAGGGTTGGTCATCACACATATGATATGTCTGTGATTGTGTACAAGTTTTTCCTGGTTCTGCTCTTCTCACTCAGCATCAATTTGTATAAGCCTCTCCAGGTAATTATGAAGTCCATCTCAGGAAGGTCCTTTTCAAATTCTGTTGGTTTCAGATTCTGTGGTACAGACAAAGGAGAGGGGTTGGACTCATCGTACTCGTGTAAAGGGACCTGTTGAACCTCCTGTCACCTGGACCATCGAATCCACTGAGCCTGAGAATTTAAAACTGTGCCTTTGACGTGGTCCTGACCCAAACGTTTGAGACGCTGAGACTCTGGACTCCTCTTGTGTGAGAACTTCAGTCGCCTCAAAGCACGCTGTCCCCTCCCCCTTCGTTTCTGTAATCACAATCCTTATTGTATACTGATGAGAGGAGACAAATTCGTATGTGCCTCTCTCCTTCTATGTATTAGCCTTACTGTAGTTGTTTTCCATTTCCTTTTGAGTAATTGCTTTCTCCCTCCTGCCCGGAATCATTTTCATTGTACTAATCATGCTACCCCTGACCCTTCTCCTTATAGTGTTCCCAGTACAGCCTGCCCCAGTCCCTTGGTTACCTCAGGATAATAATTTTTGAATTTTAATTCAAACCATAGCTAATGCCTGGCCTTGGGTGCCCGTTCGTGTTACACCTGAGTGGCTTCTTAGTAACAGGTCCTCTGTCCATGATGGGACTGGGTATTGGGAAAAGTCAGAACACGCCTGGCCCCTTACTAAGACTAGGATGGGGGAATATTGCCTCAGCCAGGATGATAAAGGGAAGGAGTTAGGTCGGAGTCAATGCAAGTGGACTCTTAAAAGGAGAAGAGAAGTAATAACCTATAACCTTCTGCTGTAAAGCAGCACTGGAATTCCATGCATATCCAGCTTAACACCACTGTTTGGGGGAATTGCATTTTTCATTCTTTGCCATACTCCCCTCCAGATAACCACCAAACGTAAATCTGAATCTCATATTCTAACCACTATATTTAAGTGTCAAGACCTTAGTCAGAATCAGGGAGTCATTACTATTCCCCATTGACGTTGGGGATGGGATAGTAATTCCCACTTTGGATACTTTCAAGAGTTTTGGAGTCAGGATGATAAAACAGATCCCCGAGTCCCTGGGTCCTTTAGAAGCAAGGTTGAGTGGTGTCAGTGGAGAGCAGATTTTCAGCTATGGAGGTGCCGATATAACAAAACTGATGCAACCTTTTTGGGAGGGCCTCTAGGATTTGAGGACCTACGGTATTACCCCATCATCCAGTATATCTGCAATCTTCCCACAGAGTAAGGTACCTCAACCGGCTCTAAAAGGACATTATTGGATTTCTTCCCCCTGACTGGATTGGAAGTTGCTATATTGGACTAGTAAGACCCAAATTTTTCTTTCTCCCAGGATAGGAAGGTAAACACTTAGGAATAAAAATATATGATGACTTAGAAAGGGAAAAATGAACCATTGATGCTTCTATTGCTAGTACAGGGGATGCAAATGGATGGAGAGACATTTGGCCAGCTGAAAGAGTTGTGAAGGAGTATGGGCCTGCAACAAGGGCACAAGATGGAAGCTGGGGCTACCAGACTCCAGTTTATATGCTAAATCGAATTATTAGACTTCAAGCAGTTGTTGAAATCATTACTAACCAAACCACACCCAAACTGAGTTACTATTCAGATTTGCAGACCAAAGTGGAGAGGCTATTTTATAACATAGGCTGGTATTAGATTATCTCCTGGCAGAGGAGGGAGGGGTCTGTGGTAAACTCAACTCGCTGCTTGAAGATAAGTGATGTGGGACAAACTGTTAGAGATATTAACCAAGAAATTAGAAAACTTGCCCATGTTCAGCACAAACTTGGTTGTCTCCACTTAATCCAGCATGGTGGTCCTGGTTGAAAGGAACCTGGTAGAAGCAAGCATTGTGGTTCTTGCTAATAGTAGCAAGTGGAATTCTGTTGCTCCATGTATGCCTCCTTTGTATAATACAATTAATTACAAACACTATACAGAAGATCTTTTCCAAACTGATTAGATTTGGGGGTTCCACCAATGGGTCTGTCTGCCTAATGATTTTAAAAGGACAAAAATGGGAATTGGTTGATCAAAAAGAAAAGTTGGGTCCTGATGGAGGGATAGAAGAAATTGATAGGAGAGCCAAAGAAACTTACCAATCTTGGTGTGAGAAATTTTCAGGTATCAAAGAAAGAGGAGGGACTGAGTGGGACAAGTGAAGATATTCTCATAAAGAAATGGCAAACCACTCCAGTATCTTCATCAAGAAAACTACAAATGGTGTCACAAAAAGTCAGACATGACTGAAACAATTGAACAAAAAATGTGTGTGTATATATATATATATATATGTACATAAGCATATTGTATAGATATAGATCTGCCTTTCATTTCAGTAAGAATAGGCAAATAACATGTCAGGAACTGTGAGAATGAATAAGAATCAAAGGCAGGATAGCAAACTGGGTACAGAGAGATGAAGTTGATTTTTCATCACATAGCCCAGCATAACACAGACAGGATATGTCAGAAGTAAGGCTTGAGCAGGTGCTCCTGGCTTCCCAGCTTGCCAGCTTCACTTCTCTATCTACTACACTATGCTGCTGCCTCTCTGGGTGAATATATAAACTTTTTGATGTAGAAAAGAGGAATTGAAATCACAATGGATGACCTCCTCAGTCAGAGGCAAGTTTATCTGCCAAAACTAAGAGTGAGAGGAAGGGTAAAGTTTCAGGCTAGTTGAGGGATAAGGCTGTCTTGGACAAGTGCCTGGATAAGGCCATCTAACGAACCAAGAAAGAGGAGAGAATGGATGAAATATGGGTCAGATAGTTCCTCTAACTACTTCATTGGTGAAAGATATGAATCAGTATCCTCCCCCTCCTAACCCTAGGATATTCACTGGACCTGAAGAGAAGGTCTGTCATTACCTCCCTATCCTGAATACCAAATAAAAAGATGAATTCCTGCTAGGGCATTGCCTTATAAAAAGTGTAACTAGGGCAGAGGGTTGGGAATGAGAAAAAATCAACTTCATCTCTGTACCCAGCTTGCTATCCTGTTCCTGCCTTTGATTTTTGTGCATTCTCATAGTTCCTGATATGTTATTTGCCTGTTTTTACTGAAATAAAAGACAGATCTATACACATTATGCTTATGTATATATATGTATGTACGTACACATTCACATACTTTTTTCATTGTTCAGTCGTTTCAGTCATGTCTGACTTTTTGTGATCCCATTTGCTGTTTTCTTGATGAAGATACTGAAGTGATTTACCGTTTCCTTCTCCAGCTGTTGTGCTAAAGCAATATTGACATTACCAACTGTGACCATGAATATGCCGGCATAGTTCTGAATCACAAAATATGACAGACTCTCTATATAGAAGACAGAAGCAAAACATTTATTTAGACACCAGAAAGCCAAATCCCAACACCAGGAAGTCGAATTCATCATAGCAACAAAGAAATTAATAAACCATAACAGCAGGAAGTCACACCATCCTTTAGCCTTCCTACAAACACTCACAAGCCTAGCTGTCTTCTTGGGTGCATCTTCTCCCTCCATCTCTAACTACTCTGACTCTCAGCTTCCTGTGGACTCTGCTCCATCCTTTAGCAAACTCCTCCCACCACAGGCTTTATGTGATTACATTTGACCCATTAGGGAGCAGGGAAGATCTTCAAATTCCCCCAGGTCCACCACGGGGCAGGGAAGATCTTCAAGTTCCCATCACCATTACATCAGTTCATTTTACAGATAAGGAGACTGAGAAGAACAGGGTTAAGTTCCTTACCTAGAGTCACAAAGCTAATAACTGTCTTAGGCTATATTTGAACTGATGGAAATTAGTTTTTCTGATTCCAAGCCCAATGCTCTATCCACTGTGCCACCTAGCTGATATCTATGTATATCTATATATAGATATATATCCCAAATATGTCCATTTGTATATATATATTTGTATATTAATATTGCTGTTCAGTTTAGTATCTGAGCTGGATATCCAGTTCATGCAGTATTTGGCAGCTTATCCACCACTCCTACTGTTGGCAAGTCTAGTAAGATTAGGTTGGACTGTGCAGCCAATCGGTCCTCTCTAAGTGACCATTCTTTAGGAGGTAGCAAACAGGAAACAGGTGATAATGCATATCTGCACACACATTGGTCATGGAAACTTGTCAGTCTGAAGACTTTGAAGCAGAGAGAATGAGTACTGTACTTAGAAACCTTCCTAATGGTTAGGCAAATGTAATGTGAGAGACATTAGAAGGTCCTTCCTCTAAACATCTCTTTCTTTGCTATTCTATAATGATTAAGTTGCCATCAGTAAAGACCAATTCCTTTGGGTACTCAATTGGATTTGTGATCTCACTAATTTGGGAGTTCCCTTCAATGATGCAGACCCATTCATAACCACCATCCTATATGACTCTTGTTCGTGTTCTCCCAAAAGTTTGCTCTAGGAGAGTTTAGCCAATATTCTGGAGGCTTTCTTTGCTTTCTCCCAATGTTTTGATAGAGAAACACTAGGCTGTCTTTCTGTCATTCCTTGCCCTTGCCCATCTTCTACTCCTGTCATTTGATTTCTTGATGATGTACCTTGCTCTTGTTCTTCTTTGGAGTCCCTACATAGAGTGTCCCAAAAGTCTTGGTGCCATTTTAAGTTTTAATAATTATTTAAGCTACTGGATAGTTTTAAAGTTATTAAAGCTTAAAATTGCACTAAGACTTTTGGTATATGTTACAGCTTTTTAACTCTAGGTCTAGGTGGCTGTCAATCTATACTGTCTGTACTAGATATGCATATGATTGGATAAGCTCAATAGAGTGTCCATCCAAATATATGTTGAAGATTGAACAGTAAACATTCTTCATCCCCTTTATCTTTCCTGTGTGGATGGACTAGCCAAATTCTTTTGAATTATTACAGATCTCTTGCAGGAAACTTTTCTGGTTCAGATGTAATCAGAACAATGTCATCTGCCAACAGGAGCATCTGAAGGACAGATGCACAGATAATCCAATCCATCTTCAACCTAGATTTGGTAATGGATCTTCTCCATTGCAATGGGACATCATTCTAGTAACCATATATCTCCCTGTTTTGTGCTTCATCTGATTTAGTAAACAGTGTTATTTCTATTATATCTTCTAAAAAATCTTGAATGATTGTGGTTTATGAAGGAGACTTCATAATCAACAAACAATAAGGAAAATGGAACTTTATATTCTCTAAATCTTTCAGTTAATTGTGAGATGGCAAATATATATGATCTGTTGTTAAATTTTGCTTGTGAAAGCCTCCTTGTACCCTACTAATACTTTCATGTACAATATCCTCAATTCACATATAGGTGACTAATAAAGATTTGGTAAGGATGGGGAAGTAGGCATTAGGATCAGTGGTTATTGATGTTCTCTCAATCATTTATTCCATTTTTGGTAATCTTGATGTTCAGTCGTTTTTCAGTAGTGTTCAACTCCTTGTGACCCCATTTGGGGTTTTCTGGAGTGGTTTTCCATTTCCTTATCCAACTCATTTTACAGATGAAGCAATTGATGTAAACAGAGTTGAGTGACTTGCCCAGAGTCATATAGCTAGTAAGAGTCTGAGACTGAATTTGAACTCGGGAAGATGTCTTCCTGATTCCAGGCTCAGTGCTCTATTCACTACATCATCTAACTGCCCAGCTTGGGGTAATAAAGCTTAATAAAGAATGAAATCTTCCCATCTCGTGCCTTTAATACCATCCCCTCCATAAAATGCCATATCCTTCAACATTTTTGCAATTACATAATTTCTAGCACAGATACCCCTTGATCCAATCTGAGGGCCTTTTCCCATCTTTATTTTTTCCTAGACAGATTCTGCCTCCCCTTTAAACAAACCTGGGATTGTCACGTTAGGGTCAAACTCTGGTGACTCCACTGTTCTTGGTGGAGAAAATAGTTTGTTAAAATGGTTTTTGAAAACCACCTGCATTTCCCCCTGTTTTTGCTTGAAGACCCCCTTTCATCTACGTCTCTGAATGTCTTTGGGCTTGGTTGGGTGTTACCGAACTTTCTTTAAGCTGGTTTTATCTGTCACTCATTTTCTGTGTAGGAGATGACATGGCTCATAATCATCCGTCATCCTTCTCTGTAAGCTTTTGTAAACGAGCATTTATTCAAATTTGGTGCTGCCTTTGGCCGGACGTTTGGCAAGTAAAGTCAGGTGTTTGCTGACAAAGGTGCTTGCTGGGATCTTTTGGTTTCCTTATTGTGGTAATTAATTTTATTCCTTTCAGTAATCTTCTTAAGCACAGTTGTAATGATGTAATTCCACTGTTCAAAAGCCTTCAGGGACTCCCCATTGTCTAAGGAGTTTGGAATAAATTCCACTAGCCTGGCATTCAAAGGTCTTTATAATCGGGGTCTCTTTGCGCCATTGCTTAGGTCATACCCTAATATCCATGGTGTGACCTCTGGAAGGTCTTCTCTTACTGCAAGGCCCAACCCTGACGCCACTTTTCCCAAGAAATCTTCTTTGATTCACTCGGCAGGAGGTCCTCCCTCCCTCCTCAGAGTACTTTGTCTCTTGCATTTATCATATTCTAATTCATATTGTCCTTATTTGTGTGCTAGCATTTATTTGTTGTTGTTATTCAGTAGGATCAGTTGTGTCCAACTCTTTGTGGTGCCATTTGGGGTTTTCTTGGCAAAGATACTGGAGTGGTTTGCCATTTCCTTGCCCAGCTCATTTTACAGATGAGGAAACTGAGGCAATCAGGGTTAAGTGTGTGAGGGATAATTTATAGTGAAGTTTCCCCATTCTGAAAAATCAAATCTAGAATGGCCTCAGTATTCACTAGGCCTAGGGTTAGGTCACCTGACCTCCAAGCAATCTAGGGCTTAGAGCAATGGAGACCCTCCCCCAGAGCCAGCTCAGCACAAGATATGCCAAATAAGGTTAAGACTGCTTTCACTGGACGCCCACATGCTTCCAAGTCCTTTGTCTCAGAGAGATTCCCACGCTTAGGTTGTGGGACAGCCCCCCTACCCATGAGAGTGAAGGCCAGTTGGGGGGGGGTTGGGTTTCTACATTAGAAGGTTATATAACCATGGGCTGGCTTCTACCTGTTGCTCTCTCCCTGCTGCCATGTGGGCGACAGGGGCAGAGTCCTTTCTGAACTCTTTCATCTCACACAAGTGACTAGTAAGTGTCTAAGGCTGAATTTGAACTCAGGTCTTCCTGGCTCCAGCCTGGGCACTCTATCTGCTTTGCCACTAGCTCCCCCTACCTCTTTATCTCCCCTAGTAAACTATAAACTAGTTGAAGGCAGGGATTAGCCATTATTTCTTTTTAGCATCTGCAGATTTTAGCATAGTGTCTTGGAAATAGTAGGGCTTAATAAATATTTATTGAATTGAATTGGGTCTAAGAGGCTTTTTTCAGTCTTCAGGAACCTTCTATTAAATTAAAACATTCTTGGTAAGGGTTAATAGCTTAAACCCTTATCAGTTAATGCCTTAGTAGGAATTATTTTTTTAATCTGTAGCTAGTATCAAGAGAAATGAAAAATAGATTACCTGAAAGGGATTCTCATCCTTTCCTAGTACTTCCCTTTCCTCTTGCTAGAGTCCTAAGGAGGACCTTAGGTCTCTGGAGACAAAGAGACCAGACTTTGGCCACTTGCAGGGCTTGGTATTTGGGGAACTGGTTACAGGAGGGGAGGGCCATGGGAGAAGTATGGGTAGACAGCCAGAAGAAAAGAGGACCCTGAAAAGAGGAATGGGAAGACAAATGTTGCTTACTTTACAATTCTTCCCAGCACCAGCCCTGCACGCTCATCCCCAGCCCAGCCAGTTGTGTAGTCAGCTAACATGAACCATGATCAGGATGGGGTGGGTTCTGGGACTATACCCATGCTCTGGGTCACACTAGCCAATCTTCACCCAGAGTTTGCCTCTCAGTCCTCAGCAGAACCCCGCCCCCTCCTACTCTCCTTGCCAGCAATACTGGGCCTCCTATTTAATCTGCAATCCTTCCCATTGTTAGTGGAGAGCATTCTCTTCTTGCAAACCGCAGCCTGCTTGCCTTCCCTTCTCCTGGCACCTTGGTTCTGTGCCTCCCAATTATCCAATTCCCTTTACAAATTGCCCAGACAGGTTTGGGGGATTATTTCTTTATGAAAACCGAACACAAAAAACAAAGAGATCATCACCCAGTGTGTTTCCAAATCCCTGGGCCTTTATGTGATTCTGACTCCTTAGGCTTTTGCTGTCTTGCAGATAAATGAATAACCCCAAAAGGATCTAGGTTATAAGAGAGGACCCAAGTACTCTGAGTTAACGTAAGAGCTCTGCGGGTGTGCAGCTGCCTTAGGCCCTGCATCCTCGGGCAGGAGAAACAGACTCCGCCTGAAGGTTTCTTTAACTCAAGTGTGGTCTGTGAAATTTTTAAAAAATACTTTTGATAACTTGTTTTAATATGATTGGTTTCCTTTGTAACCCTCCATATTTTTATGCATTCAGAATCTCATGCTGAGAAGGGGTCCCAGGACTAAGTTGTCAATAACAGAAAAAAGTTAAGAACCCCCTAGTTTATCCTTACCTGGTTTCTCTACAAAGAGAGGGGAGACAACAAAAGGTCTGGAGGGAAATTGAGCACTGGGGCTCACCTCACCTTAGCCTATTCTTGCTTCTTAGATCGCAAGCCCCTAAGGCCCCAAAGAATACAAAGGTCCCTCCCTGCCAGTCAAGAAGACCGCTGGACAGAAGTCACCAGCTCCCACAGTGTAACACATAATTGCAAAGGCTGTAATACTTTGCCTTGTGTGAGATGGAATAAAAAGGAAAGTGGGATTCATCCCGGTGGGGATCTTGTATGCCAAGCAGCCATAAGCAGATTTGAAAATAATGCCAGGAAGAACTCAAAAGGTAGGAGGAAAGAATGTGAGCAATTGCTTATGTTGTCATTTCCCTTTCTGTGTGTCCTTGTCAATCTATCTGTGCCTCCATTTTCACAAGATATAGATAATAAAAAAAGAGGTCCTGACCATTCAAGTGTCATTCTTGTAGGGGTGTTTTGGATGTGTGCCCATGGGAAGTTCTCATTCTGACTCATGACATCAGATGTCTAGCAGGCTGTTTCAGTTTGTCTCTTGGACAGTGGTCAATAGTGTGCTGTATGTTAAACCAACAGTAGGCCAAAATTCTTGGGCCCACAAAATCACTTGTTAGTCTCTGTTGTCTATTAAGTCAAAGGAAATAATTAATGAATAACATACCATATTGTGTCACAGCTGTGGGGATGGTTAGTGGGGAGAATGACTCATTTTTAAGGGACACGGTAAAACCAGCACTATTTCCTGTGATGCTGGGATCAGCCCCAACCCAGACATCACTTGCACACCTGCCTCAGTGTTACTAAATCAGAAATGTGGGCTATGAGATGAGGAGAAATGTGACCTTATTGGAACTATGGAGGAGACCCAGTTAAAAGAAAGACATTGTCTAGGAGATTAAATTACCAAAGTCTCAGGTTTACTGAAGGGCTAGGCCAAACAAAAGGGGAGGAGGAGCAGTCCAGGTGAGAGGGAGTGAATATTGTGTCAACAGAGTGAAAAGAGATGAGTGTTTTGGTTGAGGCTGCAAAATGCTAGGAGGGAAAAGATACAAAATGTGATCCTTGGAGTAGATTAGATTTCTCTTCTCTTCTCCTTTCCTCCCCCAAAGAGCTGAGACAGAGAAGAGAAACCAGGAAATGAGTTCCAAGATAAAGACAGCCTTTGAAAAGGCCAACTCTAGGTTCCTAAATTTCAGCTCCTTTAATCATGCCTCAGCACACCGTGGAAAGCTTAAGTAAGACAGCATAGAGGTTTCCAGAACCAAGTAAGTCTACTATTGGGAGAGCATAGTTAAGTTCTGAGCATACAGTGAAGTAGATGCTGGGAAAAGATCCGTCTGACTTCCTTAGAATCTCTAAGTCAATAAATATCCATGAAGAAGTTAAATGATGAGCATTTAATATCAAAGGAATCTCCTTGAGGGTCAGGGACTATGCTTTATGCTTCAGTACAGTATGGCACTTACTATAGTGTCTTGTTCAAAATAAGTTGCTCAGTAGAGTTTTGATGGGCAACAAAGGTCCTCAGTTTCTTCATCTGTAAAATAAGCAATTTGGACTAGGTGTTCTCCTAAGGTCCCTTGCTGTACTATGAAGAAGAAAAGTACCAAAAAATATCGCATCACTAGAAAATAGTTAAGTATCTATTCAGACAAATTATAAATCTAGAATTGTAAACATGTTAGATTTGGAATTGGAAGGGACTACTTAATTCACAATTCTTATTTGCAACAATCTCAATAAGAGGTTATCTAGCCTCTGTTGGAAGACTTTGTAACTTCAGGAGATGTCTAATTTTGTATAGTTTGAGTGGTGAGAAAGGTTTTTCCTTATGTTGAACCAAAGACTGCTACTCTGTAACTTCCTAATTCTACCTTCTGGAGTCAGGAAGCACAAATTGAAACCCTCTTCCACATGACAACCCTTCAAATATTTGACTTCTGCTATCACAAGCCTCCTAAATTGTCTCCTTTCTAAAGGTATCTGAATCCAGGGTAACTAAGGAAGTGATGGTAAAGAGAAAAGATCGGCAAATGGTACGAGCAAACATTTCTCAAAAGAAGAATTAACAACCATATGAAAGATTACTCCAAATCCCCAATAAGAGAAAGTCATTTGGAAAACAATTCCAAGCTTTTACTTGACACCCAGCAAACTTGCCAAGATGACAAAAGATAGAAATAGTTTTGGAGGGCTTCAGAAAGACTGGAGCACAAATATATGATACCATTCTGTCGAATGCTTAGCAGTTGTGCTAAAAATTGTCTAAAATGTTCACACCTTTTTACTCAGAGATACTGAGGTGAGGCATATACCCCAAGGAGGTCAGAGACAACAAGAAATGTCCCCTAAACACCAAAATATTTACCGGAGCCCTTTTTCTCATAACGAAGAGCTGAAGATTGTGGAAGGGGTTATTGGGGAGTGGGGCATCATGGTGCGTTAATGTGATGGCATGCTACTGTGCTGTAAGAAATGACAAACATGAAGGATTCAGGGAAGCGAGGGAAGGCAGACAGGCACTGACACAGAGCAAGGTAACTAGGAGCAGAAAAACCGTAAATAGGAACAATAATGACTAAACTAAATGCTGTCTTTTTAAGCACAAGGATCGTGCTTGGCCCTGGAGGAGAGTTGAGGGAAATACTTCCCACTCTTTTTTGCAGAGGTGGGGAGCTATGTGTGTAGAAGGATACTACACATACATACATACACACACACATATGTATATATATATGTATATATGTAATATGTATTACTTATCAAATACAGTTGAAGTGTTGGTCAATTTTACAGAACTGCCTTTTCCTTCTCTTATTTATTCTTCGTTACGACGGATGGCTTAGTGGGCAGGGGTGGAAAGGGGTATCCTTGGAAATGAAGGTGATGTAAAGACAAAAAAATTTAAGAAAAAGAGAAAGAAAATAAACTAAGCTTATTAAAGGCAGTCATTTAGTCGCCTTAGAAGAGAATAACTGTGGCCTTGTAATAGATTTAATGTCTTTACTCTTTACTAGGTATGTATTTATAGGTTGTTATTCTAAGGTATCTTGTTTTAAGCCTACCCTCAGATTGCTGAAAACAACAAAACAAAAAACTAGAAGGTGATGATTGACTTATAAATGGATTTACTAATAGCAAAATTCTCCAGTGAATCTAAAATAAGACTTCATTTGTAATGAAGTAGTAGTAGGAGGAGGAGGGCTAGGCAGTTATTTCATGTGGGGAAAAATTATAGATATTGGGTTCTGTTTCCTTTTTTCTCCTTCTGTAGCCATGGTGTCCCTCCTTTTTCTTTTTCTGTCTGTGGCTCCATGGTATAGTACAAGGAAGCCTGTATATGGAGTATATCTCTGGGTTTAGATCCTCAGGTCTCTTACAAAGATCACAGTTGTGCTCTTGGGCCAGTCACTTGCTTCTTTGTGTCTCAGTATCCTCACCTATAAATTGAGGGGATTGGGCTTGAAGGCCTGTAAAGTTCCTTTTGGCTCTAAATTTATGGTCCTACCCTCTACACCTCTTACAAACTCTGGAGTTCTTTATCTCTCAACCTCCTATTATCAATGGCAAGTTGGGTCAACTCCATCTCTCACTCAGGCTTCTAATAGGGGTACCCTGAGGGATGGGGAAAATCTGTATAATGTTATTAACTCAAACCTCCATTTTGGTGTTATTACCCTAATATCAATTGCTAGTCAATAGCTCCTCAATATCATTGAAACCAGTGATTAATATCCCCAACCAAACTATAGAAGGATCCCCTCGAATGGGAGGGAGGTGCATTTTCTTCTCCACTTCAGTCACTCAACTTACTTGGTTCAATCACGGAGGAGAGTGGGTCATATGTTAAGTGGTTGCTATAAAGCATTCACCCCACCAAGTTCACTTCTGAATGAAGCCTAGCTGATGGACGTTACTCCCTCACTGTAGTGCAAGGTATGTCTCCTAATGATTTGATGCAGGGTTGGGATGGCTTGGCTGCTGGCAAACTCTAGTATGGACTTTTGACCTTTCAGGATATCACAAGTCTATGTAACAAAGGGGAGAAGATATGAATAGGAGGTTTCCTTTTCCTAAACAAGCTTACCTAGGAGGCTATGTGGCCTCTGGAGCTCTGAGAGTCATCCTTCCTCTCATGGCCATCAGGAAAGAGAGAGGGCAATTTTCTCTTTTCATTATTGTTTGGTTATTTCAGTTGTGTTAGACTCTGTGTGACTCTATTTGGGTTTTTCTTGATAAAGGTACTAAAGTGGTTTGCCATTTCCTTCTCCAACTTATTTTTACAGTGAAGAAATTGAGGCAGGATGAAGAGACTTGCCTGGGGTCACACAGTCAGTATGTGTCTGAGTTCAGATTTGAACTCAAAATGATGAGTCTTTCTGACTCCACACCTGGCATTTTATCCACTTGTACTGCCTTTCTGTTGGGGCCCTTTTTTGTGCTCTCAGTTCTGGCTTAGCAGCTGACCAAGAAGTTTTTTCTAAGCCCCTCCCTTACCCCTTTTTCCCCACCTTCCGTACCCCAGTAAGTGGAGAGCAAATAGTCACAGAATACCTATGCATGCTCTGAAGTGGAGAGCTGGACCCCTATATTCCATATCTTTACATGTAGTCTTGGAAAGTCACCTGGGTCACCAAGAGGTTAAGGGACTTGTACAGGATCACATAACCAGTAAGTGTCAGGCACTAGATTTTAACCTATGACTTTCTGATTCAAAGGCCAGTTCTCTATGCTGTATCTACTATGACACAACTGCTTCTTCTAATCCCTTTTTCGGGGATCATCTCTTTATCTTTTTGAAGACAGTTAACATGTATATCCTGTCTTCTCTTTTCCAGATAGATTATCATTTACTTTCTTCAACCAGTTTTCCTATGATGTGGTCCATGTCCTCTCACCATCTTGGTTAATCTCTGAATCATGGCTTTCCCTTTACTTTTAGCACACTACCCAAAGTCTGAGGATAGAGCCAATGAAATTTGAATTCTGTATCTCATATCATCTGTCTTTACCCCAGGGTCTTCTCTAGTGCTCTGAATGTGACTTCTCAACCAAGCTCACCTCACTTGGCCACCTCTTGTTTTTTGATTGGACTCCTTCAGGCCAGATGTGTCTGCTGTGAGGTACATAAAGTTGAACTTCAAGAGAGGATCTTGAAAACTCATCTACCTCCCTCAATCAACCACTCTATAACCACTGACACTCTGACTTATTCATCAATGAATAGCTGCTAGAAATATTTTTGTACAAATAGATCCTTTACTTTTTAAAAATCTCTTTAGGATACAGACCCACTAGTGGTATTGTTAAGTCAAAAGATATGCACAGATTTATAGCCCTTTGGGGATAGTTCCAAATTGTTCTCCAGAATGGTTGGATCATCCACAATTCTATTAGTAATGCATTTCAATGTATTTCATCCTTCTTTAAGTCCCCCAGGATTCTTCTTCTCCCATACCCTCTTGGCTGAGGATCTTGTCTCACGCTTTACTGGGAAAAAACAAAAACAAAACAACTGAGGTCATTCTCTGAGAACTCTCTGTTCTTCTCTCCTTATTTTACATCACTCAGATATCTTTCTCCACTATCTCTTCCTTCACTCTCCTTTCACTTGAAGTGGTGGCCATTCTCCTTGCCAACACAAACTCCTCTACATGCATCCTTGATCTCATCCCTTCCCATCTTCTCCAGTATATTGTTACTCCTCTCATCCCCAGTCTCTAATCTTAGGTCTTTTTCTATCTCCTGGCTACTTCCCTGCTGTCTACAAATGTTCTGGCATCTCCTCCATCCTTAAAAATGCTGTCACTTAATTTGAACATCCTTGACATCTATCATCCTGTATCTCTACTCTTCTAGGTTCAACTTGTTCAAAGAACCCCATCTACACTTGGTGCCTCCACTTCTCTCACTTCTTTCTAAACCCTCTGCCCTCTCCAGAATTACCAATGATCTCTTAATTGCCAAGTCTAGTAGTCTTTTCTCAAACCTCATTATTCTTGATCTCTCTTGTAGCCTTTGTCTTAAGACTAGATCTTGGGGTGGCTAAGTGGTGCAGTGAATAGAGCACTGGCCCTGGAGTCAGGAGGACCTGAGTTCAAATCCAATCTCAGACACTTAACACAAAACTAGCTGTGTGACCTTGGGCAGGTTACTTAACCCCAACTGCCCTACCTTCCCTCTCCAGAAAGCAAAAAAATAAATAAAAAGACTAGATCTCCCTCTTTTGCCCAGGCTGGAAGCATAGCAGCCACTTGCTTTCCTGATCTTATTGCTGATCATCATGGAAACTTTAACCTGCTTGGTATCTGACCTAGGCTGGTTTGACCCTCCCTAGGCATCTTGGTTGCCCTGTCACTCCCAGGGCTTCACTGTATTGGTTCTAGACTTAGTGTGGACACTCAATTAGTTTTAGTCCAATTACAGCTCAAAACTCCTGAACTCGAGCACTCTACAAGCTTCAGTCTCCCTGGTAGGGTACCAGGAACTACAGGTATGTGCCATGATAGCCTACAGTCTTTTACACAATACCCTTTCTTCTCTAGGTTATACGATACTATTCTCTACTGGTGTTCCTTCTACCTGTCTGACCTTTTCTTAATCTTCTTAGTTGAATCTTCATCCACGTCATAGTAACTAGCCATGGGTGCCCCCTAAGGTTCTGTCCTGGGTCTGTCTTCTCCCTTTATACTTGGATGATTCACAGATCCATATGTATAGATATAGATATAGCTAGCTAGCTAGCTAGAGATATGGATATATATTCCTAGTCTCTACCCTGAACTGTAGTCTTGTATTTTGAATTGGATGTCTTGTAGGCATCTCAAACCCAACATTTTCAAAACAGAACTCTTTTTCCCCCAAACCATTATCTCTTCTCAATTTTCCTATTGCTGTTGAGAATACCATCATTCTCCCAGTCATCCAGGTTAACAGCTTGGTGTGATTCTTGACTCCTCTCTTACTCTTATTTCATATATTCAAGTTGTTTCTAAGTCTTGTTATTTCTTTGATCACAATATCATATACATCTCCTATACATAGCCACTACCCTAGTGTCATATCTTTTCATCTCACAACTGGACTACTGCAATAACTTTCTGGTTGGTCTCTCTGCTTCAGTTCTCTCTCCATTTCAATCCATCTTCCACCCAGCTGCCAAAGAAATTTTCCTAAAACAAATTGACCATGTTGTGGTCCTATTCGATAAACTCCACTGGATCTTTATTACCTCTAGGATAAAAAATAAAATACTCTTTTTGTCATTTAAATCCATTAACAATATAATCCCTTACTACATTTCCAGTCTTCTAACACTCCAGTGTTTATAAAACAGTGTCTGGCTGAAGTATTTAATTCATGCTTTTTTGACCAACTGACTGAGTGAAAGGGTTAGAGTATCCATGCTCTCCTAAAATACAGAATACCACCTTTTAGCTACTAGTAGGTGAGGAGGGGGGAGGTATAGTAGAGGGAGAAAGATAGAAAAGAGATGGGAGGGGAAAGGAGAGAGAGACAAACTGACATTCTGAAAGATTCTTCATGTTCTGCCACCAAGACCAAATCATCTTCCTATTTTTTTCTTTGCCTACTTTGCTAGGCTCAGAAATAATCCTCCCTAACACTTTATTCCTTCTTTTCAAAATGACAAGTTCTCAGTAAGAAAAGAGCCCTTGAAGTTAAGCATTACCCATTTTCAGCAGACTTCTAGTCCCCTACTAGTCTAGTCTAGGTAGTATGTACATAGTGCTTTAAGATTTGCAAAGTATTTGCACATGTTATCTCATTTTACCTCATAACATCCTTTTCTCATAACAACCTTTCAAGATAGGTGCTATTATTATTCCAATTTTACAGATAAAGAAAATGCATTTGAGAGCAGTTAAGTGACTTGTCCAAGATCACACAGCTAGTGCTAGTCTGGGGCAAGATTCTAAGTCAGGGTAACCTGACTCTGAGTCAACCACTCTATTCACTGTACCACCTAACTTACTTGGTAGCTCTCAACCTAAGGCAAGATGGGAATGTAACAGCCAATAAAAATTTGTTATAAAGAATAAAAGTTAATAGTAAGCTTTATAGGCAGAACACAAAGAAAAGAAGAATGAATAGATTAATAAGCAAATTTTTATCAAATACTTACTAGGTGCAGTGGGTGAGAATACAGATACAAAATTCTCCAGGAGTTCACATTCTAATGGGGAAGACAAACAGGTGTAGAAGGTTTCAGCTACAAGCCAGATAGAAAGGTCCTGGGGCCCCTGGACATGGTGGATGGTCATATACTTTCTTTAGAGGGAAAAATTATTTATTAAATGTGGCAGGTACTGGGATAAAGGCTTAACAAATATTATTTCATTTGATCTTCAGAACAATTCTGTGAGGTAGGTACTATTAACCCCATTTTATAGTTGAGGAAACTGAAGTAGACACAGGTTGAATGACTTGCCCAAGGTCACACAGCTAGCAAATATCTGAGGCTAGACTTAAACTCAGATCCTCTTGATTCCTAATAGTCAGTCAATAAACATTTATTAAGCACCTACTATGTGCCAGGCATTGTGCTAAGTGTTGGGGATACGAATAAGAAAACAGTCTCTGCCCTCAAGTTGCTTATAATCTAATGGGGGAAAGACAACACACAAAGGGAAGCTGAAAAGCAGGGAGTGGGAGGAGGAGGTAGGATACCAGAGGGTACCAGGAAGAGAGCGTGGTACTCTTACAAGGAAACCAAGCAAAGCAAGTGATGGAAAATGAGGAGTTAGCTGGGAAGTTCTGAGCCCTCTATGAAGGAAGGCTTTAAGAGAAGTCAATTGTTCTACCATTTAGCCCTCCAATCAGAAGAGAAAGGTAACTGAGGGAGCTGAAAAGTGTTGAGTACCAAAGTTGAATTAATTCTCTATGATGATGAGATTTCAGGTGACGAGCTTATCTTGGAGAAGCTACATTGCCTGTAGAATCAAAACCAAGCTGATGGAAAATGAGGGCTGTATCCATTATTATCCCTAGATGCTTAATGTCATTTCCATTGTCACATCTCTTTCTGAGCCCAAAACTTTGGTGGTTGCAGCATCTACACAAAGTTTGTTCCTCTGGACAATGACTGTGATGGCTGAGTTGGAAGTAGAGATCTGAGAATCTCTCCTGTTCCCAGGGATAGTGGTCTGGGAGGGTCTGCCATTCCCAGAGTTCTTAGGCTCAGGCTCCTAAGCTCTTCTCACTGGGGTCTAAAGGGAGATCATGGCTGGGGTGATGTTTGTGGTTTGACCCTTGTGGCGCATGCCTCCTCCTGTTTTTCCCTTGTTTTGCTTTCTTCCCTGTTCATCTGTTGCCCCTTCTCATTTCGCTCTTTGCACTTGATATGATCACAACAACAAAGACCACTGGTCTTGAAATTTTGGTCCCAGTGCTGACTCATTGGATATGTGACTCTGCTGTGCAAGTCACTAATCCTCCATGGCATAGTTTTCTCATTTATAATACTCCCTCAGCCTACCTCAAAGCATTCTTGCAGACTTTCAAAAAGAAAAGGGCTTTTCAAAGTGCTGTCTATGTAAATGTGAGTTGTCATTATTATTATTATTAGTGGTGGTAGTAATATTTCAGAGGCAGTTAGATGGAGAGAGGGGAAGACATGGAATCAGAAAGACTTATCTTCCTGACTTCAGATCTGGCCTCAGACCAGCTATGAGACCCTAGGCCAGTCACTCAACCCTGTTTACCTCAGTTTCTTCATTTGTAAAATGAGCTAGAGAAGGAAATGGCAAACCACTCCTGTACGTCTGCCAAGAAAATGCCAAATGGAGTCATGAAGAGTCAGACATGCCTGAAAAAGGACTAAAGAGCAACAACAACAAAAAGCAATGTAATGGTGGGGGATTGGTGGTGGTGGCAGAAACAGAAATCTTTGAGATTTATTATTATGCAACATAAGATGCATAATACCTACCTTAATAAATGCTGGTCAACTAACTGTCTATAAGCCTTTGTTATTGGGCACTCTCACCCACTCAGAGCCTTTTCTAATAGACTTCTCCAGGATTTCTCCAAGAATCCTCTTCAGTTCTTCAAAATGGGAAACCCACAAGTGTTTTGCTTACAAGCATATTCATTATTTGGCTAAAATAGATGATGTTTGTTCCCGGGCCTTTTTCAAACTGACATCTTTAAGAAACAAAACATGTTATTATGTGATTTTTTTCCCTTCTGTTTCTTCTTCTCAGGAAACCACTATTGTTGACTCACATCTCCTATGCTAGAAATTCTCAGCAGCAAAAGAAAGGAGAAGGCTACAAAAGTGAGAAAAAGACACGAAAAAATAAGCTGGACCAATAAGGCCTCTGAGGTCACAGAAGAAAGGTCACAAGAGAACTCAGGATCAAACCCTGCAGAGGAGGGGGCAGTAAGGGACCATCACAGAAGCAAAGGTCCTTCCTAGATTAATCACAAGGCAAGGGAAGGCAAAGCATTGCACAAATCAAGAAGTTGCCCCTCTGAAAAGCAAAATTTGTTTTAGTAAGAGAGGCTTTGTGACATAAAGGAAAAAATCTTAGACAAAATGAGGAAATCCAAATTCCATTCCTTGCTCCATTCTTAGCTATCTGTATGACCTTAGGAAGATTCACAACCTTGCATTGTCAATGATGCTAACAGCCCTGCACTCTGACTCATATTTCATTTGTAACATTTATAATTTATGCATAACAATATCTAGAATGATGAATTATACTTTATAGTATACATTTTTTAAAATTAAATTTTATGTTTATTTTTAGTTTACAGTATTCATTTCCACAAGATTTTGAGTTACACATTTTCTCCCCGTCTTTCCTCTACCCACCACCCCAAAACAGCGATCCCACTATATACCCACTCCCCCAATCTGCTCTCTCCTATATCCTCCCCCATTGTCCCTCCAACTTTCCAGTAGGGCAAGATAAATCTCCATACCCCAGTGTCTGTATATCTTATTTCCCAGTTGCATGTAAAAAAAAGTATTTTTAAAAAACATTTGATTTTAAAACTTTGAATTCCAGATTCTTTCCCTTCTTCCCTCGTCCACCCTTACTGGGAAGATAAGCAGTTCAGTATAGGTTGTACATGTGTAGTTAGTTATGCAAAACATTTCCATAGTGGATATATTGTGAAAGACTGACTATATCTCCCTCCATCCTACCCTGCTCCCCATATGTTCTGTTTTATACTTTGACCCTGTCCTTTTTCAAAAGTGTGTGCTTCTGAGGGGGCGGAGCCAAGATGGTGGTGTAGAAGCAACAAGGTTCCACAACTCCCACAAAGCCACCTCAAATACCCATAAAATATGGCTCTAAACAAATTTTAGGGCTCCAAAACTCACAAAAATACAGAAAAACACATCTCCCACTGAAGGCAGCTTGGCAGGAAGGGCTCATTGCAGCATGCTGGGAGGAGAAACCAGCCCAGCTTGAAACTGTGGCTTGGCCCCGGGGGTGGCCAGGACAAGCTGTGGCTGGAGCCTTTAGGAGAGTGATCAGCGGCAGCTGTGGCAGTTTGATAAGAAACAAGGACAAATTGAAAGGTCAGTGGAACTCAGCTAAATTTGGGGGAGAAAAGCGGTCCAGCCAAACTTCCTCCAGGGCAAGGAAGCGGCAGAAGTGGTGGCCCTGTAGCTGCCTCCATGTGGCAGCTTCAGAAGCTCCCAGCCTGCAGACTGCAGGGGGGCCAAGCGATCGTTCAGAGGCTAAGTGCTCTTGTGTTGAGCAGCCTGGGTCTGGATTGTGGTCTTGGGTGGTGGTTGTGGGGCGTGTTTTCAGTGAGCCAGAGCTGGTGGGGGCCGCTAAAAACAGCAGCCTCCCAATAGTTCCGGCAGCTGTGAAAACCCCAGAGATTTGGGACAGAGCTTTCCACTCTGGAAGCAGAGTTCCAAAGAGCTAAAAAGTCAAGTAATTGACTGGCAACAGCATGAGCAGGCAAAGGAAACAAAGTAAGAACAGCAACTGAACTCTAGATTTCTTCTTGGGGGACGAAAAGGATCAAAGCATGGAACGGGAGGAAGGCAACACAGTCCGAACTCCTGCACCAAAAGCTTCCAAGCAACATGTAGACTTCCTACAAGCCATAGATCAGCTTAAGAAGCATTTTGAAAACCAAATAAGAGAAGTGGAGGAAAAAATGGGAAGAAAAATGAGAACGATGCAAGAAAAATCATGAAAAGAGAGTCAACAACCTGACTGAAGAAAATAACACCTTAAAAAATAGATTAACTCAAATGGCAAAAGAGGCCCAAAAAGGCAATGTGGAGAAGAATGCCTTAAAAAGCTGAATTTGCCAGATGGAAAAAGATTTTCAGAAGCTTTCTGAAGAGAATGATTCCTTCAGAATTAGAGTGGAGCAAATGGAAGCAAATGACTTTATGAGAAATCAAGATACTATTAAATGGATTCAAACAAATGAAAAAATAGAAGGCAATGTGAAATATCTCCTTGAAAAAACCATTGACCTGGAAAATAGATCCAGGAGAGACAATTTAAAAATTATTGGACTACCCGAAAGCCATGATCAAAAAAAGAACTTAGAAAGCATCCTTCAAGAAATTCTCAAGGAAAACTGCCCTGATA
>CM053582.1:443631932-443671773 GCA_028627135.1 Pseudochirops cupreus
AACGCTGTTTTTTTCATCAAGAATACTTGAAAGTCCTCTATTTCATTGAATGACCGTATTTTCCCCTGAAACATAATACTCAGTTTTGCTGGGTACATGGTTCTTGATTTTAATCCTAGCTCCTTTGACCTCCAGAATATCATATTCCAAGCCTTTCAGTCCCTTAATATAGTAGCTGCTAGATGCTGTGTTATCCTGATTGTGTTTCCATAATATTCAAATTGTTTCTTCTTGGCTACTTGTAATATTTTTCCTTGACCTGCGAACTCTGGAATTTGGCTATAATATTCCTAGGAGTTTTCTTTTTGGGGATCTTTTTCAAGAGGTGATTGGTGAATTCTTTCAAGTTCTATTTTGCCCTCTGGTTTAAAATATCAGGGCAATTTTCCTTGAGAATTTCTTGAAGGATGCTTTCTAAGTTCTTTTTTTGATCATGGCTTTCAGGTAGTCCAATACTTTTAAAATTATCTCTCTTGTATCTGTTTTCCAGGTCAGTGGTTTTTCTAATGAGGTATTTCACATTGTCTTTTATTTTTTTCATTTGTTTGGATCTGTTTAATAGTATCTTGATTTCTCATAAAGTCATTAGCTTCCATTTGCTCCACTCTAATTCTGAAGGCATTATTCTCTTCAGTGAGCTTTTGAAATTCTTTTTCCATCTGGCAAATTCAGCTTTTTAAGGCATTCTTCTCCTCATTGGATTTTTGGGCCTCTTTTGCCCTTTGAGTTAATCTGTTTTTTAAGGTGTTATTTTCTTCAGTCAGGTTGTTGACTCTCTTTTCATGATTTTCTTGCATCATTTTCATTTCTCTTCCCAATTTTTCCTCCACTTCTCTCACTTGATTTTCAAAATCCTTCTTGAGCTCCTCCGTGTCCTATAACCAATTCATATTTTTCTTGGAAGCTTTTGGTGCAGGAGTTCTGACTGTGTTGTCTTCCTCCCATTCTATGCTTTGATCCTTCTCATCCCCCAAAAAGCAATATAGGGTTTGATTTTTGTTCTTGCTTTCCTTCCTTGCTTGCTCATGTTGCCACTCAATTACTTGACTTTTGAGCTCTTTGTCACAGTAGAGCTCTACTTCCAGAGAGGAGAGCTTTGTCCCAAATCTCTGGGGTTTTCACAGCTGCTAGAGCTATTAATTGGGTGCCTTCTCTGCTGCCCCCACAAGCTCTGGCTCACTGGTCACACACCTCATGACTACCACCCAAGACTGTAATCCAGACCCAGGCAGGTTAAAGCAAGAGTGATTACCCTCTGAATGGTTTCTTGGTCCCCCACAATCTGCAGGCCAGGAGCTCTGAAGCAGCCATGTAGAGGCAGCTCCACAGCCACGGCACCTCTGCCACTTTTTGCTCCAGTGGCAGAGGCTGGACCGCACTCCATTCCCCCCAGTTCCAACAGAATTCCACACTGACCTGTTACTTTGTCTTTGGAATTTACGGGTTAATATTTCTGGAAACTGCCACAGCTGCTGGTGATCCACTCTCCTGAAGTCTGTTCCAGCTGCTGCTGGTTGCAGAAACCCTGGGGCTAAAACGGTGGGCTCATATGAGGCTGGGCTTGGCTCCCAGTGTGCTGAGATGGACCCTTTCTATCTGCCTGCTGGGCTGTCTTCAGTGGGAGATTTGTTTCTCTCTGTTACTTTTCAGGTTCTGTAGCTCCAAAATTTGTTTAGAGTCATATTTCATAGGTATTTGAGGTGGTTATGGGGGGAGCTCACAGAATTTTCCTGTTTCTATGCTGCCACCTTGGCTCTGCCCCCTATACCATACATTTTGATGTTTGGGTAAGAACTCTGCCTAGCCATTGATAATTCTTGGAGTCTAAGAGATAGAGAAGATGTGGGGACTCATAATTAGCAACTCTGTCTGTTAGGCAATAAATTGGCTAATAATTAATTATTAATTAATAAATTGGCTAAATAGGTTTATAGACTTGCAGTGGCCTTAGCTCAGGAAAGCTCTCATAGAAGCAGGCAACACTATGATGCTTGATTTAAATGTCAGGATCTCCAGAGAAGTGATAAAAGTCCTTAAGTGTCTTCTCAATGTACTCAGAACACAAAAGGTAGACCAATGGAAAGGGACCTATTCTTTACTCCTTTTTCATTATTTCTCTTGAGATCCTCCAGATGAATTTTTGTTATTATTTTTTCTAATTCTGTAAAGTAATCCTTTGGTAGTTTGATCAGCATAACACTAAATAAGTAAATTAATGTAGGTTGTATTTTTATTGTATTCACTCAGACTACTCATAAGCAATAAATATTTCTCCAATAATTTACATCTGTCTTTATTTCCAAAAGGAATTGTATTATATTTGTATTATCTGTATTCATATAATTCCTATGTGTGTCTTGATAGACAAACTCCTAAATATTTAATATATTATGTAGTTATTTTGAATGGAATTTCTCTTTCTGTCTCTTCTTGCTAGGTTTTATTGGTAATACACGGAAATGCTGGTGGCTTAAATGGATTTTTTTTATCTACTGAAACTTGGCTAAATTTATTAATTGTCCCAGTTAATGTTTTATTTGGCTCTCTTGAGTTCTCTAATCAAACTACCATATCTGAAAAAAAATGATTTACATCATCTTCAAAAAATGATAATGGTGTTTCTTCTTTACCTATGCCTATTTCCTCAATTTCTTTTTTCTTGTATTATTGCTATAGCTAGCATTTCCACCATTGTATCAAATAATTGTAGTAATAATATACATTTTTGTTTACCCATGATCATATTGGAAAGGCTTTTAGCTTATTGTTATTCCATATGAAGTTGGTTTTTGGTTTTAGATACTGTTTATCATCTTAAGGAAAAGTCCATTTATTCTTATACTATTTCACATGTTTTTTAAAAAGCAGAAATGGGGACGGCTAGGTGGTGCAGTGAATCGAGCACTGGCCCTGAAGTCAGGAGGACCTGAGTTCAAATGTGGCCTCAGACACTTAACACTTAGGAGCCATGTGACCTTGGGCAAGTCGCTTAACCCCAACTGCCCTACAAAAAACAGCAAAAAAAAAAAGAAAGGCAGAAATGGATGTTATGTTTTGTAAAATGCTTTTTCTGCATGTGATTTTTATTCTTGTTGTTACTATGATCTGTTTATAGTTTCCCTAATATATTAACCAACCTTGCTTTCTTGGTAGAAATCCAGCCCATTCATAGTGTGTAATCTTTTTCTTATGTTGATATAGACTCATTAATAATTATTTAGGTCTTTTTTACCTTTATATTCATTAAGGATATTGGTCCATAATTTTCTTTCTCTATTTTGTCTCTCCTTGTCTCTTCATCCTTCACTTGTGCCCATCACTGGTCTTTAAGGGACGATTGAAACAAAGAGAATTAGTTCACCAAGAAACAGTCCACAAATGCAGGTGATACACCCTTTGGTGGAAGTTCTTGTCTCTTGGATAGACTTTTTGTGCAATACAGGTCCATTCTTTGCATGCCACAGACCACCTTTAATGCTTCCAAGCAAGGAAAGGGTAGGACCATGTAACTTGATTTTTTTTCTTACTGTGAATTACTCAGTTTCATCTAAAATGAAGAATCATCAACTCCTTTTTTGTCCTTGTACTTTCTACCCTTGTCCTAGCCTCTAATAAAAGACAGTTCTTGTAAGAGGTTGGTTAAGCTCTTCAGCAGGGTTGAAATGTAAGATAAGCACACTCACAAAGCAAATAGGAACTATAGACTCTCCTTGAGGTTTATTTAAAAACAAACGAACTGAAAAAACTCCTTCAAGTCATGTAAGTGGGGAGTTCCTCCCCACGGTCCCGAGGCTGTGTGTGCAGGCACACTCTAGAGATGTTGGGGATTCAATTCCAGATTACCTCAACAGCGTGACTATTGTGACGAAGCAAGGCACATGAAGTTTTGGTTTCCCAGTGCATATAAAAGTCATGTTTACATTATGCTGTAGTATATTAAGTGTGCAATAGTATTATGTATAAAAAACTTCCAGTGTTTATGCCTTGATCAAAAATGCTTTATTGCCAAAAAATGCACATTATCTCCTGGGCCTCCAACGCGTAATAACCCTTCTGTCAGGGGAGGGTCTCGCTTCCATGTTGTTGGCTGCTGACACATCAGGGTGGTGGGTGAAGGCTGGGGCAGCTGTGACAGTTTCTGAAAGTAAGACAACAATGAAGGTCACCACGTGGACTGACTCTTTCTTCCATTTGAACACTTATTAATTGGCCTAATTTCAGTATTTTTATGTCTCAAGGTATAGGGAAACCCAAGGGGAGAGAGAGAGATGGGGGAGTGGCCAGAACCCGCACAACACTCATCTTTTAAGTTCCTAGTCTTATATGGGTGTGGTTTGTGGTGTCTCAAAACAATTACTATAGTAACATCAAAGATCACTTATCACACAACACCATTACAGGTATAATAATGATAATAATAATAATAATAAACAATAATGAAAGTCTGAAATATTGTGAGAATTGCCAACATGTGACACAAAGACACCACGCGAGCACATGCCATTGACAAAATGGCACTGATAGACTTGCTCAGCACAGGATACCACAAACCTTCAATTAAAAAACCCCACAATATCTGCAAAGTGCAATAAAAGAAACACACTAAAATAAGGTATGCCTGTATCTTCTGAGTTACAAAACAAAAGACTCCAATTAACCTTCTTTCAAGTGTGTGGTTTATGCTGGTTAGTTTGAGGCCTACTTGGCAGATCATCAGAACTGACGTTTGTCTTTCCCGAACTATAGTATGAGCCAAACTCACAGTTGGCTAGGGCTGCTTTGAATCTTTTAACTGGCAGCAATTAATGCTGAAAATGTAAATCAGTGGATTATTGTCAGTCTGTATTTGAAATTGAACTCCATGCACACAGTCCTGAAATTCATTCTGTTTCTAATCCGAGAGCTCCAATTCGCTTATGAAGGAATAAGTTACACTGCTAGTTAAGTCCTTTATTGGCAAATACAGTGGTTTTCTTGTTTCTACCATTTTTCTGGATAAAGCTGGATTCTAGACCTCCAAATCTTGTGACAGAGGATAGCATCAAAGATTTACTTAAATCTGCAGAAGCCAGCCCTGAGATGTGTCCATGGGGCAACTGATCAAATCTTCCAAAGTTGGTTCAGTCTCCCAGTCTCCCCAAAGAGTGTTGAGGGGGTCAAGCCAAGTTACTCTTTTCTCACAAATGACAATGGTGACTTGAGATCTACTGTCCAGTGTAGATGGATACTTTATTCCTTCAGTCCTTATTTTTCAGCTCCTCTCTATATGTCGTCCCATGCTAGAATGCAACCTTCTTGTGAGTAGAGACTGATTTTTTTCTTTTTTGCTTGTGTTTGTATTCCCAGCACTTAGCTTAGTGCCTGGGCACATAGTAAGTGTTTAGTAGATGCTCTGTCTTGCAGGATGATTTCAGAAAAACCTGGAAAGATTTAAAAGAACTGATGCAAAGTGAAGTGAGCAGAACCAGAATAGTGCATACACTGTAAGAGTGTGAGAAGTAAGAGTAAGTAAGTAAGAGCCCTATTTTATGATGATCAACTGTGAATGATTTAGCTATTCTCAGCTATGCAATAATTCAAGATAATTCCAAAGAACTAATGATGACATGTACTATTTGCCTCCAGAGAAAGAACTGATAGAGATTGAATACAGATCAAAGTATGCTATTTTCACTTTATTAAATTAATTTATTTATCTTTGGTTTTCTCTAACAACATGATTAATATGAAAATATGCTTTGTGTGATTACATATGTATAACAAATTTCAAATTGCTTGTTGTCTCAGGGAGGAGGGAGAGGAGGGAAGGAGGTAGAGAATTTGGAAAATGAATGTTAAAAATTGGTTTTACGTGCAATTGGGAAAAAATGAAACATTATTATTATTTTAGAATTTATTTATTTATTTTTAGTTTTCAACATTTATTTCCACAAGATTTTGAGTTTCAAGTTTTCTCCCCATCTCTCCCCTACCCCCCACCTCAAGATGACAAGCATACTGATTCTGACCTCTCTTATATTCCCCCATTTTCCCCTTAGCACCTTCCCCCTTACTTTCTTGTAGGGCAAGATAGATTTCTATACCCATTGCCTATATATCTTATTTCCAGGTTTCATGTAAAAACAATTTTTTAACATTTGTTTTTAAAATCTTGAGTTCCAGATTTTCTCCCTTACTCTTTCCTCACCCTCTTCCCCTTCACCCTCCCCCCACTTGAGAAGACAAGCAATTCAATATAGGCTATACATGTGGAGTTATGCAAAACATTTCCATAATAGTCATATTGTGAAAGACTAGCTATATTTCCCTTCATCCTATCATGTCCCCCACTTATTCTATTTTCTCCTTTGACCCTGTTCCTTTTAAAAAACATTTGCTTCTGACTACCCTCTCCCCCAATATGTCCTCCCTTCTATCATGCCCCCTCATCCATTTCCCCCCACTTTTGGTAAGATACCCAATTGAGTGTGTGTGTTATTCCCTTCTTAAGCCAAATCCAATGAGAGTAAGGTTGACTCATTCCCTTTCACCTCCCTGCCCTTCCCCTCTATTATAACAGTTTTCTCTTGCCTCTTTTATGTTAGATAATTTACCCTATTCTATCTCTCCCTTTCTCCTTCTCCCAATACATTCCTCTTTCACCTCTTAATTTAATTTTTTAGATATTATCCCTTCATATTCAGCTTACCCTGTGCCCTCTCTCTATGTATACATACACACAGCCACACACACATATATACTCCTATACATACATACATATATATATACATACATATATATGTATATACATACACGCATTCCCTTCAACTATCCTAATACTTAGAAAAGACTGATGAGTTATAAATATTGTCTTTCTATGTAGGAATGCAAACAGTTCAACTTTAATAAGTTTCTTATGATTTCTCTTTCTTGTTTACCTTTTCATGCTTCTTTTGCTTCTTGTATTTGAAAGTCAAGTTTCCTATTCAGCTCTGATCTTTTCACCAAGAATTCTTGAAAGTCCTCTATTTCATTAAATATCCATATTTTCCCCTGAAGCATTATACTCAGTTTTACTGGGTAGGTGATTCTTGGTCTTAATCCCAGCTCCTCTGACCTCTGGAATATCACATTCCAAGCCCTTCTTTGATCCCCTAATGTAGAAGCTGCTAGATCTTGTGTTATCCTGATTGTGTTTCCACAATACTCGAATTGTTTCTTCCTGACTGCTTGACCTGGGAACTCTGGAATTTGGCTATAATATTCCCAAGAGTTTTCTTTTTGGGATCTTTTAAAAGATTTTTTAAGATTGGTGGATTCTTTCAATTTCTATTTTATCCCCTGGTTCTAGAATATCAGGGCAGTTTTTCTTGATAATTTATTGAAAGATGATGTCTAGGCTCTTTTTTTGATCATGTCTTTCAGGTAGTCCAATAATTTTAAAATTATCTCTCCTGGTTCCATTTCCCAGGTCAGTGATTTTTCTAGTATGTTATTTCACATTGTCTTCTATTTTTCTTCTTTTGAATACGCTTTATAATATCTTGATTTCTCATAAAGCCATTAGCTTCCATTTGCTCCATTTTAATTTTGAAGGAATTATTTTCTTCATTGAGCTTTTGGACTTCCTTTTCCATTTGTCCCATTCTACTTTTTAAGGCAGTCTTTCTCCTCATTGGCTTTTTGTACCTCTTTTTGCCATTTGAGTTAGTCTAATTTTTAAGGTGTTATTTTCTTCAGTATTTTTTTGGGTCTTTTTTAGCAAGCTGTTGACTTGTTTTTCATGATTTTCTTGCATCACTCTCTTTTCTCTTCTCAATTTTTCCTCTACTTCTCTTACTTGATTTTCAAACTCCTTTTTGAGCTCCTCCATGGCCTTCAACCAATTCATATTTTTCTTGGAGGCTTTTGATGCAGGAATTTTGACTTTGTTGTCTTCTTCTGGTTCCATGTATTGATCTTCTTTGTCACCAAAGAAGGATTTTATATTCTGATTTCTTTTCATCTGTTTGCTCATTTTCCCAGTCAATTTCTTGACTTTGAGCTCTTTGCCACAGTAGAACTCTGCTTTCAGAATGAAGAGTGCTGTGGCCCAAATTTCTGCGGTTTTGTGTAGCTATTGTCAGAGCTACTTCTAGGCACTTGCCTCAGAACTTTGAGGAAGACTCCCTCTCCAAAACTGTCACAAGCTCTGCTATGCCAGGGCTCCTCCTCACCCCAGGACTACCACCCAAGACTGCAACCCAGATCCAAGCAGGGCAAAGCAAGAGAATCCTGCCTCAGTGTCAGCAAAGAGATTCCTGCAATTGCCCTCTGATCAGTCACTTGGTCCCTCCACCATCTGTGGGCCTGGAGCCCTGGAAGCAGCCACTTCTGCTACTGTTGCTGCTGCCACCACCACAGCCATTACCACCCCCACCACCCTGTAGGCAGAGGCCTGACTATGCCCTTCTCTCACTCATGTCCCCACCAACTTTTTAACTTTCTCTTTGGTGCTTGTGGGTTGAGAAGTCTGAAAACTGCCACAGCTGCCAGTGATTCAGTCTCCAGAGGTCTTCTCTGGCCTGATTTGTGCTAGCACAGCCCTCTCAGGACTGTGCTCCTGTCCCAGCCCAGCTTTAGACTCTTCATGTAGGCCTTCCAGGCTGCCTTCAGCTGGAGATGTATTTTACTTTGTCATTTTATGGGTTCTGTGTCTCTAAAATTTGTTTAAAGTCATTTTTTATAGGTATTGGAGGTAGTTGGGAGATGAGCACAACCAAGTTCCTGCTTTTACTCTGCCATCTTGGCTCTGCCCCCAAAATATTAAAAAAAATAATAAATGCTCTGTCTTTCTATCCTATGTATACAGGTAAGAAGGTCTCATGAATTGCTGATGAGGTGAGGCTTAGGGTCTTTGGTTTCAGAGGTGACCTTTATCCCTGACCTTACCATTGGTTCCTAAGAGTGGGTTGGTAGACAACTGCTTGTCTGTAGTCCTCGCTTAAGTGTAGCCAAGTACACACATCCATCTTGACACAGTTATATCAGAAGATAACTTGGTGTCTTCAGCTATGTTGTCCTTTTGCTGATCTTGCTTTAGGCTACTGTGACTTCTGTAGACTTCAAGCCTTTGCCCTGCCAAGAATAGCAATTCTAACCATTGTTCTGTTTCTTAGCAAACTTACCGTGAGCTCCTGAGTTGAATCTAGCTTACTAGGGAGATAAATAGATAGATATAGACATATATTCATGTATGTGTATGTGTACATGTATATGTATGTGTGTGTATATGCATGTATGTATATGTTTATATTTAAATGTATATTTTAAAATATAAATATATATTTTTATAAATGAGAAAAATAAAGTGAAAAAATATCATGCTTCCATCTGCACTCATACTCCATCAGTTCCTTCTCTGGAGGTAGATAGCATTTTTCATCATAAGTTCTTTAGAATTGTCTTGGATCATTGTATTGCTGAACATAACTAAGGCATTCACAGATGATCACTGTACAATATTGCTATTATCGTGTACACTGTTCTCCTTGTTCTGATTATTTCACTTTTGCATCAGTTGATATACATCTTCTCAGGTTTTTCTGAAACCCAACTGTTCATCATTTCTTATTGCACAACAGTATTACTTTACAATCATGTACCACAAATTGTTCAGCCATTCCCCAATTGATGGGCATCCTCTCGGTGTCCAATTCTTCAGCATCACAAAAAGAGCTGCTATAAACATTTATGTAAATATAGGCTTTTTTCCTTTTTCTTTTATATCTTTGGGACATAAATGTAATAGTTGTATTGCTGGTTCAATGAGTATGCACAATTTTATAGCCCTTTGTGCATAGTTCCAAATTACTCTCCAGAAGGATTGGATCAGTTCACTATTTCACCAACAGTGCATTAGTGTCCCATTTTTTCCTCATCCCTTCCAATATCTATCATTTTCCTTTTCTGTCGTGTTAGTCTATCTGATAGCTCTGAAATGGAGTGTTTTTAGTGGTAATGTATTAGGCTTCCCGTTAAGAGGTCAATTTTTTGCTCAAATAGCAGTATCTTATTCAGCTGCTCATTATACACAATCAGGTATTGGTTTGTTTTTTTTTAAACCATTTTGGCCCATCAGATATTCTTGTATCTGACTGCTTGCTCCCTGTCAGTCCATTGCTTATTTGGGACAATCTGACACAATCTATGTTTCTTGGCTCCACTGCCCCCTTGCCATATCAGTCTCCAAAGCAGACACAAAGAGATCCTGTCCTTTTCATAACACAGAGTATTGACAAATTTAGTATGAACCTCCTTTGGGCTTTCTGCAACTTCAAATTGCCTCTCCAGGTATTGTGAGCACCCTAATACTGTGAACCTGGAGTTTTCAGCTATCAGAATACCAGATTAAAAGGTGCCTCCATGAGACTGTTCAAAGATCTCTCCTTTTCTTGACTTTGGTCCCTGCTGTTGGCACAGTGGATAGAGCACTGGGCTTAGAATCAAGAAGTCTCATCTTCCTGAGTCTAAATCCAGCCTTAGACGCTAGCTGTGTGACCCTGAGCAAAATCAAGTTGATTACCTCAGTTTCCTCATCTGTAAAATGAGCTGGAGAAAGAAATGGCAAACCACTCCAATATCTTTCCCAAAAAAACCCCGAATGGGGTTATGAAGAGTCAGATATGACTGAAACAACTGAACAACAGCAACAGCTGCTGCAATGTCTCTTTTGGCAGATTCTGTCGAGGACTTGAATGTTCTCCAGCCAGCTGAAGGTAGCGACTCAGCTGAAAGCAAATAGAATTTGACATAAGAGCTCGACAGAGCCTTGCTCTGGTTTGTATCCATGTTGCCTTTCACCTCCAGATGTAAACTTTTTTCTTAAAAATTCATTAGACAATGTCTTCATACAGTCTTTCCTTTTAGAAGAAAGTCTTATTTTTTTCCCATTTCCTCCTTATGGAGAGTGATAATACTGGTCTCTCTAGGTACTTTCCCTGGCTTTAATATCTCTTGACATTCTAGAATGTACCACAGGTAGCCTGCAGACTACAGGTGGGGCTGTGCCTCCTGAATTATTTCTCCCTAAATCATTCACCATCTCATTAAGTGATTCCTCTATAACCTTTATCTTTAGGGCCATGAAATTCTTCTTATATCAAAAGTCCTTTGTGGAGCTTTAATTCAAAAGTCTCATGCAGACACTTACTAGGCATGAGGCTTAAATCACAATCCAAGTACACACTAATGCCACCAATAACATTACTTAAACCCAAATAAGCAAGTTATGTAGTTCTAGTTTAAGAGGATTGCATGTTCCTCATTAGCATAAATCAAAGGAATAATAAAACAATGCAAATTACATATATTTGTAGCACAAGATTAGGACATTTACATAAATCCAGGTGCAGCAAAACAACAGCAGTTTGGTTTGCAATGGGATTTCCAGTAGGAAAACAAAACAGAGAAAAACATTTTTTCTGAAAAAAAAAATCACAAAATTTTCTTCAAAATAAAATTCTAGGAAAATCTATAAAATTCCAGGAAGATGTGTATGTTCATCTCAAGCAATTCAGGAAAAAAAAAATTTTTCACGCATGTAACAAAATAGTCTCAGAAGGGACCCCTCCCCCCCCCCCAGGTTTTTGGAGAAACCACCTAGGGGCCTGTCTCAGTCCTTTATGACTGAGGTTTCTTTGAGCTTTAGCAGAACTGTAACTAGGGTGGGGTTACCAAGGGATTTACCCTTGGGTGCCAGAATTTGGAGGGTACCTAGAGCACCAACTGAGGATGTGCTTCCTAACCCAGCAGCTGTATTTTAAGTGAGTTTCTCCAAATACTGGCCCATCCTAAAATGTACTGATTTAGTGAATAGGACAAATGATCCTCTTTGAAATGCAGAAGCAATTAGGCCTCTTTTGATATGCAGCTCAGAAACTGGGCTCTAATCTTCCAACTTTATTGGTGGCCAAAAAAGAAAGGAGGGAAGAGGCCAAGAGTCACTATATTGGGTATAATGTGAAAAGAATGGAATTGGTGCAGGGTAGATAAATTAAAAGAAAGGTAGAATGGGGTCTGGGAAAAGTATTCCCCTTATTTAAATCCCTGTTCTCATCTAGAGTTCTAAAGAGGTCTGGGAGACACATCCTGCAATGTGTTTGGTTGAGGAGGGCAGTTGCCTTGGTGACAGAAGGAAAAAGCCAAGGGCTAAGTTGGCAATTTCCTGAAAGAAGCTTAAAATTAAAGGGAATACGTGAATTATTCACTGTGTAGATTGTTTTTTCAGAACCATGGGGTTGTTGTCTTATATTCAAGGAGTCATCTACCCTGTGTCAATCCTGTATATCCTGGCCTTAACATTTGTTCACTGGTCCCTAAACTCCATTAAAAACATCTGTTCAGCACAGCACCCTGGTGTGACTTGGTGGAGGGAAAAATAATTTGAAGACCCCAAGGCTAAATATAAGTTGCAATTTCCCCAGAGTCAGACTAGGGGAAGGGAGAGGTGGACTGGGAATCTGGAGAAATGAGGAAATAGATATTCACAATTGTAGGCAAGGATGTAACAAATTTGGAATATTAACATTTTGAGTAAGAAAATTGAACGACAAGGCAAGCGGGGGAAACTGAGGCCATTTCAGGCTTCAGCAGATGTGTTTCTTTATTGAGTGTCATGCAGATGGTTAGAGGTGGTAAGATAGCCTTGTCCAGCTCCCTCACGTCACAGACGAGAAACCTGAGGTCTAGAGAAGTCAGTTGCCCAAGATTGCAAAACATTCTTTACCCCAATAAATAAATTTTCTTTGATCTTTAAGGAGAGTTGTAACTAATGTAGAGTGACCAGTGTTTTGCCTCACAGAAGCAAAATTCAGGATATGCCAGCAGTATGATTCCCAGTGACAATACTTTAGATAAGTAACTCATTATGTGGGCCTGCTTGGTAGGTAGTGATGGTAGGCAGCTTCATTCTGGGCTATATTTTCCTCCCAAAGCTCTTACCTCTTTCTTTAACCTCCCCACTAGGCAACCTTATGGTTTCCCTTAGTGCATTTCCTTCTGGCAGACAAAATCTGACCCAGATTTTGCTTTCCTCATAATTTCTACTTCCTGCACCATAGCCCAGGTGCACCAAATTTCTAGTTATAGCTCTGAGTTTCAGGACCTGCCTGACTAGAATGAAAAATCTGAAGGAGGAAAAAACTGACCAAAGAGAATTGGTTAGTTTATTCATTATAGCAGTGTTTAAGATGATGGTGACTTTGTTCCATCCATTCCAAGCCAAAGTCTTATCTTTTAAACTTTTTTTTTCCCATTTTTTTTCTTAATATATTATGTAGTTTAAAACAGAAACAAACATAAACCCCTTCGTTGTCCCTGGTGTGATCCTGGCCAGCCTTGGCTGCCACAGCATTTCAGACTATTTTTGCAGGATTGTACCGTACTCATATTCATTCTCTGTTGTCTGGCTTGGCTTTCCCTCTTTGTACTTTTACCTTTTTAGTCTAAGTTGGTTGGTGAGTTTACTTGTGAGACACATATCAGATAAATGCCATTTTTTCCTTCTCGTTGGAATTATTTACCTTTGTGTCTTCATAAGACAAGATAAGAATTTCATTCTTGAGCCCCTCCCATTTCTCCTGTACTGACTTTCCCTGAAGTATTTAAGTCCTTGGGATACTATCTATCTTAAGAAATTTTTTTCCATGAAATAAAAAATCCATGGTTTACGCCAGAATATGCCCATACTTCTTCTCCTTCTTTATTGTAAACTCTTAGATAGAATGGCTACTTCTCCTAAGGCTCCCATCATTTCCACCACTGCCCCCAAACCAGTTCCTTCAGTTATTGAAAATCAGATCAAAAATAGATTTTTCTTTTGTTGGTTCTTTCACCTTTTGAAGGATGAAATTATCATTAAGACAACTCAATAAAGTATTGCTTATTCTGATTTTAACAGAGGGAAAGAGAAAAAGAGAGAGAAAGAGAGAGAGAGACAGAGAGAGACAGAGGGAGAGAGAGAAAAAAAAGAGAGAGAGACAGAGAGAGACAGAGGGAGATCCAGATGTCTGGATAATTGAAGTCACTACTATATCATACTTCTCAGGCTTGTGTTGTTCGCCAAATTCCTCATATATTTCCTCTTTCTGTCCAGGTGGTTCCTACTCTACTATAATGAAAAAATCGCTTTTGTTTCTTCCTCTTTTGATTTCTACCCAAATACTCCCCATCACACATCACATCACACATTTCCCCTCTGTTACCTTGAGAGTTACACGAGTGTATCTTTTAATATGCAGTGTTTTTCTCACTATGTAAATTGGACGCTCATGAGTTCTCTTTTGCCTCCAGCTCCCCTTGTCTGTTGCCTGAACTTTGAGTATTTCGTATGATCATTTGAGGGCATGGGATTTTTATTCGACTTTTTTTCTTGAATTTTTGCATCCTGTGCATTTTAACATTTCTCAACTGTTTTTCTTTCCTGTTCCTCATTTTACAAATGAGATGCAAATGGAAAATATATCCTTACCAGTCTTTGTTAGGTACTCTCCATCTCTGACCAGAAACTGTTATCTCTGTATTACAAATTATAATCCAGAAATTGAAATTCCATTCTCAGATACTACCTTTTTAAGTAGCTTTTCACTTTCTCAATTAATTTCTCTCTTTTTCATCCCTGACCTTTAATGGTCAATAGGAAGGAAAATGCAAGAAAAACCCTTTGCGCCTTTGAGATTTATTTTCTTTCCTAAGATGACACAATTGTTGCCATATTTTAGGTCATGTAAGGAAGGGTCATTTGTACCCATGTGAATCAGTACAAGTAGATAGTTGTTAGACATTTTGGTAAGTTTTGAGAGGTTCTCTGTTGTGTCTTGTATACATTCCTGAAGAAGGTAACATATCTCTGTTGTGTTCAAGTTGACAGATAGGTAGATGCCTAAGAAAGAAATCATAAACCTTTGCTATTCTCCTTTCTTTAACACTTGCTGCATGTTCTCTCACCTGATGGTTGATGTAGATGTAAACTATCCTTCCTGTATGCTATGATCCCCAGGGCCTAGTACAATTCCTGGCACATACTAAGCATTTAATAAATGCTTAATGATTGATTTAGTAGCCCTTAAGGCAGTGTGAAACTAGAAGTAGACCCTAGGACAGCTTACCACTCTTGCTCTAACCACTAGACCAAATTCTATCAAGGGAAAGCCTTGGCAGAGTTCCCAGGTGAGTTTTCAGACTCTTCACTAGGGTTCTAATGGTGACTGTCCTTGAAGGTCCTCAAGCCAAACGATTTTTTGAGCACTCAAGGGAGCTCCATCTCCATTGGCCATTAAAAACATTCAGGCAGGCTTTGATCCAGGCTATTCGTTGGCCAAGCATCACGTACTCCCCTGCTTCTCTGGCCTTTTAAAATTTCCTGGATATTTGTGTCGTGCTATTTGTCTTTTATTCGTTGATATCTCTTATCTGTTTTCTATCTGATGAAAGAAGAGTCGCAACACAAACTTTTGGTGTCTCCTATCAGGTCTTCTCCTTTTCTCAAACTTTTCTCCAAACATGAGAGCAAGGGTTTATCAATTCATACTGTAGTATGTTTCCTTCATTCCAAAAATTTAGAGCATGAGAAGTTGAGGTTTAAGCAAATAAATATCATCGGGGGTGGTGTGGTGGCATCAGAGTGGTTCCCACAAGAAAGAGGTGTTACAGGGTATAGAATACCACTAATCCTCTAAAGCCAGAGAAGACTAGCCTCAACAGTGGCATCCTCAGCTCCAACAGTGCTAAGGTATCCTCAGGCAAAAACTCCACCAACTCCCTCTGTGCATGCACACTCAGCTATTGGCTCATTTCCAAATATGGGTTCTCTCTCCCCAGATTAAAAAGGGAAAGCCTAAAATATGACCTGCATGCATGTGCACTATAGAATGTCATTAAAATAGTAGAAACTCTCTCTTTTGTTGGTTCAGTAAACTCTTACCCAGCTTTCACTGAGGAAAAACTTTCTCCCCTTGTAAACTTAGTTTCTTTCTCTCAATCCTGCTCCATGCATTAATAGGTAGACAAACTCATGGTAAATGGCTAAATAGCTTAGTAGCTACTTCAAGTAACATAGAAACCTGAATAAGCCATTAGAAGTCATAAAGCTCCCAAGTACCATCTTTATGGATTGTAGCAAGGAGAAGATCTTCCCTAGCCGCATATCTCCTTATCAGTCAGAGGCAAGGAGGGGAGAGGAAAGCCATGAGAGAATAGATTTCAGCATTGCTCTGACCACTCCTCTGATGTTTCTACTTAATTTGCTCTGAGTTCCTTGACCTTTGCCCTAGTCCATCTGTACCTCACTCATGTTTGGTCTCCCTCTCAGCTCCAGTTATAGGTCTCCATTGTCTTTTGCTTGTGTCCATCAAGTAAACAATGGCCTCTGGATGTCACTTCTGATTGGTTGCTACAAAATGGGAAGGACTTCATATCGTCTTCCATTTATCCTGCATGACCACCTGTACTTCTCCACAGAAATCTTTCAACTTCGGAGTAAACTGTAAAGACCTATAGTTTCTGCACTGACCGCTATGCTGTAGCTTGGTCCTACCCTGTCTCTACTATGCTCTTGTGAGGTGGGATTATGAACAAAATGATTTACTTTAATCTCCATTAAACACTGCCATACTGATAAGAGCCATCCCTAAACACTTAGGTCTAGTGCTTGTTATCCTCTCTTCTCTGATTTCACTGCATACCTTTGGGAGAAATCAGAAAGAAGAAGACCCTACAGAATTCGCTCATCTCTTCCTCACATTTCACCTAGCAACTCTATGAGCCTATATTTCCCAGTTTCCTTCCTGTGAGGAGTTGACAAGGAGGGAGGGGAAGTGTCTGATATTTACTGAATTTCAAAGAAGCTTTGTGAGGAGTGATTATCAGGCAGCCCTTACTCAATCACTTATCTTTAGAGGTTTCCTCTTGTCTTGGGGAATGAGGGCAGGATCAGGGAAAATAGATGGACCATGCAGTGAGATTCAGCAAGGTATAATAGAAAATAGAACAGACTAGAATATTATAATGAAATATAATAGAAAAAGCGTTGCATTCAGAATCTATACCTTTTTGTGTGTCATGGACACTTTTGGCAGTCCAGTGAAGACTACTTAAAATAATGCTTTAAAATGCATACATAGCATAGGAAATGCATAAATTGCATAGGAAATTAATTACGTTAAATACAGGTATGAAAATATTAAAAAACAAAACAAGAGTTCAGGTTTGGAATTCTGCTTGGTTTGGTTACTAGTTCTGCTGCTTCTTACTTATATGACTTTTAGGCTTCAACTTCTTCATTTGTAAAATGAGAGTGTTAGATGAAATTATCTCCAAGGTCCTTCCCGGTGCTGAATCTTGTTGCTTTTTTGATGACCAGAATAGCAGAACCGTCTACGTGGTATGGTGGATACAGTTTCCTGAATCTGAAGCCAGGAAGATTTGTACTCAAATCTGACCTTAGATATGCATTAGCTGTGTGACTTTGAGCAAGTCATTTTATATCAGTCTGCCTTCGTTTCCTCAACTTTAGGGACTGTAACAGTATCTACCTCACAGGGTGGTTGTGAGGATCAAATGAGATAATATTTGTAAAAAGCACTTAGCAGTGTGCCTGGCACGTAGTAGCACTTAATACATGCTCCTTCACTTCTATTTTCTCTAACTATGGTATGGAAGTTGGTAAATGGGAATTTGTGAATGGGGAAAGTGCGTTCACTCTGGAATCCTGTAAAGGTGAATTAGGAAACACAGGCCAGACCAGACACAAATGTGGTCTCTGAAAAGGTTCCTGAGAGAAAGTGGAATGAAAAAGCTGGAGGTCAGGGGACGGCTAGGTGGCATAGTAAATAGAGCACCAGCCCTGGAGTCTGGAGAACCTGAGTTCAAATCCAGCCTCATACACTTGACACACTTATGAGCCGTGTGACCTTGGGCAAGTCAGTTAACCCCAATTGTCCTGCCCTCACCCCTCCAAAAAGCAGTACATAATTAAATAAAAATTAAAAAAGAAAAAGGGTGGGGTGGGGGGTCAGAGGCAGATGGAGAATTAACAGAGAATGGAAGGATATAGAGTCAGACGATTCTGACTATGGAGAATTGTCAAAGCTAATCCCAGGTAAAATAGAGGGGAAATCAAATTCATGTTGCCAGAGGAATTGATGGGGTGAGATCTGTAAGGGTGGATTTGTGTGTGTGTGTGTGTGTGTGTGTGTGTGTGTGTGTGTGTGTGTGTGTAAAACAGAGCCTTAAAGTAGGTCTTTGCCATTGATTGCTGCATTCTTTTTAACCTTCTGAACATAGTCCTTTCTAAAATGCTTTCTCATTATTTTAAGGTACATTTTCTCCCCTGCCACCCTTAGCTCTTGTCTCTCCATGCTTGCTGCTGCTCTAAAAGCAACTGTAAAAACACCTGGATTTCATTAAAGCTATGTGTCTTGCACCAGTCTCACTCCTCCCTTCTCCTCCCCCTCACATTCAGTGAAATTATGTCATTGCCAGTGTTAACCCTCTGTGGCTGTGGATCCTGCTGAAGGCTTTGGTTGTTCATCCTTCCTCTGTACAGACAATTCCAAAGAGATGGAGGGCCAGCAGCCTGATCAGGCATTCCTGTTGAGAGATTTTGGCTCAATGTGTGAATATATATGATTTTTTTTAACCAATAAAAAGCTATCCTCAAGTAGAAATGAGCTGCCTCAAGAGGTAATGAGTTCCTGACACTTAGGGGTCTTCAAAAGGAGGCTGAATGACCTTTTGTCAAAGATCTTGTAGAATGGGGTTACTGTTCAAATATGAGTTGGACTAGATTATCTGTGAGCCTTCTAATTTTGAGACATTGAGTCTATGATTGTATGTGACTCCTATTTCTAGCTATGCCTTTATTTACTTCCTATGACCACTCTCTTTCCCCACAATCATTTCTCTTTTCAAAAAGTAGAGATAATACTAATACTTGAAGAGGTCTTTGAAGAGAAATAATTGTGAAGTTCTTTGATATTCTTCAATGCTATGACCAAGTACAATGGTTTAATCAGAATCTGAAAGGTGTTTATCCTGCCTTTGGGAGAAATAGGGATAGGGACTAAACTTTCGTTTTATGCTAGAGAGCTACCAGGCGGGGAAATTCCTTCCCCCAAGGCAGGCTGCCACCTTCTCTGCAACTTTGGGAAGAGCTGTAACTGAACCAATGCTGAAACATATCTGCTTACTATTTTCTGAAATTTTTGTCTGGAGTTATAGTTTCTTTGGAGTTACAGCATCTGCCAAGTGGCACAAAATTGCTCCTCATTCCTTAGATTTTTTAATTTGTGTACGTGTTGCTTCTTCCCAGTAGAGTGAAACTCTTCAATACAGGGACTCTTTCATGTTTGTTTTTGTATTCCTAGCACCTAGCAGATTCCTGGCATTTATTAGATTAAATTTAATTGAGTTGATTTCCTTTAAAATCGCACCTTATAAAAGGAACAGAAGAGACCTTATCTTCCCATCCCTTTCTCTCCTATCTCAAGACAAAAGTGACTCCTTCCAGAGAGATGAGTATTTAGCCTAGCCTTGAAGATTTCCATGGAAGAAGAGTCCTAACATCACTTGGCAGCTGGTGCCAGTATCTTACAACCACTAGTCAGGAAATTCCTTTAACCTAAATCCTTCTTGCTGAAATTTAAATTCGTTTTCCTTTAGTCGGTCTTCAGCAGAGATGGAAAATAGCTGGGTGTTTTCCTCTGTCCAATTACCTTTCACATACTGTTATACTTTATCTTCATTATTTGAAGATAGCACGTAACATGCGTAGTGATTGTTAATAAATAGAATTTGGAGAACGTGGGGGGCAGTTGCTTTCTTAATTGTTTAATAACATTATTAATAAACATTACTGGGCTTTGGCTCCTCTTTCATTCATTCAGTCAACAAGCATGTAATAAGTGTTTCCTGTGTATCAGGCACCAATCTAATGGCTAGAGAAAAGCAAAACACAGTCCCCACTCTCAAGGAGTTCACTTTCTATTTCAAATTCTTCCGCAGTGCATATACCTAATATAATGAAGTTAGAGGTCTGTAAGCATTCTTCTTGCCTCTAAAATGCTATATGCTTAGATTTGTGGCACTCTAGGGTATAAAAAGGAGTAACTAGTTTTTAGAGATAGCTCATAAATCCACATCTGAGTTTAGAGGCTAAGGCCTCTTAGTGGCAGGGGCAAAAATAGTATTGATTTTATTGCATATAACAAAAAAAGAAGGGGGCAGAGTTGGCAGACCATTTCATAGCACCATCCCTCCATAGCACCATCCCCCTACTCTCTCCTGAGAAGACAGCCTGACCTATTAAACAGTGTCTGCCTAAAAGATGTGTCTGGCTGTCATACCCCCAGTCTGGGAACTATCAAAGCTTTGGGGTTTTTAACATTAAAGAGGTAACAAGAAGAGAACAATGAGAAATAAGAGAAAGGCCTGCTGACCTAGGTGCCCTTGAACCACAGACTGGAAAAATTGAGACATCTGAGCTCCATTGGTCAGAGCACGTAGGAAACTGTCTCTTTCAGGCATAAGATAACTTCAACCTTTCCCCTAGCAAGGAGAACAGGAAGAGGGAGGGGAAACCTATACACTGATGTAGCCCTCCCCACAACAAGTGACTCAGGTAAGAGTTTTACCACAAAGAAATCTATCACAAGAGCTGGCTTCTCCACCAATACCCAAGTACAGGTTCAAAGGATAACTAACATCTTTTATGACTGCAGATATCAGGGCTAGCCAATCAACAATTGTCAATGAGCTTATTTGTTCCTGTGTTGACATTTCTATTATTAGTTTACCCACAACACATTAGGGGCCCTAAGTTTTTTTTGTTTTGTTTTATTTCGTTTTGTTTAGAAAAGAATTAGCTTTGGGAACAAAAGTGGGAGGGCAAGAACAATTTAACATGTCATACTCAGCAGATACTATTTTGATGTGTAAGTGGCCCTTAATGAAGATAGAATTCAACAGGTGAATTTTTAAGAAAAAACGATTCTGAGGGCTCCCTTGTTATATGCAGGAGTAATCAGGAATGGTAAGTTCTTGCCAAATCAAAAATTAACTTTGTCACTTGGATGCTACAGAAGTTTTTTATTTCTTTCTTCTAGCTCCTTTTGACAGCTTCCTACTGGCTATAGTCTTGAATTGTTGTCCCACAATGCAATATGGTTAAAAATGGGTATGTCAACAGGAGCCTAATTTAATAATTTGATATTAATAATTGGATATTTGCTATTTGAAGGCCATTAGTTTTGACTATGTGAATATTTTTATAGATTTTATTTTTTTTTCCTGCATGAAGCTACAATTTCAAAGATCTCTTAGGTTTTCATTATCTCCAAGATGTTATGAAGAACTTGTCTTATATTCTAAGTGTTTTTATAATGTTTATATTCATATAGACCATTTCTTTTTCTTTAAAAAAATTATAAAATTTTTGATCCTTTTTATATACGTTCAACTTAGACTAATGGTATCAAACTCGAATAGAAACTGGTCATGGAGGGCCCATATTCACTTAGAAAATCACAAATTAACATTATCTATGTTGTTATCAAAACCATTTTTTAAACATTTTCCAATTACATTTTAATGTAGTTCAGGCCTCACTCAGGAGTTTTGGGTGCAGCAAGTTTGACACATCTGCCTTAGACTACTCCATTAACAAAATCACAAAGTTAGTAATTGCCACAAGTTAGCATGAGGCAGTGATAACCCCTGTCAATTTTCCAAATACTATTGCTTAGCAAGGTGTTTGAAATTCACTGCTCTCATCATTTGTTACACTTGTTGGAATTAAAAATGGACAGTGTAGTCCAATGAGTTGCTTTAACCAATATTTCTTTGTAACTCTTCAGTGTTTATAGAGTTTTTATGGTCTGTAAAGCATCCTCCAGCCCAACATAGGTCATTAGGTTGGGGATCATTTACAAAATCTAGATAAATCGATTTGGATTATTGACCAAATCTAGTGCTAGGTGTTAGCAGATACACCTGCCCCTTTTCTCTTTGTTAGGGTAGTTGGAATTGATTCTCTGTTGGGAAGTTGGCTTTAATTCTGGAGGTTCCTTCTTTTATTATGTGGAAGGGTTATCAGGAATGATAAGTTCTTGCCAAATAAAAATTAGCTTCATCACTTGGATGTTACAGTAGTTTTTCATTTCATATATATATTCCTGCTGGCTCCCATCTTGAGTTGCTATCCCATAATGCAAGATGACTCAAGTAGCCCTTTCTCTTACCTTCACAGGAGTAGCATTAAAATTGTCTAACTCCTAGAGTAAGAAAAATGGAGGGGAAAAAAACCAATTCTAGCTGAAATTCCACAGTAGTAGCACCAAGAAAATGTTCCAGTCGTCCTAACTCCCAAGCAAATATTCTATATTGTAGAATACTCTGACTCTTTTTAGGGTACCATTTAAGTTGCTTTAGGTGTCAATTATGGCTCCTGAGGTTTGAAGGCGGGTGGCAGGTATTGGTCTAGAGACAGGGTCTGGTAGTAAAAGTGTTCTACCATCAAAGTTTTCATATTTTATCTTACCAATGAAATGGTAGGAAATAGATAAAACATCTACTTTGCCAATATGATCAAGGAAATTTAAAATCCACTTCCAGATAAAAACCTATTTTTGTTATATAAAGTAGTGGTTTTTGATGCTGGACTAAGGAGTGCCTTAGTTAAAATGAATCAGATGGGTTGGTCATACAACTTGGCAAAATCTCAGCCAAACTCTTTGGCTGAAGAAACCCAGAAATGAGGAGTTTCTTTTACTGATCATAGGGCTATAAAATCAGAGACTTAGAGCTTAGAGACCCAAGTTGACTTGGCTTTGAACCCATGAAATAAGAGATCAAGGAAATGACATTTAACGTGATGGTAGCCATGTAGTCCAATCCCCTCATTTTATGGATGAGGGAACTGAGGCCCAAAGAGACCTGAATTTAGGGACCTGAATAAGGCCACACAGGTAATAAGGTAGTCAATAGTATGACCTGAGTTTAAACCTAGATCATATGACTCCACTGTACCTACATTACTTCCATGAAAAACTTGTTTCCTTTATGCTCCTGGTTTAAAGAGTCGAATACCCTGGACAGAGAGTAGGAGACTCAAGTATTCTAGTCCAGGTTTTTGCCTCCATTTACTCATAGGTAACTTCTTACCCACCTCCCTCTAGAAGTGTTGAAAAATGAATCCTGAGAACTATGGTAAGGATGTTCCAAAACTAATTTGGCTGATCAGAGCCCTTTCCCTTGATTTTTCATTCTTCACCAAAGTCAGACTTTTTAGCACAATCAGGGAGGCAAGAAAAGGTGAACTGTGAGAACAGCGAGGCAGCAACTGGGCTGATAGCCTGCTGAAGCTGATTATGGTCAGCATCTGAAAGCAAAGGTGCTTTTGGATAGGCATTCCTTTTACTGTGACTGTAGAACTGAGTCCATTGGGAGGAGGAAAAGTAATGGAGCTAGGTAAGAACCGATTGTCTCTAGGGAGTCTGGTTACCTGAGAAGACCCCATAGGGTTTGATTTTTATCTGATGTTGTATTTGTCCCAGAGGAAAATTTCATGCATTGGAATGTTCTCTAAAGTGTTTGAGATCTTAGGCAATTTAAAAACAGAACCAAAAGACAACCTAACGCCACCCCAACCCGCTAAGAGTTGTGCAGTGATGACTCTTGTTTCATGAGGTTAGGAACTCATCCTCGCTCACACCTTCAGAGCCCTTCCATAATCTCTTGGATTTTATTGTCAGAAGTCATAGAACCGTGGCAGTCTGGGGTTGGACCCCAACAGTAGGAATGTTCTGCCATCAAAGCTTTCATGTTTTATCTTGCCAATGAGATAGTAAGTAGTGGACATAGGATTTACTCTGCGAATGTGGTCAAGGAAATTTAAAATTTACTTCCAGGAATTCCAAAGGACAGCTGGAGGTTGTTTTGGAAATCTGAGGGAGGAGACAACTCTTCTCTCTCCCTACCTTCCACCTCCCACCCCAAGGCTCCTGAGACTAGTGCAGGCTGCCTCTGGCATTCTCTGACCCAAATGACTTGTCCTTGAAAAAGAAGTCTCTCAATATTGAATGGGCTTGATCCCATTTCTATTAAGAATTTGTTTCCAAAAGGACTCTCTGTCCCCTGTACTACTCTCTCTATTGCCCTTCTATCCCACCTATTTCTAAAGTCTTAATGCCACATGTCCCCAGGGTCTTCGAGACACAGGGTATCTCCTAAGCCTGCTTCTTTCAGTGATGTGCTTATTTTTATGAAGTGACTGAAGACCATTCACAGAGATTTTCTCTTTTCTTTTTTCCCTTCCCCCACCCCGTTTTAAAGAGAAGTTGGGGAGGGGTCGGGAGTGAGGAGAACTCTGAGAAGTTGTCCGTTTCTTTTTATTTTCCCACTCTGGGGCCGAGACTTCTTTTTAACTTTTTTTCTCTTTTACAGTACATTTTGGCAGGCTTCATTTTTTTTTTCTGTCAGAAAAAAATAACAGGCATATTTTGGGCGATTACTCAACTGGGGTCCTTTGTGACAGGAAATACAGCTGCGTGACTAATGGAGCTGACTTTCTCCTGGCTTCCTTCCCCTTTCAGAACTCTTGTTTACTGCCCTATACCCTCACACCCCCAACTCCCCTAAATGCCATAAGCTACAAGTTTTTAGGGGAAAAAATGCCGTGTGAGATACTCAAAAGCAATAAATCCCTCAGATATTCCAGAGCTGCACTCTCCTCCCCTCTCCCCTCTACTTTCAAATTTCCAATCTATTGACTCATGTCATGTGAACCTCTTTCCCCCACCCCCACATCTCTGCTTCCTTCAGAACATATGTTTAGCAGATCTGTGTGCATCTGTATTTAGGGTGGGGGAGGGGGAGATGGTAGGGAACCATATTTACAGTGCTTAACTCAGCAATTGCTAAAGGAAGGAATAATGACTTCCAGGGACACTCAGATCTCAGTGCATTGTTTTTTTTTCCCCCAAGGCCTTTATGTTTCCATAATTTATAACAATTTTGTGGTATAAGCAAAAGTTATTACAAAACAGGGAACTAGATTATCCAGGAAGAGCATATTCTAAACAGGGAAGGGCTGTTGCTTTAACTGCGAAATCCAAATGTGGCTGTCTTTGGAATTCAGAAATCTTTGGGCTTTTTTGAGTAACTTATAGAAAAGGCCCAACTTGGTAAAGTTAGCAAAGTGGGAATGTGTTTTTAGATCTTCCTTTAAATCATGCTAGTGCTTTTGAATTTCAAAAGAATTGTTCTCTGAATGGGGATGGCTAACTAGCAAGCCATGTTAGAAGGGAGTGCTGAATGCTCAATGGGTTGGTTTATCTGAGTAACTTACTCATTTGTTTGCTTCTTGATTTGGGGTGGTGGTGGGCTGGAATGCCATAACATTTGGAGCAGAAAAGATACTTTTTATGTATCAGAACAGGCTTTACAGTAAATAAGAGGACATTATAGACTAGATTCTGGTCCAATTGTTTGTTTTTATTCCATGCCATTCATTGGGAGAGAGACTTTCACAGGGAGATTAGATGAACACAGCATTGCCCCCAACAATGCTCTTTTCCCCCCTTCAGTTCTCAGAACCGTCTTCCACAATCATCTTCCATGGAGTCAACATTTTGATTATATCCCTTCTCTGATCAAAACTAAAGTCTCTCAACTATCTCTTATATTAATTCAGACTGTTGGCCCTTTACCCATCTTGGCTTCCATTCTATCTTCAATCTTTTTATGAAAACTATTACTTCTAACTGGGCAAACCTAATTCTTATTCTTTCCATACAACTTGCTGAATACTCCTTCCCCTCATTTTCACTGAGCTCCTCTCACAAAATAAGTGGTAGATGACATCTTTCCCTCTCCTCTACCTCAAAGCATGTCCATCACCTCCTGATAAAATGTGCCCCAAATTTGCCTCCTCCATGAAGTATTCCCTGAGTAATGTCTCTTAGTATGGTCTTTCCAAAAGAGACAAGAACACTGGATTGTAGAAATAACATTGGATTTGGTTGGAATCAGAAGACTTGGGTTGGACGCTGGCTTTGTTATTTGCCACCTGTGAGAACTGGGGCAAGTCACTTCATTTCTTAAAGTCTCAATTTCCTCAGGTGTTAAGTGGGGGTGGGTCTCTTTTAGCTCTAAATCCTGTTGTCCCACCAATTAATAGGACAAGTATGAGTTCCTGTCCTGGTAACTCTCTAAATCTTCCTTTGTTTTAAATTTGTGTGGTTATTTTTTGGGTATTAAATTTAGAGCTGGAAAGGACATTAGAGTCCATTTATTTCAGTGATCTTATTTTACAGATGAAATTGTAGAAATTGAAGCTCAGAAAGGTTTAAGTGACTTGAACATTTGATTCTGTCTTTTTTCTTATAGAGATATATTGGAATAGAAGTTTATCCCCTCTAAATTGTAAAGCACTTTGTAAAGCTTATATAAATACTGTTATTATTTTAAGTTCATTAGGGGTAGGGACCAGGTTTAATTGTTTTCCTTTTATCCTTTAACAACTCCAACTTTAGTCTTGGGCATGCAATGAGCCCTTGCTAAGATTGAGTGATTGATTTGACAGAAGGACAAATTGAAACATGGTATTTGACTTTTTGGGGCTAATAGCAGACCCAGAAATAGAGAAGTCTTTATTCTACCTTGCTTAACTTTGAATTGGACATTTTAGCTTTAAGTAATGAATCTCACCAAACTAGAATATCTCTCTCTCATGTTGACTGGCTGTCAAGGGATGTGCAGCAAGGTGTGTTTTTTGTTTGTTTTGCTTTGACTTAACTTTTTTTGGGGGGGAAAGGGGGAAGGCAAGGTAATTGGGGTTAAGTGACTTGCCCAAGGTTACACAGCTACTAAGTGTGTCAAGTGTCTGAAGTCGGATTTGAACTCAGGTCCTCCTGACTTCAGGGCTGGTGCTCCACCTAGCTGCCTGACTCAACTCTTAAAAAAAAACCAAAACACCCCAACTCTGTAAAACCAGCTTAAGAAAACCTATTCCTCATAATGTCAATTGCTTGCCAAGTTTAAAACTAGTATATTACATCATGAATGCCCTCAGGCCTCTCTCTCAGCTTATACCAACACTCAGGTATCTGAATTCAGTTCAGAAATCACAGTCTTTATTGAAGGAAACAGATCGTTAAGTCACTGCATGGACTCTAGCCTTCAACATTGTTTATTTGGAGAAGCCGAGCATTAACTAATATTCTATTACTCCATGTGGACCTGAAATAGCCAGTGCTATTTAACAAAGAATGTGGACATCACAATGGGAAACATACACTGGAATTAAACAGAAGAAAGAAACTTGCCTCCTTCATTTCAACTCATAGAGGAAAGAAAGTTGCAATAGCTTAAGTTTAGTGACCAATTTTTCCTGCCTTGGTGCCAGCAAGAAGACCAAACCCTAACCCTGGGATGATAGTCTTTTACATAAAGAAGGAAAAACAACTGTGAACTATTTGGAATCAGCGAAACCATGGTACACCTTCACTAAAGATACTGAAGCAGGTTTAGGTTTATAAAACAGCAGTGTTTTATAGTAGTATTCAGTTCGGTTCAGTAAGTATTTTTGAAGACCTCCTATGTGCAGAGGTGGAGACACAAAGATAAAACAGACAAACAACTAGTTCCTGCCCTTGAAGAGCTTACATTTATGGAGGAAACAACATGTGTTGGTAATAATGGCTAAAGTTGGAAGTGTTTGGCTTAACAGGAGAACTGTCTATTCCCTCTCTCTGGCCCCCACCCATTCCCAACTTCTTTCAGAGGTAACTCTAGTTCCTACTCTAGTCTCTGCCCTATAGGGGAAGAGAATTCCTTGAGGCTGCCTTAGGAAATGAAACAGTATGGAGGACACATCTGGGGCAACTGCCTCAGAGGAAAATTGCCCAGCCTTCCTTTCTGCTAATAACACCATTAGCTCATTCTTAGCCCAGGGGAGCCCATGAATGGCTTGGATTCATTTTTAATCTCTGCTATTAGGAAGTTTAATAATATGCATTCAAGAAAAGTCTCTTTGATTTGTTTGAACCCACAGCTATACTATTTCCATTGAACTGGAAAGATTATTTCCTTCTCCCTCCACTCCTTCTCTTCTTTCCTCTGCCCTTCTTTCCCAGTGAAAATGATCATAACCTCTTTTTCAGTTGCCTTTGAGCAAAAGAAATCTATACAAGCCAATGATATTTTTGGATTAAGCATGGTTTTATTTTAATGCCAGATTTTTAGAGAGTAAGTAAATTGTAAAAAAAAAAAGGTTAAAGAAACAGAGATAAGATTTGGAATAGATGGACACTATCTGAAAAGAAGAGAAGCAACCACCAATTTAGTCTTGAGATTTATTCTCTCTTGCATTGGCCCTGGGTAGCTTCTATATCATTAAGTTCTAATAGTGGTGGGAGTAAGGGTGGCAGGGACTAGTCCCTAGGAGCTTTGCCCATCTCTCTTGTTCTTTAGCCTATAATTGCTACGTACTTTAAGCCGTAGGGTATAGAGACTGGGGAGGGGGGGCAGGAAGAGAGAGGAGGCAGGGAATTGGCAGCAACCTCCCTTGACTCCAGTCTTCTTTTTATTTCAGCAGCTACCCTGATCCCAGGATTCCTTACAACTCCTCCAATTTCTCTTTCTCTTTTTCTCTCTCTTTCCTCCTCCTCCTCCTTATTTTCTAGCTCAAGATCTCTCCTTGCCTGGAGCTCCTAGGTGCTCCTGTCCCTCAACTCTCTCTTGGGGAAGAGGGTTGCTGAACTTTCATTCTTAGTCAATTCTTTAAGCAGACAAACACTGATGAGACTATAGTAAAATTCCTTCCTAGGGTCAGAAACTTTTCAGTCTCTTGAAAAATCAGCTACAGTGTACTTGCTATCTGCAATGACTTATAAATGTAATGGAGTTCATGTGTAGCTTAAATCCCTGTTGAGATAGCTCCAAATGATCTGGAAAGCTTAGTATAGACCAGGTTCCCTTCCAAGATAGGAAAGTAGTTTTGGCTTTCTTTTTTATTTTTTTTAAATTGCCTCCAGAAACAAATACAAAATACTTTGGCATTCAAAGCCCTTTGTAAACTAGCCTCCTCCTATCTTTCCAGTATTCTTACATTTCATTAACCAACACATACTTTTCAATGCAGCCACACTAACCTTCTGGCTGTTCCACAAACAAGACACTCTGTCTCTCAGCTCAAGCCATTCTGTCTGGCTGTTTCTCATGCTTGCTCCCTCTTCCACCGAACTCCCTGGCTTCCTTTAAGTCCCAGGTAAAATCCTGCCTTCTATAGGAGGCCTTCCCCAACCTCTCTTAATTCCAGTACTTTTCCTCCTTCAATTATTTCCTATTTATCTTTAATATAGCTTGCTTTTTATATATTTGTTTGTATGTTGTTTCTCCCATTGGATTATAAGTTTCTTGAGGGTAGGGACTATATTTTGCCTCTCTTTGTATCCCCAGTGCTCAGAATAGTGCCTGGTGCACAGTTTATTGATTGGTTGATTTTGCATTAAGGAGGGCTTTTCAAGCACTGTCAGGTACTTATAGAATACCAAACAAGCAGTAGCCCTTGGTAAATTTTGTGAAACATTTTTTGTTTATTGAATCTGGAAAATGTTTCATTTAAACATGTTTGTGATTTTTGCCTCATATGTGTAGGAATGCATGAGTTGTGCCACATTGACTGTTTTGAGACTTTTTTCCCATATGGCACTGGGGAAGCAAGTGAAAGGACATTGCTTATGCTTCCCCAGAGACACCAGAGGATTATTCTGGATTGGAGATATGGTTAATGTGTTCAAAATGCACCCTGCCTATTTGCTGAGAACATCAAAATTTTGAAACAGGAGGGAGAGCGTAATGGGGGGGCACATATGCAAACTTCATTAGTTTGCTTGGTTAATATAACCTCCTTGGGGAGTTGCTTCTGGGAGAATCATGATGACATATAAGGGTAGTGCCTAGGAGAAACTGTATGGACATTCTGTAATTGGTTCCAGTTGGCCAGCCACATGGTTGGGAGGAAATTCTTTTGGCTGGCCATGTAGCTGGGGACTTCTGGCATCTTCAAAAACGCCCAAGTCAGCTTTGACTACTCTTTGCTCCATTTGCATCTGGGGGAATTTGGTGACTCTTTCACAGTATCCAGTGAGTCTAAGACCATGTGGTAAAGAGAAGGGCCTCCAAGAAATAGTCCTGCATTTTTGGCCTTTGTTTTCCGTTTTAAGGACAGTGAATGGAGCTTCATGACCTGGGCAGTCTGAAAGGTCATTGTAAAGGCTGGTATCTTGGTGTTACAGAATTGGAACCCAGGCTAAGTTTAGCAGCCAGGATGGCATGAATGCCCCAAAGAGTGATATTCTAGATTGCAACTGCGCAGGACTCACCAGATGCCACCTTTGGGCATGAACTTAGTGGGCACATGTTAGGTCGTTCATTAGAATTTACGACCTAGATTTTGGGCCTTTGTGCCTTTGAGGACAAGGTAGTAAAAGGGAAAGTATAGTCCTGAAATGGTTGTATTTTCATTCACGCTATATCTGTGGAATAAATGTTGTTGAGTCATTGCAGCCGTGTACGATTCTTTGTGGCCCCATTTGGGATTTCTTGATGTGAATACCAGAGTGGTTTGTCATTTCCTTCTTCAGCTCATTTTTCAAAGAGGAACTGAGGCAAACAAGGTCAAGCGACTTGCCCAGGGAGACATATCCAGTAAATATCTGAGGCCACATTTGAACTCATGAAGACGAGTTTCACTAGGTATTAAGCAGTTAAATGGAACTGGAGTGCTGGTTATTGACTTCTGCTAAAGGAAGGGGATGTAGCTGTTGTGGGCTTCAGGCCCATGAGAGTAGAGAACACCACAATCCCTCAGGATGCCCCTCTGGAACTCTGAGGGGTGACTTAGCAGGTCTGGCCCTGAGAGAAGGGTGCTAGAACATACATGTTACAATGGCATCAACATAAACGTTGGAGTTTAACAGAGTAAGGAGAAAAATCCCAGTGTCTCAGGTAGTCATCTAAGGTGTCACTCACAGCAGATATGTCAACAATGCATACAGTAGATACGGTTCAGTGTAAACCTTTGTTTGGCAGGCTGCTTCAGTGACTACAGGTCTAAATACACATGCAGGATATGCTGCGTGCACAACTCACAGCAGTACCTGCGTATCCAAAGAACACAAGAAAATAAACACAGCAACAATGCAAAAGTAAACCAATAATAATAACAACAAGCCTACAGAACAGCAAGATACGCAAAAACAGCAAAGTACACATAAACATGGCGGCTAGGTGGCACAGTAGACAGAGTGCCAGGCCTGGAGTCAGGAAGATGTATCCTTATGAGTTTAAATCTGACCTCAGACACTTATTAGCTGTGTGACCCGTGGCAAGTCACTTAACCCAGTTTGCCTCAGTTTCCTCATCTGTAAAATGAGTTAGAAAAGCAAATGGCAAATCACTCCAGTATCTTTGCCAAGAAAACCCCAAATAAGGTCATGAAGTATAGGACATGACTGAAAAGCGACTGAACTAAAACACCAATGAACATACAAGTAAGTAGCTAAACCACGCAAAATCATGGTAATAGGTAGCACATCTAAAATACACAAAAAGAAATAAATATATTTTCTTCAGTTTATTTTTGGGTCTCCTTTAGCAGGCTATTGACTCTCTTTTCATGATTTTCTTGCGTCATTCTCATTTCTCTTCCCAATTTTTCCTCCACTTCTCTTACTTGATTTTCAAACTCCTTCTTGAGCCTTGAGCCATGGCCTGTAACCAGTTCATATTTTTCTTGGAGGCTTTTGATGCAGGAGTTATCACTTCACTGTCTTCCTCCTGCTCCATGCCTTGATGCTTTTTGTCCCCCAAAAAGGATTCTATTGTCTGTTTGTGCTTCCTGTGCTTGCTCATATTGCCAGCCAATTACTTGACCCTTGAGCTCTTTGCCACAGTAGAACTCTGCTTCCAGAATGGAGAGAGCTTTGTCCCAAATTGCTGGGGTTTTCACAGCTGCTGGAGTATTAAGAGGGTGCCATCTCTACAGCCCCCACAAACTCTGGCTTACTGGTCACACACCCCAGGACCACCACCCAAGCCTGCGATCAAGATTTAGGCAGGTTAAAATAAGAGCTATTACCCTCTGAATGGTTGCTTATCCTTACCTAACCCCTTACAATCTGAAGGCCAGGAGCTCTGAAGCAGCCATGTGGAGGCAGCTGCACTGCTGTGGCACCTCCACCGCTTCTTGCCCCCAGGGGCAGGAGCCGGATGTGCTCTTCTGTTTCCCCTGTTCCAACAAAGTTCCACACTGACTTTTTACTTTGTCTTTGGTGTTTATGAGTTGAGAAGTCTGGAAACTGCCACAGCTGCTGGTTATTCACTTTCCTGAAGTCTGCTCTGGCTGCTGCTGGTCAGGGTCTCCCTGGGGCTGCAACACCGCAGCTTCTGTGGGACTGTGCTCGGCTCCCAGTGTGCTGTGATAGACCTTTCCTGTTGGCCTGCTGGCTGCCTTCAGTGGGAGATTTATTTCTCTCTGTCACTTTGTGGGTTCTGTAGCTTTGAAATTTGTTTAGAGTCATTTTTTTTTACAGGTATTGGAATTGTTTGGGCCAGAGCCCACACCAAGTTTGTGCTTCTACTCTGCCATCTTGACTCCGCCTCCCCCCCCAAACAAATAAATAGAAACAACAAAACACTAAAACAGAAGAATGCTCAAAACATTCAATTATTAACATTTACATAAAGGAACATACGCAATTAAACACAGAGTATACACAACATTTAGCGTTATCATTTGCCTACATGTAGAACCATTTCTCTAGTTTCCCACTCCAGTGGTGTGACATCGTAAGTTAGTCTATTTACTTGTCAAATAGATGTAGCTCTCCTGTGACCTGCCTGCCGACCCGTCTCCCTCTATTATTATTTATAAGTTAGTACTTATGTAGTACTTAGAGTACTATATAGTACATATAGTACCTACATTCATAACTACTGTAGTCCCACATCCCACAATCTGATTTCACAGAAAGCCTAGCCTAGTTAGTTTTATGCTCTGTGGAATGTGTTTGTAAACTAGGAGTCTCTATGGTGGAACTCTTCTTTCTTTCGGGGCCAGGCCTGCTAAATCACCCCTCAAAGTTCCAGTGGGCTACCCTGAGGGATTCTCTATTCTTATGAACTTGAAGCCTACACCAGCTGTGTTCTCTTTATTTGTAAGAAGCCTGTAATTAGCACCCTAGTTCAATTTAACTGATTGATACCTAGTGACTTTTATAAATTAATCTTGCCCTTGAATTCAGTCTTCTCTTATTTGAACTGATTATATAGTCCTCACTTGAAAGGTCTGTTTCAAGGAAAGTTATCATCTGGCCTAGATGGTCTTTTCATGGCCAATGGGTTTCTCTTGCTTAGAGTCTACTAAGCTAAATGTCTTTCATTCTTACCTACTCATCATGGAGACCAACCAATTCACCTATAGGCAATAAGTGGCTGTGATGAACGATCTTTTACAAAACCACTGCCAGTCTTGGGCTACTCTGTAAATAGGCAAGTTGCCCAGTCTCTCCAGAGCTAGGCAGGAGAGCATCTTTCTACTGATCTCACCTCTGTGTCCCATAAACACCAAGGTTTCTCTGTAACACTGTCTCCTTGCTGAAGGTCTTGACCATAAATGTGGACATCATACCGTTATTTGCTTCTGTCTGTCCACCTCTGAGTTGAAGGTATAGCTAGGGAGAAAGCTTTTTTTAGTTTACCTCTCATCTGAGAGTTATACTAGTTGTGTCAGTTGTCTCTTTATCCTCATAGACTCCAAAGCATACATTAATAGATAGGTAGAATTCTCATGAAAACATCAGGTAGGGTGACTCATTCCTGGTGGATTCATACCTCTCTCTCCATCTCTCTCTCTCCCTCTCTCTCTCTCTCTCTCTCTTTTGCTTTTTGGAGGGGGGAAGGCAGGGCAATTGGGGTTAAGTGACTTGCCCAAGGTCCCATAGCTAGTAAGTGTTAAGTGTCTAAGGCTGGGTTTGAACTCAGGTCCTCCTAACTCCAGGGCTAGTGCACTATTCACTGTGCCATGTAGCCACCCCCCTTTCTTTATCTCTTGTTTTGCCCACTGAGGAGACAAGAAATACAATACCCATTATACATATGAAGTCATTCAAAACATATTTCTGCATTAGCCATGTTAAAAAAAACAAACAAGAAAATAATGAAAGGAAAAAAATATGCTTCAATCTCTCAATCTGGAGGAGGGGTAGCATTTTATATCATGAGTCTTTTGGAGTTGTGGTAGATCATTGTATTGATTAGTTACTAAATCTTTCACAGTTGATTTTCTCTACAACATTGCTGTTACTATATAAATTGTTCTCATGGTTCTGCTCACTTCACTTTCAATCACTTCATATAAGTCTTCCTAGGTTTATCTAAAATCATCCTTTTCATCATTTCTTAAAACACAAGAATATTTCATCACATTCATATATCACAACTTTTTCAACCATTTCACAATTGGTGGGTATCCCTCAGTTTCTAAATCTTTACTAACATACAAAGGGTGTTGTATTTTTGTACGTATGAGTCCTTTTACTTTTGCTTTGATCTCTTTGGGATAGAGACCTAGAAGCAGTATTTCTGTGTGAAAGGGTATATGCACAGTTTTACAGCACTTTGAGCATAGTTCCAAATTGTTCTCCAGAATGGTTAGATTAGTTCACCAATTGTGCCCTGATGCACCTATTTTCCCACATCCTCTCTAGCATTTGTCATTTTCCTTAGCCAAATCTATGGTTATAAGGTGGTCCCTTGGAGTTGTTTTAAAATTTCATTTCTAGGTTCTTTTTTTTGTTAAAAGGTATTGAAAACAACCTTGAAACTTAATTTGTTCAGGTGACTAGACTCAGGCCATCATTGATGTAGCTTCCTGGTGACCTAAGTACAAAGCCAGCCCATAAGGAGAACAAGAAGAATTTACTCTCCTCCTTTAGGTTTCTGGTCAGTGGACCAGCATAGCCAACACAGAAATAGAAGAGCTGTGCCCAACTGCATTAATGAAGGCTGTATCCTTGCTGCCTATTTTCCCCATGCTTTGATGAGGTAAATCAGTCTCCTTTTCTTAATTGTTAGATTGTGTTTAACACTACTTCCCTCTAATTTTGAACATGAAGCACCAGACTGACCTAAATTAGGCCCAGCCTGAAGCATTGTTGTTGAATTTTCCTAATTTTTATATTTGAGGTGATAAAACTCGCCAGGAACATCTGATGGCTTGGGCCATTCCTAAAGACTAAAAGAACTGGTTTGTTTTTTTTTTGTTGTTTTTAATATGGCATTGGGAGGCCATTGGAATTTAGTGCCATGTGAACTCTGTTGGAACAGGACATAGGAAGGAAAACTTGAAAGGTTCTTTCTTGGTTTTCTTCTTAATCTTCTGACCTCTCCTTTTCAGCGTCTTTAGCTAAATCTTCATCTGGGTCATGTCCATTTTAGCTGGATGCCCCCCAGGGCTCTCCTAGGCCCTCTTCTTTTCTTCCTCTATTCCATTTAAATTGGTGATCTCATCTGCTCCTATAGATTCAATGAGTACCTTGATGCTGATGATGCCCGTATCTTATCCAGTCCAACCTCTCTTACTGACCTCTTGTGTCACATCTCCAACTGCCTGTTAGTGATTTCAAAATAGATGTCCTATAGACATCTTAAACTCAGCATGTTTAACATGAATGAATTAATTGAACTCATTATCTTTTCCCGCTTAAACTGCTCCCTTCTAAATTTCCCTATTCATGTTTAGGGCACCATTATATTTCCAGTCACTCAGGCTTGAAACTTAGGTGTCATCTTTTACTTTTCACTTTCTTTCATCCCATCCCAATATCCAAATTGTTGCCAAGTCCTGTTGATTTTTACCTTTGTAACATCTCTCACATACGTCCTTTTTTTCTCTTCTGACATTGCCCCCACACTAGTGTACACCCTCATTACCTCACTCCTATTCTATTTCAATAGAATAGTTTCCTTCCATTCTCTCCTCATCTGTCAAACTAATCTTCCTAAAGCACAAATCTAACCATGTCATCCCTCTACTCAATAAACTCCAGTAGTTCCCTATCACTTCCAGGATCGAATATAAACTCCTCTGTTTAGCATTCAAATCCCTGCCCTTTTAGGTATTTTTACACCATATTCCTACTCCCCATTTCCACACACACACTCTGCGATCCAGTGACATGGGCCTTCTTGCTGTTCCTCACGTAAGAACCTTCATGTCTTGACTCAAGGCATTTTCACTGGCCATCCACCATGCTTAGGATATTCTCTCTCCTCATTTCTACCTCTTGACTTCTCTACCTTCCAGCGAACCTTTGCTAAAATCTCACCTTCTACATTAAGGGGAATCTTTCCTGATTCCCCTCAATTCTAGTACCTTTCTTCTGTCAGTTATCTCCAAATCAGCCTGCCTCTTTCATGTTTATACACAATTGTTTTCATGTTGTTTTTCACATTAGACTGTGCTCCTCAAGAATAGGGACTGTCTTTTGCCTTTCTTTGCATCTCCAGAACTTAGTGGGTGCTGAATAAGTGCTTATTGACTGACTGAAAATGCTTGATTTTCTCCAGGAGCACAGAGACTTCTCTGGAACTGGGGACATGGATAAATGTGCTAAATTTACCAGAATTAGTGAATGTGACATGGAAGAAGAGCCAGCAAAGGAGGCAGAGAAGGAGTGGTCAGACAGGTAATTGAAAAAAAAAAAACCCAGGAGACATCAGTGTCATGAAAACCTAGAGAGAAGAGAGTGTTGGAGAGAAGAGGGTGATTGACAGAGTCAGAGGTTGCAGAGAGGTCAAGAAGGTTAAGAATTGAGAAAAGACCATCATATTTAGTGATTAAGAGGTCATTAGTAACTTAATAAAATCTAGCTGAGCAGATAAAAAAAATCTTGATTTTCTCTGCATAAACCCATTGTTGAGAATCATTTATTATTAAAAGACATAGTTCAGGGCACTTTGAACTCTTGGTGTAGAGTACTGGCCCACTTGGGTTCTTTTGCTCAAAATCCAATATTATACACATATATGTATGTTCTACTTTGGTACCACTGCTATAGGTGATGTATGTGGACTCTTGGACTTTGCAGTGCTGCCATTGTCTTGCAGATCTTTGAGATGGTTTCTGAAGTCATCCATTGCAGCTGAAGGAATTTTCCTAAATCATTTCTGGAACTGTCAGAGTTCAGTGAGCTGGATCCTGTGGGCTGCTCCTCAGGCACATCCTACATCCTTCTTATGCAGTGAAAACATCCTTATTTTCTTGCTAAGGTTTTGAATTAACAATTCCTTCCATTCTTTTGGTATTGAGGAATCACCAAAGTAAAATTTGTTGGGATTCACTTCTGAGGTTGTGGAACCAATGCTATTATGATGCTCACTGCCACCAATAGCTTCTTCAAGGTTAAGTGGGAGGTCAAGGAATGGAGCTTGTTCATAGTTTCTTCTAATATCTTGATCTAATGCCCTTATCCCATTTGGCTACAAAGGGAAGTTGGACATTAGCAGTCAGACTACTATCATACAAGGGGATTACAATAGGCTCTCTGTTGGAAGATCCCCATTCCCATGAGGTGTGGTGGGGGGAGCAGGGCAGATCACTGAGAGAAGGAACATTATGAAATGGTGGGAGTCTATGCCAGTGAAGACCCTTTCAGCAACATTTATTCCAGTTATTATGGTTGGGACCAAATAGAAACCTTTGCAGTCTTGTCATATAGTCAATATTAAATAATATAAGGTGGTGGTGGTGGTGGTGTAGATAGAAGAGACTAGAGTACTTTACCCTTATCACAACCTTGTATGACTCATGAGAAAGTCAGATGGCACATGGTAGTTTTCAGTGGACTGAACACAGTTATTGTATCAAACCCCATAGCCTTTCTTGACTTCATCAATTTGGTAGACTAAGTAGTCTTGGCCTGTAGACTAAATAGTCCAGGTTTATGGTAAGTGGTGTAGGGTTACCAACCTTGCAAATGCCTTTTTCTCTATTCTTGTGGCTGAGGCTAGTTAGGATCAATTTGCTTTTACTTGAGAAGGAATCCATCATATGCAGAGTCTTTCCCGAGGGCCACCTAAACTCTCCCTGATACTACCATAATCTGCTGGGTAGAGACCTGAAAGAAGCTTCCCTTATTGAGGGCACTGATACACAACACTACATTTATGATATAACACTGACTCGGCTAAAGGAAGCCATTACGCTGAGGTCATAGATCAGATGGTAGCTATATGAAGGACAAGTTCTGGAAAATCAACCCTAAAAAAATCCAGGATCTGGTTCTGTTGGCTCTGCTAGCCCAATGGACCCATACTTATGAGGACCCAAATCCTGAGGGATGCCATGTTGCCTATTTTACTGTTGCTTCCTCCTACTATGAGAGAGGAATATGCAACTGGACTTAATGACTTAATGATAATAGTCATTAATTGGGTAGCAGGAGTTATCTGGAAGATAGGGATCCTGTCAAATTTTCCCCATGTGACATGTTTTATGCAAAAAACGCTTATGACTTCTTTGCCACTTTACTGCAGATGACTCTGATCTTTGATGTACATGTGACTATGCCAGGAATGTCATCCTTTGTGTTGTGGGCCTGATGTTCTTGGTGCTTCTCTTGTTTATCAACATTACCTTACATCAGAAGACCCACTGTGGACTGCAGAGAGCTGGCATCCCCCACCACGTGGCCCAGAACTCTGAGATGGTCCTGTGAAAAGCACAATCAAAGCCTGGAATTTTTTCTTCCTTCTTGCTGTACTAGTTTGCTTTCAAATTTTGAAAGCTTCACTTTTCCTGCTTCTTTTCCCTCCAATATTGCCTATGCCAGACTCCTAGCATCTCTGAGATTATGTTTGGTTTAGTAATGGTCCTACCACCATGGTGGAAGATCTCTAGAAGGTCTTTAAGACTTTGTCACTAAAGGATGGTGTATATGGGAGCAATATTATTTACCAGAATTCCTGGCCATAATGACTGAACTAGGTTTTCCTAAGATCTCACCTTAAGCAAGTAAGATTCATTTCTCTGTCTTTGAGATTTAATTGATCAAGGGATTAAGGCTTGGACATGGAAGTGGTTTTCTGGTTACCTAAGGGTGTAAAAGAGGCCCACCCCATGTGGGTTTGAGACTCTTCAAATTTGGAGGATGCCCCAAGGCCATATGAGTCACTGTATTCTGTACAGTGGACCAGATGTGTTTTGGTATAAAGGTGGGCTACATCTCCATAAGCCAAATATTATGTCCTTTCCATGCTATTGCTAAGTAAGTACCTTTCTGTAAACTATTAAATTATTTATGAGGGTTTCCTTTCATTCTAATAGTGGACCTAAGCTGCCAAATTGCAAATCCTAATCCAATTCCTATACCCTTTTCCCCTACATGGATTTTGAAAAAGGTTTTTTTAAGTATTGAAATAAGTTGGTAATTTACAGAACACAAAAGTAATGGATTCTTCTGTCCTTCTTCCATTATAAACTATTCTACAATGCTCCTTGCTCTTCTACTGTGTACTTCAGTACTTTTATAATATCCTTAGTTTCATAACGAGGGCCTATTCCAAATATTAGCAGTCTTCTATGCACATTAGTAGAACAGCTAGATGGCACAGTGGGTAGAGTGCCAGTCTTGGAGTCAGAAAGACTCATTTTCCTGAGTTCAAATCTAGCCTCAGACATTTACTAGCTGTGTGACCCTGGGCAAGTCACTTAACCCTATTTGCTTCAGTTTCTTCATCTGTAAAATGTACTGGAAAAAAAAAA
>CM053582.1:443672273-443689095 GCA_028627135.1 Pseudochirops cupreus
GAGAGAGAGAGAGAGAGAGAGAGAGAGAGAGAGAAAACAGTGGAAAAAGTTCACTTGATATGAATTGGGCTGAACCTGGTAGAGGCAAAATGTAAAATGGTTAATTAATAACCCTAATTTTATAACCTCTTAATTGAATGTAATCATTGTATGATTCTGTATTGCTTAGAATTCCCTTCCCTGTGTGGGAATAAAACTATCTGTTCCACACTTGATTCATGTTTGTACTCCGGGTACCTTTTTTTTTTTTTTAACTGACCACTGTCTGCCTCCCATCTCCATCCCACCTTGCTGGGAAAGATTCCTTAGCCTTGAGCCAAAAATAGAATTGTTACTCAGGAATCTGAGGTGGGCATGAAATGAAAGAACTGTGGGGCTCAGTTCTCCAACAGAGAAGGCAGTAACCCTACAGCAGTGAACCCATAGTAAACCACAAGAGCAGCCAGAGGAGAGGGATTGGTCAGTTGTTAGCCCATGTGGTCTCAGCTAGTTGAACTGTGATAATCATAACTCTGAGTGCAAAATGCTTACCTCCTAGATAGTCCTGTGAAGTAGGCCATGCAAGTATTATCTACAGATGAGAAAACTAAGGTTTGAAGAGATGAAATGACTTGCCCAGGATCACACAGCTAGTATCTAGATGGGATTTGAATTCAGGTTCTCTGACTCTTAGAATAGTACCTTCCTCCAATAAGCAGCTATTACTCCCAGATAAGACATGGTCCTTACTTTTGTGGAGTTTAGTATCTAGTAGGAGGATACTGCATATACACAAATAACTCCTCTACAAAATGATACATAGTAAGTGTATAAGAAAGCTACAAAGTTATGCCAGGGAGAAATCATTATCAACTAGGAGAATCAAGGAATTGTTCCTGAAGGGAAGGTGGCACATGAATTGAGTTATAAAGGATGGGGGAGAATTCAACAGAGAAGCAGCATGTCATAGTGAATAGAGAATCAGAGACTCTATCATGATGGATAAAGAATTGGGGTCAGAATAACCTGTGGTCAGACCTCACCCCTCCAATAACTCCCGCTCTCCCAACAAAAAGAGGAATCCAGCAGTTGGAAAGGGGAGACATTTCAGGCACAGGGAATCATGTGAGCAAAGGTATTATAGGGGAGAACATAATACAGGATGATTGCAAACAAGCCAGTCTTCTTGTAGAGTATGTAGAGAGGACTACAATGAGATAAAGCCAGAAGGGTAGAATGTTGTCACATTTTGCAGAGAACCTTGAGAGTCAGGCAAAGGAGTTTGAATTTGGTAGGCAACAGGGATCCAAGGATTAGAGTTAGAGAAGCATGTTGGCCAGATCTATGCAGAGCAGCCCATGTGAATGATTGTTTAAAATTACTGGGGTTAAAGAGATCATACAAGTGGGAAAAGGACTCGTATGTATAAAAATATTTATAGCAGCTCTTTTTGTTGTTGTAAAGACTTGGATATCAAGGGGATGTCCTTCAATTGGGGAATAGCTAAACAAGCTGTGGTATATGAATGTAATGGAATACTATTGTGCTATAAGAAATGAGGAGCAGACAGACTTCATAATAACCTGAAGGACTTATATAAATTGATGCGGAGTGAAGGGAGCAGAACCAGGAGAACTTTGTACACAATTACAGACACATTGTATCTGTGATGACTAACTTTGATAGACTGGGCTCTTCTCACAATGCAAGGCTATAAGACAATTTCAAAAGACTCATGATGGAAAAGGCTATCCACATTCAGAGAAAGAATTATGGAGTCTGAATGCAGACTGAAGCAAACTACTTCCTCTCTCTCTTTTTTGTTTTGTTTCTTCTTTCTCGTCGTTCATTCCATTGGTTATAATTCTTCTTTACAAGTTGACTACTGTTTAATGTGAAAGCATTTGTAGAACCTATATCGCATTGCATGCTGCCATAGGGACAATAGGGGAGGAGAGGCAGGGTGAGAAAATTCAGAACTCAAAAACTTGTGGATCTGAATGTTGTAAACCAAGAGTAAATAAATTTTTAAAAAATCACTGGGGTTGAAGTTAGAAAATCTGTTCCAAGGTTAAGGCAGTTGTCCAGGTGGGTACTATAGCAGTATGGTGGTTATGAGAATATAGAAGAGAAAGATAGAAGGGATGTTTCAGAATTGGAATCAAAAGAGCTTGGTAACCAATTACTTATATGAAGTAGGGAAGAGGGATGTGTAAAAGATAACAGCAAGATTTTGAACGTGAGAGGATTGGTTAACAGAGTAGCTACTGGCAGAAAGTGAAGACAAAAGAAAAATAGGTTTGGGGGTAACAGTAAAATGCTCAGTTTTGGATGAGTTGAAATTTTTAGGTGATGGTGGGATATCCAAGTAGAGATATACTATAGGTAGCTAAAGATGAAGAAAAGCCTGCATGGCAGGTTCCAAGATAAGGAAATAATCCAGAGTATAAAGTTCCACCTAGTTTGCATATATAACCTGTGGCAAATCAGATGCCAATTATTGTTTTAAGTTGTCAACTTGGCTGAATTAACTGGATTCAGTTGATTGGCTTAGTGATTATCAGAGAAGCAAATCTATTGGTCAATATAATCCTTTTTATAAAAATACTAACACGTAATTGAGAAAAAATATCAATGGGGATAAATTGCTTGTTGGGGTAGGAAGGACTATAAAGATAAATTAGACAGTGTAGACAGCATCCTTGCCTTCTCCTAAAACCTCTACTTGTGCCCTTGAACCTTTCTGTTTCTTCTGAAGTTTGAACCTTTAAATAACCCCAATTGCCCTGCCTTCCCCCCTCTAAAAAAAAAAAAAAAGCAAAAAAAAAACCCCGAGTATACACATATACAATCCCTCAGGAAACTTCAAAGGCTCCCTCTTACCTCTGGGATCAAATATTAAGTCCTCTGTTGTTCAAAGCCCTTCATAACTTGTACCTTCCTACTCCCCTGCCCCCACCTTTCTGGTCTGCTTACATTTTTCTCCCAAAATGTCATGTACTCTTTAATCCAGTGACACTGGCCTCCTGGCTGTTCCTCAAACAAGATGCTCCATATTCTGACTCTTTCATTGGCTGTCCCCCATGCCTGGAATGTTCTCCTTCATCTTTGCACCTAGCTTCTTTCAAGTCCCAGATTCAATTCCACTTTTTACAGGAAGGCTTTTCTACTGCCCCGAGCCTTAATTCTAGTGCTTCCTCTCTCTTGATTATTTCCAATGTAACCTGGATATAGCTTATTTGTTTTCTGCCTCATTTCATCATTAATTCCTTGAGAGCAGCAACTGTCTTTTAACCTTTCTCTGTATCCCAGCATTTAACATGGTTCCTGGCACATGATAGGTGCTCAATAAATGTGGATTTTTTTTTAACTGACTGAGCATCAGAAGCAGGGTTTGAACCTATGTCCTCAAACTCTGGTGCCAGAGTTCTTTCCAGTATACTATTTTTTTTGTTGTTCAATCATTTCAGTCACATCCGATTCTTTATGACCCCTTTTGGGGTTTTCTTGGCTAAGATACTGGAGTAGTTTGCCATGTCCTTCGGCTCATTTTACAGATGAGGAAACTGAGGCAAACAGGATTAAATGATTTGCCAAGGGTCACACAGCTGGTGTCTGAGGCTGGATTTGAACTCATGAAGATTGAGTCTTCCTGATTCCAAGCCCAGCACTCTATCTTCTGTGCCACCTAGCTGCCTTATTTGTCCCTTTCTCACCACTCAAATCACAACCAAGCTATTTCATACCTTCCTCCCTTATCACCTTTACTAGGCAAACAGCCTCCCAACTGGTCTCCCTGCAGCCACCCTCCCCTCTCTTCAGTTCTTGTTCTGCACATCTGCCAAATTAATATTCCTAAAGCACAGGTGTGACCAGGCACACCCTTGCTCAAGAAACTCCTTTGGTTCTTTATTGCTTTAGGATAAAATATAAACTTGTTCCTTTTTTTTGTTTTTTTGCTTTTTGGAGGGGGGAGGGCAGGGCAATTGGGGTTAAGTGACTTGCCCAAGGTTACACGGCTAGTAAGTGTTATGTGTCTGAGGTCGCATTTGAACTCAGGTCCTCCTGACTCCAGGGCTGGTGCTCTATTCATTGCATCACCTAGCCGCCCCAATAAAATATAAACTTGGTCTGGCATTTAAAATCCTGCACAATCTGGCCCCGACCTATCTTAACAGATTGATGTCACATTACTCCCCCTCACACGTGCTACATTCCAGCCAAACTAGCCTACTCAACTCTTCCCGGTATGCAGTATTTCATCTCCTGTTTCCAAGGTTTTACCTAGGTTGGAATGCATCGCCTCCTCTTGGCCACTTGAACTTCCTAGTTCCCTTCGAATGTCACCTTCTCTGAGAAGCCTTCTCTGATTCCCTAGTTCTTAGTGTCCCACCTCCATCATTTTGTATTTGCTTTGTATGTATGCTGTATTTGGGCTGTTCAGTCATTTTCAGTTGTGACTGACTCTTTGTGACTCCATTTGGGTTTTCTTGGCAGAGATACTGGAGTGGTTTGCCATTTCCTTCTCTAGCTCATTTTACAGATGAGGAAACTGAGGCAAACAGGGTTAAGTGACTTCCCCAGGGTCACAAAGTTAGTAAGTGTCTGAAGTCAGATGTGAACTCAGGATGATGAGTCTTCCTGACTCCAGGCCTGGGACTCTATCTACTCTACAACCTAAGCTGCCCTATGTACAGTATTTACTGCTCTATCTCTTCCCCTCCTCCTTTCCCCATAGAAGTAAACTCCTTGAGGGCAGGGACTGTCTTTATTTTTTTATTTGTATCCTTGGACAGGGTATGGAGTACTGTGGCATAGAATAGATGCTTAATAAAGTTTGTTCATTGACTGATTCAATCAATATTTCACTATCTGGGGTCTTCACTCACTGGGCATCAATGGGAATATTCAGGAATCACTACCTATCTTGCCTTTTCAATAAATTAGACTTATAAAATTAGCAATATATATTTGCAGTTAATGAGACATTAAAAGCTTTTGGATCACAACTGATTGTATGATACGTTGACCATTAAAGCAGATAAAATAATCCAACACAAATTGGCTACAAACGCTACCACGTACCTTCCAATACCTGGAGAGGACAGAAAACAGTTTAACCCAAGCACCAACTCCAGCCTTCAAAGGGTGCATGCCAATCAGTGTGGTCCGACATTCCTGCTTCTGACTTTCCCTTAGCTCTGTGGAGAATAGGTTACTTCTCTGGGCCAGCATCTGATTTCACGGCCCCATTATTTCCAGGACAGGCTCAACACTTAGCAATCAAATCCGTAATCAGTTAGCCAGAGTTGGCTGCTAATAAGAGAGCCTATTGCTATCCACTTGTCTTTCTGGCATTACTTATTAAATATTCCTGCAAAGCACCCACTGTATCATTATGACTTACCCTTCACTTCTCTCCCCTTTCTCCTACTTCTCCACCCAAGTGCCAAGAGCCACCATCATTTGAAAAAAAATCCCTTTAAAAAAATCCATTAAATCTGTACTGAGTGGAATGTTAGCCAATAACCATTTATTAAGAGTATGCTGTGCCAGGTACTATACTAGGCACTGGGGATATATAAATACAAAAATCAAATAGTCCCTGTCCTGGGGGAGCATATATTACACATCCCTTAATGTTAGTTTCTTCATATGTAAGATGAGGATGACAATACATTTTTGTACTACCTGAATAACCTCAGGAAAATGATTTGTAAATTTTAAAAGGCATATCAACACAAATGTGCAAAGCTTTATACATAATTAAGAAGAGTTCTATCCTTGATAATCCATAATCTAATCAAGGATAAGTGAGCCAGCATATTGAAACTCTTGGGTTAAATTTGAAGTTTATATACATATCTATCAAAAAACTAAATCCTAAAATCAGGACATAAGTGCCTATCATAGTAAAGGATGGGTTTTGTTGGTCATTAGATAAGGACAATAAATAGATGTGTGAAGTATAGTTTGGATTATTGGTCCCTTTCAATGTATTACATTGAACTAGCATTAGTGGAATGGGATTCAGGGAAATGTTAGACCATGCTGACAAAGTCACTGGATAAAACAAAACCTTGGACTATTCTCAGTAGGGCCTGGGAAACATAAGGGAAGGAAAGTTAATTAAGTCTTGGTGGGCTCTGCTGGTAAGAGCCTTGAGGCCTATGATTAAATTTAAAGTTTAATCTTAAACTTAAAGAGTGATAAGGAGCTGAAACCACACTGGAGAAGATCTGGCCAGATTGGTGGTAGAAGATCTTCTGTTCTTAGTAGTAGTAGTTAAGGCAAAGGATTCTGACTTGTTTTTTTTATTGATTGAACATTTCCCTTCCAATAATTCAAAATGTGTTTACTTCTATAGAATATGTGTTATTATTTCCCAATTCATAGATAGGACATTAAAGATTTAAGAGATTAGGTGACTTGTCTAAAACCTCACAGTTATTTGGATATGGTTTCCATTCTAACTCAGTACTCTTTCTATCAGACTGTGTAACAGGAATATCAGCACAGATTTATTTAGCAAAGATTAATTCAAATGCTCTAGGTATTGATTAACTTTGTTTGGCCTCCCAAACAATCAAAGTGGCAGGTGCTCTGATAAGTCAAGCGAGACCTTTTTCTTGCTTTAATAGAGCTACTCAAAGTTTCTTCTACTGAAACATTACATCACAGTGTAAGAGTCTTTAACCAGTGTGGGAAAGACCGCAATCATTTAGTTGACTGGTGATGAATAAACCTTGAGAGAGAAGGCATAGTGATAGAATGTTAAAAGTAATGGCCCTGAATAAAATTGAGGGAAGGGCACCTTGCCTGCCGACTGGGCTCCCTTCTCCCCAGGGAATCTTGAAAACCATGGAGCGGGTAGAGTAATAGAGGGAGGTGCCCAGGAGCAAGAAGTAGAGCAATCAGTCTATAGAGAGGTTGAAATCTGCATAGGTGGAGGAGGCACCTACATCAACAAAGTTATAGGTAATTAAAAATCTATATTTAAATCCCAAAGTGTTGAAAGAACTTGTAGAAGTGATAGTAGAGCCACTAATATAGTAATTGCCAGAAATTGTAGAGACTAGTAGAGGTATCAGAACACTGGAAATGGGACAATGTCCTAATTTTCAAAATGGGGATTTTAGAAATGACAGAGACAACATTCTGGAAAATATCAATATGTTGTCTGATACAGAAACTGAAGTTCACAAAAGACTGAAGTAATTTGCCCATGTTCAAAGCTAGAATTTAATTTGTATTCTTCTGACTCTAAGTCCTGGGCTTTTTTCACTATATCTTGATTTCAGCAAGGCATTTGAAGAAAATTCTGAGCATCTATCCTTGTGGACAGAGGTTGCTACAATTAAGTGAATTTATAGCTGGGTTAACAACCATACCTGAGGAATATTGATTAATTAATCTTTTTAAAAATCATCCAGAAAATGATTCTCAGAACAGAATCAAGCACATTAAAAACATACACAAATGCAAATGCCCCAACCTTCTTGTGTACCGTGTTTCTTCCACAGAAACAGCATTTTAGGGGAGCGCTCAAAGAAAATCCGAAATTGGGAGACGAGGATGAAAGAAGCTTCTAGGAATGATTGTATTACAGCACGTAAGTGGAAAGAGGCAATAAAATTATTGCTTAAATTTCCTGTTTCTCAAGGCAGGGGGAGAGGATCTTTTGTGGACTTTTAAAAGGGGTTATTCAGGGTTTTTTAAGGGTTCAAGTACAAAAGCTTTTATTTCTCTTAGCAACTCATCTTTTCTCTAGGAAAGGTGTTAGCAACTTGGATTAGCAACTTGAATATTGCAGACTTGGCATGCTTATCAAATCTGCAGGTCAATCAATCAACAAGAATTTATTAAGTGCCTACTATTTATTAAATGCTGGGCACTGTGTTAGAAACTAGGAATGCAAAGACAAATGAAACACAGCAAGAGGAGGAAAAACTCTGAATGACAGAATTGGGTTTTATAAGATAGGCTCAAATCAACAAATGGAATTCAGCTAGGATAAATGTAAATTATTGCGTTTAGGTAAAAACAAATCCAACCAACAAGATGGCAGAGAAGGTACCCATTCCAATACCCCCTTAACGCTCAACAGTTCTCCAAAAGAGGAATTATATGCCTGACAGTTGAATCAGAAGTACAAAAAAGAAAGAACTCCAACAAGATAAAAGTCTTACCAATTTATACTAGAAGACATTCATTTTTAAAGAACTCTTTCAGCACTTCTTTCCCACCAGCCTCTACATGTGTGATGGTAATGAAATAATTCCCTGTTATTTTAGCAATACAAAGCGATCTTCAAATTTCGTTACTATTACAACATTCCAGGCAGAGACCTCGATCAATGAAAACTGACCCAGAGGCTCATGCCCAGGACTCAGAATTGGATCTCCTGCTGCAAAAATTGCTGCTACACCTTGCTCCCTGTTCAATCTCATATTGATAACAAGCTGCAGACAATGATTCTACTAAAACATATTTCTCATTTGTTTTAGAAACAGTTGAAGAAATTAGAAATAATTAGCCTGGAGAAGAAAAGAATATGAAACTTTCTCTAAATGTTTAAAAGGTTGCCATGTAGAAGAGATGATGATGATGAGACAATGATGACGACTGGTGATAATGACGATTGAGAGACAGGGTGGCATGGAGGATTAGAGAGATGACCTCAGAGTCAAGGAAGACCAGAATTCAAGTTTTACCTCTGATACATATTAGCTGTGTGACCCTATACATGTCACTTAAACCTTCAGGGTTCTAGGCAGGGCTCTAAGACTATAAATTACAAAGAAGCTACCTAGCTACATAGGCAAAGGAAGTTCCTCCCCAGGACCTCTGTATAACCATAAAGTCTCTTCTTCCTCCCCTTCCTCCTCCTCCTCCTCCTCCTCTTCTTCCTGCCACAAAAACAAAGCACATAGGGTGCACATTATACTTGTTTTCTAGATAAGAAGATCGAGGCTCAGAGAAATATAAACAACTTGTTTACAGACCCTAAGTGTCAGAATCAACACTGAGTCTATTTTGTTTCAGAGGCTAGAACTGGAACCAAGGGGGAAAAGCTCCACGGAGGCTGATTTTGGTTTAATAATAAGAAAAAAAATTCTAATAATTAGAGCTGTCCAACAGTGGAGTGGACTGCTCTGTGAGGAAGTTGTTTCTCTGTCACAAGAAGGGTTCAAGTAGAGGTTGGCTAAATTGTAAGATCATTTCCAATAATGAGATCTATATGATTCTGTATTTGTATTTTTCCATTTTTGAGAGGATACTTTATATAGTAAACTATTTTATTAGCTGAAAAAATCTTATAATAATTTCATCCTTTTTATTTAACAGAGGGCATATTTCCAACTGGTACTCAAAGTATAAAAACATTTGTGCTATTTGATAAAGGAAATAAAACTGTAATGATGGGTGGTATTATTTTGTTTTTAGGTACTATTTATTAAAGGTCACCTAGTTAATATCTTTTGTTCTTCTTTCCTTCCTTCCTTCCTTCCTTCCTTCCTTTTCCTCTTCCTCTTCCTCCTGTTCCTCTTCCTCCTCCTCCTCCTCCTGTTCCTCTTCCTCCTCCTCCTCCTCCTCCCTCTCTCTAATGAAAACAGCGCAATTTTTAAAAAATAGAGTAGGGTTGGAAGAGGCTACTCACCAGTGTCCATAGAGAATTTGGGTGAGCATCTGTCAGGGATGTTGGCACTCATAACCTTTCACTAGGACTACTGCAATAGTTCCCAAATTTATCTCCCTATCTGCAGTCTCTATACTTCCTGTCCATCCTCCACATACCTATCAAACTTATATTTATTTATACAGTACAGCTGAGGCCATGCCATTATTCATTATCAAGAAGCTCTAGTGGCTCTTTCTTGCTTTTAGGAATATGTATATATATATATATATATATATATATATATATATATATATATATATGTTTTTAACATTTATAATTTTAAAAATTTTGCTTTAATTAATTAATCATTCATTTTCCCTTTCCATCGAATGCCCCCACTCCCCCCACACATACACAAAAGAAAAGAAATGCAGAAACCCTGTATTGCATAATTACAATCAAGCAAAACTTAAACTGAAGTTTCTGGTCATACCCCCTGACTCAATATTCCTAAATGTACCTGTCCAGGGACTGGAACATTTCTTTATCCCATTCTTAAGTATTGAATGCAACACAAGAGTTAAAAAAAAGAAAGAAGAAAAAGCTTGTCCCTAAAGGTTACTGGTTGCTACTTGTTCCACATCAACAGTCACAGAAGCTCAACAGACCTTTACTTCCTTCCTCCATCCCTCCCATAAAATAATTGAGGTACCCTATTTTCTGAATTCTGTTAGCATAACCCTATATTGTATTCCTATCTTAAGGGATCATCTGAAAATTCTAACCATGTCAGAATGCCTCCCTCCAACTTAACCTGAGAAGAGTAAACCTTCCCACTACAAGTGACCCCATCTGAGGATTTGCTTTGATTTGTAAAAAATAGCCACAGGGGAGCCTTAGGACACAGACACAAAATTCCCCCCCCCCCCCCCCCCCACTTAGTTACTTTACATACCGTGTCACCTCAACCCAGGTCATTCTGACTCATAACCACCAGGAGGATTATATTGAAGACTGAACTTCTTAAAGGCCAGCAAACCTGGCATGCACTGGACAAAGAGGAAAAACAAATTCCAGAGGTGGGTGGTCCGTACCATAAACTCCCTTCAGTGCAGCTGCAAATCCTAAGAGAAAACAATAAGACAGCTGGTACTTCTGGCTCCTTCATTTACTCATGCTTGTACCCTTCATTTGATTGCCCATGTTGGTTCAATGTCATAATTTTGATGGATTCATACCTAGATGGTCATAGAATTTTAGAAATGAAGGGACCCCAGAGATAGTCTAGTTCTTTTCTCAAAGTGTGGTCCAGGAACCCCTGGGGGGTCTCCTAAGACCCTTTCAGGGAGTCAGTGAGGTTAAAACTATTTTTATAATAATGCTAATCCAATTTCACTTCTAACGCGGCAAATATAGATAGATATAACCCATATAAACAAACACTCTTTGGGAGGGAATTTTTAATACAATTTTAAGAATGTAAGGGATACCTGAGAGCAAAAAGCTTGAGAACCAGTGAGTCAGTCTGACCTTGTTATTTTATAATGATTGGTCTAATGTTTTTCCCACTATATTATGCTGCCTATATGGGTTCTTTAATAAATAATTTATGTTAGAATATATGTATATTATGATATAGATTATGAGTTTTATATGAACACACATGCACAATGTATATACATGTATGTATGTTGTTTATGTGCACATATAACAATCCACATGTATGCAATGCAGTGCACATATATACATTTATGTGTATGCATGTACATGTATGTATGTATTGTGTGTGTGTGTGTATGCAGAGACCCCTTGACCACGTGGTGTATCTCTCTCTTTCTGAATATAAAACATACACATACATATACATATACACATATATCTATCTATGTTTATCTATCATTATTGATATCTGTATATCTCCTACCTCTGTCATTGTGACCTCTAGATAAATCTCAGTGCTCCAGACAACTCTATGAGGTTATTAATTGTAGAACAATTCTTATTTGCCTTGGTAGATCCTACCTGGCACACAGAGGGAGAAGAAATGGAAGCAGTGTCTGATTTAATCTTCTTGGTCTCAAAGATCACTGTAGATGGTGACTGTAGCCATGAAATTAAAAGACACTTGCTCCTTGGAAGGAAAGCTATGGCAAATCTGAACTGCATACTAAAAAGCAGAGACATCACCTTACTGACAAAGGTCCATATAGTCAAAGCTATGTATGATTTTCCAGTAGCAATGTATGGCTGTGAAAGGTGTACTATGAGGAAAAAAAAATGCCGCATAATTGTGGTGCTGGAAAAGACTTTTGAGAGTCCCTTGGACATACTTAAAGAAATTAATTCAGGCTATTCACTGGAAAGTCAAATACTGAAGCTGAAGCTGAAATACTCTGACCACACATTAGGAAAATTACTTTAGCAGCTTAGTGGAAAATGGATTGAAGGGATGAGAGATGAAGTAGGGAATCCAAGTAGAAGACAGTATTCCAGGGATGAGATGATGAGGGCCTTGACCGGGATGGTGGTTATGTGAGTGGAGAGAGGGGTGTGCATAGTTAAGATGTCTTGAAGTTAAAAAGGAAAAGACTTGAAAACAGATTGGATATATGGATATATTGGATATATTAGTCTGGATGACTGGGAGGATGATAATGTTCTTGATGTAATAGGGAGTTATGAAGAAGAAAAAGTTTTAGGGAAAAGATGACAAATTCTGTTTTAGATATGCTGAGTTTGAGATACCTATGGGATATATCTAGTTCAAAATGTTCAATGGGTACTTGGTGATTTAAGACTGAAAGTCAGGGCTGGAAATAGAGACCTGGGAATTTTTGGCTTTGAGATGATAATTAAACCCATGGAAAGTTTGGGATCACCAAGTAAAATAATATAGAGTGAGAGGAAAAGAAGACCCAGGACAAAGCCTTGGGGGATACCTAGGGTTAGTGGGCATGCCATAGTTGAAGATTCAGCAAAGAAGATTGAAGGGTTCTCCAGCAGGGAGGAAGAAAACCAGAAAGAGCAGTCATGAAAGCCTAAGGAGGAAAGAGGATCCAGGGGGAGAGGGTGATCAACAGTGTCATAGGCTTCAGGGAGTAACCTCCCTGATGAAGGATGAAGACTGAAAAAAATATCATTAACTTTAACTCTTAAGAGATCATTGGTTTCTTCTTCAAATAGGTGATATCTCAATGGCCTTAAACTTCATCTTCTCAGAAAATGTTTCCCATTGGTTTTCAGGGGTTACTTTAGACCAGAGATTCTTAATTTTGTTGTTTCATGGACTCCTTTGGCATTTTGGTAAAGCCTATGGACCCTTCCTCAGAATAATGTTATTTAAAAAAAATTCACAATAGGAGAAAATGCAAACTTTCAGTTAGAAAGAAGTGAAAATAAAGAAGCTATTTTTTTCCCTGTCTAAGTTCATGGATTCCCTGAATTGTTGTTGAGTTGTTTAAGTCATGTCTGACTCTTCACGATCACATTTTGGTGATTTTCTTGCTAAAGACACTGGAGTGGTTTTCCATTTCCTTCCCCATCTCATTTTATAGAGAAGGAAACTGAAGCAAATAGGGTTAAGTGACTTGTCCAGTGTCACACAGCTAGGAAGTATCTGAGACTGAATTTGAATTCGTGAAGGTGAACCTTCCTGATTCAGTGCTCTGACCACTGGGAAACCTAGCTCCCTAAAAGCTATGCACAAATTCCTTCTGGGTCCTTACACCCCAGTTTAAGAACACTTGCTGTAGATAAAGAAAGCTCATTATATGATATTCTATTCTTAGCACTCATTGTAAACAGGTCTTTCCACTTGTTTAGTGGTCATCCTCCCTGCTTGGAATACTTTCCCTCCTCCTTTCTACTTTTTAGAATCTAGATCTCTTTAAAGTTGAGTTTAAGAGGCACCTCTGATATTAGACTTTTCCTGATTCCCTCAGTTGTTAGGGTTTTCCTCCCCACAAATTGCTTTGCCTTTACTAGGCATATATTTTTGTACTGCTTCTCTGTACATATGTTTACATGTTGTTTCTCTCCAGTATAATATAAGCTCCTTGAGGATAAGAATTATTTTCATTTTTGTCTTTGCATCCCCAGCACCTAGCATGGTATGTAGGACATAAGAGATTTTTTAATAAGTGTTTGTTAAATTGAATTGAATACATCATGTTTTTTTTCCTTAAAAATAACCTGTGAAAGAGGTTGAAGTATTTTTCTAGGTAGGAAGAATTAAAGTGTATAGGGTTGGGAATTTGGGGATAGGATTTGCTAAGGGTGGTGATAGAGCTAATATTCAATTAACCTCTAAAACTGGTCTTGAATCCTACAATCAGTGATCGTTCCTATAACTGAGGTAAAGGTTTCATCTCAGCAAATGAAACTGTATATTGTGGCTAATGTGTTCCCATGACTAAAGGCTTCCCTGATTCTGACTTGTGGCAATGGCTACCTTAGACAGACAGTTGGAAAAAGCAAAAAGAGCACTGCCCACAATTCTGTTTAACATCATTGAACAGGAAGGTCTCTGGGGTCCTTTGCAGTGCTGTGATTCTGATACTAAATCCATTGAGTAGGCAGGCTGACAGGATACCTAGCAATTACCAAGACCTATATAGCCCAGGTAAGAATGAGTCACCTATGTCTGAGGGAGGAATGCTACTGAAAGGACCTCTCAGCTTCCAGTAATTGCTTTGCAAGCATCACAGGCTTAAGTAAATATGTACTTCTCTCTTTAGACCTTTCTAAAGTGCTCTATGCTCAAACAAGGCCCATTGTAGCTCATTGAAAGCCTGGATTCCTTCTAAGAGGACACCTGTGTTACAGGACCAGTGATTAGGATTCCTGCATCACGTGGTTGAAGGGTCAACAAAGTTTAAGCAAGAAGTCATTCCAGGACTGGGGAGATTATGGAGGCAGGAAATTGGTAGAGGAATGGAGACTTCCATTCATAGTCCTTTCCTTTTCCCTCAGTGTCCTCACAGCTCTCCTTTTCCAATCAGTTGCAAAGTCCTGCGGATTCTATTTCAATAATTATCACTTCTGTTCCCTCTTTTCCATTCCTTTTGCAATGACCCTAGCTCAGGACCTCATCTTCTTATCTAGATGACTAAAACAGTTTCCTAATTGCTTTTTGTTTTGTTTTGCTTCTAGTCCCATCATTCTTTAGCCCTTCCTTCACCACATCACTCTTCTATTCAAAACCCTTTGGAGGCTCCATAAATTCCCTGCTCAAATAAGTATACATTCTTATTCCTGGCAAAAAACCAGCTGTTGTCAAGGTGGTTTGAGACAGGGGTTCAGGGTGGATGTCGAGGAGAGAGGTTCAGTGCTTCCCCACTGTCTATCATGGAAGCCTTGTTCCCTACTGTCTAGCTTTAGAATAGCCAGAGGTCAGAGGTGAGTCTCATATTGGAGGAGAATTCTCTAAACTTTCCAGGTAGCAAGATAATGGGGGCCTATAATCTAAGAAAAGCCAGGATGGTGACAAAGAAATGGTTGACAGAGTAGGAAGAGAATTAGGTAGCTATCTTTTATCACCAGTATCCTATATGGGAGCAGTACCTTTCTCCTAAAATCAGAGAAGCTGGGCTCAGATCCTATCTTTGTCACGACCTGTATGACCTTGGGCAAACCATTAACCTTCTTATGCTTCAGTTTCCTCATCTTTAACATGAGAGGTCAGACCAAATGGGCCTCTGAGCTCCAGCTCTAAGCTCTAGGTCTGTGACCTTGGCCATTCCCTCCCCTCACCCCTACTAAATTCTTTGTGGAGACTATTCAGTGATTCCTCTCAACTTCCTCATACAGCAGGGAGGGGGCAGGGATTATTAGAGATGAGGAAACAGTCACAGTAAGGTTTACCAATGCGCCTAAAGTGGCATACACAGAGGCAGGTTGCCTAACTTTTAGCTGATTAGAGCATCCTAGTTGCTCAGTGAGGTCAGCACCCTGGGCTCTGGGAGTGTGGGAAGAGACATCTACCATTAAGAGTGGTTGCATAGCCATGGGATTCAGGGAGGGTGTTGAGGGAGTGCTAATGAATTGTAATTCATTCCATTTCAAGACAGCTTGAATTGTTAGGAAAGTTTTTCCTGATGTCAATTCTAAATTTCTCTCTTTGAACTTCTATTTAATGTTCTTGGGTTATTCTCTGCCTCTTGGGAATCAAATAGAACAAGTCCAATCCCTCTTCCATGTGGTAGCCCTTGACCACTGCTAATCATATATGTAAGCCAGAGTCTTCTCTTCCCCAGTCTAACCATCCCCATCTCCTTCAAATGACCCTCATATGGCAAGGATTCAAGGCTCTTTACCATTCTGACTGTTCTCTTCTAGAAGCTCCCCCAATTACCAATCCCCTCATTTTACAGTTGAGAAAACTGGGGCTGAGAAAGGTGAATTGCCAAGGTTTCACAATTGATATTCAAACCCAGTCCTCTAACGCTTCTCACTCTCTCTTGAATCATAATTTGTGTCTTTGTCCTCCATTTCCCCTTATGGAGTATCCACTGTATCTTTGTATTCCCAACACTGAGCACCATGTTGTGGCACTTAACAATATTTGATGAGATGAATTTCACTTATGCATGTATTGTCTTCCTACAGAATCATTGTTTTCTATTCCTAAATCCTCCTTGTAATATCCTCATTTCAGCCTCTCCAGTTCTACCAGAATCAATTGTCTGCCACCATTGTTTTTATACTAATGCATCTCTTTGATCACCTCAGGATTCCCCTGGATAGACAGATGCTAGCTAACCAGAAAGATAAAGCATTTACTAAGTGTTTACTATGTGCCTGTCACTGTGCTAAGTGAAAGTCTTCTACCTCACTGAATGACCATATTTTCCCCTGGAACACTATACTCAATTTTGCTGGGTAGGTGATTCTTGGTTTTAATCCAAGCTCCCTTGATCTCCAGAATATCACATTCCAGGCCCTTTGATCCCTTAATGTAGAAGCTGTTAGATCCTGAGTTATCCTAATTGTGTTTCCACAATATTCAAATTGTTTCTTCCTGGCAGCTTGCAATACCTCCTCCTTGGTCTGGGGATTCCGGAACCTGGCTATAATATTTCTAGGAGTTTTCTTTTGGGGATCCTTTTTAAGAGGTGATAGGTGAATTCTTTCAAGTTCTATTTTGGCCTCTGGTTCTAGAATATCCGGGCAATTTTCCTTGAGAATTTCTTGAAAGATGCTTTCTAAAGTCTTTTTTTGATC
>CM053582.1:443689595-443708176 GCA_028627135.1 Pseudochirops cupreus
CTCACATTGGTTAAGGAACATCTTTGAAGTGAGCCTCAAATAACCTACATTCATTCCTATATTTATTCTTGTTCATAAAAAAAAATCAAATCTCCCATTGGGATTATAAATTATTGCTCTAATAGAGCATATACTGCATCTACTTCCAAACTTCTCTACCTTTTTATAATTATGCTTAATCTGAGCTCATACTAAAATTTCTCTTCTCTCAACTAAAGATGTCTCTGGTTTAATCTCAACAACTAATTGTATTAATACCCAATTTTCTTTTCATTACTTTGAAATACACCGCGACCCCATTTCACTCATATACACAGATATACCTTCTCTACAGCAACTTTATAATCCCAACCTTAGTCCATGGGATAATGACTCAAAGTTGCATTTGTATCCTTATTTCCTCTCCTTCTCAAATCTGATTGACCTATTAATTACAAAATCAAGTTACAAATCTTTCTGTCTTCTTAGACACTTTCTCAAACTCTTTCTCAACTTACTTAAAACCCTTAAAAACTGGTACCACCATCCAGGGACAGTAGGGCTTGGAAAAACCCACATTTGTCCCCAAACCTCATCTGCCTTCCATATTCCCAACCTTTATGTATCCTTCCAAATTTCTCAAACCCATAATTCAGATTATTCAGCACTCCTTTACATTTTTAATCATCAAACAAGATAGCTCATAAGTTATTATCCTTTCACTAACATAACTGTTTTGCTTAGACAAAGCAAAGAGGTTAATGGCCAAACCTCACAAACTGATAGATCTGAGATACAGAATTATCTGCTCTTGTTATTCCCTCAGAAGTTTCCACTCTGAGTCTAGTTCTTTAGGACGATCAGATGCTATGGAGGATCCAACTCTGTACATGTAAATATAAGTAACAACACTTTGCAGATAAAAAACTTTCAACTCTATCAACACTTTGCAGATAGAAGTTTTCTATCCTTGAGTTTAATAATTATACAAATGAATTTACTTTTAGGAGAGACTGTTTTCTACTCCAGTTATCATAAAAGACTTGAGAGGATCCATAAGTAATTAATCCCAAAACAGGGCATATCAATAAGTCGCTTATAATAAAACATGTTTGCACCACAGAACAGACAGTAGAAACAGGTATTATTTCCACAATAGTAACAAACTTTGAATGAAGTTGACTTTTCCATTAATACGAAAGTATTCCATAATTTACCTCCCTTTAAGAAATTTGCACTCAAACTCTTTTCCTCACATAGAAGACGTTTCTGATCTAGTTTCAGTAATTAATAGAATAACATCTAGGTTCCTCAATCAGTTGTACCAATACTCAATTATTCTAACATCATTTTGAAACATTTAAGGACCCTATTCCATACAGACAAATATCTAGTGACAAGCAGATGACTAGGTCAAATACCCTACCAAGTTCTTTAATATATAAAAAGGAATATGATCTGAGACTGAATAGCCCAGATCCTAAACACATGCTTTATTATAGTAGCTCAGCTGTATCCCAGCCTTAGTTTATGGGATAATGATTCAACATTGTGTTTGCACCTTTGCTCCACAAACTTCTTTTCCCTTGGTCTAATTATTCCCATATTATTCAGAAAAGAATGTTCTCCCAAGTTTGTTTATTCTTACTTCATTATACTCAGTCTGGAAGAGTGAGATACTTCAGGACTCTAAACTTTTTACTTATACATTCAATTATAAATGTTAACTTTTGCTTATACTATGCAATAACTACAAATTCAGATTAAAACAGCAAGATGTCTTCTGCCAAACATCCTTTCTAAAAGTATTTCCTGGTATCACTGTACCTTTATGAAAGCCAATACAGTATACCACAAAGGTTTACCTGGACTCATATACATAATTAATTCCTGTTCTATATTCCAAATCAGTACCAAAAACCAATTACTAGAAATCAATTATACCAACTTTAAAGGGCCAGTTTCAAACCTGACTCATCAGTGGGGCTTCTTCAGAGTCTGAAGAAATAACTGCCGTCCTTCCTCCCACCCCTTCCTGGTGGGAAGTGGAGAAATTCCCATACTTAATCTGATAAGGACTCTGTAGGCATTAAGCCTGAAACTAAAATTCACAGTAAGTTTGAATATTACAAAATCTATACACAATTAATAAAATAGCCAGAAATCTTACAAAGTCTTTATATAATTACTAACTTTCCCTTTACAAATTTTAAATTTCTTATTGCCCCTTTTCTGGGATTGATGAGGTTTCTAGGACCACCTAACCCCTCCTTCCTCCCATACACATTAACAGCCAACAATCTTGTCTTTAGAAGTACTAAGGGGCAGGTTTCCCTATCTGAGTTTTCTTATCTTGTGTCCCTCATCTTATAACAAAAGATCTTGTAAAACATTTCTTAGTAAGAATATTTCCCCTTTTTCAAAAACAATTTAACACAATTTCTAAATTCTCTGATCATAAAAAATTTTCCCACATAATTGACAAAACTTAGGAGGTTTCACTGGTCTTTTCTTCACATAATTACCAATAATAACTTCTCACAAATATATTTTGTAAATAAAACTTCCTTTTAAATATAGAAAAACTTGAAGGTTTATGATTTTTTAAGTTACAATACTTCAAAATATCATAACACAACTGTTTACCAGTAACACAATTATTACATTCTTACATTTAAACTTTTGAATTCAAAACTTATTTAATTACCAATCCAGTAACCTTAATTCAGCTGGATGTATTTTTCAGATTGAGCCATATCCCTCTCTCTCTCTCTATATATAGCTATATATTTTAATTTGCTCAATAAGAGTTCTACAATAACACATTTCCAATTCACCTTGCATAGAAGATCATTCATAACTACAGGTAAAGGTGTATATACCTGGTTTTCTGAATAGCAGAAGTAACAACATATTGCATTACATTTTACACAATTTTTCTCTATCTTTTAGTTTCAACCCAATATAGATTAAAAACTGACAGCATTAAAACTGGCTCTCACTCAGTTTTTACAATATATGAGGATTTTGCAATTTAGATACCATAATAAATAACACAATGACATTATGACATTAATTGCATTTCCAAAATGAGTAGAGGCTTTTCTCCCTCCCCACCCCCTGATCTCCTTTTTTTTTTCCCAAGTGGAGGAGGGTAATTCAAAACTCCTATTCTCCTCCAGCATTTCCTTTCTTATCTGATCTGGTTCGGGAGGCTTTAACAGGCAGGTTGGCCAGATCAAGGATTATAAAGTTTACAGATTTTCCAAATTACATTCATTCCAGAAAATATTACAGCACTCGGGTCAGAGTGTCCCATTCCTCACTTTCTATTCCTTTAATAATATAGTTCCTAATTTTAATAACATTTAAACAAACAAACAAAAAATTGCTTTTGTTACAACATAGAGAATACCCATTCCTGCTCACATTTTAGATCAGTTTTACAATATGAGGAAGAAAATTGTTTTAATATCAGAGTTTATAAATATTTCCAAATTACATAATTTAGAAATATTTAAAACTTATATTCTACTAAAAACTTTAGGTGAATGCATTTCCAAACCCCCTTACACAGGAATTAAATTATAACTTTATAACTTTAGACCACAACTTTATAACTTTAGACCACTGTATACGTTTTCATAATAGCCAAGAGTTCAAATGATCAGTCTGAACATTATTTACATTTATACCCAAATATAATGGTCTCACATTTTACCAAATAAAGCCAAATGCCAATCTATTTCCCCAGAAATATCTTTAAGCCAACACGTGGCTTTTCAGAAGACATGTGGCTTTCAGAAGACACGTGCTCATGTCTGTGTGATCTTCATTTCACCTTCAGAGGAGGCTCTGACTCCTCCCTCATTCCTATTCTTATCTTCCTATCATAGACAAAGGGTTTGGAAAACCAGTAAACTGGGTGGGTTATCCTTTAACTTCTCTCTCAGACAGGGGGCCTTAAGAATTTAATGATTATCTGAACTTTTTAGAACTAGATTCCAATAGAGCCTGAAAGGCAGATAGACGTTATCCCTTCTGACTTCCAATGACTTGGTTTTGAAATCAGGCTAAAAATTCACTAGCACTATCTTGCAACCTTGTACAGGTGGTGGCTCCCCCACCCTAACTAACACAATCAGGCCTTTTGCTTCTCCTTCCACCTCTGCCTTAGGCATTTCAGACAAACAGAAAAAGAAGTTTCACTTATCTATTATCTGCTAAAGATCTGAACTTCTCTCTCTTTCCATTCTAAGTTTAGTTAGGCAGAGAAGGAAGATTTCTAAACTTCCCAAAGCTTTTTAATCTGGTAAAACATTTTCTCTCTTTCACAAATAGACAAATTTCACACACACACACACACACACACACACACACACACAAACAAACAAATAAACAAAAGAAATACAGAACAAACAGTCTTAACCAGCTTTGCCAAATTTATCTCCCAAGGGATTATCGAGGTGGGGGTTTGAAGGAGACATTCCTTCCCAATTGACTACCAGCTTGCAGGTGACATGGCCTGTCAGCCAGCCCCCCCCCCCCTTTCCGGATCCAAGGTCAACCTCTTGGTCCAGAAATTGGGGTGCTGAGGCATAAACTCTGAGGGGCCCTTGTCAGGGACCATTCATCAGCATCTCTCCCAAAAACTGCCTCTTAATCTCCCCAATTCCTGGCCAGACTCAGTTGACCAGGTTGACCTCTTAGTCCAGGAATTTCCCAACTCCTGGCCAGACTCAGTTGACCCCACCCACCATCAAATCACCCAGGCCTCTCCTTACCTGGGTCTGTGCACAGACTTACATGATTTTCAGTAATCTTTGTTCCCCCCTTTTGGTGTTTTCTGATCTCAGTTTCAGACCCCCTCAGGCCTCATTCTCCATAGAGAGGAGTCACTCCCTCACTTTACCAACAGGTCACTGAGAAAGAGCCAGTGGGATGTCCTTGCCTGTTGGTCAAGTCTGGGGAGCTCTTCCTCTCTCCAGAGAGGAGTCCAAAAAATCTTGGTGGGACCTCCAAACTGTGTGAGATGAAAGAGTTCAGAGTCTGAATCTAAGGTCAGAAAAGGTCTTTATTCTTTCTCATGAGAAAAGACTCTGTCCCCATCACCCAACATGGCATCCGCAGGGAGAGAGCCACAGGTAGAAGATAGTCCATGGTTATATAATCCTCCAATGCAGAAACCCAACCCCCCCAACTGGCCTTTACTCTTATTGGTAGGGAGGCTGTCCCACAACCTAAGCATGGGAATTTCTCTGAGACAAAGGACCCAGAAACGTGTGGATGTCCAATGAAAGCAGTATTAACCTTATTTGGCATATCTTCTGCTGAGTTGTCTCTGGGGGAGAGTCTCCATTGCTCTAAGCCCCAGAATGCTTGAAGGTCAGGTGACTTCTAAACAGGCCTAGTGAATACTGAAGGCATTCTAGATTGGAGAAACTTCACTATAAATTATCCCTCACATTTCCATGATGACATCTTTTACACCTATTCTTCAAAAATATTACCTGCCATTCCCCCTTATTCCACCCCATCCTAATTCACCTCTCTATTGCTCTGTGTGATATTTGTTTTCAATTTTTTGGAAACTATTGTGTTCCCTGTTTCAGAGTCATACCACAATATTGGTAGACTATTGATACTAAAAAGATAGGCCTTGGCTTCTGGGAGTTTGGAGTCATTTGAAGAGCTTTGCAGTTTACTAAAGTCAATTCAGCCCAATCTCTTCCTGCTTAAATCTAGATCAGTGGTTCTCAACCTCTCATGACCCCTTTGTGGGTCACCTAAGACCATCGGAAAACACTGATTTCTGATGGTCTTAGGAACCAAGACACTGCTCCTCTATTTGTCTCCAAGTGGGTCTGCCCACATGCAGATATGCCCAAATATGAGTATTAAAGGGTCACGGCATTAGGAAGGTTGAGAACCACTGCTCTAGATCCAACTTGTTATCCATATCGAGCTACATAGACTGTCCATCTAATTGCACGTCATAAACTGGGCAATTGACATTCCTCACCTGCTTGGTCTTTTCTGTGTGAATGGACAGACTACTCTTCTGAGTGCTTACAGATCATTTCCAAAAGACTCTGCAACATTTCAGGGCTTAGTGTAATTAGAATTATGTCACCCCAAACAAGAGCATCTGATAGACCTCACTAACCTCAGAAAATCTCTCCTCAACTTGAACTTTGTACTAGATTTGCACCATGACAGTAGCAAATACTTTTGCAAGCAGCTGTTTGATGCGTTGGTCTGATATTTATGATGAGAGGATTAGTGAATAAGTTTATCTCTGTTGTTATAATATTAAGGAATCTTGAACAATGTATGAATGAGACATACTTTATTGGAAGAAAGTCTTTAAGGTGGCATTTTGCTCTGCTGAACCAAATGCTTTTTCATAACTGAGAAATACTAGGACTTCCAGTACCAAGATGGCAGAGTGAAGAAGAAACCCTTTGAAGCCCTCCCAAATTCCCCTCCAAAGAACTATAAAACTGCCTAAGAACTAATCTAGGAACAGAAAAGCAATTTACTAACACAGGAGAAAAGTCTGTATCAGTGGAGTGGAAGGGGAATGAAGTAGTCAGCCTCATAGCAGGGAACCTCCCCAGGCCTCTGAGCCCTGGAGCAATACACCAATGAGGCCCCACCCTCGTGCAAACCAGCATCCCTGTAGGCAAGCCAGCAGTGTCTGCAAGTATAGCAAGGCCCCCCCTCAGCAGACCAATCTCCAACAAAAGCCACTGACCAGATCTTCACCCCTTTGTATATGAGGCTCTACCCCAGGGCTGGCCAATAGCAAGATACTCCATAAGACAGGCCTTCCATAGCAAGCCAGCACTGGGGCATTGCCCCTGAGGAAAGACCAACAACAAGATCCCTCTCCTAGGGAAAACCTGAAGAAAGATTGTTTCCATAGCAACCTGACAGCAAGACCCTGCCCCTGGGGCAGACCAGCAGAGAAACCTCACACCCTGGGAAGGTCAACAGAGAGCTCCATCCTCTAGTACAAGCCAAAAGGGAACCATACCATCTAGTATAAGCAAACAGCTAGTTTCTTGGGGGGCAGAGCCAAGATGGCAGAGAAGAAACAGCACTTCTGAGCTGCTTCGTCTTCCACCTCCTCCAATAAATGTAAAAAAAAAATTACTCTAAACAAACTTTAGAGCTACAGAACCCACAAAGTGACAGAGAGAAACAAATCTCCCACCAAAGGAAGCCTGGCAGGCCAGCAGGAAGGGTCCATCTCAACATGCTGGGAGCAGAACACAGTCCCACCTCAGCCATGGTTTTAGCCCCAGGGTGGCCCCAACCAGCTGCAGCTGGAGCAGCCTTCATGAGAGTAAATCACCTGCAGCTGTAGCAATTTACAGACTTCTCAATCCATAAATTCCAAAGACAAAGTAAAAAGTCAGTGTGGAATGCTGTTGGTCCAGGGGGAGATAGAAGAGTGCAGTGCAGCTGCTACCCCCAGAATGAGAAGTGGCAGAGGTGTAGTGGCTGTAGCTGCTGCCGTGTGGCTGCTTTAGAGCTCCTGGCCTGCAGATTGTAGTGGGGGCTAACCCACCATTCAGAGGGTAATTGCTCTTGCTTTGACCTGCTTGGATCCAGATAGCAATCTTGGTGGTCCTGGGGTGTGTGACCAGTGAGCCAGAGCTTATGGGGGCTGTAGAGAGGGCATCCATCTAATAGCTCCAGCAACTGCAAAACCCCCAGCAATTTGGGACATAGCTCTCTCCATTCCAGAAGCAAAGTTCTACCATGGCAAAGAGCTCAAAAGTCAAGTAATTGGCTGCCAATATGAGCAGGCAGAGGACGCACAAACAGACAATAGAATCCTTTTTTGGGGACAAAAAGGATCAAGGCTTGGAGTGAGAGGGAGACAGCAAAGCCAGAACTCTGGCATCAAAAGCCTCCAAGAAAAACATGAATTGGGTACAGGCCATGGAGGAGCTCAAGAAGGATTTTGAAAATCAAGTAAGAGAAGTGGAGGGAAAATTGGGAAGAGAAATGAGAATGATGCAAGAAAATCATGAAAAGTAAGTCAATAGCCTGCTAAAAGAGACCCAAAAATACACTGAAGAAAAAAATAAAACCTTAAAAAATAGAGTAATTCAAATGGCAAAAGAGACCCAAAAAGCCAATGAGGAGAAGAATACTTTAAAAAACCAAATTTGCCAAATGGAAAAAGAATTTAAAAAACACACAGAAGAGAATAACTCCTTCAAAATTTGATTGGAGCAATTGGAAGCTAATGACTGTATGAGAAATCAAGATACTATAAAACAGATCCAAACAGTTGAAAAAATAGAAGGCAATGTAAAATATCCCATTGGTAAACCCACTGACCTGGAAAATAGATCATGGAGAGATAATTTAAAAATTATTGAACTACCTGAAATTCATGATAAAAAAAAGAGCCTAGACACTATCTTTCAAGAAAATATCAAGCAAAATTGCCCTGATATTTTAGAACCAGGGGGCAAAACAGAAACAGAAAGAATTCATCAATCACCTCTTGAAAAAGATCCCCAAAAGAAAACTCATAGCCAAATTCCTGAGTTCCCAGGTCAAGGAGAAAATACTACAAGCAGTCAGGAAGAAACAATTTGAGGACTGTGGAAACACAATCAGGATAACACAAGATGTAGCAGCTTCTACATTAAAGGATTGAAGGGCTTGGAATATGATATCCCGGAGAGCAAAGGAGCTAGGACTAAAACCAAGAATCACCTACCCAGCAAAACTGAGTATAATGCTACATGGAAAAATATGATCATTCAATGAAATAGAGGATTTTCAAGAGTTCTTGATGACAAAACCTGAGCTGAACAGAAAATTAGACTCTCAAATACAAGAAGCAAGAGAAGCATGAGAAGTTAAACAGGAAAAAGAAATCATAAGGAACTTATTAAAGTTGAACTATTTACATTCCTACATGGAAAAATGATTAATTGTAACTCATAAGACTTTTCTCAGTATGAGGAAAGCTGAAAGGAATACATATGTGTATATATATACATATATATGTATGCATAGGAGGATGTATGTGTATATAAATATATGTGTGAGTGTGGGCATTTGTATGTTCATGTATACATAGAGGGCACAGGATGAGTTGAATATGAAGGGGTGATATCTAAAAAATAAAATTAAGAGGTGAGAGAGGAGTTTATGGGGAGAAGAAGAAAGGGAGAGATAGATTAGGGCAAATTATATCATATAAAAGAGGCAAGAGAAAACTGTTACAATAGAGGGGAAGTGCAGGAAGGTGAAAGGGAATGGGACAACCTGATTTTCATTGAATTTGGCCTAAGGAGGGAATAACATACACACTTAATTGGGTATCTTGCCCTACAGGAAAATAGTGGGGTAGGAGATAAGAGGGGTGAAGATAGAAAGAAGGGCAGACTCAGGGAGAGGGTAGTTAGAAACAAACGCTTTTGAAAGGGACAGGATCAAAGGAGAAAATAGAATAAGTGGGAGGTGGGATAGGATGGAGGGAAATATAGTTAGTCTTTCACAACATAACTACTATGGAAATGATTTAGGTAACTACACATGTACAGTCTATATTGAAGTGCTTATCTTCCCAGTGAGGGTGGGTGAGGAGGGAAGAAGGGAAAAAAAATCTGGAACCTAAAGTTTTAAAAACAAATATTTAAAATTTTGCTTTTTACATGCAACTGGGAAATAAGATATACAGTTACTGGGGTATAGAAACCCATCTTACCCTACTAGAAAGTTAGGGGTTGAAGGGGGAGGATACAAAGAGAACAGATTGGAGTAAGGGGATTCAGGAGGTTTGCTATTTTGGGGTGGGGCTGGGGAAAGACAGGGAGAAAAAATTATAACTCAAAATCTTGTGGAAATGAATATTAAAAAAAGTTCTTAAAAAAAAAGAATAAGCATGACTAGAAAGTAAAAACAGCTAGTTCCTGAAGCAAGCCCCTGAGCTCTAGCAGAGAAAGGGACAGTGCAGGACCAGAGCCCAAATCTCACATAAAAATGCCAAATCACTAAATACACAAAAAATTAGCAAAAAACCAAAAAGAACTTGACTGTAGAAAGTTACTATTGTGATAGGGAGGATCAAGGCACAAACTTAGGAGAGGATAATAGTGTCAAAATGGTTACATGTGAAGACTTAACAAAAAATGTAATTTGGTTGCAGACCCAAAAAGAACTCCTAGGAGAGTTTAAAAAAGGATTCAAAGAAGCAAATTAGAGAAGTAGAAGAAAAATTGGGAAAAGAAATTAGAACATTCCAAGAGAACCATGAAAAAAGAGTCAACAGCATGGAAAAAGCTATACAAAAGTTCACTAAAGAAAATGGTTCCTTTAAAAACTAGAATTGGACAAATAGAAAAGGAAGTATAAAAACTCACTGAAGAAAATAATTTCTTAAAAATTTGAACTGAGCAAGTGGAAGCTACTGACTTCATGAGACATCAAGATATGATAAAACAAAAGAAAATGTGAAATTTCTTATTGGAAAAACAACTGACTTAGAAAATAGATCCAGAAGAGATAATTTAAGACATATTGCACTATCTGAAAATCATGTTTAAAAAAACCCTGGACAATACCTTTTAAGAAATTAGCAATAGAAATTCAAAGATATCACCAATCACCACCTGAAAGAGAACCCAAAGTGAAAACTCCCAGGGATATCATAGTCAAATCCCAGAGCTCACAGATCAAGGAGAAAGTACTGCAAACAGCCAAAAAAGAAATAACTCAAATATCATGGAACTACTATGAGGATTATGTAGAATTTGGCAGCTTCCACATTAAAGAACCACTGGACTTGGAATATAATATACCAGAAAGTAAAAAAGTTAGGATTACAAGCAAGAACCTGCCCAGAAAAATTGAATATAATCTTGGTGTGGGGGTGGGAGAGAGGGAGGAGGAATGGCCATTTAACAGAATAGAGGACTTTTGAGCATTCCTAATTAAAAGACCAGAGCTGAATAAAAAATTTGACCTCCAAATACAGGACTCATAGGAAACATAAAAAGGTAAAAAAGAAAAAAAAAAGAGAAAATGTTAGAAATTCAATAAAGTTAAGCTTTATATTTCTATATGGCAAAATAATATTTGTAACTCTTCAGAAATTCATTACTGCAAGGGCAATTAAAAGGAGTATACGCAGACAGAAAGTGTGGATATAAGGTAACTTTGATGGGATGATAACATAAAAAATAAAGGGTCAAGAAAGAAGATTGCACTAGAAGAAGAAAGAGGGGGGAGATTGAATGGAGTAAATTATTGTACATAAAAGAGGCATGAAAAAATTATTATAATGGAGTGGAAGATGGAAGGGGGGCATGGTGGGTAAAGCTTAAACCTTCCTTTCACCAAAACTGGCTCAAAGAGAGAATAAAATGCACACTCAGTTGGGTATAGAAATCTATCTTACCCTATAACAATGCTTCTCAACCTGTGGGTCATGACCCCTTTGGAGGTCAAATGACCCTTTCACAGGGGTCACCTAAGATGATTGGAAAACACATATTTCTGATGGTCTTAGGAACTGAGACACCGCTCCTCTATCAGTCTCCAAGCAGGTCCGCCCACATGCAGATATGCCCACATTCGAGTATTAAAAGGTCTCGGCATTAGGAAGGTTGAGAACCACTGCCCTATAAGGAAGTGAAAAGAGATGGGGCCAACAGAATGGTGGTGGTGGTGATAAAAGGGTGGTAGATTAGGGGAGGTGGCCATCAGAAGTAAAACACTTGTGAGGAAGGAAAGGATAGAGGTAAGAGAGAGAGGGATAAACAAGGGGAAATGGCATAGAGAAAAATATGTAGTTATAACTATAAATATGAATGAGATGAACTCACTCATAAAATGGAAGCAGATAGCAGAATGGAATAAAAACCAGAATCCTACAATATGTTGTTTACAAGAAACACATTTAAAACAGAGAGACACACATAGAGTAAAGGTAAGGGGCTAGAGCAGAATCTATTATGCTTCAGCTGAAGCAGAGAAAACAGGGGTAGCAATCATGATCCTAGACAAAGCAAAAGTGAAAAAGGATCTAAGTAAGAGATAATTAAGGAGACTATATCTTATTGAAAAGTACCATAGACAATGGAGCAACATCAATACTAGACATATATGTACCAAATGGTATAGCATCTAAATTTTTGAAGGATAAGTTGAATGAATTACAGGAGGAAATAGATAATAAAACTATACTAGTGGGGCACCTTGACTTTTCCCTCTCAGAACTAGATAAATCTAACCAAAAAATAAACAAGAAAGAAGTTAAGGAGGTGAACAAAATTCTGGAAAAGTTAGACATGATAGATCTCTGGAGAAAACTGAAAGTGAATAGAAAAAAATATTTTCTCAGTAGTGCACAGCATCTTCATAAAACTTACTATGTGTTGAGGCATAAAAACCTCATAACTAAATAGAAAAAAGCAGAAATAGCAAATGTATCCTTTTAAGGTCATAATGCAATAAAAAGTACATTCAATAATAGACAGTTGAAAGATAGATTAAAAATTAATGTGAAATAAAATAATTTAATCATAAAAATAAGTGGGCCAAAGAACAAAGCACAAATACATTCATTTCATTAAAGAAAATAATGAGACCACATGGCAAAATTTATCAGACGCAACCAAAGTGGCACTTAGGGGAAAATTTATATCTCTAATTGCTTATATTAATAAAGTAGAGAAACAGCAAATTAATGAATTGGGAATACAGCCAAAAAAAAAAAAACCCAGCCTAGAAAAAGAACAAATTAAAACCTCTAATTAAGTACCAAATTGGAAATACTAAAAAATCAAAGGAGAGATTAATAAAGTTGAAAGTAAGAAAATCATTGAACTAATAAATAAAAATAGAAGCTAGTTTTATGAAAAAACCCTATAAAATAGCTAAACCACTGGTTAATTTGAATTTAAAAAAAGGAAAGAAGAAAACCAAATTACTATTATCAAAAAGGAAAGGGGTGAATTCACTAATGAAGAGGAAATTAAGAATTGTTAGAAGCTATTTTGCTCAAGTATATGCCAATAAATTTGACAATTTAAATGAAATGAATGAATACCTACAAAAACATAAATCACCTAGATTAACAGAAGAAATAAAATAATAACCCAATCTTAAAAAAAGAAATTGAACAAGCCATCAATGAACTTCCTAAAAAAAAATCCCCAGAACCAGATGAATTCACAAGTGAATTCTACCAAACATTTAAAGAAAAATTAATCCTAATACTATATAAAGTATTTGGAAAAATAGGTCAAGAAGCAGTTCCACCAAATTCCTTTTATGACACAAATATGGTGCTGATACCTAAACCAGGAAGAGCCAAAACAGAGAAAGAAAATTATAGACTAATTTCTCTAAGGAATATTGATGTAAAAATTTTAAATAAAAACCAGCAAAGAGGTTACAGTAATTTATCACAAGGATCATACACTATGACCAGTAGGATTTATATCAGGAATGCAGGACTGGTTCAATATTAGGAAAACTATTAGCATAATTGACTATATCAATAACAAAACCAACAGAAACCATATGATTATTGCAATAGATACAGAAAAAGCCTTTGGCAAAATACAACACCTATTCCTATTAAAACCACTAGAAAGCATAGGGATCAATGGAGCCTTTGTTAAAATTATAAGTAACATTTACCTAAAAACAATCAGCAAGCATTATCTGTAATGGGGATAAGCTGGAACCCTTCCTACTACAATCAGTGGTGAAGCTAGAATGCCAATCATCACCTTCAGTATTGTACTAGAAATATTAGTTATAGTGACAAGAGAAAAAAAAGAAATTTAAGGAATTAGAATAGGCAACGAAAAAACAAAACTATTACTGCTTGCAGATAATATGATGTTATACTTAGAGAATCCTAAAGAATCAACTAAAAAACTACTTGAAATTATTAATAACTTTAACAAAGTTGCAGGATTCAAAATAAACCCACGTAAATCATCAGCATTTCTATATATTACCAACAAAGTCCAGCAGCCAGAGATAGAAAGAGAAATTCAATTTAAAATAATTGTAGACAATATAAAATGCTTGGGAGTCTAACTGCCAAGAAAAACACAGGAACCATATAAACACAACTACAAAACACTTTTCAGACAAATAAAGTCAGATCTAAACAATTGGAAAAATATTAATTGCTCATGGGTAGCCTGACCAACATAATAAAAATGACAATTTTGCCTAAATTAATCTATTTATTTAGTGCCATGCCAATCAAACTATGAAAAAATTATAGAGCTAGAAAAATATTAACAAAATTTATCTGGAAGACAAAAAGTCAAGAGTATCAAGGGAATCAATGGGAAAAAAATGTAAAGGAAGGCAACCTAGCCATCTCAGATCTTAAACTATATTACAGAGTTGTAATTATCAAAACAAACTGGTACTGGCTAAGAAACAGAGTAATGGATCAGTGGAATAGATTAGGTACAAATTACATTGTAGTAAATAACCATAGTAATCTGGTATATGATAAGCCCCCAAATCCAAACTTTTGGACCAAAAATTCATTATTTCACAAAAAATGGCTGGGAAAGTTGGAAAACAGTATAGAAGAAATTAGGTTTAGACCAACATCTCACACTGTATATCAAGATAGGGTCAAAGTGTGTTTATGATTTACACATAAAGGTTGACACCATAATCAAATCAGGACATTATGGAAGATTTTATCTGTCAATTCTATGGATATGGCAAGAATTTATGAACAAACAAGAGATAGAGAGTATTACAAAATGTAAAACAAATAATTTTGATTAAGTAAAATTAAAGTTTTTGCACAAACAAAACCAATGCAACCAAAAATTATTAGGAAAGCCAAAAACTGAGGGAAACATTTTTGTAATAAGTATCTCTGATAAAGGCCTCATTTCTTAGATGAATAAAGAACTGAGTCAAATTTATAAAAATACAAGTCATTCTCTAATTGATAAATGGTCAAAGGATATGAACAGGCAATTTTCAGACCAAAAAAATCAAAGCTATCTATAGTCATATGAAAAAATTCTCTAAATCATTGTTGATTACAGAAATGTAAATTAAAACAGCTCTGGGGTACCACCTCATACCTATCAGATTGGCTAATATACAAAAAGTAGACGTTGGAGGGGATGTGGGAAAACTAGGACACTAATGTACTGTTAGTGGAGTTATGAATTGATCCAATCATTTTGGAGAGCCATCTGGAACTATGTCTAAAGGGTTATAAAATTGTGCATACCCTTTGATTCAGCAATTCCACTGCTAGGTCTATATCCCAAAGACATCCAAAAAAGGTGGGGAAAGGACTTATCTGTACAAAAGTATTTATTAGCAGCTCTGTACAAAAATATTTATTTATAACAGCTTAGTTTGTGGTGACTAAGAACTGGAAATTGAGGGGATGCCCATTAATTGGGAAATGGATAAACAAGCTGCGGTATATGATTGTAATGAAATATTATTGGGCTATAAGAAATGACAAACAGGATGATTTCAGAAAAACCTGGAAAGACTTAAATAAAATGATAAAAAGTGAAGTGAACAGAGTCAGGAGAACACTGTACACAGAAACATCATTAAGGTTCTATGAATGGCGAATGACTTAGCTATTCTCAACAACACAATGGTCTGAGATAAAGCCCAGGTATCATTAAGCCTTTTCTGTTCTTCCCATCTGACGGAGCTTTAGGCAGGTAGGTTTTGCAGAGAATACTGGGCATGGAGTCAGGAAGACCTGAATTCAAATGGCTTCAGGCCCCTCATCTATGAAATAGGGATAATAATAGTATCTACCTTATGGGTTACTGTGAAGATCAAATGAGATAATATTTGTAAAATACTCTGCAAATCCTTAAAGGATTGTCCTTTATTCCAAACTACCTTATTCTTAGCTACTTTTTATAGATTTTTATTAACTTTCTGTTTATGCCGTAAATATTTTTTGTAAATACTTGTCTCCCTAATTAGAAAGTAACTTAATTTCAAGTACAGATAATGGCAGCATGTATGGCAAATAGTGCTTAATAAATGATTGTTGATTGATACAGTGCTGACTGTGATTCAGTAACAGATATTTGTCACAAAATATGGAGGAAGAAAAGGATAAGGATGAAGGGTTCATTTATTTTACTACACGGATACCCTTGTAAAGCATGTTTAATCTAAATAATTGTAGTAAAAAAAACCTCACAGACAATTGCTAGAGCCAAAGTTATGTTTACAAGCATTTACTAAGCACCTACTACGTGCCAGCAACTGTGCCAAGTGCTAGAGATATAAAGAAAGACAAAGAACGGCCCTTCCTCTCCAGGAGATCACAGTGTAATAGGGGAACAATACTTAAATAACTATGTACAGTATTTGGGATGAAAAATATTCTTCATCCTTAATTTAGTGAAAAGAAATAAACACAGAGATCTCTTAGGATAAGAACAGGACTTTATTCTCTTCCCCGGGAGAAGAGGGCGGTCTTCCCCATGACTCATCATGGAGAAGAGGCAAGTTACAAAAGATAGTACTGGAATTTATAACCTAACTTAGTCAAGACCCCTCCCCGACTGTTTCTCCTCTCATTGGTGGAGAGGCACACTTCCCCAAATACTTCCCCAACTGGGACAGCAAGGAAAGATAAGGGGAGAGTCCCACCAAGGCGAGAAAACAGACAAAGGAACATAAAAGTGATTGACAGAAGCAATTTGAAAAGTTAAACACCCCAAATTGAGAAGTTTTCACTCATCCCATACATACAGATAAAATATATGTGGGATAAATTGGACATCATTTCAGAAGGAAGAATTACAGAAGATCAGGAAAGGCTTTTTGCAGAAGACAGGATCTAAACTGAAACTTGAAGGAAGCAAGAGAGAGTTCCAGACATGGGGGACAGCAAATGAAAACACCCAGAGTCAGGAGATGGGGTAATGTGTTCCAGAAACAGTATGGAGGCCAGAGTAAGATGTGAGAAAAGACTGGATAGGAAGGAGCCAGGTTATAAAGGTCTTTAAAAGCCAGATATTTGATCTCAGAGGTAATAGGGAACCACTGCAATTTATTGAATTGAGGGATAGAGAACTGACCTCACTGTTAGAATTGTCTTGGTTGAAGACCTTTAGACATATTGTGTCTCTTAAGCCATCAATGTCCCCAGATAGCTTTCTTAGACCACAAATTTCATTGGATTTGCCCATCTGGATTGGTAGGAGGAGTTTCCTCACCAGGAGTTCCCTATACTAATGAAATTAGAAGTCTAGACCAAAAAGCCCCAAGCAGTTTGGTCTGTTGATTCCAGAAGGCAGATTATAAAACACAACTCTCCCTTAGTTAGAGGAGGAGAATAGAAATACAGATGGAAGAGATGATGGAGTAAACACACAAGTATAGTAGAGTTGCTATACTGGTTGGTTTTGCCAAATAGTTTTCCTGTATTACATAACAGAGGGTTCGTGAGGGAAAAGATTGTGATGTAAAAGCATGAAAGCTTCCATAAAACTTTAGAAGAAAAATCAGAGAAATTCTAAGGAGATGAGAGCCTGTGCTCTGGTTACCTCTCCCAGGGAAGAGTTTTGCTCCTTTTTCCTGAGGGGCTGAGGGTGAAGTCACTAAATTTCCCAGCAGGTGCCAGGGTCCTCATCCACGAAGTACATGAGTACTTCTTTAGTCACCTTTTTTGCTCCTAGGCCCAGACTGGTTCCTTTCCAGCTGAGATTAGGAACTCTCCAGATTCTTATCTGGAAAAAACCAAAAAGGCAATGAAGCCAGTTCAAGAGCCCTGTTAAACACCAGCTATATACAGAGCACTAAGAGAGATATAAAATGCAAATAATAATTACAATAGTATAAGACCCCTTTCCGCTCGCCTCCAACCCCCTGAAGCTGGCTTAGTCGCTATACCAGGAAAGCTGTGGGAGTTTGCGGTGGCTTTGCTTCGCAAATGCACGATGGAAGGGGGAGGGGCCTGCCTTCCTTGCTGTCCGTGGCCCACTTCAGAGCAAGCAAGATATAACTCTGACTGTTTCCAGTAGGCCATGATGACCAAGGGATTCATAATGTGTGGTGACAAAAAGTCTTTTAGTTGGCTGCTGAGTTGGAATTCCATGGCTTTACTAAGGAATGATGCCTCTCTCTTTTGAGAGAGAGAGGCAGAGAGACAGAGAGAGCAAGAGTGAGAGCGAGGGAGCACGGTGGTTTTTTCCTGATGGCTTTGAAGTATAACGATAGCTTTATAAGATCCAGAGAAGTCAACTACTTGGGATGTATGTCAAGGCCTCTTAGGCAAGCACATGCCTGGCATGGGGTTACCTCCCGTTTGTATCATCTTTCCTTTGGTACAGAGCCTTATGAGATTTGAAAGGTACCCGGAGACCAGGGTAATAGCCGCCAGAGCAATTGTATTTTCAACAGCAACAAAGACAGACTGACCAAAAAGGAGGGAGGGAGAGAGGGAGAAGAGGGATAAGGAGACTATAGGGGAAGGCAGGGAGACAGCAGACAGGCTAGCCAAAAGGGTAAGGGTCACTAAGGGACAGATAAATGTGTGTGTGTGTGTGTGTGTGTGTGTGTGTGTGTGTGTGTGT
>CM053582.1:443708676-443725177 GCA_028627135.1 Pseudochirops cupreus
TAATTGTTTTAATTGTGAGCTTAATGAAATTCCCTTAGTGAAATCCCATCCTCCTGGTGGAGGACTTGATAATGGATTAATGCAAAATATAAGAAAGTGGTTCTAATGTGTGATCATGACAATTGACTAAGACTCCAATTTTAATTTTGTAAGAATGATAAGGGTTCTGGAGTTGTCATTTACATGGGTTCCAAGGTCCCTTTTGTAGGTAAATGAATGAAAGAAGGCAGAAGGAAGAGAAGCTGAGATGCAGGGCTGAAGATGGATGACCCTACGTGGCCAAAAGACTTCCTCACATCTAGACAGCAGTGTGAAAAGAGACTTTTGGACTTTTGAAAAGACAATTGTTATTGTTTTCTTTTGAATCTCTGTATCTGTACTCATAAAGGGGACTGCCCCCTTTTATGTTGTCAATGTGACTAGGGTTGCAAGGGTAATTAGAATTAAGAAAATTGGGGAAACTTCAAAAGGTATAAAAAGAAAGTGGGGATTTGTAGGGGATAATTTATAGTGAAGTTTCCCCTTTCTGAAAAATCAAATCTAGAATGGCTTCAGTATTCACTAGGCCTGTTTAGAAGTCACCTGACCTTCAAGCAATCTGGGGCTTAGAGCAATGGAGACTCTCCCCCAGAGCCAGCTCAGCAGAAGATATGCCAAATAAGGTTAAGACTGCTTTCATTGGACACCCACATGTTTCTGGGTCCTTTGTCTCAGAGAAATTCCCACTCTTAGGTTGTGAGACAGCCCCCCTACCAATAAGAGTGAAGGCCAGTTGGGAGGGTTGGGTTTCTGCATTGGAAGATTATATAACCATGGACTGTCTCGTACCTGTTGCTTTCTCCCTGCAGATGCCATGTTGGGCGGCGGGGGCAGAGTCCTTTCTCATGAGAAATAATAAAGACCTTTTCTGACCTTAGATTCAGATTCTGAACTCTTTTTTCTCACACAGAAATGTGTGATTAAAAAAAATGAACTGGTCACCCCAAAGGATAACACTCTGGTAGACATCCCAAGTTCTCCACTGGTATCATCACGATTTCAAGGAAAAGCAAGGATGACCTTCAGCACATTGGGTGGATTGTTGTTAGGAATAAAATTTCTAGAGGAAAGACAAAGACTCCCAAGGTAGATGAGGCAAGCTCATTTATTTTACAGTTCCTGCAAGAAGCAGGTGTGCTGCTGAGATAGACACACCCATACAGACGTGAGAGCAAGCACCTTCATCCCTGTCCCAAAATACAAAGTCCCTCCCTCATTTCCCCGTTGGCTGAGTATACAACTTTCCAGTACACTTAATTTCATGTTTCCCCTTGATATGTTCTCTCCTCCCTCCACATACGTATCATGTGCATGAAAAGGAGCTTTAGCTCCTCCTGGGTAGGAGAAGTTAATATTTATAAGACTCTTAAACCTGTGTACTTTAAGCCTATTCTACCCTTTGCCTTATTCTTGACCACAGACCTGAGTGAGACTGATATCACCATGACCTTTTCCTGCTTTTCTCTTGACTCTAAGTATTTCTGTTGCAAGAAAGCCCATTTCCCTATATCTGTGTGGAAACATAATCTTTTTGTATCTAACACTATCTATGGCAAACCTATGGAAAGCTGAAGGCAAAACTTGCACAAGATGGTCGGGAGGAGATAGATTGTGATTAATGGAGAATTCCACATCACTAAGATTTGAGTATTTGAGAATAAGGGCAATATCACAGCCAAACTAGAAGCATCAGCATGCAAAAAAAACAAAAACAAAACAGGCACATGGAAAGTGGGGAGACAGGAGGCAGTACAGTAAGATTAAGCATCTTCCACTCCTCTTTCCACAGGTCATAGCATGCTGCAATGACTAAATGCACCAATATCTTCATTATTAAAATGGTCTGACATCATGACTCAAAGGGTTGTATTTAGATGATCATATTCTCAATTGTATCATTAATTATATTATTAATATAGATTATTGCATTGTCAATCTCCCTTGGCTCTTATGACCTGTTTGGTTTTTTTTCCAAAGGCTAAAGGTTTTCATTTTATACTGTGAGTTTTAACAACATTCCATCCCAAAGGCAGCAGATTGAAGCAATATCTGTACAAGTAAGAGAATATTTTTGAATATTGGAAGAAAGGGACCTCAACTACTATCTATTCCTACCCATACCAAAAAGAAATCCCCACTTTAGCATAATGTTCCAGAGCCAAATTTCAGTGTGAGCACTGATACTTCAGAAATTAGCAAGCTACAAATTAGGCTTTCCTTTATTGTTTTATTACGTAGAATTGTGAGCATGATGATGGAGAAAATGTGAGTAATACAGATTAAATATAAAAATGTATCTTGAATTCATCTCTCTGTACCCTGCCTCCCTGCCTTCCCAGTAACCTGATAGTTAAACATTTACAAGCACATCAATGACATAACTGACAATTTGTTGTCCTGCCACTGCCTGATGACCTCTAAGAATGGGAATCCCACCATCTTTCCACTTTCAGAGAGCTCTAAGACTTAAGTTTTTCTTGACATCAAATCTAAACCTGCTTCTTTGCAACTCCCACCCACTGATCTTGGTTTTTTCTTCTGGGTCCAAACAAAACAAATCTAATCCCTCCCTGATCTGGAAGCCTTTCAAATGCTTGAGATGGCAATCACGTCAACCCACCCCTTCCCCATATCTTTTTCTCCAGGCCAAATATGCTCAGGTCTCTTAATCAATGTCATGGACTCAGAGCCTTTCACTATCTAGGAGATCCTCCTCTGAACACTCTCCAGCTTAGCAAAGCCCCCCTAAACTATGGTGCCCAGAACTGAATACAACACTCCCTGTGAGGTGCAGTGGGATATCTCCTTCTTATTCTTGGAAGCTATTTCTTTCTTACAGCTCAAGTTTAAATTAGCTTTTTTAGCTGCTAACTCATTTTGAGCTTGCAAAACCACTAAAAGCACCAGATCTTTTTCAGAACAACTGCTGTCTATCTATGCCTCCCCCATCTTATATTGGTGAAGGTGATTTCTTGGACCCAAGTGCAAGACTTTTCCTGTTAAATTTCAATTTATTAGATGCTCTGGCCCATAAAGATCTTTTGGGATCCTGGCTGCCATACAGTGCGTGTTATATTCCTTCCAGCACTGTGTCATCCACAAATGCAATGAGCATACAATATATGCCTTTGTTCATGTCCTGGATAGAAATGTTAAATGACAGAGGGCCACCAAGCCCAGCTCCCTGGAACACTCCATTGGAGACCGGCTATCTTGACCTTAATCCATTAGTTACTCTTTGAGTCTAGCCATCCAACTAGTTCTGAATGGACTATGCAAGTAACAGAGTCCACATTTTTTACTTGTCTGAATTTCAGTCTTCTTCCTTTTTGGCATTAAAAAATTATTTCCAGGCAACTAGGTGGCAGTGTATAGAGCACCAACCCTGGAGTCAGGAGGACCTGAGTTCAAATGCGGCCTCAGACACTTAACACTTACTAGCCATGTGACCTTGGGCAAGTCACTTAACCCCAATTGCCCTGCCCTCCCCCTCCAAAAACCAAAAAAAAATAATTATCTCTTCTGAGTGCTTCAAGATCAGTTTCAGGAGCCAGGCACCTTTCTGTCTTTCTATCTTATTTATCTTCTGGAGTCCTTCCTTTGGTGTTCAATGGAGCCAGTATTAACAAAGTCTTTATTAAGTGCCTTATATGTGTATCAGGCCCTTTGCTAAGCACTGGGAATGCAAAGAAAAGTGAAATACACTTCCCCAAATCACACAGTAACAGCAATATTGTAATGATGCTCAATGGTGAAAGACTTAGCTACTCTACCCAATACAGGGATTCACGACAATTCCAAAGGACCCATGATGAAAAAAGCTATCCGGAAATGTTTGGCATCACTTCACACATATAATTGATATCATATTGCCTGCCTTCTCCATGGGTGGATGGAGGGGTGGGGGAAGGGTGGGCAAGGGGAGAGAGAATTTGAAACTCAAAATTTTTTTAAAAAATATAATGCTAAAAATAAATAATAAAAACTAAGCATTATTCAAATAGTCTGATTCCATTTAATAAAATCAATGTTTATTAAATTTATCTAAGCATAGGGGATACAAGGATAAAACAAGCCACCATTCCACCCATCTTCAAACATATTTCCATGTACCATGTTGGAAAAAAAAAGCAAGAAAATAAAAGGAAGGTGAAAAAAGATATACTTCCATTTGCACTCAAAGTTCACCAGTTCTCTCACTGAAGGTGGAGAGCATTGTTCCTCATGGGTCCCTTGGAATTGTTTCAGATCATTGTATTGAGCAGAGTAGCTAAGTCTTTCACAGCTGCTCACAATATTGCCGTTCCTGTGTGTTATGATTTGAGCAAGGGGACTAAGCTTACTTAGCACAGGAGACAAAATCAGACAGAAATAATAAGGTATTGTGATGGGTCTGTGGTGTGGACATCAGTAGGTTGCTCATGGCAACCTGCCCTGACTTGCTCCGCCCAGGGCAGCTTTTCTTGTTCAGGATCTTCTATGAAGATTCCACAAGGGTTCGCCCAATCGAGTGGGACCTTCTTTTAGTCATCTTGACTTTTAATGGATACTTAGTGCAGTCCATTAGTTATTTCTCGCACGGGCTATAATAAATTATCACAATGGCTAAGTGCACAGAAGACGTCCAAATAGAGGAGAATGAGAGACTGGAGATTACTTATAGCTAGGGGAGACAGAGAAGATAGACCGAAGAGACAGGCTTTAAGGAAAGGAAGGGTTCCAACAGGCAGAGATGTGGATGAAGATCATCTCTAACATGGGGAGCAGTGTGCATGTTAGTCATTGAGGGGGAGAAGATAATCCCTTCAAAGTTCCTGAAAGAGTGATGAAAAGACAAAGCATTAATAACTCCACCGTGGGCTGCAGAACATGTGTGCTCAAAGAGCAGATAAGGCAATTCCCTCCTTCCCTCACCCCCACCCCCTGGTTGGGGGTTTTCAGTCCCGTATTTCAGGATCTGAGGAAGCTTCCCCCAAGACTGAATTGTCCTGCACAGCAGGCTGGTCCCCCCTCTTTCCCCCTCCCACAGGCTGCTTAGCTTTCCTCCCCTCCCCCACCCCTCTTTTCTCTCCTGTGAAAAGACCATAGACTTATGCTAGGCAGTTGCTATAGCAACCAAAGCTTTTATTCTGTGTCAGTAACTCTGGCCTGGGGAAGGATGGGGCAATGCAGAGAGAGGGAGAGGGTCGGGTGGCAACTGTTGCCCATGCTGATGGAAGCCCATTTGGGGGCAGAGAGGAATGGGTCTACCGCATTCTCATTGCCTTTTCCCTTAACTCCAGCTGGGGGAGACGGAGCCCATGGGAGCTCCTTGAGAGCCAAGCATTCAGGGAAAGCTGAGATACCCAGCCCCTCCTCTTGGTCACAGGCCTTTGCAAGGACAATAGTGTTAACTCTAGGGAAAATTCCATCACACAGGGTTCAAGTCTCCAAGGAGCTGCTGAGGCCCCTGTTCAGCCTGGAGGGGTTTCTGAGGAACCACTGCAGCTGCCTGGCCTCTTCCCCTTCCCCCCACCCCGCTTGTTGTGTTTCATTTTTAACCCCTGAACTGCCAAGCATTTAATTTTGTTATATTTTATTTGTAGTCAGCCCCTAGAAATGTAAAGAGTACAGAAACAAGGACCTGTCCTCTTTTGAGGTTGGACCAAGGACAAGTGCTGTCTACCTAATTCAATTCCTATTAAGGAGTGAACCCTTTTGTCCACTTCGTACATGCCTTGGCCCCCAGCCCCATGTAATTTTCAGAGTGACTCACTCAGTAGAGGGTTAACATTCTCCAGGGCTAAAACTGAAGCCAAAGCACTTGATGAAATGCAAGAACTTTTAAAAAGCTGCTCAGTCTGAGACCTGCAGTGCAAAGGCAGAGAGAGACTAGTAGCCAAGACAGAGCAATTTCCTTCTGCTAAGGAGATAATCAGTAAACAGGGAGAGAGGTGAGAGCGGGCAGAACCATGCTTTCCTCTTATTTTTCCCACTACCAACTTCCAAATGAATTTCTGCTTTCCCGTGTCTGCCATGTATCTTAGAATAGGTTGAACATAGGGAGGGAATTTTGGGTTAAAGTGATCTTTAGAAAGAACAAAGAAGAAAAAAGTCAGTAGACAACTTTAAATATAATACTTTAAGCAGATAAGATAGAATGGTATAGTAGGGGTGGTGGCTGATCTTGGAGTCAGAGACCTTTTTTCAAATTCTGTCTCTGACACCTGTTAGCTGTAAGAGAATGGGCAAGTCACTTAACACTAACTGCCCCCAGGCAACTCTCTAAAGAAGAAAATAAATTACAAATGAGCTGCCAATCTGTATCTGTGGAGGAGTTTCCACGCTAGGAGATAAATCACAGATCTCTTTCTTTTCTTTCTTCCTTTATTTCTTCCTTCCTTTCTTTCTTCCTTCCTTCTTTTCTTTCTTTCATTCTTCGTTTTTGTCAGGTTTTAATAGCATTCATAGGAAAAGTATTTTAGAGATAAATATTAGCAGTGGACATTTTATACACTTATATGTATATATGCAAACATACATACATGTATGTATACATGTATGTGTACATACAAACATACTCATATGTGAATAATATGGTCTTATATATTTGAACTCACACTATTCCAGTTATATTACGCAAAATATAGCCAAGGATTCCAAGCCAATGGAAATATGCAGTGTGAATTCAAATAATATGACCACTTCATAAGATATCTTATTCTCACGAATTGGGACCTGACTATGCATTTGAAAACTTTTATTGGCTGGTATTTTTGTTTCAAGATGATGGATTAAATGCAAATTGAATTGAGAGTTCATTTTGATTTTCAGTTGTGCATGACTCTTTCTTGGTGATCCCTTTTGGGGTGTTTTCTTGGCAAAGATACTGGGATAGTTTGCCATTCCCTTCTCCAGCTCATTTTACAGATGATGACGTTGATGCAAACAGGGTGAAATGACTTGCCCAGGGTCACACAGCTAGTAAGTGTCTGAGATTGGATTTGAACTCAGTTTTCCTGACTCCAGGATTGGAGTCTAGCTAGCTTTTGCATCACCTAGTAATATCCCAAACAAAGGCAAAATTAACTAACTCTTCAAATGTTATCTAGAGCAAATAAAGCAGCAGAGAGACAACAAAGGATATCCTGTAGTCCACCTGAAACAGGGAACTAATTTCATTCTATCAAATGTGTGGTTTTCTAGTTGCATAAAACTACTCTCTTACTGAGTACAGGTTCAAGTCCCCAAAGAAACTAAACTGGGGAATTTGAAATTTTCAAACCAAATGAACAATAATGGTAATAGCATTTTTATAGCACTTTAAGGTTTGTAAAACACTTTATACATACTCTCTAATTTGACCCTGTGAGGTAGGGACTATTATCATCCCCATTTTAGATATGAGGAAACTGAGGCAAACAGAAGTAAAATGATTTGCTCAGGGTCACACAGCTAATAAGCACCTGAGGCAAGATTTGCACTCAGGTCTTCCTGACTCCAGGCCCAGCACTCTATCCACTGTGCCACCTAGCAAAGATAAATAGGCATCCTATGTCCTTAAATAAATGTTTGTTGAACTGAGGCACACTTTCCCCCAAACATATTTATTATATTATATTTATATATATATTTATTATATTATATTATCAATATAATAATAATAATAATAATAACATATTATATATTATATATTATATATAATATATAATATATAATAATAATAATATATTATACTGTCAATAACACTGGTGAAAATTGTTCTGGGGGAGACAGGCTGTGGGTTGATGTACTTTGAGAGGGGCTTTTTTTAACCTTATTAAGTTGCAATAGGGCAAGTTGATGCAAACGTTCAGCACCATGGAGCCTTCTAAAGGCTAGTGTCCTTCTACACATTTCACATACTCAGCTATGGCTCACTTCCTTGTTACTTAGACCCAAGCCTGTGTTCTAATTACTGATAGATCCATCGTTGTTTCACTGGGCCGAGAAGCTGTTCCTCTATGCCTTCTAGGCGTTCTGCATTACAGGATAGTGCTCTTACTGAAAACAGAAATGCTGGCAGGTAGAGATGACACCTCTATTTACTAATGGAGATCAGGAAATCTGGGAACCTAGCATCATCATACCCAATCATAAACACTCATTCCCACATAAACATCCCCCACCCAGTTTCTGTCTTATAAATATACTCTGCCATAGGTCACTCTGATCCCAAAGCCCCTAGTCATATCACCAGCTGCCAAACCAGAATCCTCAACTCTGCCTAAGATGAGCCCACAGAGCACAGAATGCTGGCCAAGAGGAGCCCAGACCTCAAAGGATGAACGAGTTTACTCTGCCAGGAATGTGTGAGTATGTGATGAAGGGTCCTGTCCTCAATTCAGAGCATGCTTAGGTATTTCATGATTGTTTCTCTGCTGCTTTCTGTATAGTGAAGAAAAGCCTCTAAATTGGTTGCTGAGTTTACATATAAAAGACTCCACTGGAGTCTCCTAGGAGGCTTTCAAGAGAAAAGGAAGAAATGCTGTGGACCTTCAGGAGGGGTGAAAGGTAGTAGGGTGTAGGGTTAATGGAATGTAAGATTTTCCCCATCCATTAATAGGCCTATGTGACTACACGTTCCCTTTTTAGCTTGGAACAGGGGCCACGTTCCCAGTACATGGGTATTTCAATCACAAATGTCTTGCTACTTTGAGCTCCGGCCCAGTTCACAACTATGACACACATCCTGAGTCACATAAACCCCACTGGGGGAGGAACTTGCCTAAGGGGAAGCTTGCTTATGGGGAAGCTTGCTTATGGGGAGGCTTGCTTGTGGAAGGCTTTCACACCTTTTGGTACTGAGTCAATTAGGCACTGAGTTGTAATGCCTTCTGGCTCTGAGCCTATTAGTCAAAACTGTATATATATTCTGGGAGGTTGGTATTTTGCTTTGGGGCTTACTCATGGGAAGAATGTTCACCTGAGGTCTTTGTGATTTGGCCAGACATGACTCTGGGTAGCTGTTATTAAGGGCCCCCCACCTTTGTGAACCCAGATGTTGGTGCTCCATGGTCTAGTGATGTAAATTGTTCTATTACTCTGTTTAAACAGTTGGAGCCCTGTTTTTGGATTCTTTCTTGGATACTTCTCTCTACTTATATATTTTTCTCATTGTTTAATTAAAGTAAGATTATTAACCCCTTTAAAGGTGTGTTTCCTTTAGAAAAGCAGATCAAGAACAGCCCACCTGTGTGCTGGTGTTATTGGTCTTACACCTCCGCAGCAGCTGCAAGCATCATTAACAATGAGGTGGCATGTGGTAGCAGGTTCGTCTGTGACGATCATATCTTCCCACTCAGGTCAGTATGCAGCCAAGGAGCCCATGGCCCTTGCTGTTTATTCTGTTCCTGTTATAACTATTCTTTCCTAGTAGTAGTGAGATGCCATCCCCCAGAATACCAACCTGTGTCCCAACCTAGTGATAAATCAATAAAGTAGCTGAGACACTTCCTTGTCCATTGGCCATGTCACATTTGGAAGTGAATTTGGTAGGCAGAATGTCTATAGCAGCCAATTTAAGTCTGAGCCCACTCTCTCCAGAGCCTGAGATGGCCAAAGAGAGAGTATGCCCAGGTTCAAGGAGATGTGTTTGTACTTCTCTTCTTGCTATATTTTCTCAGTAAATGTTCTTTTGTAAAAGTTAGATGATGTTAATTGATTATTGATAATGTGGAGGAAATAACTAGTCAAAAGACATTGGGGAGACAATAACTGAGCAGCTATTGTATGCATTGCGTTCATTGAAGAGATAACTAATCTATTGGTTTGGGGGAGAGGGAGAGAATACCCTAGACATAGCTCAACAATCCCATTTTAAACATCACTCCCATCCCTCAGGGTTGTCATTAGCACTCTTGGGGAGATGTAGTTGCCCTCTGAGGACCCAAACCCCCTGGCAAGTGGGAGTTAGAATAATAATCCATGGTCATATGAAGATGCTGATCTTGATCCACTCTCCATTTAAAGGTGCTTCTCTCCTGGGGTATGGATATGTTGTAGTAGTGGGGTACATGGCCCCACCTACCCTTTTGGCCAGAGGGGTTTCTGATGTGCTCAGGGAAGGCAAGCACCTCTGGTGTGAGGGTCTGCTAACTCGTCTTCAGGGCTTCTCATCCATCTTTGGTGTTTGCCTGTCACTCAACTCTCACCTGTGGCTCCAAGAAGCTGTAGCATGTGCAATGGCCACCCCCCAGTAAAACTGTCTGAGCTGACAGGCTAAACCAAGTTGAGCATAATCAACAGGCCTCGAACCTGTCAGTGAGTTAGGAGGATGTCTATCCCAAGTATATAAGGATTTCCCATTGTGGAAAGGGCAGATGAGAAGTTTGTTCCAATGGCCATGGAAGAGGTTGAAGCAGGTGCTGTGGAGTGCTTAGAGTTTGTTCAGAAATCGAAGACATCAAAGTCACCCACTGCATCCCAGGCCATCACCAGTTATCTTGACTTTTGTCTTGCCATTGGACTTTAGTGACTCAGGAAGAGAAAGTCTGATGACTGTGCAACAGTTTCATTTAAGTCCAATGCATGAAGGACAAACAACAACTCTTTTGGTAAGCAGTTGGCATCCATTGGACTAAGGTTAGGGGTCAAATCAATGGTCATTTTCGCTGCAACTAATGCCTTTGAGGCATAGAGTAGGTAGGAAAGGATACCTTTCTTTTCCCAGTGATGTGTCTTGAAAGTAGGAATGAGAACATCAGAGATATAAGGACTTCAGACATGTTCATGCCCATCCCCATGCCTGGAATCTTCTCCCTCCTCTCTCTGTCTTCTGTATTCCCTGGATTTCTTCAAGTTGAAGGAAGAATCCCATCTTCTATGAGATTTTCCTGATTCTCCTTAACTATAATGCTTTTTCTCTATCAATTATTTTTTATTAATTTTATTATTATTATTTATTTAATTTATCCTCTATAGATCTTGTTTGTCCATAGTTGTGTTCATGTTCTCTCCACTCCTAAATTGTGAGCTCCTTGGGAGAAGGGACTGTCTTGCCTTTTTTTCATCCCCTGTACTTAGAACAGTGCCTGGTCCATGATAAGTACTCGATAAATGCTTATTGACTGACATGCTAAAACACTAGATTAATTTACTTAGTATAGAGGCACACTTCATCAGTATTTCTTAAATAATCTGACCACGTCAGGCCAATTTCTCAGTGCTTTCCCATTTCCTAGAGCAAGTCACAAGCCACTGCTGACACTGTTGGGGATGGGGAGGGGGGAAGTCTCTGTTCCGTGGAATTATAAACAAGATACAGCTTCCTAAGCTCCAAACTCAGGAAATAAAACAAGCGCACAAAGAAATATGGAACTGAATCCTGAGATAACTAAAAGCTCCCTATGATCATCAGTCTTATCTGACATGCCATTACTTGCCTCAGCTATAGTGGAGAAGCAAGAGGTTGAGTCAAAATCAGATCACCAGCGCCAGGGCATCCCTGTTGCTGTTTTATAGGGCAAGTTCACTGTCTTCAAACCAGGGCAGGAACAAACTCATAAGAGCATAACCCACATGCAACTCTTCTGCCAAAGCTTGTGTGTTTGTGTTTGTTTGTTTACCAGCTCCAATGCTCTTGCCAGGCAACTTAGTCATCAGTAACATGACTTTTACGGCATGCATGTGGTAAATTTAATTCAATTCCATTCAAAAGGCACTTCAATTATGCGGCTACTACCTCTATGCTATCAGCTTTGGGGATTCAAACAGCCCTGAACAAGCTCTTATTCTACTGAAGGAGATGCATGGAATACTCAGACAAATATTATGCACACTAAATTAGGGAGGGACCTGATGCTTGCACGTCTATAAAGAGGTATCTTCATTTTATCAGTCATGCAATAATGACAACAGGCCCTTAAACAGGATGATGATGACGATAGTGATGATGATGAGAGCTAACATTTATGTAGCATTATAAGGTTGGCAAAGTACTTTATATATGAATTCATTCATTTTGATCATCACAACAAGCTGTGAGGTAAGTGCTCCAATCTACAGAAGAGGAAACTGAGGCTAAGAGAGGTTAAGTAACTTTCCCAAGGTCACACAGGCAAGTAACTGAGTCAGGATTCTACTACTGTCACCTGGGTGCCTCCCATAATTATTGAATTCAATAGCCTGAGGATGCTCAAAGATGAAAAATGGAATTGTTTCTCTTCAAGGAGTTTATCATCTAGTAGGGAAAATAAGATCATAGGATTATGTGAGATTTCTGATCTCATCTATTTGGATATTCACTCTAAGAATGCATTTGGAAATGCATCCAATACCCATTCTATGGGATTCTTGCCTGTGTTCTTTGCCACAGGGGGTCCACCTAACATGCTAGGGAGCTCTCTCTGTCTCTCTCTCTCTCTCTGTCTCTCTCTGTCTCTGTCTCTCTCTCTGTCTCTGTCTCTCTCTCTCTCTCCCTCTGTCTCTGTCTCTCTCTCACTGTCTCTCTCTGTCTCTCTGTCTCTCTCTATCTCTCTCTCTCTGTCTGTCTCTCTCTCTCCCTCTTCCTCTCTCTCTCTTTTTCTCTCTCTCTCTCTCGAGCACTCTCATTCCTTCTTCTCTAACTAAATTAACTCACCTTCTATTTTGATAAGACTTTTCTCTTATGGAGAGATAGCATACATATATACAAGGAAGCTAAGGCTTCTAAAGTATAGAGATGAGGAGGAAGGACCTTCCAAGCATGAGAAGGAGACAGGAGAAAGGCCATGGAGATGGGCAATGGAAATCATGTGCGAGGAACAGTAAGAAGGCTAGCTTGGTTGGACTGGACTGTGCATAAAGAGAAGTAATACATAGCAAGATTGGAAAGATAGTTTGGGGTGAGGTTGTGAAAGACTTTAAATGCCAAACAGAAGATCCTAGACTGATTCTGGAGTGCATTCAGTAAGAAAAGAAGCATGATCTGATTTGCATGTTAAAGAAATCACTTTACTACCTATGGAGAGGATGGATTAGAGAGGCAATGCAGAGAGACATGTTAGAATATTATTAAAATAGTAATAGGGGAGAGGTGATAAGGGCCTGGATTAGGGTAGTAGCTTTCTGAATCCAGAGATGAGGCACCTGTGAGAGATGCAGAAACAGAAATAATAGAAATAGAAATTATTAAATCTGGTAACTAATTAACTATGTGGGAGCAGGGGAGTGAGGTTCTTAGAATAATATAGAGGCTGAAAATCTGGGTGAATGGAAGGATAGTGGTACCTTCAACAGAAATAAGGAAGGTCAGAAGAAGAGTGTGTTTGAAGGGGAAAGATGATGAGTTTTGTTTTAAATATACTGAGTTTGAGATATCCATAGGATATCCAGTTCAAAAGGACCATAGGCAGTTAATATTGTGGAAACAGAACTCAGGAGAGATATTAGGGAAGGATGGATAGATAGACAGATAGACAGAGTCATCTTATAGAGATGGTGATTGAACCCCTAGGACAGTAGTCTCAACCTGTGGGTTATGTTCAATTTGTAACAATGAAAATACATCCTGCATATCAGATATTTACATTACAATTCATAATAGTAGCAAAATTACAGTTATGAAGTAGCAACAAAAATAATTTTATGGTTGGGGGTCACCACAACATGAGGAACTGTATTAAAGGGTCCTGGCATTAGAAAGGTTGTGAACCAGTGCTCTAGGAGCTGATGACATGTCATCTAGGGTGAGCATATAGAGAAAGAAGAGTGCCCAGAACATAACCTTGAGACACACACTTATTTAATGGGCGTGACACAGAAGAAAATCCAGTAAAGGAGAGTGATAAGGAATGGTCAGATTGGTAGGTGGAGACCAAGAGATAAGAGTCATGAGCACTAATAGAGGAAAGACTAAGAGGAGAGGTCACCAGTGGTAAATACTGCAGAAAAGTCAAAAAGGATGATGATTGAGGACAGACTATTGATTTAGCAATTAAGAGATCATCTTAACTTTGATAACTTTGGAGAGAGTAATTTCAAGTTGAAATCAAAAGCCAGACTGAAAAGGGTTTAGAAAAGAGTAAGAGAAGTAGAAGTAATAAAATAAATAACTTTTCAAGGAGTTTAGCTAAAATAGAGAAGAGAGATATAAAAATTGTCACTTGTGAGTGATAAGATCAAAGGTAGGACCATTCCTGTGTGGAAGGAGGTAGATGGTATTGAGGAAAGTAACAGGATGATATTCATTGAATATAGAAAATGGAAAAAAGCCAATATGTTCTTAAATGTTTATAGCAGCTCTTTTTATGGTGGTAAAGAACTGGAAATTGCAGGGATGCCCATCAGATGAGGAATGGATGAACAGGTTATGGTATGTGATTGTGATGGAATCTGTGCTGTAAGAAATGACGAACTCAATGATCTTAGGAAAAAAAAAAAGAATAGACTTGCACAAATATCTTATATCCTAAAACACCAGCCTCACCACGACACTTTCCAACTCAATAAATTGCACTGGATCCTCCAGAGTAAAATATTTACTTGCTTTTCATCTTATACTTTTTAAAACTGCTATTATATATAAGTTTTATGATCAAAACAATTTATAGGCACGGCTAAGTGGTGTAGTGCATCAGCCCTGGAGTCAGGAGGACATGAGTTCAAATCCAGCCTCAAACAACACAAAAAACTAGCCATGTGACCTTGGGCAAGTCACTTGACCCCAATTGCCCTACCTTCTCCCCTCCAAAAAGCAAAAAAAAAAATTTATAGTTGCATGAAAAATGGTATAAATCATTATTATTAGAGAAATGAAAATTAAAGCAACCTTGAGATATCATTTTATATGTATCAGACTGGTTAAAATGATTGAAAGGGAAAGCAAAAAATACTGGAGGGAATGTGGAAAAATTGGGACATTAATTCACTCTTGGTGGAATCGTGAGCTGATCCACCCATTTTGGAGAGCAATCTGGAATTATGCCCCCAAAATTGATAAACTGCTTATAACTTTGACCCAGCAAAACCACTTCTAGGCCTGTTTCCAAAGATGATTAGGGAAAAAGGAAAATAATCTATGTGTTTTTAAATGTTTATAGCAGCTCTCTTTGTGGCGGCAAAGACCTGGAAATTGCAGGGATACTAATCAACTGGGTAATGGATAAACAAGTTTGGTATATGATTGTGATGGAAACTGTGCTGTAAGAAATGATGAGCTGGTTGATCCTAGAAAAAAAAAGGATAGACACATGAAATAATGAAGAACAAAATGAGCAAACAAGATAAACAATGATACTGTTTTAAGAATAATTTTGAGTGAATAAGGCATTTTGACTATTATAAATTCCCAAATTAACTGCAAAGGATATCTATCAAGGAAGATGCTATCTTCATCCAGATAAAGAACTGCTAAATAGAAGTATGTATAGAATGATTTATGTATATATATATATATATATATATATGTATATGTGTGTGTGTGTGTGTGTGTGTGTGTGTGTACACACATATTTGTGTCTAATGATAACCATCTCTAGGGTGGGGATAGAAGGAAAAAAAGAAATTTACATAACTTGATTATATAATTTAAAGGAATAGCAAGTTGTACATAATAGATTTGCAGTTTCAATTGCAATCATCTTTTTTTTATGTCATGGGACTGCTTGTTTTATTCCATAAATTAAATTAATTTATTCCATAAATTAAAAATAGATAAAACTAAAAAAAGTTTTATATTTTGATACCATAACCCATGTATGTAATATATATAAGTAAATATACATATATTGAGGTTGCAAGCTCAAATTTTTTTTTTATTGATGAGGTGAAGATCAGTTTGGAGATCATTGCTCTATCCCACTCATCACAGAGGCTATTCCAGACTTTATCTTCTTTCTTCATGTCTCATCCAGTTTCCCCTTCTCCTGTCCTCTCAGCTGAAGACCTTGTTTTCATACTTCACCTAAAAAAATCTAGGCTGTTTAATTCAAGCTCCTGATTCTACCCTTCTCTTTTCACATTCCTCTGACGGCACTAACTTCTCCCTTACTTTAGTTTCTGATGAAAAGTTCACCCGTCTTGCTAAAGCTACCCTATCCCCTCCATCTGCTCCAGCAGATTGTCCTTACTATCATCCCCACCTGTCTCTCTAATCTTCAATCTCTCCCTACCTACTGGTTCTTTTCTTCCTGCCTGCAAGCACACCCACGTCTCCTCCATCCTTATAAACCTCTACTAGAACCTAGCATCCTCACTAGCTATTGACCGAGATCCTCTTTTCAACTAAGGTACTTGAATATCTATATTCATGACTGCTATTATTTCTCATTCTCTTCAAAACCCTCTGTAATCTGCCTTCTAACAACATCATTCAAAAGAAAATGCACTCTCCAAAATTTCCAAGGATCTTTTAATTGCCAAGTCTAATGGTCTTTTTTTTTCAATTCTAGTTCTTTTTTTTTTTAATTTTATTATAGTTTGCATCATTCATTTTCACAAGATTTTGAGTTACATATTTTCTCCC
>CM053582.1:443725677-443742896 GCA_028627135.1 Pseudochirops cupreus
AGAAAATCTGAAACTCAAGTGATTGTGGAACTGAATCTTGTAAATTAAAAGTAAATGAGTAAATAAAAAAAATTTAAAAATAAATAAATAAATTTAAAAAAAAATAATATTAACCAAAAAATAAAATAAAATAATCATATTAACCAGTGGTTTATCTATTTTATTGCCTTTTTCATAAAACCAACTCCTCATTTCATTTATTCATGCAATGGTTTTCTTTTCAGTTTTATCAATCTCACCTTTAATTTTTGGGATTTCTAATTTGGTGTTTAATTGGGGATTTTTAATTTGTTCTTTTTCTAGTTTTTTTTAATTTCATGCTCAATTCATTGATCTGCTTTTTCCCTATTTTATTGATGTAAACATTTAGAGATACAAATTTTCCTATGATCACCTTTTTTGCTGCATCCCAGAGGTTTTTTTATGTTGTCTCATTGTCATTCTTTAATAAAATTATTTATTGTTCCTATGACTTGTTTTTTAACACACTCGTTCTTTAAGATTAGATTATTTAATCTTCAATTAATTTTAATCTGTGTTTCCATGGGCCTTTATTAAATATAATTCTGTTGCATTGTGATCTGAAAAGGATGTTTTGAATATTTTTACTTTTCTGTATTTAACTATAAAGTTTTATGCCCTAATATATGGTAATTATTTTTCTCTTTTTTTTATTTGTTTATTTACTTTTAGTTTACATGATTCAGTTCCAGAATCCTTTGAGTTTCAAATTTTCTCCTCTCCTTCTCTCCCGCTACCCATGGTGGCATGCAATCAAGTATAGGATCTGCAAATACTTTCACATTGGACATTACTCTGGTTGTATAGGAGGGTTATAACCAATGGAGTGAACAATGGGAAAAAGGAAACAAAACCAAACATGGAAAAGAACAATAGCATGTAGATTGCTTCAGTCTCCATTTAAACTCTGTTCTTTCTAGATCTTTCTCTGAATGTAGGTTTCTCCTTCCATCCTGAGACTTGTAGAGTTGTCTTATAACTGTGAGTTGCTGAGAAGAGTCCAGTTTATCAGGGTTGGTCGTCACACATACGATGTGTCTGTGATTGTGTACAAGTTTTTCCTGGTTTTGCTCTTCTCACTTAACATCAGTATGTATATGTCTCTCCAGGTGAATATGAAGACCATCTCCTCCCCATTTCTTATGGCACAATAGTATTCCATCACATTCATATACCACAACTTGTTTAGCCATTCCCCAATTGATGGGCATCCCCCCCCCAACCTCCAGTTTTTTGCCACCACAAGGAGAGCTGCAATAAATATTCTTGCCTTAATTTCTCCTTTAGAAATGTATATTCTGTACCACTTAGTACATAAATGTTTAGTAATGATATTGCCTCATTTTTGATGGTGCCTTTGAACAGGATATAGTTTCCTCCCTTATCTCTTTTAATTAGATCTATTTTTGCTTTTGCTTTGTCTGAGATAAGGATAGCTACCCCTGCTGTTTTTACTTTAGCTGAGGCCTGATATATTTTACTCCAGCCTTTTACCTTTACCCTGTGTGTATCCCCCTATTTTGGATGTGTTTCTTGTAAACACCATATTGTAGGATTATGGTTTTTAATCCATTCTACCTCCATTTTATGGGAGAGTTCATCCCATTCACATTCACAGTTATGATTACTATTTGTGTCTTTCCCTCCATCCTATTCCCTCCCCTGTTTATGCTTTTGTTTTTCCTCTTTTCCCTTCCCCTTCTTAAGAGTTTTCCTTTTGACTGCCACCTCCCTCAGTATTCCCTTCTTATCCATTCCCCTCCCTTTTCCTACCCTTTCTCCCTTACTACTTCTTCTCTCCCTTCTAAACAGTCCCCCTTTCTGGGCCCTTCCCCCCTCCTACTGCCTATAGGATATGGTCAATTTTTATACTCAATGTTGTATGTTATTTCTTCCTCAAACCAAGATTGATGAGAATAGATGTCATGCACTGCTCCTCTCCCTCCCCTCTTTCCCTCTATTATGATGAGTTTTATGTCTCTTCTCGATAGAGTCCTATATTTAACTGGTTGTGTTACTCCCTCCTTCCACCAGAACCAGTGAGGGAAAAGCTCATATAATGGTCACCTCCCTCCCTTCTTTCCCTCTACTATATTGTTTTTATGCCTCTTTGTGTAGCATAATTTTCCCTTTTCTGCTTCATTCTTTCCTCTTCTTCCATTGCAGTCCCTTAATAAGGATTTTTATCATCATTTTGCATAATTTATACCCACATCTTCTATTTATCTATATCCCTTTTAGATGTTGCTGTAGGTATATAGTTCATGATATTAACAGATATCAGCTTCCCATTTGGGGATGTAAACAGTTTGCTCTTGTTAAATGACAAGTTATGTGTGTGTTTTTTTCCTTATTTACCTTTCTATGTCTCTCTTGGGTCTTGTAATTGGAAGTTGAATTTTCCATTGAGCTCTGGCTTTTCCATCAGGAAGGTCTGGAATTCTGTTATGTCACTGAATGTCCCTCTCCTTGCCTGGTAGATTATGCTCAGTCTTGCTGGATAAGTGATCCTTGGTCGTAGCCTGAGGTCTTTTGCCTTGTGAAAAATCATATTCCAGTTCCTCCAATCTGTCAACGTTGATGCTGCCAGATCCTGTGTGATCCTCACTATGGTTCCATGATATCTGAAATGTTTCTTTCTGGCCGCTTGTAGTATTTTCTCCTTTACCTGATAGTTCTGGAGGTTGGCCACAATGTTTCGCGGACTTTTCAATTTGGGATCTCTTTCAGGAGGTGTCTGGTGGATTCTCTTGATTTCTATTTTACCTTCTGGTTCTAGGATCTCAGGGCAGTTTTCCTTCATGAGCTCTTGGAAGATATTGTCCAGACTCATTTTTTCATCATGATTTTCTGGTAGACCAATGATTTTCAGATTGTCTCTCCTGGATCTGTTTTCCAGGTCAGTTATTTTTCCATTGAGATATTTTACTTCTTTTTCTAATTTTTCAGTCTTGATATTTTGTTTGACTGATTCTTGGTTCCTCATAGAGTCATTGGCTTCAATTTGGTTGATTCTAGTTTTTAGCGAATTATTCTCTTCAGTTAGTTTTTGAAGCTTCTTTTCCATATGCTCATATTTCATTTTTAGTTCACACAGTTTACTTTTTAAGGAGCTGTTCTCTTTGTTATAATATTTTTCTAATTTCACAATTTTGTTTTTATAAGAGGTGTTGATTTTATCTTCTACCTCTCTAAGCCTAATCTCAAAGTTCTTTTTGAGCTCATCTAGGAATGCTTTCTGTGCCTGAAACCAGATCAGAGACCCTGTTAAGGCTTCACCTGTGGGGGTAGAGTCAATACTCTCTCCTTCTGATTTTGATTCTTCCCTCTCACCATAATAGGATTCCAGAGTCTTTGTCTTTGTAGCCTGCTTTCTTCCCGTTTTGAGGCAAGATCTTAGACATGCCCTTCCTCTGGGGTTCCTAAGCCTTTACTGCTTAAAATTTTCCTCTGGGGCAATAATTACTGTGTTGGATGGGTAGTCCTGGGAGTAGCTGCTGTCCCTGCCATGGGCCCTGCCTTTGTCTCTTACCCAGCTCTGTCTGATCCCTGCCCTGTGGTGATAGGCCTGGGAATGGCCCTTGTAGTTGGTGGATCAGCAGGCCTCGTTAGGGGTCCTCAGCATGTGCTGGGCTGTGTAGGCGGGGCCTGTCCCCAGTCATTATTTTTCAAAAGGTACAATGTAATACAGAGGAAAAGGTAAGTTCTTGTCTGTTCCCATTCAAATCTCTCCAGATATATATCATATCTAGTTTACATAAGATTCTGTTCATCTCCTTGGCTTCTTTCTCATTTTTTTTTGTTAGATTTATCCAGTTCAGAGAGAGAAAGATTGAAGTCTCCCACTATTATAGTTTTTCTGTCTATTTCTTCTGCAATTCATTTAGTTTTTCCTTTAAAATTTTAGTTGCTATAGTATTTGGTGCATATAGATTTAATATTGATATTACTTCATCGTCTACTATACCTTTTAACATAATGTAGTTTCTTTGTCTATTTCTTTTAATTAAATCTATTTTAGTTTTAACTTTGTCTGAGATCATGATTGTTACCCCTGCTTTTTTTGCTTCAGGTGGAGCATAATAAATTCTATTCCAGCCCTTAATTTTTTACTGTGTATGTGTTCCTCATCTTTAAATATGTTTCTTGTAAACTACATATTGTGAGATTCTTAGATTTTGATTCATTCTTCTCTTTCTGTTTTATGAGTGAGTTCATCCCACTCACATTCAAAGTTGTAATGACTAGTTGTATATTTCCCTCCATTCTGTTTTTCCTCACCATTTATCCTTCTCTGCTCTCTTTTTATCCCATCCCTCCTTGGACATCTAATTTACTTCTGATCACTGCCTCCCTAATCTGCACCCCTTTTAAGAGTCCGTCCCTTATCTTATCCCCTTGCCCTCTTATTTATTAAAAAGAGTTAGCCTATTTTCTCACCCTCCTATTTTTTGTAAGTTAAGAAGACTTTTATACCCTTCTAAATGTGTATGTAATTCTCTCTTTAACCCAGTCCTGATAAGAACAAAGTTCTAGCACTATCAGCCCACCACCCCCTCCTGTCTCTCCTGTAATAGTTCTTCCATTTATGCCCCATTTGTATAATTATTCCATTTTCCAACTCCCTAACCAATTTTATTTTTTAGAATCATTCCATCATAATCAACTCAACCCCAAACCTTCTATTTATGTATGCTCTCTCAAATTATCCTAGTAATGATAACATTAAGAGTTACAGATAACATTTTCCCATATAAGAAGTGAACAGTTTGACCTTATTAAACCCCCTGTAATTGGTCTTTCATGTTTATCCTCTTGTGTTTCTCCTGATTCTTATAGGTAAAAATTTTCCATTCCATTCTGGTCTTTTCCTCAAGAATACATTAAAGTCCTTTAATTCATTAAATAGAAGTTTTTTGCTTATAGGATTACACTCAGCTCTGCTGGGTAATTTACTCTTGGTTGCAAACCCAACTCCTTTTCTCTTTAAAATATCATGTCCTATACCCTTTTGTCCTTTAATGTAAAACCGCTCAATCTTGTGTTATCCTGACTGCAGCTCCACAATATTTAAATTATTTCTGTCTAGTTGCTTATAGCATTTTTTCCTTGACCTGGGAGCTTTGAAACTTAGCTATAATGTTCATCTGAGTTTTCATCTTGGGATTTCTTTCAGGTGATGATCAGTGGATGTTTCTGATTTCTATTTTACCCCATAGCTCTAAAACTTCAAAGCAATTTTCCTTAATAATTTCTTGAAGTATACTGCCTAGATTCTTTTTTACATAACTTTCAGTAGTCAAACAATTCTTATATTGTCTCTCCTTGACCTATTTTCCAGGTCAGTTGTTTTCATGATGAGATATTTCACAATCTCTTCTATTTTTTCATTCTTTTGGTTTTGTTTTATTATTTGTTGGTCTTATGAAGTCTTATGAAGCCATTAGTTTCTCCTTGCCCAATTCTAATTTGTACAGTTATTTTCTTCTGTAAGTTTTTGAATCTCTTTTTCTAATTGACTGACTTTCTTTTCATAATTTTCTTGCATTACTCTTATTTTTTTTTCCCTAATTTTTCCCTAACCTCTCTTATCTGATTTTTAGAAGTCCTTTTTAGGCTCTTCCAAGAGCTCTTTTTGGGCTTGTGACATTTCATTTTTTTAAGCTTTAGAAGTATCTGTTTTGACTTCACTGTCTTCTTTTGAGTTTGAACCCTGATCTTCTCTATCACTATAGTGGCTGTCTATGTTTATGTTCTTTCTCTTTTGCTTACTCATTTTTAGCAGCCTATTTCTTGGCTGATAACTTAATGTTAGAGTCAGGCTCTAAACCTGAGGTGTGGGGGATAATGTCTCAAGCTTCAGGTTTTTTGTGCTGTTGTTTTCTGAGTTCCCTCTGAGGGCCTTTGACCTCTTGGTTCTTCCAGTGTTCTATAATCCAAGTCCAAGTATAATCATTGTTCCTCCATCTCACTCTTTGGTCCATGAATACTCTCAGGTACTCCTCTCTGCCCCTGAGCTGAGACCAGGGCTCCCAGAAATGCTGTTACCCCAAATAATCCCTGCAGTCCCTCTAGCAGTTGCAAGCTTCAGCTCACCCCTTTTCCCTAGAACCAAAACCAGGGATTCTGCTCTCCTACAAGTGACCATAGCCAGCAGGACCCTTACCCCCTCTGCAATTGCACTTACCAGTGTGTACTTACTCTTCCTCACCCATAACCACACCCTGGGACCTTGTCTGGTCAGCACACCTGAGCCTTGTGTGCAGAGCCAGCCAGCAGATGAACTTACAGTCTTCCCCTGATCAGCCACCTGACCCACAAAAGTTCCTGAAACTGAGGGTGTTGCATATACAGCTGCCCCCAAGGCTTGTTGTTTGTTGATTCAGTGATATCTGCCCACCTAACATCTTAGGCTGGAAATTGTTTTATCCCAACTTGTTATTTCTGCCGCTCTAAAAATTCACATTGAGGTATTATTTTAACTTATTTATGGGGAAATTTGGGACAGCCAGGTGATTTCCTGCCTTATTCTGCCATCTTCCCAGAATCCTTCCAGAACCAAGAATTTGTCCAGGAATTTAGATATTAATACTTCTCTGAACTTCCCTCTACACCAAATACATTAATTCAATGCAATGGACTTAATTACTGTTGCAATTACTGAGATGTTTAATAGATTTAGAGCTGAAGGGGAACTCAAGGGTCAATCAATAAACATTTATTAGGCACCAGATAATAGATTTAGAGACTTTAGTAGTCACCTAATCTAATTCCCTCATTTGACAGATGAGAAAATTGAGGCCTAGACTCGGTAACTGACTTGTCCAAGGTCATACTGACAGTAATTAGCAGCATCAGGTCCTCTGTCTTCAAATCCAATTCTTCTTTTCCTTCCTCTTTCCTTCTTCCTTTCTTTTTTTCCTTCTTTTTAGGCAATCAGGGTCAAATGACTTGCCCAGGGTCACACAAGAGTAAAAAGTGTCTGAGGGTCTGGACTTGAACTCAGGTCCTTCTAACTCCAGGGTGAAATCCAACTCTTTTCTAACATTGCCTGTCTAGAATGGTATGCCTGATTCAGGGAAAGTACAAACTTTAAGATAAGATATGACACACAAATAAGGTCAAGATGATCAGTGAAAGAAAAGGTGGCACAGTAGATTGAGGGCCAGGCCTAGAGTCAGGAAGACTCATTTTTCTGAGTTCAAATCTGGGCTCAGACACTTACTAGCTGTGTGACCCTGAGCAAGTCACTTAACCCTGTTTGCCTCAGTTCCTCATCTATATAATGACATAGAAAAGGAAATGGCAAACCACTCCAATATGTTTGCCAAGAAAACCCGAATTGGAGTCACAGAGTTAGACATGACTGAAATGATTGAACAGCCAGTCCCCATCTTACCCAGGCTAGAAGTACAGGCTTAAATTCATTGCTGATCAGTACAGGTTTGACCTGCGTCCTATTTGACCTAAGCCAGTTTTCCCTCCTTTGGCAGTGTGGTAGCCCCCCACTCCATTACTGCTAAATAGTACAGACACCTGGTTGACTTTAGCTCTCCTGAAACTCAGAACTCTTGAACCCAAATAATCCACCTACCATATTTCACCACCTAATCGTTGCCATCACATAAATTGTTACACCCTGTGGTGTTGTTGTTTTTCAATCCAAAAATTGCTTTATACGTTTCATCACATAATCATTGCATGGTATAATTCTGTTCATCATGCTGCTTAAAAGGTAAAATGAGCAGCAATATATTCACCAAGTGGCATACAGATATGCATTTATCTCTCACATATTGCAAGCCATGAGCCTAGAATTCTCAGCATACGCACATTGTCAGTATGTCTTTGAAAGCCAACTTGTGTGGTCTGTTTAGAGTGATGGAGTACTAACAGTATTGTCACTCGACCCAATGAAGAGCTACAGGTGCAAGGGGAGTGCGTGGGCAGGCGACACTGTCATGACTAAGTCATGTGATATGGTAAGACTTGCATCCTCCCATGCTAACTGAACTGTACAATTCACCTGCTAGCAATACATTAACGTGAGAAGCATTTCTTTCTGCTCATGGGTAAATACAAAAACTATTCTGTGGGCTTCAAGCTGAAAGTGATTGTGTTCACTGAACAGCATGGAAACAAGAGCTGCAGAAAGACAGTTTTCAGTGAGTGAAAAGTTGGTGTGAGATTGGCAGAAACTAAAAGACAAGTAATACTGGCACAGTTTTTTTTTAATCTTCATATAATGGTCACACCCCACTTTTTTACAAAAATTTGTCACAAAATCTGTTATCATTATGTGGTGAAATACAGTACTTCCGCCTCCCCTATAGCAGAGATTACAGGTGTATGCCCAGCTTTTTATTTATTTACCTGTTTTTAAAGGAGACATTTGAGCTAGGCCTTAAAGAGACCTAGGGATTCCAATAAATGGAGGTAAAGAGGGAGAGCATTCTAAATGGAATAGGAGGAGTGAGGCTGACTATGCACTGAAGCCACTTCCAGGGGCAAAATCCGCCTATTGTTGAAGGGCACGCATGACCTACTCCTGGTTGATCCTTTCATGTGGAGGATGAAGGTGAGGGACTATGCTGAAGAGAACTGGCCACTGAGCCCGCAGGGTTAAATGAAGCAATAACTTTCACTCTCAACCTCTTTTCCCCTTTCAAGCATGTTGTGACTCTTGACAGCTCTCCCTTGGACTTCTAGTGAAGGGTGAAAGAATGGGATGGTATCTTCCCTCCCCACTCAGTGATGGCTATAGCAGTCATCTATGCAGCCATGACTAAAAGTGCTTGCCTGAGATTCAATCTCAAGCCCCCAACTACTGCTTCTGCTTGGCATTTCTTTCCCTGAGCATAAGGACAGTGAGAAGCCAGAGCACATGTTACCAGAAGTGGCCAGAGGACATGCTCATCCCCTCCTTGTCATTGGGCTTAAGGAACCAACCAGGAGCCTCTGGTTGCATTGACCCTGCTGCCAGAGGCCAGATCACATACTTGGTCACATTTCACTGGTTTATACAGGCAAGAGATTGAATGTTGTGTACAGGGAACACAAGTATATAAGTCGAGATAGACCAGAGAATGTATGAAAGGAAATGACCAGCCTAGAAAGACAAGGTGGGAGTCACAATATGAAGGGCTTTAAATTCCAAACAGAAGTTCACATTTTATGTTAGAAGCAATAGGAAGCCACTGAAGCTTCTTAACACCAACACATATAGTCCAGAAAAACTTACTTATGTGCACCTGTAATGAATGAAATCCTGTCCCTCTCTATCACATTTCTGTATATCCTATCCCTCTAAAATTCAACTGGAATTAAATTTGCCACCTAGGAATATGGATCTCAAATCCATTCTCTGTTCAAAATTTATGTCCCTCTAGGAAGCCTTCCTAACCCAACTTGGTTCCAGTCACTGCTGAATTATTTCAGTGCATATTTATGGAAGGCATTTTTTTAATGTAACATTTTATGGAACATGTTTTAGCAAGTCTATGAAATAAATCTTATCTTGCCATTGATTCACGTTAAGAAATTGGAGATACATTCTTTGATAAATTATGCCCATGGAAAATTCCCTGGCATTCTGCTGTGGGTGACATTTCTGCCATCACAACCACCCAGCAGCTCAGGAGTTCTCCTGCAAAATATAGTCTTTTCCTTTTCCATCTCTAGTATTTTTCCTACACAGTTATTCTTCAACAGTGGCTTACCCAAGGTGCTGAGTCATCTGTTTAAAATGCAGACTTATTAGCATGGCCTGTGGAGATGTTAGGCTACAAATTATGTTCACTTTGATAGTTCAATGTAATCTCCTCAATGTGGGTACACCTTCCACGGGTACAAATAGCAAACCATTCATGCCTTCTTGTCCTATGGAATTCTTGCCCATAGCCTTCAATAAATCTTCCATACAGAATATACCCAATGCATGGGAGGCCTTTCTCTAAGCCTTTTTACATTTGTCTGATGCCAGTGAAGCACTTGGGCTGTCCATCTGTCCCATATATCTTCTTTTGTTATCCTCCTCTATGCTCATTTTCATATTGAAGACTCTGACTATCAAGCTATATGCTGACTTCAAAAGATCTCATTAGGTTCTTTATAGAATTTTTCTACATAGTCATCCCCTACAATAGATATTGGCACATAAGCAGTAACTATTTTCATGGTGGTCTTTTATTAGGCTCCTCAAAATGATCAAGCTGCTAGATGTCCAATGAAATTAAATTTCTTATGGCCTTTGTGCAAAAACCAATACCCACTCCACCATCTCCCTTATTTAAAGAACTTGTGAGTCTTTCCCCATTGAGATTCAGCTTCCTCTATATCTCCTGGATTCATTTGTAGTCAGAATAGGTCAATAGAGATTTGACTCCATTCCACTAGTAGTATATAAACTCCTTGATTTTTTTGAGCAAGAATCTCACATTTAGAGTGCTAATAGTTAAATTAGCATTTGTAGATCATATGAGAATTGTATGATTCTATGTGACCCGAAAGGAGACAAATTGAGTGAGGAGCAAAAGATAGAATTTTTCTAAAAAGACAAATACACAGGGAATTCACCAACCAACTTAGGTCTTATTTTTTAAAAATAAATGTAAAAAGAAAATGAAAGCAAGGCCAAATAACATTCTGAATATAAAGATTGTGGCAGAAGCCTCTAAAACTTAGTATCGGAGCTAAAGCTCAGAATGAACTGAGGCTAGTAAGGAAAGCCAAGGACAATAAAATGGATTGTGTTTTTTTAAAGCTATACGAGAGAAAAATAAGATGAAAGAAGAGATGATAATGATGATAATAACTAATATCTATATAGTGCTTGCTCTGTATCAGGCACTGTGCTTTATAATCTCATTTGATCCTCATAATGACCCTGGGAGGGGGGTACTTTTATTATCCCCATTTTAAGATGAGGAAACTGAGACAGACCAAGGTTAAGTGATTTACCCAAGGTCCAGAGCTACAAAGGGTCTGAGGCCAGATTTGAACTCACATCTTCCTGATTCTAGGCCTAGTGCTCCATCCATTCCACCATCTGGCCGCCTAAATCCTTTATTTGGGGTGGATGGGATGATAACAACTGACAAGAAAAAGAAGAAGGGGCTGCCCAATTTTAATTTTGCTTCTGTTTTCTCCACCAAGAAGAATGGCCTCTGAAATGGAAATGACAAAACAAAAATCAACAGCAGGGAGTTGATAATTAAGACACATAAGGAGAGGGTTAGAGAACACTTAACTTCAAGTCACCTGACCCAGATGAACCACATCCTTGGGTACTGAAAGAACTGACAGATATGACTACTGAGCTACTGTTAGTGATCTTTGAACTATCAAGGGAAGTGATAAAAGTGCCACAAGACTAGAGAAGAGCAAATGTGCCAGTTTTCAAAACGGAAAGCATCTGCAAACGATAGGCAAGTGACTTTGATGTTGATAACTGGGAAAATTCTAGAATGGCTCATTAAAGACACAGTTGATGAACATTTAGAAAGGGAAGTGAGGATTACAAAGAACCAAGATGACAATCACCACTCAGAGTGTATATTGAAGCACTTTTTTTCCCTTTCTTTTTCTTTTTCCTTTTTTTTTGACATGGCTAATGAGGGAATTTGTTTTGCTTGACTTTATTTATTTGAAATGATTTTGCCTTTCTTGCCTTTTCAATGGGTGGAAGAGGAGAAGGAGGGGTAAAGAATTTGAAACTGAAAATAAAATATAATCAAATTTTTAAAACAACAAAACAGATCATGCCAGACTAAGTTTATTTCCTTTTTTTTTTTGACCAGAGGGTAGGGGAATGTTGGAGATACATACAGTTCATGTACATTTTAGCAAAAATTCAGATATGTTATTTCTTACTATTCTTGTGGAGAACATAGAGAGATGTAGACTGGGCACCAAGACAATTAGATGAATGAAGAATTATTTCAATGGACAAATTTAAAGAGTAGCTATTGCTGGTTCAATGTCACCATGGCAGGTGTCCAGGGGAGTGCCTCAGGGATCTGTGCTTGGGCCTGTGCTATTTAACATTTTTATTCATGAGTTGGATAAAGGCATAGATGCCATACCCATGAAATTTGCAGTTGACAGAAAGCTGGGAGGGATAGCGAAATCACTGAATCACAGACTCAGAATCCAAAAAAAGATCTTGACAGACTAGAGAATTTGTGGGGTTAAATCTATAAAGGTTAAATTCAATAAGGATAAATGTGAAGTCTTGCCCCTAAAATCAATTTTATTAGTACAAGATGGAGGAGTCATGATTACACAGCAGTTGTTCTGAGAAAGATTTAGGAGTTTTAGGGAACTGCAAGCTCAGTATGATTCAGCAGTGTGATGTGGCAACCAAAAAAAAAAAGCTAAGGAAATCTTGGGCTGCATTGAGAGGTGTAGCTTCCAGGAAAAGGGAGATGACAATGCTACTGGACCCCATTCAGAGTACTGTGTTCAGTTCTAGACACCATAACTTAAGGAGGCCATTGATAAGCTAGAGAGTGTCCAGAGGAGGGCAACCAGGATGATGAATATGAGTCTATGTTACATAAGAATCCATTGAAAATACTGGGTGTGTTCTATCTGGAGAGGACTAGGGAGGCAGGGTAGGGGAATATGATAGCTATGTTTAAGTATTTGAAGAGTTGTCATGTGAAGAAGGAATTAGAGGGCAGAACCAGGAGCAAAGAGTGGACATTGTAAAAAGGCAGATTTATGTCTGATGCCAGGAAATCTTCCTAACAATCAGAGCAATCTAAAAGTGGAATGGGATGCCGTGGGAGGAAATGGGTTCATCCTCCTAGGAGGTCTTCAAATACAAGATAGATAACTACTTGTTGGGCATGTTCTAGTGGGGATTTCTGTTGTCAATGAGTTAAATTTGATGGTCATTGAGGTCTCTAGCAATTCTCACATTCTGTGATTCTTAAGCCTTCTCTTACAACCTTGGCTTTGAATCCTTACTCTTCCTACACAGCCAATCTGCTGCCAAAGCCTCCTGGATACCTACTTGCTGCGCATGTTCTAGTGGGGATTCCTTTTTGTTTATGAGTTAAATATGATGGTCATTGAGTTGTCTCTTAGTTCTCACATTCTGAGATTCTTAGCCCCCTATACTTCCTTTTCTACCACTGTCACTGTGAAAGCAGGGGGGGACTAAGGAATATTTTGCATTTTTTTTCTTTATCTGGGGAGTTTGCATTGCCAAAATACATACATACATACCATATATATATGTGTGTGTGTGTGTGTGTGTGTGTGTGTGTGTGTGTGTATGTATGTGTGTGTGTGTGTGTGTGTGTGTGTGTGTGTGTGTGTGTGTATGTATGTATATATCACCTGGTATCCAACCTGGTAATGAGCTTTTCCCTACTAAGGTAGACTGAACCTCAGAAAACAGACTCTGCTTTTTCAACTTTTATTATGTAGCTATAATCTTCAAAAACAAAAACTCACCTCTATTTTATGATACGATATTAGAGCAAGGCATCTATGGAAATAAAAAGACATTCACAGTAAGTTAAATTATGAATACACACTTCAATTACTTGATTCTTCTTAAAATATTGTAATATGCTAAGTAAAAATTATGAATCTTGACCACGGGCTCCCTTCTATTACACAGAGCCTGAGTAATACTTTAGGGACCTTTTATCTAAATTTTTTTAGATAATGGGATCCACTACTCATACAGAAGCTGACTGAAATCCTCCAGATTATACAACGAGACAAAATTATCCCCCAGGAGATCAAGGATGCCCTCACTGTCCATATCTGTAAAGGAAAAGAAAACAGGCTGTCCTGTGACAATCACAAGGAAATCTCTCTTACAGTCATTATTGCCAAGATTCTCACCATAATCTTCCTTAATAGGAAAGGATGGGAATTTGCAAATCTTCCTGACTCCAAACCCATTGCCCTATCCACTGTATCACCATACAGCAGACAGAGCAATGGGAGTGGAATCAGAAAGATTCATCTTTCTGAGTTCAAATCCAGCCTCAGACATTTACTGGCTGTGTGACTTAACCCTGTGTTAGTTGACCCTGTTGCCACAGTTCCTCGTCTGTAAAATGAGCCTGGAGAATCCCAAGAAAATCCCAAATGGTGTCACAGAGAGTTGGAGACAACTGAAATAACTCAAGGACAACAAATGGAAACTTGCATGGCTTCTGGGAAGGGCTGGTGGGGAGGGAGGTTGTTGGGTGGTGGTCTATGAAAGGGGTGACTAAATTATGCTGGAGACAGGATTCACGATTGAATATCAATATCTTCCTACTTTCTGATTCCGGTCAAGGGTCCCCGCACCACACTCACCTACGACAGCAGTACAAGGGCCTCCATATTGGACGTCTTCATCTCTCCAAGGGCAAAGGTCCTGAGGCTCAGCTCTAGATGCAGCTGAGAGGATTTCAGAGTCAGGAGAAGAGGAATTGGCTCTAGGAGTTAATGGAGAAGAAAACAATCAGTGACATCAGAGAAAAGGAAGCCAGAAGAGATCAAAGAATACGCTGTGGGTGGGGAGAGAAAAAAAGTGAAGAGCTAGAGACAAGAGAACGTGAGTCCTACACTGGTAGAAACTAAGAATTAGCATGGAGCTGTCTGCTGACACTTAGGTCTGGCTCCAAAGACTTTTTTCATTCTTTCATAAGCCTACTGTCATGTAACCAAGTTTCACATTCAACATTAGTCTCCTGGAATATGTGATACTGCTTTTACAGCTACCTTTTAAACAAACCTTTTAAACAGGTAAAATCGTGCTTTCATTGCTTATAGCATAACTGTGTGAAATAGAAGATGTGCATATGTGTGGGCACTCTACCTATGTGTATTGCATAAATGTCATGGGCATAAGCAGCACATGCAGCTGCATGTGCCCTGTGGGGCTAACTGTTCAAAGCCACATTGTGTAGTGTGCTTAGGTATTGCTGTGATTTATGCACAGGTGATCTTTGGGACAAAAAGTAGGAAGGAGCTTGGCCTGTACATGTACAAGTTCAGTACAGACTGCCTCTGGCTTCCCTCCTGCTCCCACAATAACTGCCCCCACCTCCGCCCAGGAAATATCTCTGTATTTCATACAGAATGCTGCAAAATCCATCATCAAAAACCATCATTGCTTGCCTCCAAGGCCTCCTACCATTGCAACAAATTATTTGTATTGTAAACTCCCATGTGGAAACAATCTACAGGATTTCCCATCAAACCTGGCTGGCTGTCAGCTCACAAAAAAATACACTGGAATTGGGCAGCCTCCCCCTTTTAAACAAACACATTAAGTTAATAACACCACCAAACACTTGAATGCCACTTTTGCAGATATTAAGGAATGTGGAGATGCCTAGTAATTCACAGGAGACAATGTCTAGGAAGCTCTTGCCCTTAAATGTCTATACACATGATAGCCATGGCCCAGCCACTCTTCCAGGGCTCTGGGTTCACAAGAACCAGGGCCAATCCTGGAAGCCTCATTGCCCCCACCTGGAATTTGTCCAGAAAAATCTCCTAATATACTCAGGGTACAGTGAATAAACATAAGCCAAATATGAATAAAAGGCTATCTAGCTCTCATATAGGCACTGTAGGTATTAAATGCATATCTAGTATGGAACAGCTTGAATTTCACCCCAAAGAAAGTACAAAAGAGTCAGAAGAGAACATAAATACATATAGAAATACATGAAGAATACATCCCATCAACTCTTTTGAAAGGAAACTTGGAAAAATACCATGACATTCCAGTGAAATCCTTTTCTCCTATAAGATCATATTTAGTCCCTTCCAGACTCATAGTGACACTCTGTGGTTTAATCTTCTTCCAATGGCAAACATACATTGGGGTGTACTGAACAATAATACTCTGTCAAACCTGCACTATCCTTGAAATTCACTAACTTTGCTCTCCAAGTAGGACCCTGCACAGATGATAAGGTCAAGCCTCCTTCTCTGAGAACAGGATTCAAGAAATCTCTCTTTAGAAGTTTCAGTCCTTAAACTCTCTAACTTGGTGTTACCTATAAGACAACTCCATGGCCAGTGCTGCCTGGGAAAATGTTCCCTCTCTGATCAGAATACCAGAATCCAAGATCTTTCTGCCTAAGGAATTCAAAATCCCTCTTCCTCTACACTGAAGATTAGAATTTAGAAATTGGGGCGGGGGGGTGGGGGTGGTAGAGCCAAGAGAGCAGAATAGAAGCACAAACTTGGCATGGACTCTGGCTCCAAACAATTCAAATACCTGTAAAAAAAATGACTCTAAACAAATTCTAAAGCTACAGAACCCACAAAGTGACAGAGAGAAACAAATCTCCCACTGAATACAGCCTGGCAGGCCAACAGGAAAGGTCTATTACAGCACACTGGGAGCTGAGCACAATCCTGCATGAGCTGTGCAGTTCCAGCCCCAGGGAGGCCCAAATAGCATCTGCCAGAGCAGACTTCAGGGGAGTGAATAACCAGCAGCTATGGCAGCTTCCATACTTCTCAATCCATAAACGCCAAAGTAAAGGGTCAGTGTGGAACTCTGTTGGAACAGGGGTGGATTAAAGAATACAGTCCTGCTCCTGCCCCCGGGGCGAGAAGTGGTGGAGGTGCAGTGGCTGCTCTGCATGGCTGCCTCAGGAGCTCCTGGCCTACAGATTGTAGGGGGACCAAGCAACCATTTAGAGGGTAATCACTCTTGCTTTAACCTGCTTAGATCTAGATCACGGTCTTGGGTGGTGGTCCTGGGATGTGTCACCAGTCAGCCACAGCTTGTGAGGGGTGTAGAGAGGGTGCCCTACTAATAGCTCAGCTAGCTGCAAAAACCCCAGTGATTTGGGACAAAGCTCTCTCCATTCTGGAAGCAGAGTTCTACCATGGCAAAGAGCTCTAAATTTATGTAATTGGCTGGCAATATGAGCAATCACAGGAAGCACAAATAGACCATAGAATGCTTTTTGGGGGACAAAAAGGATCAAGGCATGGAGCAGGAGGAAGACAGTGAAGCCAGAACTCCTACATCAAAAGCCTCCAAGAAAAATATGAACCGAGTACAGGCCATGGAGGAGCTCAAGAAGGATTTTGAAAATCAAGTAAGAGAAGTAGAGGAAAAATTGGGAAGAGAAATGAGAATAATGCAAGACAATCATGAAAAGAGACCCAAAAATACACTGAAGAAAATAACACCTTAAAAAATAGACTAACTCAAA
>CM053582.1:443743396-443777142 GCA_028627135.1 Pseudochirops cupreus
ATGTGAAATATCTCATTGGAAAAACCACTGACCTGAAAAATAGATCCAGGAGAGATAATTTAAAAATTATTGGACTACCTGAAAGCCATGATCAAAAAAAGAACCTAGATATCATCTTTCAAGAAATTATCAAGCAAAACTGCCCTGATATTCTAGAACCAGAGGGCAAAATAGAAATTGAAAAAATTCACTGTTCACCTCTTGGAAAAGATCCCAAAAAGAAAACCCGTAGGAATATTATAGCCAAATTCCAGAGCCCCCAGGTCAAGGAGAAAAATACTGCAAGCAGTCAGAAAGAAACAATTTGAGTATTGTGGAAACACAATAAGGATAACACATGATCTAGCAGCTTCTACATTAAGGGATCAAAGGGCTTGGAATATGATATTCAGGAAGTCAAAGGAGCTAGGACTAAAACCAAGAATCACCTACCCAGCAAAACTGAGTATTATGCTTCTGGGGAAAATATGGTCATTCAATGAAATAGTGGATTTTCAAGAATTCTTGATGAAAAAAACCAGAGCTGAACAGAAAATATGACTTTCAAATACAAGAAGCAAGGGAAGCATGAGAAGGTAAACAGGAAAAAGAAATCATAGAGGACTTATTAAAGTTGAACTATTTACATTCCTACATGGAAAAATGATAATTGTAACTCATAAGACTTTTCTCAGTATGAAGATAGTTGAAGGGAATATATATGTATATATGTATACATACATATATGTATGTATAGGAGGGTGTATGTGCATATAAATATATATATATATATTTGTGAATGTGGGCATATGTATGTTCATGTATACACAAACAGAGGGGCACAGGATGAGTTGAATATGAAGGGATGATATCTCAAAAATAAAATTTAAGAGGTGTGAGAGGAATTTATTGGGAGAAGGAGAAAGGGAGCGATAGATTAGGGTAAATTATATCATATAAAAGAGGCAAGAGAAAACTGTTACAATGGAGGGGAAGAGCAGGAAGGTGAAAGGGAATGAGACGACCTTTCTCTCATTAAATTTGGCTTAAGGATGGAATAACATACACACTCAATCTTATCCTACAGAAAAATAGGGGGGTAGGAGATAAGAGGGGGGATGATAGAAGGGAGGGAAATCTGGAGAGAGGGTAGTTAGAAGCAAACATTTTCGAAAAGGGATAGGGTCAAAGGAGAAAATAGAATAAGTGCAGGGCAGGATACGATGGAGGGAAGTATAGTTAGTCTTTCACAATATAATAATTATGGAAATGATTTGTGTAACTACACATGTACAACCTATATTGTATTGCTTATCTTCCCATTGGGGGCAGGTGAGGAAGGAAGAAGGGAAAAAATCTAGAACTCCAAGTTTTAAAAACAAATGTTAAAAAAATTATTTTTTACATACAGGTGGGAAGTAAGATACATAGCGCTGGGGTATAGAACTCCATCTTAACCTACTAGAAATTTAGGGGGTGGGGGAAGGATATAAGAGAGAACAAATGGGGGAAGGGCTATTCAGTAGGCTTGCTATTTTGTGGTGGGGTGTAGAGGAAAAACGGGGGAAAAAATTGTAACTCATAATTTTGTGGAAATGAATGTTGAAAACTAAAAATAAATTAATTAATTTTTTTTTAAATAATTTAGAAATTGTCTTTGAACTTCCCTCTCAGGCTTCATGCAAGTACATGACTCTTACCATATGCTTCAGCTGCAAATCATTGTTAACAACTCCTTGGGGGAAGGGGAAATCCCCTCCTTGCCCTTGATACGCCCCATAAAAAGGGCATATAATGAAAAGGAGAAGAAAAATTCCTCAACTGAACAAGAGAGACCAACTAACTTATTTTTATAGATCATGAGGAAAAATAATTGATTCTTAGCCAGTCATCAGGAGGTTTCCCTGTCTCTATTATCCAGTAAGTGTGGTGCCAGTGGACAAACTGATATTCAGCGAAGTACCCCTTAGTTACTTGCAAAGACCAATGCCTCATAATTTCATCAAGCTGGGAAGCTCATCAGTTTGAATAGAGACTTCCTGATTCATCCTCCTACTCTCCTAAAGTGAACTAGAGATATTAATGCAAGGAGATAGACATCACTGAAACTTGCTGGTGTGTAACTTTAGCTAGAATATGGCAATGGAAAAACATTCTATTTAAAAGGAACAAGTTATATAAAAGATGCCAAGAAAATAGCACTGTATTTTTAAGGATGTGTATGCCTATGTGGAAATCCAAAAATGAGAAGGTAGAATCATATTGGCTTGGGTGAGGTTGAATGGAGGAAATACTGTGGTGAGCTGTATCACAGGCCACTCAGCCAGAAAGAGGAAGTAGATGATAAGTTCTAGAAGCAGTTCATAAAGTTGGCATGAAAGCAGTAGTAATGTGGAGATTCTAGCTATTCAAATATCTGCGCTCTCTCTCTCTCTCTCTCTCTCTCTCTCTCTCTCTCTCTCTCTCTCTCTCCTAAAAGCAAAGGACATGAGAAATTCTTGACTCCCCTTGATCCATTTTAAGGAAGAGGCCTAGGCCAGCCATCTCTTCACTATTTTCCAGGTTGCACTACTGACTCTCCTGCTCCTTTTCGAAAATGCCCTCAGAAACCTTTTCACCCTAAAAGGTCCCTCTACCCAATACCCTACCCATAGCCTTCACATAATGGAAATATACTTCAGTCCCTATAGCTTCTCTCTCTAAATTGGCTGGTTCTACCTGGATCTTCCAATTTAAGGAAAAAGTCCAGGGAATAGCCATGTCTTTATTCCTCTCCAGGCAACACACCTGACTGTCCCAGACTTTTTAAACTATGCCCTGTGCAAAGTACCTCCATCTCTTCTCCCCCTTCCTTTTCATCTCCTTTTCCTATATTATCTTCCCCCATTAGAATGTAAGTTCCTTGAGGGCAAGGACTGATTTTTTTTCTGCAAGTAGGTGTTACAGTGAAACACTGAGTCTGGAGTTAGAAAGACCTGAGTTCAAGTACAGCCTCAGACACTTATTAGCTGTGTGACTCCAGGCAAATCATTTAACCTGTCTACCTCAGTTTCTTCAACTGTAAAGTGGGGATATTATTATTATCCTACCCCACAGAATTGTTGCAAGGAACAAATGAGATATTTTTAAAGTGCTTAGTATAGTAATAGGCACTTAAATGCTTGGTTCCTTCCTTCCTACTGGTATTCCCAGATCTTAACACAATGCTTGGCCTAATAGTAAATAATAAATGTTTGTTGACTTGACTTGATAAATTCATTCTTCAGAAAGTATAAAAAGCAACAGGGAAATGACCATTCTGAACATGATTGTGACATGTAAGCAACCATTTGCCAAAGAAGAAATTACTGCAACAATCACTATGCCATCTTAAGTCTGTGATGGACGAAGAAGGGAAATATTGGGCAGAGTCCGAAGCATCTCTTAGATTTTGGAAGAGTGGGTATCGGAGTTCAAAGAAAGGTTAGGCGTAATCCATGGTCTAAGACGTATGGAAGCTGTCCCAAGAGGCATGAGAGGTTTTCCAGAACGGGATTCCGCCACAGCAAATACAAACAGGGGAAAGCAGGAGGTTTTAGGGTGTTGAGGCCTCTTGGGGTCTGGGGAATATGAGGGCTTTGATCTCCATCAGACACAGGTGGCAGAAAAGACTTAATCTCGGCCCAGAGACATTCTGCCTGGCTTTTGTTGTCTGGATGTGGTGGCTGTGACTGCAGAGCTGTTGAGAATACCTTTCCTAACCAGGGAAAAGGTTCTAGTTACTGCACTCCAGCAGCCTGGAGTTGAGATGGCTTGGAAGGCTTTGAAGAGATAAGCCCACGACCTGGGAACAGGCTGTTAAGCCCAGAAGCCAACAGAACAACATTCAGCTGAGACTATGTATGTAAGGGAAATTACCTTTGCCTAACAGAGGACAGACTAAAAACGACTTAGAAAGAATTAGCCCAATATAGCGAAAGACAGTGAGAGAGTACCTACTTGGCCTTGATGAATTCCTGTCAGCTGGCCCAGGTGAGCTCAGGAACTGAAAAAACTAGAGGATCATGAATCACCATTGTGATTTTTGAAAGATCATGGAGAACAGAAGAGCTACCACAGTACCAAAAGGCAAGTGTTCTGATTTTAAAAAAAAAAAAAGGAAGAGAATAGAGTCTGCAAATTATAAACCAACGACTTGACTTGAATTCCTAGGAAAATTCTAGTAGGGATCATTAAATATGTTGCCAATGACCATCTAGAAAAGGAAGCAGTGATGACAAAGAAACAGCCTATTTACTGAGAACTGGTTGTGCCAGATAGGTTTATTTCTGTTTTTGCTAGAGATAGTAAAGGGAATGCTGTAGACATATAGTTTACCTAAACTTTAGCAAAACATTTCATAAAGTATGTCCTATTATACTTGTGGAGAATATAGAGTGGTTCACCGTACAATTAGATGGATTTGGAACTGATTTAATGGTCGGATTCAGAGAATAGTCATCAATGGTTCAATGTTAACTCAGCAGAGACCTCCCATGGAGAGGCGTGGGCATCTGAGCTTAGCTCTACACTACTTAACACTTTTATCAATGACTCGGATAAAAAGCAGACAGATCTACAATTGGTACAAAGTTTTGAGGGGATAGCTAACTCATTGAGTGAGAGAGTCAGGATCCAAAAAGATTTTGACAAGCTAGAGTATTCAGAGAATCCAATAAAATTAAATCCAACAGGGATGAATGTAAAGTCTTATAGTTGGATTAAAAACATCAACCTCACAGCTACAGGATGAGAAAAACATGGTTTGATAGGATTTTGTCCGGAAAAAAAATCAGGGGATTTTGGTGGACTATAACCTCAGTGAATCCACAACCAAAAAAAGCTAATGTGTTTTGGGGCTGACTTGAGAAAGATATAGCTGGGACAGAGCCAAGATGGCAGAGTATAGGCATAGACTCACTTGAAATTCCCCTCCAAACAACTTTAAAATAATGCCTCAAAACAAATTCTGGAGCATCATAACCAACAAAAGGATGTGATAAAATAATTTTCCAAGGCAAGACAACTTAGCTGGTTAGCAGGAAAGGTCTGCCTCATTGGGGTGAGAGTGGAACACAGTCCAGCACAGGCTGTACCCTGGCGAACCAGATTCAAGTCTTGGGGGCAACTGAATCTGCAGCACAGTTTTCCAGAGATCTTAGCCCTAAGACAATAAGGGGATCAGACAACTTTAAGGAAATTACAGGGGGTCCTTTGTTGGCACTAGGCCCAGGATTCTGTTTTATTGCCCACTGTATTGGTGCTGAGTCACAGTCCTGGGGTAAAGAAGAGTACTAACACACTAGAGCCTGAGGCTGCAGGAGAGCAAGAATCCTGGTCATAGTTCCAGGGCAGAAAAGAGTGCTTGTGGCCACTCAGAGATGAAAGCACAGGCTAGGAGAGCAGTAACCACACCTTTTTGATCATACCACCTTGGAACAACTGAAAACTTATAGACTCTCTGAACTAGCTCTTAAAAGAGGGGTACAGAAAACCCAGAAGTTTGGGACAGTGTCCCCTTCACCCCAGGAGCAGAGCCCAACTTTAACATAAAATTAAAAGTCAAGAAATAGGCTGAGGAAATGAGCAAACAACAAAAAGGAACCTGACCATAAAAAGTTACTATATGTAATAGGGAGATCAAAATGCAAACTCAGAAGAAGACAACAAAGTCAAAATGTCTACGGCCTCAAAGAAAACCTCAAAGAAAAATGTGAATTGATCTCAGGTCCAAAAATAATTCCTGGAAGAGCTCAAAAAGATTTTAAAAATCAAATAAGAAAGGTAGAGGAAAAATTTGGAAAAGAAATAAGAATGATGCAAGAAAATCATGAAAAAAAAGAGTCAACAGCTTGGTAAAGGAGACACCAAAAAATACCGAAGAAAACATCTTAAAGAATAGAACAGGCCAAATGTAAAAGACATACAAAAATCCACTGAAGACAGCTTCTTAAAAAGCAGAATTGGACAAATGGAAAAAGATGTACAAATATTCACTGAAGAAAAAAACTCCTTAAGAAAACTCCTTAAAAGCACTCCCAAAAATAAATGTAAAAGGAGATACAAAAACCCACTAAAAAAAATAATTCCTTAAAAATGAGAATTAGGCAAGTAGAAGCTAATGACTCCATGAGACATCAAGAAATAAGGAAACAAAATCAAAATATTTGGGGGAATGGCTAAATAAGTTGTGGTATGTGATTGTGATGAAATATTACTGTGCTGTAAGAAATAATGTGCTGGTTGATTTTAGAAAAACATGGAAAAACTTGCATGAAATAATGAAGAGTGAAATTAGAAAGACCAAAAGAACACAGTACCTGCAATATTGTCCTAAGAACAGCTTTTAATGATTGTTATTTTGAGTATCATAAATACTTAAATCAACTACAAAGAGAACTCATGAAGGAAGATGCTACCCACCTCTAGAGAAAGAATTGATAGAAATATGTATAGTATGGCTTAACATATCCATATATATATATATATATATATATGTAATATATATACATATTAGCGTCTAATGGTAGCCTCCTCTTAGGGTACTGTAGGGAGGGAGGAAAAAAGTGCACAGCACAGAACAAAAGAAAACTTGAAAGCACAGAAAAGCAGGGCAACTTTGAAAATAATGTGTAGTATTTATTACATAGTTTAAAAAATGTATGAAATGGAAGTTCATGGTTTTATATTGAATCTTCTTTTTATGTTATACTGTATACATGAAAATGTCTTTTTTAGGTTCAAAAATGAATAAAACAATTTTTAAAGAATGAAAAAAATGGAAGAAAATGTGAATGATATCATTGGAAAAATAACTGACCTGAAAAATTAATCAAGGAGAGATGATTTGAGAATTATTGGACTACCTGAAAGCCATGATAAAAAAAAAATCCTAGACATCATCTTTCAAGAAATTATCAAGGAAAACTGCCCTGATATCTTAGAATCAGACGACAAAATAGAAATTGGAAGAATCCACTGATGACCTCCTGAAAGAGATTTCAAGATGAAAATTTCTAGGAATACTGTAGTCCAGTTCTTGAGCTCCCATTTCAAGGAGAAAACATTGCAAGCAGCTAGAAAGAAACCACTCAAATATTGTAGAGCCACAGTCAGGATAACAAAAGATTTATTAGTTTCTACATCAAGTGATTGAAGGATTGAAATACACACACACACACACACACACACACACACATTTGCTTTTTTATTTCTTTATTAGAGAGGGCAAAGGAGCTTAGATTACAACCAAGAATCACCTACCTAGCAAAACTGAGTATACTCCTTCAGGAGAAAAATAGCTATTTAATAAAATAGGGACTTCCAAGCATTTCTGATAAAAAAAAAACAGAGCTGAATAGAAAATTTGACTTTCAAATACAAGACTCAAGAAAAACATAAAAAGGTAAATAAGAAAAAGAAACCATAAGGGATTCAATAAAGTTAAACTGTTTATATTCCTACATGGGAAGAAGATACTTGTAACTTCTAACAGCTTTATTATTATTATACACAAACAGAGAGGGTGTAAATTGACTATGATGGGATGTTATCTAAAAAAATAAAATTAAGGTGTGATAAAGAGGGATACACTGGGAGAAGGTAGAAGGGAAAGGTAGAATGAGGCAAATTATTTCACATAAAAGAGAGGCAAAAGAGTATTTACAGTGGAGGGGAGCATGGGGGAGGTAGGCAAGAGTGCTTAAGATTTACTGTCATTGGAACTGGTTCAAAGAGGGAATAACACACACACTCAGTTGGGTACAGAAATTTATCTCACTCTACGGTGAAATAGGATGGGAAGGGAATAAGAGAAATGGGGGAGAGGGATGGTCTATGGGGAGAGGGAGTGGTCAGAAGCAAAACATTTTTTGAGGAGGGGCAGGGTAAAAGGAAAGAGAGAGGAATAAACAAAGTACAGAAATAAGGAGAGAAATAGTAATCATAAATGTGAAAAAAAAATTATGGCAACTTTCTCTGATAAAGGGTTCATTTCTCAAATATATAGAGAACTGAGTCAAATTTATGAGAATACAGGTCATTCCCCAACTGATAAATGGTCAAAGGATATGAACAAGTAGTTTTCAGAGGAAGAGATTATAGCCATCAATAGTCATATGAAAAAGTGTTCTAAATCACTATTGATTAGAGAAACGCAAATTAAAACAATTTCTGAGGTACCACCTCACACCTATCAGATTGGCTAACATGACAGAAAAAGGAAAATGATGAAAGTTGAAGTGGATGTAGGAAAATTAGGACACTAATGCACTAATGGTGGAGTTGTAAACTGATCAAACCATTCTGGAGAGCAATTTGGAACTATGCTGAAAGAACTATAAAAGTATGCATACCTTTTGACATAGCCATAGCACTACCGGGTCTGTATCCCAAAGAGATAAAAAACAAAAAGGGAAAGGACCTGTATGTACAACAATATTTATAGCAGCTCTCTTTTCGGTGGCAAAGAAATGGAAATTGAGGGGATACCCATAAAATGGGGAATGGCTGAACAAGTTGTAGTATATAATTGTGATGGAATACTATTGTGGTACACAAAATGACAAGCATAATGCTTTCAGAAAAACCTGGAAAGACTTAGATGATCTGATGCAAGACAAAGTGAGCAGAACCAGGAGAATGGTATCCGTGGTAACAGCAATACTGCACAATGATCAGCTGTGAATGGCATAGCTACTCTAAGCAACGGAATGATACAAAGCAGTTCTGAAGGACTTGTGATAAAAAAATGCTATCCACTTCCAGAGAAAGAACTGATGGAGTCTGAGTGCACATCAAAGTATATTTTTTTAAACTTTATTTTTCTTGTTTGTTTGGGGTTTTTTTGGTCTGTGACAATATGACTAATATGGAAATATATTTTGTGTGACTGCATATATGTATATATAAATATATACATATATGTTTGTGTGTGTATGTGTGTGTGTAACCTATATCAAATTGCTTGCCTTCTCAATTGGAGGAGGAGGAAGGGAGGGAGAATATTTAGAACTCAAATTTTTTTAAAAGAATGTTAAAATTGTTTTCAGTTGTAATAGGAAAAAAATTTTAAATGAAAGGAAGGAAGAAGAAAGAGGGAAGGAGGGAGGGAGAGAGGAAGGGTATCATTTCCAGGTATGAGAAAGTGAGTCAAGCCACACCTAGGATACTGTGTTCCTTCCAGGATACTACAATTTTAAAAGGACATTGGTTTATTTAGTGAGTGTCTAGGGAAGTCCAGCCAGGATAGTCGAGGGCCTTGAGACCTTGAGGATTGGGTAATGGAACTGGCCATGTCTGGAGAAGATTCTGTGCTGACCTCAGCAATTTGAAGAGCTGTCAAGGGGAAGATAGATTAGACTCACTCTGTGTGGCTCTGGAGAGCAAATGGATAGACCTGACCAGCTAATCAACGTCTTCCTTAAATTGTTGCATTCAGGTTGGAATACAACGCTGCAAGTGTGGTTTGATCAAATCCTTAGTCTTGAAACCTACACATCTCTTAAGACAGCCTGAAACCACATTAGTTTTTGCAGCTATTGATTTGGCTATTGATTAGGATTGATTTTAGGAAGCATTTCCTAATAATTAGAGTCCTTTAAAATGAAATAGGCTGCCATGCAAGGTAGTGGATAGATTCCCCCTTCTTGGCAAGCAGAGGTTGAATGACTACTTTGTCTTGAAAGTTATGCTGGGCTTCCTTTGGTGTATAGGTTATAATTAATAACCTCTGGAATGCATTCCAGTGCTAAAATTCTAAGATTCTGGGAGTGATTTGCTTCCAAATGAGGGTTGTTTTAGACTTATAGGAAAATATGGACATGGATTATAACAGAGCATTGCCTTCTCCCCTTCTCCATAGAGGTGGAAGGGACCAGAGATGTAGAAAATTGTGTATAAAACTGAATGGTTGATGGGTTGGTTAGTTTTCCTTTAACTGCTATCTCCCCCTCTTTACTAGAAAGGGAGAGACATTTTGGTAAATGAAGGTGATGTAAAAAATAAAAGATACTGATAGTTTTGTTTCATATAAGAGTATTAAATTTAGAGGCAGAAGGGATTTCAAGTCACCCAATATCATATCCTAATATTACAGAAAGAAAAACAGAAGCCTAGGTAACCTGCCCATGGTGACACAGGTGGTAGAGGGAGGATTTGATTCCAGATCTAGCCTTCTTTTCTAACATACCCCCAGCCTTAAACTCCAAACCCCACAGCACCCTGCCTACTTGCCCAGTAGATAATTTTACTTCATTGAGTTCTAAGATGGGAAAAGCTCCTCTAGCACAATCAATATTATTTATCTATTATTAAGGACTCTCTTGCCCTAAGCCCAGCTGTCCCAAAAAATTAAGCAAAAGGCCTTGAGGGTAACTGAGGAAGAGATGAAAACACGGAAAAGATTTCCACAAGATAAAAAGGGAGGATGGGTAGGGCAGCAAGCTAAAACTTGTAAGCAAAGAATTTGGGTTTGAATCCCATCTCTATGACTTGTATGACCCTGGAGAAGTCATTAAAACCCTCTGGATCTCAGCTGCCTCATCTGAAAAATAAGAAGGTGGGCCTAAATGACTTCTAAGGACCCTTTCCACTCCAAATTTATGGTCCTATGATTCTTGAGGGCTCAAGGGTATGGGGAGACTGAGACCCTCTCTTTTCCTCATATTAGAGCTTTTAAAGATCTCACTGGGGACAACTAAATAGTACAGTAGACAGAGACTTCCTCAATTCAAATCGGGCCTCTGATACTTATTAGTTGTGTGACCCTGGGCAAGTCACTTTACCCCATTTGCCTCAGTTTCCTCATCTGTAAAATGAACTGAAGAAATGGCAAACCAATCCAATATCTTTGCCAAGAAAACCACAAAGAACAGCTAGGTGGCACAGTGAAATAGAACACCGGCCCTGGAGTCAGGAGAACCTGAGTTCAAATTCAGCCTCAGACACTTAACACTTACTAGCCATGTGACCTTGGGCAACTCACTCAATTCCAATTGCCTTCCCCCCTCCAAAAAGTAAAAAAAAAAAAAAAAGCCTCAAAAGGGGTCATGAAGAGTCAGACACGACTGAACAACAACAAAAATCTCACCAGTTTAAGAGGAAGGCACTAAATTTGGATCTAGGTTCTTCCTAAGTTTTGTGACACTTTGAGACCTCCTGAACCCTCATCTATAGCTAGAGCCAGTAATATTACCATCTCTGGCAGAAAGAATGGGTGAGGTTTTATTAGAATCCCAGAAATAGAGAGGAACACAAAGAGCAACAATAAGAAGACACATTCATATAATGCTATAAAATTTGCAAAATGCTTCTCTTGCTTGATGGTACATCTAGTTCAACGGTCATCCAGCCTTTACTTAAGGGCAAGTATTATTTTCATAGAAACCTAGGCTTAGAAAAGTTAAGTGACTTGCCCAATGGCATATAGCTAGTATAGCCTATATAAACTCTCACTCACACAGGTGAGTCAGGTCTCCAGAAGACTAGCTACATTTTCCCCTCAGGCAGCTAAGAATTTGGGCTCTTCTCTAATACTACTGACTCAAGCCCTCATTCCAATGTGTTCTTACCAATATCAACTGCCAATTATCATAGCTAACATTCATATAATGTGTATGTTCCAGGTACTGTGCTAAGCACTATGCAATCATTATCTCATTTGATCCTCACAACAACCCTGGGAGCTAGGTGCTATTATTAATTTCATTTTACAGAAGAGGAAACTGAGGGATTAGTTTTTTTAGTAAATTTATTATTTAATTGGTAGAAGAAACAACAAAATTACCTCCATAAATACAGATTGGCACCTACTTTGAGGTTTATAGGCCAAAGAGATTTGTCTGGGGTGAAAAATGTAATTTAACTCTTCTGCCAACACACACACACACACACACACACACACACACACACACACACACACACACACACACACACACACACACTTTTTTTAGCCAGCATAGTCTATCCACTAGAGTCTAAAGACTAGACCACAGCATTCCCTCTCCCTATCCCCACTAGAAGAATTAAACGAAAGGAGTTTTCAGGTCTATAGTAGCAGCAAAATTGAATTTGACTCACTAACTCTTGCCAAAAAAAAAGAAAGCAGCCCTAACCAAAGCCAGAACGACCCCCTCCTCCCATCCCCCTCTCTCCACTTTGGTTATAATTGGCTTGCCTTCCCTCCTGTTAATAAGTCCCCTGTTCTGAAATACCAATACAGCTGCTAATGAAGAGAAAACTCTGACTTTGGTGTCTGGAGACCAGGGTTTGAATAGCAATTTTGCTGCCAACTAACCACCTGTGTAACTTTGGGCAAGTCTCTTCACTTTCTGAGATTTGGCTTCCTCTTCTAGGTGACCTCCATTGTCCAGTCCAGCTGTGAAGCCTGCATTCCTATAACAAACACAAACGACTTCCTGTGCCCTCCTTTCCCCAGATTACAGGATCAAAACACCAGATAGCGACGGTGTTGTTGGCTGAGGGAGGAGCTTTTTTAACTCAGGTGCAATCCTTCCATGGGGAGGCCAGGAAGGAATATTTTCCTCCTTCAGGAAAAAGTTCTTTATAAAAGGGTTTCAAAGTTAGGATGGCTGGAGAAAGACAGAACAGAGACTTAGTCATATTAGGGAGATCATATGCCCCAGAAACAGTGAGGCTACCTCCTCTGAGGAAGGATCTGAAGGCAACCAGATGTTTTCAGTTCCCACTGAGCTCAGTTTCTCAAAAGCCAGCTTATATTCTGAGCTGCTTTGCAAGTTGGAAAGAAGTTTGGGGAAGTTGAGAGAAGGGAAGGAGAATGAGGCAATAGGATGTAATGGAAAGATTACTGAACCTGGAGATGTTAAAGTAAAGTCCTGTTCACTAGAAACCACTGAATGATCTTTGACAAATCTCTTAGATTCATTGAAACTCAGTTTCCCCTTCTGTAAATTAAAGGTAACAATACTGATTTTCAGGACCAAATAAGATGTTGTTATTCAGTTGTTTCAGTCATGTCCAACTCCATGTGACCCCATTTAGGGTTTTCTTGGCAAAGATACTGAAACTGGTTTGCAACTTACCTTTCCAGCTCATTTTACAGATAAGGAAACTAAGGCAAACAGGGTTAACTGACTTGCCTAAGGTCACACAGCTACTCACCAAGGTCAGATTTGAACTCAGATATTCCTAACTCTAGGTCCTGCACTCTTTCCACTTGGCCATCTACCTGTCCTCAAATGAGATGACATGCAAAAAAAAGTTCTATATGTTATAAAACACCATGAAAATGTAAATATCATTCTACAGCTACATTAAATCCAACTGACCAGTCTGTGACAGCTGATATCAGCTGTAGCTATAGATCTTCCTAAGTCACCCTATGATACCCTGAGAGAAATGTTTCTCGGTAGAGCTAACATGAATTTCTCTGGCTAAAAATGAACCCATATCCCTTACCCTGTCCTTATAGAGGATGGAAAATCCCTGGAAATTCATGAATTCATAGAAGCCCCATTATGTGCAAGGCACTATATTAGGTGCTAGGTGAAATCTAAAAAAAATAAGGCAAAATCCTTGTCTACAATCTAGAGGGGGAAATAAGACTTATACATATAAGGGAACAGAGGACTGCCTAACCATAGATTCCGGGTTCTCTTGGAAATTGTTTTCACTCCCCACCCCCAATTCTATCCTGTGTATGAGTGAGCAATAGAAGGGATCTCTGATCACCAGAGGTGTAAGCTCTTGCAGAGTAGCAGAATCTAGATGGAATGTCAGGGCTCAGGACTCAGCTGTCTTTTTTCTTTTTATCTCTTCCTAATAAATGTTGTTATTTTTTTCCATGCATCTATGTATTCATTTTTAGCTAACCATCTCATGCTTCTCTAGACTTGGATTTCATCATTTACAAAACTCTCCTTATTCATCAACACCCCACCTTCCAAATACATACCCTTCAAGACCTCTTCATGCTCCTCATACCATGAAGCTTCCTGGATGATGGAGTTCCAAAAAGAAGATGAGATCCATGATCAGGCATACCTTTTTACATACACGAGTAACCATAACATAAAATGGAATATATAAAATGCTAGGGGAGTTCTGAAAAAGGAGAGATCATTTCCAGCTTTGGTTGGTGGATATAGGAGAGGGTAAAAAATTCAGAGGGCTTCTTCATATAAAGTAGGAAACTCTAGAGTGGTCAGACAAAAGATCAATAGAACTTCAAATGATAGAAAGATAGAAAAGGAGAAAAAGGTAATAAATAAATGAGCAAAAAAGTTCATAGGTGTGTGCATATTATATACATATACATATGTGTGTGTGTGTGTGTGTGTGTATATATTTTTTTTTCCTCCAGATGAAGTGGACTAGATCCAAGGAACAAGAATAGGAAAAAAAACAAAGTGAGTTCAAAAAAAGATGAGTCCAGTTTGTCTGAAGGTAAAGAATGGGCAGGGGAATAGTGGATTAGGCTGGAAAGGTCAATTAGAAGCAGATGCAAAGAAGCCTTGAATGCTAGACTAAGGAGTTTAGAATTTATTGTTAAAAACAAACAAAAAACAGTGGGTATTCCCATAAGTTTTTGAGTGCCAGTATCAGACCTCAGTCCCCAACTTGAAAGAATCCTATAAAGTCTCTCATTCCAACAGAAGCTTCTTGGAGACAGACTGCTTTTGCTTTTGTATCCAGCATTTAGCACAGAACCAGGCACACGGTAATCATTTAATAAGCACTTGTTGATTAGTTGGATGTGAAGAATTTGAGGAGGGGGAAGCTTGGATTTTCATCATGACTAAACTCACATTTGTAGTTTTCAGAAATATCCTCAAAAGGCCCAAGAGAGAGATATGAAAAGACATCCTGCCCACTCCTTCGCGAAAGTGGGGGGCCCAAACACTGCATATAGTGAGTGTCCGATTTCTTTTCCTTCGCTTTCTTCTCTTCTTTTTTTCTATTAGTCTCTGTTATATGGGAGGCTTCTGGGGCGTGGGGGTAGGGAGGAAGAGAAATAAAGAGGGAAGTTTAGTTGAAACAAAAACAAAAGATCGAAATTTTATTTTAAAAAATACCTTCAAATAGGGAATATGCCTTCATTTTGGGTGGTAAAAACAGAATATTGGACACTATTCTAGGGTTTGGAAAGGGCTCTTATGAGTTGGTCAAGGAAGGGGGGAGTAGAAACGGGGGAGGTTAGGTAGCTAAGCCTTGGCAACTCCCACCAGCCCAGTTTTAATGAGCTGTTCTCTCATTCATCTCAAGCTGTTTCCCCCATTGTGCCTGGCTCGGCCTTACCAAAAAGGGCTTTTTATCAGCCTCTGTTTGATCCGCTCTTTTTTAACTCTGCAATCCTCAGTTCTCCAGCCCCCACCCACCCCAACCACCGCCTCCAAACCACCCCACCCCACCCACACATACCAAAGCAACTTCTCTCCACAATGTGTGTCAGCCTGCCCCTAGCAACAGAGAGATTAACCCAGTAACTGGCTCCCAGGGACACGCTCATTAGCTTCAGAAAAAAGGACACAGACAAGGAACCCCAAGCTTTAACAACAACACCAAAAAGAAAGATGAAGAAGCCAGTCTCAGGAAAGGGGAATAGAGGAGGAGGGCCTAAAACCTCACTACAAGTTCCATCTGATTCTGCTAAGTATCTTCTAACAGGCCAGATTAACTTTTTTAATATTTCATACCATAACAGATGGAGAGATATGGTTTCAAAGTTAGAAGAAAGGAAGGAAAAAAGAGTTTATTAACTGTTTACAATGTGCCAGGCACTTTTAAGCACTTTTTAGCACTTTTTACAAGTGTTATTTCATTTGACTCTCACAACAACTTTGGGAAATGGATGTTATTATTATACTCTTTTTACTGTTAAGGAAACTGAGGCGGACCAAAGTTAAGTGATTTGCCCAGGGTCACACAGCTATTATGTGTCTGAGGTGAGATCTGAACTCAGCTCTTCCTGATTCCAGGCCCTGTGCTCTATCCACTGTACCATGGAGTTCTCTCTCTAAAGGACCTGGGTTCAAATCTCATGTCCCCCTGAGACATCCTATAGTTTCTGGGGCAGTGTAGTATAGTGGAAAGAGTCTCAGAAGTGGAGTCAGAGGTTCAAACCCCAGCTCTGCCAATATTCACATGACCTTAACCTCCCTGGGCCTCAATTTTTAAATCTGTGAAAAGACTTCCAAAGTCCCTAATCCTATCATCCTTCTTCATTAAAAAAAAAACAAAAACCAAAAACCTGGCTCCCCACACAAAGGGCAGAATCTCTAAGAGTCCTCAAGTTTGGGTCTCACCATCACATTTTACAGATGACAAAACCTGAGTTAGGAGGTGACAGAAGAGGGATTCAAACCTAGATCCTCTGCCTGAAGCCAGATATGCCTTCTCACTGCACCATGGAATTATTTTTCCTAAAGATAGAGGAATGGGTCAAGTTACCTTTAGAAGCTTAGATTCAGCATCTTCTGGGCCCACCACTAGCTAGCTGAGTGACTTTGTAGGAGTCCTAGATCTCAATTTCCTCATCTATAAAGTGAGGGCATCAGATAATCATTTCCAAGGTCCCTCTAACATTGTTTGAATCAAAGCTGCAATTACTCAACAGCAATACTGGGACCCCCATATTAAAGTAGCATCACATCTGGGCATAGTGCTGAGCCTGGAGGAAAAAGGGAGAATAGTATTGTGAAGAAGGAAGCACAGTAGTTTACAATCTGTCCAGGTTGGACATATAGATTGTGCTTTGTGTTTTTTTTAATGGTCTCATTTACTTGCTATAAGAATCAAATAGCAGCAGCTCCCGGTGCTTGATGGGTAAAGATGTATTGGGGGCATTGTACTTGCCTTCATGACCTTTTTGGAAGCCCCAGGAACTCTAGCCCATAGCTGTTGTCCTGGGACAGCAGGAGTAGAATCTTGCCCAACTTTGCTAAGGTCACCACCTTTTCTGGGCTCCACTCCATTCAGGGAGACCTTTGGCTCCGAGTTTTGATTTCGGAGATGATGATCTTCATGCTCAGTATCTCAAGTCTGGGCATATGCTCAAAGAAAACAAGCCAGAAGCTGACTGACTAAACAAGCTTCCATGGTTTGGGGCTGAAACTAAGGGGACTGGCCTGGTATGATATTTGTTGGGTTAAAATTAAATTTAATGTAATTCAATTTCAATTCAACAGAATTAAGCACCTACTAGGGGCTGTGTGGAGTACTGGAGATACCAAAAAACCAAAAACGAACAACCCCAGAAAATCATTCCTACCCTCACTGAATTGCATAGACTATTAAAGAAAACCATCACCTAACTCCTAAAAAAGAGGCCTGCTGGATTTATTTCTCTGGACCCATATTCCAAATGTTCTTCTATTGCTTCCGTATCTATCTCCATCCCTCTAACTTGGCATTCTCAATATCTTCCATCTCCTACTGCTATCTTCTCCCTCCTCTCCCTGCCCCCCCCCAACATTTTTAAGATCCTTAAACCAAACCCTGGGTAGCTCTAATCCTGAAATCCCTTAAGGAAAATTGTCAGGTTGTCTAAGTGAGTACCATGGAAATGGGACCAAAGATGGTGGGCACTGAATCAGTGAATATTGGATTTAGGCTGTACACATTATAGAATAATGACCAGTCCAAGACTGGAGCCTAGTTAAGAGACAGAGAGACTGGAGCCCTCACATCAAGACAATGCCAACCATTACCTTAATTTTGTAGGGCATATACTAGCAGTCCCTGTCCCTCTAAGATACCACTTTAATTTCCAGAGATAGTGCAAAAAGTCCTAGAAATAGAATGAGAGGGACCAGATTAAAATCCTTTATCTGCCACCAATCATTTATGTGACTTTAGACGAATCACTCAACATCCCTGGGTCTTCATTTCTTTATCTGTATAATGAAGATGTTGTGGACTAGCTGACCTGTAAAGTCCCCTCCAACTCTAAACCTATGATCCTATCAGATGTTTTGTTTTGTTTTAAACTGACTCCTGGCACCAAGGATAAAACTATATAAAGGTTCTAAAATTTTTTTAAATGTGGGTTCTCTCAACGTGAAGAGAGCAAAGGGGGTAAGAGAAAGATGCCTAACAATCCCTGAAAATTACTCATGCCTGTCATTAGCTAAAGGCAAAACCTTCAGTTCAGACCTCCACACCCATTCTACTCAAGTATACACACATACAACCTGCTCCCCAGTGGGTCAATCCTACTAAAACCCAACCTTGAGTAAACAAGGCAGATCAAAACAGTGGACCTTATCTATTATCTTGCTCCTTTCTTTAACTCAGCTAACTGGTAGGGGGGGAGGTGTTAGGGAGAGGCAGCCTTTAGGACAATCTTTTCCAGTCTCCTCCCCCAGTGGCTGAGCTCCTGGTGAGCTACAGCTCCCTGCCAGTAGCTGTATTAACAGCTCAAGTCAAGGCTCCTTCTGTCATGTTCTACTAGTGGGAGGCACCCCCCTTCCTCGGGCCTCCAGGAAGCAGTCACCCATGTGTTTCTCGATCAACATCTGGTTATATCACTTCCCTCAAAGCCTTTCAGTGGATCCCTATTGAAGATTAAGTTCCTATTCCTTAGCCTGGTGTGCAGGCCCATTGCAATCTGGTACCTGCTTATCTCCCTACTCTTACTACATACTAGTCCGCTCTATATTTTCTATGTTCCTGGTCAAACTATACTAATGCCTGCAGATGGACTGAGTTTTCTTCTTTACTTGTATTCAAATTCTTCCTAATGCTTGAAATGCCCCATCCCCACCTGCTAAAATCCCACCCACCCTTGAAAGCCCAGCTCAGATGCCACCTCCTTTATGATTACTCATAAACTCATAAACTCACATAGGACTTTGTTTTCATTTCTCTAATGTACTTAACATAATTAAGTGCTTAACCAATGCTTTTTCCCTTTATTCTCATATTACTTCATATGAAAGTTGTTTGTAGGCCATATATACTACTAATACACTACAAGCTCCATGAGGGCAAAGGCCATGACATATGTCAATCAGTCAATAAACATTTATTTGTCCTCCTGTGTGTCAGGCACTATGTGAAACAATAGGGCTACAAAGAGAAGCAAAAGACAGACCCTGTCCTCAAGGAGCTCACAATCGAATGGTGGAAACAACAAGCAAACAAATACATCCAAACAAGCTCTATACAGGATAAATAAAAAAATAACTGAGAGAGAAGGCACTAGAATTAAGAGGGGCTGGGAAAGGTTTCCTGTAGGAGACAGGATTTAAATTGAGACTTTAAGGAAGCCAGCGAATGTGTTAGGCTGAGAGAGGAGGATGGAGAGCATTCCAGGCACAGGGAACAGCCAGAGTCTGAGATATAGAGTGTCTTGTTCAGGGAACCCAGAGTCACTAAATCGAATGCATGCGTTGGGGAGAAAGGCGTAAGAAGACTGAAAAGGTAAGGTGGGGTTAGACTATGAAAGACTGTAAATATCAAACAGAGTATTTTGTATTTAATCCTGGAAGTGAAAGGGAGTCACCCAAGTTTACTAAGTAGGAGGCTGACATGGTCAGACCTACACTTTGGGACAATCGATTTAATGTTTGAATGGAAGACGGATTGGAGTGGGGAGAGATTTGAAGCAGGCAAATCCACCAGCATACTATTGCAATAGTCCTGGCAGGAGATGAGTGCCTACAGTAGAGTGTCAAAGGAGAGAAGGGAGTACACAGGAGAAATACTGCAGAGGTGAAATCAATAACATTGCCAACAGATTGAACATGAGGGATGAGAGACAGTGAAGAGCCTAGGATGACTCCTAGGTCGTGGGCCTGAGAGACTGGGAGGATGGCATAGCTCCCTATAGAAACAGAGAAGGTAGGAGGTTTGGGGCATGACGAGTGTAAGATGGCTCAAAGGTAGTTGGAGATGTGAGGCTGGAGGTCAGCAGAACGACTGGGAAGGACAGGAAGATCTGAGAATCATTGGGATAAAGATGATAAATAAATCCATGGGAGCTGGGTATTGTTTTATCTTCCCCCTGTGTCAGGGGAAACAGCTCCATTTGGCAAAACTTTTTATTGCCAAAGATCCAGGAACTTAACTAGCAATTGAGAAACACTGGTCAGTTCCCTATACCAGAAGCAACAGCAGTTCATGAAGTATGGTCCTGGGGGTTCTGAAGATCCTTTCAGGGGGTCCATGAGGTCAAAACTATTTTCTTAATAATATTAAGTCATTTAACATTATCCACACAAACAAAAGCTTCTTGAAGGGGCCTCAATAATTTTTAAGAATGCAAAGGGGTCCTAAGACCATAATGTTTGAAAACTACTAGAACAGTGGGAAACACTCTGAACACAGAGTCTGGTCTTTATCTAGTCTTAGACATTTGCTAGTTGAGAGGCCCGGGAAAGCTAGGTGGCACAGTGGAAAAAGTGCCAGGGCTGGAGTCAGGAAGACCTGACTTCAAATACAGCTACAGACACTTATTAGCTGTATGACCCTGGGCAAGTCACTTAACCCTATTTGCCTCAGTTTTCTCATCAGTAAAATGTCCTAGGGAAGGAAATGGCAAACCATCCCAGTATCTCTGCCAAGAAAACCCCAAATGGGGTCATGAAGAGTTGGATTCAGAGGAAACAACTGAACAACAACAACAACAACAAGCTGAGTGGTCATATTCTTTCTGGGACTCAGTTTCTTCATATATAAAATGGTAACAATACCTGCACCACAGCTTTTTTCTGAGGGCCAGATGAGATAAAGTATGTCGGGAGCTTTCCAAACCTTAAAAGGGTCATATAAATGCCATCTGTTATTATTTCCTGAGGGTAGGGATTGTATCTTATTCACCTTTATAACCTTCCCAGTATCTAGTCTGTCTGTCTGTCTGTGTATATGTGTGTGTTTGAATACATATGAGAGGGAAAGAGAGAAAGAGAGAGAGAGAGGTATTTAGTAAATAGTTGTTAAATTCAGTGACTGTTCATTGAGGACCTACTATGGGCAACGCACCTTGCACGAATGAATGAATAAATGAATATCCAGAGAGGAACTACATAAACAAACAAGTCCAAAGAAGGGCCTCATTGACAATTGGAAAAGTCTGGAAAAGTGACGGTAGCAATCTGACCTGCCTCCCTCTGGGCACAAAGGTTAACCAAATGGCACAATCCCTGGCAGTGGTTTAAGAAAGAGGGAGTGATTTCATCCAGAAACTGTATCTCCTCACCAGTTGTGTATTAATGACATACCACCCCAGATACACCAACCTGCAAATCCTTTGAGGCATTGCGTTAAATTACCTAGAATTCAATGATAATAATGAGAGAGAGAGAGAGAGAGAGAGAGAGAGAGAGAGAGAGAGAGTTGTAAGGTTGACAAGCATTTTACATGATTTCATTTGATCCTCTCAACAATCCTGTAAGGTATGCTACAGATATTCTTATCTCCATTTTACAGATGAGGAAAGAGAGGCTGAGCAAAAGTGCCTGAAAGAGGCTTGTCTTCTTGACTCTGAGCGTGGTGCTCTGTCCACCATTTCATAGTACCTCTCTTGCTCAAGAAAAAAAGGTGGCTACACTGTTCGACTCTCTGCTCTCTGCTAGACTGTAAGGCTGAGATATCTCTTCTTTCTCTCCTTTTTTTTTTAACCACCATTCCTACTTACCCCCTTAACAATCTTGCTGTTGGACAGGAAATATAAAGGAGAGGTACAAAATTACATCTGGTAGTGGGAGATATGGAATAGGTTCCTAATGGGGAGGTGTCACTTGTTATTTATAAAAACACAATAGAATTGAATACCATGATATAGCAGAGCATGGTGGTATGACTTGGGAACAAGTGCCAAGATTTGGAAAATTATCTGCTACTTGATACCACTCCCTGGGACCAGAAGAAATGAAAACCCTCAAACTTCTGAGTCAGACATCAAGGGATCTTATAACCAAAGATCCTGAGCCTTTGGAGGCTTGAAGTGCTTGCTGAGTGAGAGTCCCATGAAGGTTTTCTAAGTATTTCCTAATTTAGAGACTCCAGCACATGAAGATGCCAACTTGGCAACTGTCCCAATTAAGAGCTGAGCACTGAAAATTATTTCTACAATCACTTGATGTATTTTGCATACATGTCATTTGAAATTAAATATTGTTTCCCACCCCACCTTTTTTTAACAGATGAAGAGATGAAGGCTCAGAGATGCTAAGTGACATAGACAGTAAGTGGCAATAGAGGCAGCTAGGTAGGGCAAGTGGACACAGCTCTGGGTCTGAAGTAGAAACACCCGAGTTCAGGGCAGGTAGGTGGCACAGGCCCTAGAGTCAGGAGGACCTGAATTCAAATATGGCCCTCTGTCTGCCTCAGTTTCTTCAACTGTAAATTGGGGATAATAATAGCACCTACCTCCCAAGGTTATTGTGAAGATCAAATGAAATAATCATAAAATGCTTAGCACACTGCAGGGCATATAGTAGGTACTTAATAAATGCTTGTTCTTTCCTTCCCTCCCCTCCCTCCACACCACCCCCAAAACTCAAACCCAGAATCATCACTCTTAACATTATACCATATTGCCTCTCACCAATTTCAAGTACTAGAAGGATAGTCAAATAAGAGACCCAAGTCTCAGGTCATCTGAGGTCACACTTGTGATAATTTATGACAAGCGCTTATCATTATGTGACTAAGAGGATAAAGGAGAAAGTTGATGCTCACTGTTGATGTGGGAAAAATTAAATAAAATCTTATATTCACATATGATTCAGATCCGATGGGAAGGTGTGAGGTCAATATGTTCCTAAGACACAATTGCATCTAGAGACCCAAAGGGTGACTATCCCAATTCCCAGGGACTCTGTGGGTTCCCACTCCTAAAGCCATAGTTCATGAGCATCCACCTATATATTTACTTTTTCAATAGTATGCAACAGAAAATAATCAGCTCAAAGTAAAGGCATTAGTATAATAAAATATAATAAAAAAAAACCTGCCAATATACACACCATCAAAGTGAAGAGACCAAGTCACTTAACCCTGATTGCCTCAGTTTTGTCATCCGTAAAGTGAGCTAGAAAGAAATGGCAAACATTCCAGTATCTTTGCCAAATGGGGTCACAAAGAGTGGGACATGACTGAAATGACTGACCAACAACTATACACACACACACACACACACACACACACACACACACACACACACACACACATATGCACACACACATATATATGTATATGTGTGTGTATATATATATGTATATATATGTGTATATATATAGAGAGAGACATACTTTGTTTTATTGTGCTTTGCTTTCTTGCTCTTCACAGATAATTACATTTTTTACAAATTGAAGTTTGTGGCAACCCTATGTCAAACAAGTCTGTCGGTTCCAACTGCACGTACTCACAATCATGTCTCTAATTTTTCAAACCTTTTCATTATTATTATATCTGTTATGACGATCTGTGATCAGTGATCTTTGATGTTACAATTGAAATTGTTTTGGGGTGCCTCAAACTGTGCCCACTTAAGATAGTGAACTTAATTGATAAATGTTGTGTGTGTTCTGACTGCTCCACCAACTGGCCATTCCTGTCTTCCTCCCTGCCTCTGGGGCTCCCTACTCCCTGAGACACAATAATATTGAACTTAGGCCAATTAATAACCCTACAATGTCCTCTAAGTGTTCAAGTGAAGCGAAGAGTCAATTGATGTGGCAAACTTCATTGTTGTCTTATTTTTTTAAATTGCCATAGCTACCCCAAACTTCAGCAACCACCACCCTGATCCATTAGCAGCCATCAAGGCAAAACCCTCCACCAGCAAAAAGATTATGATTTGCTATAGGCTCAGATGATGGTTAGCATTTTTTAGCAATAAAGTATTTTCAATTAAGGTATATACATTTTTTAGACATAATACTATTGCATACTTCTATGAAGTATAGTGTAAACATAACTTTTATATGCACTGAGAAACCAAAATTTCATGTGACTTGCTTTATTGCCACATTCACTTTATTGCAATGGTCTGGAACCAAACCAAACCAAATGGTCTAGTACCCACACGCACACCATACACTTTGTGTTTTATATCTATATATGCTTTATGGTTTATGTGTATGTTACATATGACACAAGCATACTCAAGCAAAATAAATTTTTAAATTACCATGACCAAAAAAATAAATGTCTCAATCTGTACCAAGTTCTCTCTGTCAAGAGGTAGCTAATATGTTTCATCATGAATCCCTGGAATCGTGGTCAGTCATTGCATCAATGAGAGTTCTTAAATCTTTCAAAGTTGTTTATCTTCATTATGTTGTTATCATATGAATCATTCTCCTAGTTTTGCTCAGTTCACTCTGCATCAGTTCATACAAGACTTCTAATCTTTCTCTGAAACCACCTCCCATCATCCTTTGTATGAGTTCCAAGTTTGGAAAAAGGTCTAAAAGCAGCACTTCTTCACTGTATCTGACTCAATATGCCCTATCTCAGGGTTACGAGCCGCTATCCCACCTGATCCAACTCTCCTGTTCTTTATTAACTGGCCTCATTTTCATATCAGAAAATATATGTGTTCTAGGCCTATGTATACTTTTCTCCTTTCTCTCTAACTTCCCTTCTAAATCCAGGGACCACTGCAGGTTGTTTGTGGATGAAGATTGCTTGGCTTATTAAGACAGAATAACTAAATTGGAGGGATTGTTGTGTTTATGAGAAAATAAAGGGGGTCTTATCTTGGCCAAGATTAAGGCTACTATCTGTACTGTTTTGCAAGCAATGTAGTCAGACCTGAAAAAAAAATTAAGAGGTTGGTACTGACCTTTGTCCCAGGTGGCAGGCAGATGTTGGACACCCATTGGTAGAGAAAAGCTACAGGTCAGGGCTGAATTTTCTTTTCTAAGGAAAAGGTCTACCTCCTTCCTTTCACTTTTGAATCCTATCCCTACTACTCCTTGTCCTACACATAATCTGTACCTAAGAAGGGGAAACAGAGTCATCCTCTGGTATTCAAATTACAAACATATTAGAGAATGAAGATAGAACAAGTTAGGTATGCTCTGCTCTACCCTAAGCACAGAAGCTTGAACCCCTATGGGGCCAATCAAGTTAGTAATCCCATCTAGCTTTGTATAATTTGAAGACATGTTGGATGACAGAGTTTGAGGTGTTTTTTTTTTTTATTTCAATAGACTGAAACACTGGCCCAAATCTAAGAATTTAATCAGGATAAATGTGAAATCTTATATTTGGGTTCAGTGAAAGTCAGATTAGACTAGTTGACTTCTGAAGTCCCTACATACTATGAAACTCTATAATAGGAACTGGGGAAAGGGAAAAACACTTTGAGTTATTCCCATCCTATTTTTTCCATACACATTTTTGAGAGCCCATTTGCCTCCTCTTCCCAAAGAATCTCGGCTGAATGAAAAGGACCAGACCAAGATCTCAGCCTGGTCAAATTCTCTGAATTATTATGGCCTTGGAGTCACAGCCAGATTCACCTTCTTCTTATAGGAGGAGATAGGAGTGTATAAGACAGCCATTCAAGTTTTTTTTTTAAATCCCAGAAGTGAGATTCATTGACCCTGAGCTCACTCAGCACCCCTCCCCCAAATCCCATGCTATCAGCCACAAGCCTACACTAGTAGACCCAAGAACACAACACAGACTTACATCACAACCTACTCCTATACCCCAGTGCTCCTTCCCTCTTTCTAGTGCCATGGAGATACCAGCTACAGGTTGTGGAAGTTTGGATTGGGCCTTGGTAAAGCCAGCTTGGCCACAGCCATTCAGAAGCAAAAAACTGCTGGGTCTGCAACCTGGAAGCACCAGTGCTACAAAGCACTAAACTACTGGTGCTAGAGAAAACAGACTCTGAACTACCAGTTCTGGGCTAGAGAACTGGATAGAACACCATGAGTTGGGGGAGGGAGGGAGGGAGGGTTTGTAGTACTCCATCAAGCCTGAGGAAAAGATCACAGCACCCAACTGATGACAGTTCTGACCACCCAAAAGTCAGTTGGAGCAGAGACCTAGACTGGTAAACAGTAAATTGACCAGTGTAAGAGGAGGCTGAGATGCTTTGAGATCCAGTCCTCACCAAAACCACCATGGTAGGGGAGTGTGGGGAGCCCTGCCATCCCGCAGCAGGGCTGAAAAAGTTTGCTTACCCAGAACCAGTGAGAGAGAGTGCACAAAAGAGACAGAACTCCAGGATTGGTGGAAAATAGAGCTGTCTTTATTACCCCAAGTACAAGCTTTTATAGGACACTTCCTAATTGTTTTCCCCTGTGGACACTGCATACTTCTTTGTTCCCAGGCCATGGGTGTATTTGCCACACTTATCTCAAGGACATAATGCTCACACCTCTGTGTTTGAGCCCCTTCCTGGGGGATGGGGAACCAATCCAGGCCTGATAGCAGGCTCTTCAACTGAGAGGGCTTATTCAGCCATCAGGGTCAGAGCCCCACTGACCTGTAGTCCTCTATAGGGAAGTGAGTCAAAAGGGAGTGATAAGGGAAATAAGGGCAAAAAAAAAAAAAGACAAAGTATCAAAGATTTCAGGAAGAAACCTTAAAGACCTTAAACATAAACAGATAAATCAACAGGAAAAACAGTAAAAAGAGAAGGAAACACAGTCTCTAGATCTCAGGCACTTATGAATAAATATGACAAAATAAAGGAATATGACACAACACTTGATAAGACAGAGGACAATGTGAAATTTAAGGAGAATATAGAACCACAACTGAGTGGTTTAAAAGTGGAATGAGAAATGAGAGAATTTATGTCCTGCACAGGAGTAATAATAAGCCGAGTAGAAAAAAAAAAGTGGATCTGCAAAAGAAACAAAAGAGGGAATGCAAATGCAAAGAAGTAAAGAACACCCTAGGAGAAAAGCAAAAAAAAAAAAAGTTAAAGGAAAATATATTCATTATTCAAGCAAACCATGCTGATCTTGAAGACAGGATACACAGAAACGCACTAAAGATCATAGGTTTCCCTGAAGAACGTGACAAGACAAAAAACCTTAATACTACAATGAAGGAAGTAATAGAAGAGAACTGCCTAGGACTTCTGAATATAGAAAATGAAATTCCAGTTGAAGAATTAACAGATCACCCCCAGAAAAAAACCCAAGGCTACAAACTCCAAGACACAAGGTGGTTAAATGAAATGATTCAATTAAAAAACAGAATTTGCAAGTCATCAGGAGAAAGACCTTCAAATACAAAGGGAAAAAACATTCAAACAATGCAAGACTTTTTGCACCCCCTAGAAAAGAACAGCGGAGTTCAGGATGCAGCCCAGGGTGGCCCGCCCAACAAGTCTGAGTTTAACCATACAGGACAAAAGATGAATATTCAGTAATAAAGAATTCGAAATATATTTAGAAAGAGATTATTTGCTTCTTAAACGCCTCGAGCAACAAAAATGCAGGAAGTGTGAATAAATGTAGAAGGCAAGGACAGCTACACGAACAGAGTGACAATAGAAAGACCAGTAGGAGACAGAAGTGAAGAAGGAAATCTGGTAATGGTAACAGTGAAGACAACCTTTCTGCAGACAAATGTAAAAAGGCAGAATTGGTCAATATATCCTTTACAAGCAATGCAATAAGAATAGAAATTAGTCCAGGGATCACAAACAAAATATATCCACCCAAATGGAGACTTAACAATAAAATCTTAAATGAGGGGCAAGGAATGGGGGAAGGGGAGAAAGAGAGGGAGAGAATGTGGAACTCAAAGTTTTAAAAAACTAATGTTAAAAATTATTTTACACATAATTTGAAAAAATAAAATATAATTTTTTTTTAAAATTAAATGAGTGGGTCAAAGGACAAATCATAAAAGCAATAATAACTATGGAGAAGAAAATATAACGGTGAAACAACATAAAACATTTCTGGGATGCAGCTATAGCAGTCCCTGGGGAAGAAATTATGTCATACAATAACAAAATTAAAAAGAGGAATTAATTAACTGAATACGCATTTTTTAAATCATAAAATCAACAAACAAGCAAATCATAAATAAACACAAAAGAGATATTAAAAACAGAGAGGAAACAAAAAAATTCATAGAAATGATAAATAAGACTAAAAGTTGTTTCTTTGAAAAGTCTAATAAAATTGACGACCTCAACTAATTTGATTAAATTTGATAGAGGCAAGAGATCAGAAAATCAAATCAATAAAATAGAAAATGAGTGAGATGTTGCTGTTAAATTGTTTTTAGTTTTTCTGACTCTTCCTGACCCTATTTGGATTTTTCTTGGCAAAGATATTGGAGTAGTTTACCATTTCCTTCTCCAGCTCATTTTACAGATGAGGAAACTGAGGCAAACAAGGTTAAGTGACTCGCCTAAGGTTACACAACCAATAAATGTCTGAGGTCATATTTGAAGTCACAGAAGATGACTGTTTTCCTGACTCTAGGCCCAGCACTCTATCCACTGCACCACGTAGCAGCCCAGCAAGACAAAGTCACAGCAAAACAGGAATAAATGAAAAGCATAATCAAAATATATTATGCAGTTATATGCTAACAAAACTGAGAACACAAAAGAAATAGAAGAATACCTTCAAAAATATGAAATACTCCAACTATCAGAAGATGAGATAGAGAGTTTAAATAGCCTGATCTCAGAAAATAAAATAGATCTAACTATAAAGGAACTACCAGAGGGTGGGGGTACTCCTGGTCCTTATGGATTCACAGAAGAATTCAAACTACTTTTTACTGGCTAGAGGAGAGAGAGAGAGAGAGAGAGAGAGAGAGATCAATGAAACAAACTAGACAAAGGAGACTCAAAAATAATAAAATTCAATGATCCAATGTTTGATAAAGTGGAAAACATGAATTACCTAGGGAAAAACTCCCTGTTTGATGAAAAAAAAATGTTAGGAAAACTACAAAGCAGTCTGGCAGAAATTGGGCCTGGACCAACATCTTACACCACCACACTCTACAACACATTCTAAATGGAATCATGACCTTAATATTCAAGATCATACTATTTTAAAAAATAGAAAAGAAGCAGATGTTATAACTCTCACTGATATGGGTAAGAGAGGCATTCTTAACCAAACAAGAGATAGAAGCAATTACAAAAGATAAAATGGATAAATTTGATCATTTGAAACTAAGAAGTTTCTGCACACACAATATTAACGCATCTAAGATAAGAAGTCAAGTGGTCAAATGGGAGAAACAAATCTTTGTATTAAATTTCTCTATAAGAATTTTGTATCCGAGACATACATATATACACACATACATATGTTTGTACATGCTTGTATATGTGTGTGTGTGTGTGTGTGTGTATATATATATATATATATATATACATACATATATATAATAGTCATTCTCCGACAGATAAATGGTCAAAGGATATGAACAAAGTTCTCTAAAGAATTGCAAAGTATTTAAAACCACATGAAAAAATGCATCAAATCACTAATAACAAGAGAATGCAAACCAAAACAACCCTGAGGTTTCATGTCACTCTCTGCAAACTGACAAAAATTGACAGAAAATGGCAACAATGTTGAAGGATTGTGAAAGATAGGTGCACTAATACATTGTTGGTGGAGCTGTAAAATGGTACAACCACTCTGGAAAGCAATTTGGAGTTATGCAAATAAAATTATTACAATGTCCAATATCCTTAGAACTAGAGACTCCATTACTAGGTTTACGCCTCAAGGGAAGCCATTGATAAGAAAAAAGTCCCCATCTACTTCAAAATATTTATAGCAACATTTTTGTGATAGGATGTTGATCAATTGGGGGATGGCTAAACAAATTGTGATATATTAATTTAACAGAATGTTACAGTGTAGTAAGAAATTATATGTGTGATGAATACAGAGAAGCATAGAAAGATCTGTGTAAACTAATACAGAGTGCAGTGAGCAGAAGCAAGAAAACAACATACGCAGCACCCACGATAATGTAAGGGGAAAGAACAATCAAAAAGCAAAAGCAAGTAGGAGAAAATTATACAGATCAAATGGGACTCTATATATAAGAAAACGCCTCTACCCCTGTGTGGAGGTAGGAGATCCACAGGTATTACACACTGCACGTATTTTCATATTTTTTCAATGTTTCAATCAGTTTTGCTAATGTTTCTTTTCCCTCTCTAAAAAAATAGTTTGTCGTATGGAATGGCTTATGGAAAGGGAGAAGGAAAGGTATACATGGGATACTGTTGTGATGTAAGAAAACTAAAAATATCAATATTAACTTTAATCAAAACAAACAAAAGAAAAAGAAAATTAACAGGAACAAGGGAGAAAAACCCGAGGAACACTTTTAGGACTGGCTCATGACACTAAGATAGTTTAGAAATTAACATCTTGATAGGGACCTCAAAAGATTATGAAAATCCCCCCTCCTCTTTTTAATAAGCAGTTGTGAGTCAATAATCCATGAATTTATGTAATCAGGAGTTCTTAAATCTGTATCTATTTTTGAACCCATTCAGCTTCTGGAGATAATGAGTTGCACATTTATGATATTTTACAGTAGCATTTCCTTTTATTTATTCCTCTCTTTCAATCATCAGATCTCCCCCCTCAACTCACTTCCCTCTTCCAATATTCAAGGGGGGGGAGGTGTCTTTATAATTTTATAAACTCCAATCACATTCCTTTCTCAGTCTGTCTTTTCCTGACTAGAGCAACCTAATTGTTTTAGTCTGTCTTCATATGGAAGCCATTCTGAGCCCTTGATCATTTTAATTGCTCATTTTTAGGCTTTTCAGAGGTTCAGATCTGGAGTCAGGAGGAAGTCAATGAGTCTAGCTGACCCTCTTCAGACTCCAGAGTTTGTACTTTGAACCTGAGTCTGCCTTCCCTCACCACTGGGTTAGGATATCATCTGTACTAACAAGAATGGTAAGGACTTTTCAAGGTCATTGAGTCGATTGCCATCTCTTCAAAGAAGGCATTGACTAATGCATCCATATGAACTGAGCTATTTAGGTAATACAGTATTTAGGGGACAGTATGTTGTCCTTAGGGTCAGGAAGACCTGGGCTCACTTCTTGCCTCTGACACTTCCTAGTTTTGTAATCACTGGAGAATCACTAAAGTTCTACGAGCCTCAGTATCCTTCTCTGTAAAATAGCAATCATAATATCTGTAGCACCTACCCTATAGATTCGTTATCAAATTTCATTAAGATGTGTATAAAGCATTTTGCTGACATTAAGGTTCTACACAAATGTGGAGAGAGGGGGGAATATGCCCCCTTTAGGAAACCTGTTTATTCTTCAATAGATTGTACAACAGAAAATGCCCAATGCCAATGACATAGTCTCTACTTCTTGTTAAAGACGTAAAGAACACAAAATCCTCCACCTGCTTTGAACAACAGCATGAGGGAGGCACAGTATTAGTCCTCAACAGCTTTCCCTTGAAGACACCTTCCCTGCAAGAACCCCATGTGATAGATAATACATGAATAAAATTAAAGATACAAGAATTTTAAAAGGATCTTAGGGAATTCCTTCCCTCAACACAAACTGCAATCCATCTATGACTAAGTTGGCTGGTTAAGTACTCAGGAGGCACTTAGTCAGGATTTGAATTCAGGTCTTTCTGACTTCAAACTCAACACTATGTCCACTACAGCAAATGACCTCTGATTGCAGTTATATTGTAGACACATATAATAGAGGCGCATATCACAATGTGCAAATATAGCAATTATTTGCAGTTTCATTGCTACAGAATCCCCTCCACCATCTCAAATCTCAATTAGTCTATAACTTGATAGGTAAGTCTTAGGGAATTCCCTGAGATTCAGAAAAGCTAATTGACTTGACAACAGTCACACAGCTAATAAATGTTAGGTGGAATGTGAACTCAAGTCTCACCAGTTCAGGACTCTATGCCTTATTTGACAGAGGGAAGAGGAGGGAATAAGCATTTATATAGTGTCTATTATGTGTCAGGCATTGTTTTACGTGCCTTTACCTCATTTGATCCTCACCACAATGTTGGGAGGTAGGTGCTGTTATTATCCCCATTTTGCAATTCAGGAAACAAAGGCAGACAGTGGTTAAGTGATTTGAGGCTGAGTTTGAACTCAGGTCTTCCTGACACCAGATCTCTACAAGGGATACCTAGCTGCCACTAATATATGTAGAGAATGTAGCATTGGTCAGGATTACATATATCACACTTCTGTAAGGGGGTGGCCTCTGAGCTCACCTTCTCTCATGTTCTATTACATATGCCTAAATATACAGTATTTATGGTACATAAATCAAGTACTATCTTTTTGTAGCTAATTGTTAAAGGTTAATTGTTACTGGCTAAACAAAAGCTGTCATGCTAGATCAGATCTGCACAACATACAGCCTGTGAGCCCGCTTGCAGCCCACCAAAAGATTTTGGCTGGCCCATGAAAAATGTAGAAGATGTAAAAGAAAGTAAAGATGTAACAAGTGCTTTGTCCATGCCCTGCTTAACCCGCCTTCCACTAGTCACTACTGTACCCGTCGCATAACTTGGCAGGTAGGTTGCCACTGATCACTCTCTCCTGTTTGTCATGGGACCCACAGCAACCAACCATCATCTGTCTCTAGTCTGAGAGGAGTGCGAGTTTTATCTTTTCACTGTGTTTTTGGTTGGTAGTCTTTTATTGAAGGTGATTTCATAAACAAGTATTTGCTAATGACAGTTTCTGGATTATGGTCCTTTAAAAAAAGTGTTTTGAGAAATAGTTTAATCATTAATTATACCTTTATTTGGAAAGTGAGCCTGAAGAAGGTTAGCATATTTTAATTTTTGGCCCCCATCTACTGCCAAGTTTGCAGGTTTGTACTAGATTATGCCAAGAGACTAAAAAATTGTTCCATCCCCCCCTCAAAAAAAATTAGAAAAGATCAGTCGGAAATTCCATTTAGGGGGTGAGGAATAGGGAGGAAGGAAACCAAAACCAAGATAGAAATATAGGATTTTCCAGCAGAAATAGAAGACTAGGAAAGATCTACTTTCTAGGTAATGAGGAGGACTCAGCATACCTCAGCCTGGACCTTTTAGAAAAAGGAGCTGAGATCCAAATATCTATTGTTCCACAAATAGGGAAGGTAGATGACTTCATCGTGAAGCCTGTATAAAAGCAGATTGGAATGAGCATTTCAAATTTCTAAGAAAGGTAAAGGAAGGGGACCTGGGCTCAAAATGGGCTTCTCCATACCAAGAGGACTCAATAAAATGTCTTATATTCTTCTCAGAATCTAAAACATTGTTAGTTCTGAGGTTGTCAATGAAAATACACCAATTGTTAGGGAGGAGAGGGTACCAAGAGATGGAGATAGAGAAGTAACTAAAGGACACATATTCTAAACTGGATAGAGTAACTACATTATAGAGTTTATAACCTCATTTTTTCTACCAGAATTGTGATTTTCATTGGTAGAAGGGACCCCCTCTAACAATACAGACCAGTACCTGTTATGGGTCTTCCCATTTCAGAGAGCTATGGGTGGGGAGGGAAAGAAAAGGGGTGGGGCAATTATGAGGTCATCCTCACTCCAAGGCTAGCTATCCACTACACCTAGATAACTCTCTCATATGCCTTCATAGGGTATGACAGGAAAAGCAGCTTACATAGTCATTGAGTGCTGTAATAGTAATCAGTTTAGCAGATACTTAGCGCTTAGTACCTTGGGGCTAAGTATGGAAGGTGGGAACTCTGTCTCACTATTGAGAGGACTTGAACTCCCCTGTTGCCTTGGAAGAAGGGGATTGGCTGAGACAGGAAGCCAG
>CM053582.1:443777642-443799454 GCA_028627135.1 Pseudochirops cupreus
AGAGATTTAGCATGATAGCTTGAGAAGATGGAAGGATCAAATGAATGCTTTTTTTTAGAGTTGGTCATGTTTATAATAATAATAGCTATCATTTATATAAAGCTATAAGGTTTATACAATGGTTTGCTTATCTTATTTGATTCTCACAACAACCATGTGAGGAAAGTGCTATTATTATACCCATTTTATAGATGGGAGAACTGAGGCTGAAAGAAATTTAGTAAACTAGTCCATGGTCACATAACTAAGAATTGTCTGAGGCAGGATTCGAACTCCAGAATTTCTGTCTCCAAGTTCAGTACTCTATCCACCCAGCTGCCTCAAGAAACAGAAGACCAAGTGCTAGTGAGATTGAAAATTGGGAAAAGAAAGGTGATGCTAGAAGGAACAAGCTCACAGAAGAAACAGGAGAGGACGGAATCAGTTGTTTACAAAAGGAAGACAGTAAGGGATTACATGGAGACAGTTTAAAGTACAGCATTAGGGAGAAGAGGGAGCTGGAAAGGGACAGCCTGGAATTTGTCAGGAAGTTATAAGGCAACATCTTGTGCTGCTTGAGAGGAGCCTGAAGGGGGCGGGGAGGAGGATAAGAAGAGAGGCTTGGAGCAAGCTGAAGGGAATGAAATAGAACTCAGTCATAAAAGAGCAAAAGGAGTGGTGAGCAGCAGGGAGAGCCCACAAGAGTCTGTTTCGCATAAATAGGCAGCGGGTCCCATCAGCACAGCGGTAAGACTTCCTCCACACAACAAGAAGGCAAGAGAATCAAGGGCAGAGGCCAACGTAAAAAGTTCAGCTGGTTAACCAAGTGAGGCCAGAGCAGGGGGGAGATGGCCAGGGAACTCAGATTGGACGGAAAAAAGGGGTGAAGCACATGGGATTGGAGATTAGGGTTAGCGAGAGGCATCTCAGGGTTATGTATAGTAGATCCCCAGACTGGGGACAACCATTCCTGTGTGTGGCTGGGCCGGAATGAAGGTGCAGATGTCCTCACTAGCTTCATGGGAATCAGCTGACATCATTCATCCTGTGTGTCAACTGCAACCCCATTTTAGATTCCAGTTAAGTTTTCAAAATAGAGACCCTGCTGGTTCGATTGCCTTTCTTCATTAATACGGTATGGGAAAGGAAATTTAAATTTAGCTCTGGGACTTCTGCTTTCCAAGATACTCATAGAAGTTTACGGCTGAAGGGATTTTAAAATCATTTCACCTAACCACTCATTTTACAGATGAGAGGCAGCTAATAGCGCAGCAGTGGCTAAAGGGCTGGGACTGGAATTAAGAAGACCTGAGTTCAAATCCAGCCTCAAATACTATGTGACCCTGGGTAAATCACTTAATCTCTTTGCCTCAGTTTCCTCAACTACAAGATGGGGGACATAATAGCACCTATCTTACCTATTGTAAGGATCAAATGCACATAGCACAATGCCTGGCATACAGTAGGTACTTAATAAGTGCTCGTTTCCCTCCTTCCTTCATACAGATAAGGAAACAGAAATGAATCCCCAATATTTAAGTGACTTGCCCAAGGTGACACAGCTAATAAGTGGCAGTAGGAGATCTAGAATTCAGGTCATCTGACTCTCAGACTGGGGGTCTTTCTGTTTTAGTGATTTTCCCTTTCTTGATCTTAAGCATCCTCATTATTAGTAATTGGTGATTGTTCAATACATTTTTAAGAAAAGAAAGGCACTGGCTCTTCCGTCCAATATTAGTCTTTTTATCAAGCAATTTGCACAGAACCTTAAAGGAAAGAGGATGAAACCAACCCAAACTGTGGACAGAAAACCAGGCCCCTTCAGCCTGTGGTTGGAGGATTGTTATTCTCATTCCATGTACATAGGGAACCACAAAGATTCAGATAATGCTACAAACAATTCAAAGCCACAGGAAGGGGGTGGGGAGAGGGAGGAAAGGAAGAGCCTAAGCATTTTCTTTTACCCCAGCCTAAGTATTCTGTGTGGGCTCCAGAACTTCCCAGGGAGGGAGGAGCAGTGCCCTGCCCCACCCAGGGTCCCAGATCTCCATGTGTCCCTGGGCCAAGGCTGCAAGAACTCTTGACAGGAAAGGGGATAACAGGGCCTGGAATGACAAACCCCATCTTGGGCCAATTAATGAATCACACCTTGCACCACCCCCCTTCCATCCCCCTCAGCCCCAGCTTGAGACAATTAAGCAGAGAATTTGAGCAGACTGCTTTTAACCTCTTAAGGGGCCTGGGTGATCCTCCTTTTCATTCTTTATCCATTTCAGTGGTTGGACGCTCTCAAAACCTGCCATGGGGTCATATTCATTCTAATCCTAGAATCTGAATGAATGAATCGACTAACGAACAACAAATGGATAAGGGGATGGGGGTAGTAAGAGGAGGGAATAGGAAAAGTAATCGAATAACTATGCATACAGTTTATCAGTAACTGGGGACTAATCAGCTTGACAATTATAAGGGCCTTGAATTTCCATGTTGTTTATAATCATTCATTAATCATGGCAATACCCCTGCTGTAAAATATTATTATTTCCAATTTACAAAGCAGTCAGCTAAAAAGGAACCCAGAAAACTAAAGGATGAGTTGCAAGGCTGGGCTTCCACTTACCCTCTCTGTTCCTGTTTCTTTCCTTCTTTAAAATTGGGAAAAGAATCTCAGTCTCTACTCACCTCCCCAAAAGAGAGCAAAGGTAAATTAATCATTACAAAGTGTTGTTCCGAGAGAAACCTGACTGGTTTTCATGATAACTAGTAAAGGACAGACTGGGGAGGGGGAGGGAGGTGTGGTTTCCTTGTTCAGTCATTTTTCAGTCCTGTCTGACTCTTCATGACCCCATTTGGGGTTTTCTTGGCAGAGATACTAGAGTGGTTTGGCATTTCCTTCTCACTTTACAGATGAGGAAACTGAGGCGACTAGGGTTAAGTGACTGGTTCACCCAGCTAGTAAGCATCTGAGGCCAGCTTTGAACTCAGGAAGATGACTTCCTCACTCCAGGCCTGACACTCTATCCACTAAGCCACCTAGCCGCCCCCAGACTGGGAGGGAGACCTAATTAAATTATTTTCCTACAAGGAAATGGATTCTTCCAAAGCAGTACAGGGGACTGGATCAGTACTCCTGGACTCTGTCACTAATCAGCTATAATGGATCAATGTTAGCCTATAGGAATGAGATCTCTATATCAAGTCATTTCACCTCAATTCCTTCATCTATAAAACGGGGTAAGACTAGATCACAGGATCATAGATTTGAGAGTTTGAACAGATTTCAGAAGTTAAACTATTTCATTTAACAGATGAGGAAAACTGAGAGATTTGAGGACTAGCACAAACTCACTGGACTAAGTTGTCTCAAAAGTCTAGCTCACTCATTCTACAATTTTTAAGGGTGGTATGTAACCTAGGAAGCCTCAGGGATAGTAAGGTTTGTCATATATCAGCTTTATTATTAGCAAGAGAGCTTAAAGATATCTCTGGGGTAGACCTTCCACTTGAATGGGAGATGACAAAGGCTCGCAGTAAGGTTGTACTGGGCTGGTATTGCCCAGGTCTCCTATCAAGGTCCGATAAACCATTGCACTACCCACTTGATCCTGCACAGCTTCATTCAATGACCTTTAAAACCTGAGAAAAGAAGCCACACCAGAGCTCTAAGCAGGAATTCTAGAGAGGGCAACAGTGAAGAACCTCCATTCCATTACGAACATATCTCCTATCTTTGGGAGGAGTTGAGTGTGTTTTCCTAGGAATATATGCCATTCCTTCATTCCCCTCTAACTGGTCCCCTCTCTTAAGGCCCTGAAAGGACACCATCCTGAGGCTAAACCCTCAGCTAGGGATGTTGATAACTGATGTAAACTCATTCCTCAATGACTAACAAACTCCCACCTAGTCATACCTCTCCATCCCAGTGATTCTGAATCCCACCTCTGTCAACATTCAAAGTTGTTCACATACACACAGACACACCCTAATCCTACTGCCTAGTCTCTTATTCCTATTTCCCTCAACCCAACCCTTCCCAATTCCCCATTCTAAGGTTCCTCACCCCTTCTTCTGTTCTCTCTGAAATGCCTGCTCCATAGGAAACAGACTTAATTTCATCTTAAATCTTTTCTCTCCATTTCTGGCTCTCCCTGAGACCTCTTGATAAGACAGTCTGGAGGGCCACTCATTCTAGTACTGGGTTCATTTCAGTCAGCTGGAATACTCCTTGCTCCCCATTGCCACTTCCAGATTTCCCTCTCCCATCTTCACTCCATAGTCTCTTCTCCTTTGAGATGTGCTCAGTCCATGCCTGAGTGCTGATTGAAGCATGCTGTTTTCCCTTTCTTTTGTTGTTTTTTGTTTTTTCTTTCTCATGGTTTTTCCCTTTTGTTTTGATTCTTCTTTCACAAATGACTAACGTAGAAATATGTTTAATACATGTATAGCCAAATTAGACTGCACGCTGTTTTGGGAAAGGGGGGAAATTTAGAACTCAAAATCTTATAAAAGTGAATATTGAAAACTAAAAATAAATAAATATGTATTTTAATATTCTAATTTTTTATTTTTAAAATTTTTAGTTTTCAACATTCATTTCCACAAGATTTTGAGTTACAAAAATTTTCTCCCCATCTTTCCCCCACCCCCACCCCAGGATAGCAAGCCTAGTGAGTACCCCTTCCCCTAGTCTGCTCTCTTTTATATCCTCCCCCATACCCCCTCTAACTTTCTAGTAGGGCAAGATGGATTTCTATACCCCAGTGCTTGTATATCTAAATAAATATTTTTTAATTCAAAAATATTTTATTTTCCCCAATTAAATGTTCAAACAATTTTTAACCTTTTTAAAAAAGTTTTGAGTTGCAAATTTTGTGTCTCCTTCCCTCCCTCCTCCCTGGGACAGTAAGCAATCAGATATCACTTACACATGTGCAATCATGTAAAAAATAACAGAGCCAAATTTATAAAAATACAAGTCATTCCCCAATTGCATTATTTTCACAATATAATCACATCATTTTCTTGACAATCAGTAAAACAACAAATCAATCCCTGATTTGTAGCATTTGCCAGTTTCCAAAATGAAAATGCTCATGCTGAAAATATAACAATCTGTATGAGCTGGCTCCAGCACACCTCTGCCTGGGGACTTAAACATACATACTGATATTCCTTCAAACAACCTAATTTCACAATCCCTCAGCTTCACATGACTGATTCCTCTGCCTCACCTCAACAACACACAGAGATGGTCAAACCCTCATTCTTGCTGTCACCCAAAATGTACAACTTCCACATTCATGAACTCTGACATTTCTTTTTCTGATTATAATCTCTTGTAATTCCTTCTCTTCCTCTGTCTTAAAACACCAAATTCTATTCTTGGTCCTCACCATGACCTCCAATCTCTCCATCTCAATTATTTCCGAGGCTATCCATTACCCCTGCACTAGTAACAATGTCCTCCCTTCCCTGTCTTGGTCCTCTGGTAAATCAGCTCAGCTCTACACTGCTCTTCTCAAGTCCTTTGCCTCCTTATCCTATCACCAGTTTTGTTCTGTCAAGACTCAGCCTCAGGTTGCTCTCGCTATCTGCTGCCTTAACTCCTATTCATATGCTTCCACTGGAGAAAATCACAAAACCATGCTACAAATTTATGTTACATAATCTCAACTGGATCCTCACTGCTGCAAGGCAATCCTTCTTTACCCCTTCTTCATTAACTTACTCTCCCACTCACTAACTTGCTTTTTCATCCTTTTCATCCCTCAAATTTCCCACAGTTTCCCCTCCCATCACTCTCTCAGCAGAGAAACTTGCTTCATATTTCACTGAAAAAATTAAGGCCATTTGCTAAGAGTTCACTCTTCTTGTCTTCTTTTCTCCTCCTAATTTCACATCATTGAAATGCCTTGTATCACTATCCTCTTCCTCACCCCTGTCTCACATGAAGTAGTCCTTCTTGCCAATGCTAACCCCTCTAAATTATCTTAAGTTCAATATATCTAAAACCAAACTCATTGCCTACACCCCCCCCCAAAAAAACCTTTCTCTCAGAACTCTCCCTTATTACTCTCTAGGGCAGAGCTGTCAAACCTGCTGCCGTAACACCCCTGAGTGCAGCCTAAGCCAGGTTAAAATGTAATCGGGAAATATTTAACAAAATAAATAAAAATACAATAAAATGTAGATAATATTACATTTAAAAACTAAATGTTTTTAAAGGATCCTTATTATGGTTTAGTGACCCCCCATTCAATTTGAGTTTGGGTGCCACAGGTCTAAGGCACCATCATCCTTCTGGTCACCCAGGCTCACAACTTAGATATTGTTGACTCTTCACTCTCTCCCCCCAACCTCATCCAATCTCAGGTCTTGCTCATTTTACTTTGTAACATCTCTTCTTTCCTATAACACTCACACCATTCTGGTTCAGGCCTTTACCAGCTCATGCCTTCTAGTTGGCCTTTCTGCCTAAAGTCTCACCGCACTCCAACCCACCTTCCACTTAGCTGTCAAATTAATCTTCCTACAGTAAGGATCTGAACATGTAACCTTCTACTCCTACACCCATTCAATAAACTCTAGTGGTTTCCTATCACCTCCAAGATCAAATATAAAAATCCTTTTTGGGTATAGGCCTAGAAATGGCATAGTGGTCAAAGGTCATGCATTGTTTAGTAAGTTTTTTATGTATAATTCCAAATTGCTTTCCAGAATAATTGTACCCATTTACAGGTCCAATAGTACACCCATGTACCTATTTTCCCATAGCACTTCCAATATTTACCATTTTCCTTTTTGTGGCATCTTTGGCACTCTGATACATGTGAATTGTTTTAATTTTATTTTCTCTAATTAGTGGTGATTTGGAGTACTTTTTTCATATAGCTGTAGATACTTTGGGTTTCTTCCCAGGGTATAAACTGCTTATTCATATCCTTAGACTTTTTATCAATTGAGGAATAGCTCTTTTTCTTATAAATTTGAATCTTATATATGTATATGTAAATATACATATATGAAATAAGAATTTATCGCTGTATTACACTTGTAAAGAATTTTTCCCTCAGGTAATTGTTTACCTTTTAATCTTAGATTTAGTAAGCCATTTAATCAAAGAAAGGAAAGTATCCTTCGTGTAGCAAAATATTTTACAGTGTCTCTATTTGTGGTAGCAAAAAAAATTGCTAGAAATTAAGGGGATGCCTATCAATTGAGGAACAGCTAAATAAATTGTGGTACATATATGTGAAGGGATACTACTGTGCTGTAAGAAATGAGGAAATAAGTGATTTCAAAAAGTCATGGACTTATGGGAACTGATGCAGAGTGAAGTAAGCAGAGGAACTATTGATACTGTGACATCAATTTTGAGGAAGCGAACAATTTAAAGGACTTTTATAAACTGATGAAGAATGAAATTAGCAAAACCAAGTCAACAATTTATAAAGTAACACTAAAAAGAACAATATAATGACCATTCATGATTCCGGAGGACTAATGATGAAACATGCTCTCCATTACTCACAAGACAGATGGAGAGTGAGGAATGAGTACATGTACGCATATATATATTGTGTATATATGGGACTACATACACACTATGCTATATTCATATACTATGTGTTATATGTATCATATTTAGATAGCCTGTAAACATTGAGGGAATGTATTTTGCTTGATTATGCATATTTGTTACCAAAAAAAATGTTGTTCTTTTTTTTCCCAATAAAGTAGGAGTAGAAGGGAAAGAAAATAGATTCCTCTCTTTTTTTTTCATAAGAAGTGGGAGTAGTACTTCAGATGGGAAATGCTGCATGCACTTTTAAATGAGGTATTATTATTTTTACTTAATTGTTTTACTTTGTTTCAAGAGACCTCTTACAAATTAGGAGTAAATTGGAAATGTTTGTAATGGAAAAACAAAACACATGAATAAAACTTTTAAAAATATCTCTGGTCTTCAAAGTCCTTTACGACCTGGCCCCCTCCTACCTTTCCAGGCTTCTTACACTTTATTTACTCCCCATGAATACTACAATGCAATGACACTGGCCTTCTGGTTTTTCCACCACCAAGACACTTCCAACAAGATCTCCCATCTCAGGTCATCTTCTCTGTCCCCCATGCTGTATTTCTCTCCCACCTCATCTCTGCCTTCTGACTTCCCTGGCTTCATTCAAGTCCCAGCTTAAATCCCACCTTCTATGAAAAGGCTTTCCTGACTCCATCTCAATGCTAGGGCAAATCACTTAACCTCTCTGGCCCTCTGTTCAATTGTCTTTAAAATAAGAAGGTTAGACTACGTGGCCTCCGAGGTCCCTTGCAACCCTAAATCAGTGATCTAGTGTGTATATATGTGTACGTGCTTCCTGTATTCGGTTATGTCCTTAGGTTGGCACAATGAGAAAATGCTGTTATCCTTTAGGTATAGTCATTCCTTTGGGTGGAATAACTCAGACTGAACTAGAGGACCCATTCTAGCATAGCTTCTGGATCACTCTACTCCACGGAGGGGTGGGGATAATTGGGGTGGAGGGACTAAATATAACTCTGCCTCCTTGTGGTCAGTAAAAAGCAGATCACTGAATCATTTCAGTGTCCAATGAACAGAGAGGGTTAATGAGTCAGGGGCTGCTCATGGATGGAGAGTAAAGCTCTATGAGACTTCCATGTTCCTTTGTACAGAACCAGTTCTTACTTGAATAAAGCCTATGTCACTGAATACTGTATTTAAATGGAATAGATTCAATCTTCCAAGCTTCTTTCTAAAATCTTTTTGTGTTTATTCTGCCCCCACCTAGAGTTTCTCCTGGTAACATCAGAATGTGGCCTCATGCATTTTAGCTCTAGAAAAAGGAATTAAGCTTATGAATACTGAATAGACAGCCTGATCCCATCCCCTGAAAATTTTTTTAAAATTTAATACATATAGAAAACTTGTGATGAGGCCTTTTAAAATGAAAAAAAATTATTCATAACATGAATGACCACATCCCTGGACTTTTGTATATTAGATTTTCTTAAAACATAATGCCCCTTCAGGGACTACAATTGTAGTAGTACCTGGAAAGATGCTAATCTTCTTCTGCCCACTAAATGAAGGGATTAAATTACTGGGGCATCCTATTCTTTATAGTAATTGGCTTGGGGCAGAGACATCTTCCCAGAATACTGTATCTCATATAGCTTGGGTATGGCACTGATGTACTCATTCTGGTAATATAGCCCTTAGGTAACAACATGGCACCTATACTCGACTCTTAGGTGACTCATCCTAATGTGCTCACACTAGCAGATGATGATATTCTCAGGGGCTGGCCATAGGAGCTACAATTCACACTCTGGGGATAGAGGTAACCTAGCCGTGTGTATGGTTGGGGGGGAGGGGAAGAAGGAGAATTCATTGCTACGACTAGCTCCTGAGCCCCCACCAATGTGCTTCCCATTTACACAAGTCAGTTACAATGATACTATTGACTCTTAAACATGAAAACATTTACACACCCTCTATAGAAGGCAAAAGCAAAAATAATCATAATATAACATTTATTTAGTGGAAGCCAAAGTCAGAAATAATCAAATGATAAAAATCATCCCATAAACTCCAGGCATATCCTGTCACCAATGTAAACAGTGTGGGGCCAATGTGGGAAGCAGAGTGGGCACAAACTTACAGAAATCTAACATGGTGAGGCACACAAGTAGGGAAACCCATGTACCTAGAGGAATTCATAACTCTGGGCTGCTAATCTCAATGTAATTGGTCTCTTTTAGAGAACAGTCTGCACTATGTGTCACCTGTTCCTCCTCTGGGCCTCTATCCTGTCCTATTGGACAAAGCTGCTTCTTTGCTACTCTTGGACCACTGAAATTCCTTTAGCAAAGCAACAATATTATACTATTTCAGTGAAACGGTTTGGGTTCTGGGTTTTGCAGGACCCTATTTCATTGTCCATACACAGTTTCAGATCACGTTTCAAGAATGAAGAGGAATGGCTACAGGGGAGCAGGAACTCCAATCACAATTCCAGGGTAGAGAAGAGTACTTATGGTCACTCATAACAGAGTAAAGACCCTAATTCAAGGCAGAAAGGAACACTAGCATTTGTGGTTACAGGGGAACAAGGTCCATTTCTGAATAAAAAGGACTAAAGCATAGGTTAGGAAAGCAATGATCAACCCCTCCTTAGATCATACCACCTTGGAAGTATTGAAAACTTACAGAACCCCAGAACTAGCTCTTAAAAAAGCAGCACAAAAAGCCTGAAGCTTCAGATAGTGCCCCCTCAAACCTAGGAGCAAAGCACAACTTTAGTATAAAATTCAAGTGAAAAAATAGGCTAGGAAAATGAGAAAAAACAAACCAAAAAAGACCTGACCATAAAAAGTTAATATGGTAACATGGAAAATCAAGAAAAATTAAGAAGATAACAATGTCAAACTACAAGCAAAACCTCAAAGAAAATTGTGAAGTAGACACAAGTGCAATAAGAATTACTGAAAGAGCACAAAATGGCTTTTAAAAACCAAATAAGAGGAGAAATAAGTAAGATTGATGCAAGAAAATTATGGGGGAAAGGGACACAAAAATGCTGAAGAAAATAATATATTTTTTTTAAAAACTAGCAAAATGGAAAAGGGTACAAAAATTCCCTGAAAAAAAGAACTCCTTAAAAAGTAGAATTTACTAGTGAAAAAAGAGGGACAAAAGCTTGCTGAAGAAAACAGTATCTTAAAAATTAGAATTGGATAAAATAGAAAATAAAGACCACATGAGATACCAAGAAATAATAAAACAAAATTAGATTAAAAATAGGAGAAAATGTGTAATATCTCATTGGAAAAACAACTAACCTACAAAACAGATCAAGGAGAAATAATTTTAAAGTTACTGGACTACCTGAAAGCCATGATTAAAAAAAAGGCCTAGATATTATCTTCCAAGAAATTATTAAGGAAAACCACCTTGAAATCCTAGAACCATATGGGAGAATAGAAATTGAAAGAATCCAAAGAGATCCCAAAATGAAAATTTCCAGGAATATTATACCCAAATTCCAGACCTCCCAGGTTAAGGAGAAAATATTGCAAGCAACCAGAAAGAAATTCAAATATCATAAAGCCACAATCAGGATCATACAAGATTTATCACCTTCCACAGTAAAGGAGCTGAGGGCTTGGAATATGGAAGAGCTAGAAGGCAAAGGAGATAGAATTACAATCAAGAATAAACTACTCAAGAAAACTAAGTAACTTAAACTTAAAGTAAATGTTTTCTTCAGGGGATAAATGGACATTTAGTGAAATAAAGGTCAAGCATTCCTGATGAAAAGTCCAGAGCTCAATAAAAAAATCTGACTTTCAAATACAAAACTCAAGAGAAACATAAAAAGGTAAATGTGAAAGAGAAATCATAAGGGATTCAATAAGGTTAAACTTTTTACATTCCTCTATGTGAAGATAATACATGTAACTCCAAAGAACTTTTATCATTATTAGGGCAGTTAAAAGTATTATACATAGACAGAGGACATGGGTGTGAGTTGACTATGATGGGATGATTTCAAAAAAATAAAACTAAGAAGTGAGAAAAAGGGATGCACTTAGAGAAGAGGGAAGGGAGAAGAAGAACAGGGGAAATTATCTTATAAAAAACTGGGGAAAAAGAGCTTTTACAACAGAAAAGATGGGGAGTGTGGCATGCAACACTTGAACTTTGTTCTCATTAAAATTCATAGTGAATAATGTGCACAGGCAGTTGGGTAAAGAAATCTATCTTACCCTTCAAGGAGGTGAAGGTGATAAGATTAGGAGGGAGTGCTTATAGAAAAGAGGGCAGATTAAGGGAGCCAGTGGTCAGAAGCAAAACAGTCTTTTTAGGAAGGGCAAGGTGGAAGGAGAAAGAGAGAAAAATTTAAGCATTTGAAAATTAGATAAAGGGAAATACACAGTAATCATAACTGCAATGTGAATGGGATGAACTCACCCACAAAATGGAAATAAATAACCAAATAGATTAAAAACTAGAATCCAACGATTTGTTGTTTACAAGAAATATGCTTGAAATGGAGACACGCACAGAATAAAATTAAGAGGCTGGAACAGAATCTATTATGCTTCAGCTGAAGTGAAAAAAAAAAGCAATGATGATCTCAGACAAAGCAAAAAGCAAAAACAGACCTAATTAAAACAGAGAAACTACGTCTTGCTAAAAAGTATGATAGACAATGAAGTAATAATAATACAAACCACATATACAACAAACAGCATAGCATCCAAATTCTTAAAGAAAAAGTTAAAATGAGTTATGGGAGAAAATAGTAAAACAATTACTAGTGGGGGACATCAACTTTCCCCTCTCAGAACTAGATAAATCTAATTATAAAATTAACAAGAAAGAAGCTAAAGAGAATTTTAGAAAAGTTATATATGATAGACCTCTGCAGAAAACTAAATGGGAACATAAAAGAATATATCTTTTTCTCAGCTGTACATGGCACCCTCACAAAAACTGACCATGTATTACAGCATAAAAAACTTCAGAACCAAATTCAGAAAAGCAGAAATAGTAAATGCGTCCTTTTTAGACAATAATGCAATAAAAAATTACATTTAAAATTACATAAAGGAAATCTAGACTAAAAATTAATTACAAACTAAATAATCTAATCCTAAAGAATGACCTACCAGTCAAGGACAAGTCATAGAGGGAAAAGATTCTGGTAAGATGGCCAATAGGTCAGAAAAGTTCAGCTCTCCAAATTTCTTCAACAAAAAAAGCAACAGAAATAAACAAAACTTAATTTTACTTCTAAGTCAACTTAAGAAGACCCCAAGAAAGACCTGACCTCCAGGGTTGAGATTCAACCTGAGTGAAGTGCAAACATCTCCAGGCCAACTCTGCAGAATCAACAAACAACAAGCCCTGGGGGCAGCTGGGTTGGGAGGCAGCCTGAACCTTAAAAACTGTCATCTCACTGACAGTGTGGAGGTCTGATGGCTGAGTAGAAGACTGAAAAACCCAAGGGAAGCCAAGTACAGCTGTGCTGTTCAGATGGACCCAAGGCTGTGGTTGCAGGGACACACCTGTTGAGTGCAGTAGTGAGGGGCAGGGACTCTGTGGATTGTGGGCACTTCCAGGAGAGCAGAGCCCCTGGTTTCAGTTCCAAGAAAGGATGGACAGCTATAGTTTGAAGCCACTCCAAGGACCACAAGGAACAAGATCAGTTGCAAGGCAGTGTGACTAGGGACTCTAGCTATGGCTTAGCAATAGCAATGGAGAAGAGAGCCCAGGACAGACCTCAGAAAATAACAGTAAGAAGGATATGAAGCTTGAAGCATCATTCCCTATAGCTCAGGACTATAACTTGATTACACTAATAGCTGCTAAAAACAAAATAAAACATAAAAATGAGTAAGCAAAGAGGAAAGAACCCAAACATAGGTAAATAGTTACCATGGGGATATAGAAGATCTGGGTTCATAGTCAGAGGAAGTTAATGGAGCACAAAAAGCTACTCTTTTTTCAATTAGAAACATCAAGTGTGGTCCCAAACACAAAAGAGAGTTCTTTGAGGAACTTTAAAAATCAAATAAGAGAGGGGTAGAGCCAAGATGGCAGAGTAAAAGCAGGAACTTACTTGAGCTCCCACTCCAACCACCACCAATACCTGTAAAAAATGACTAAAAAAATTTTAGAGCTGTAGTGACAGAGAGAAACAAATCTCCTGCTGAATGCAACCTGGAAGGTAGACAAGAAGGGTCTATTGCAATGAGCTGGGAGCAGAACACAGTCCCATGTGAGCTGTGCCAGCCCAGATCCACCAGAATAGACTTCAAGAGGCTGAAACACTGGCAGCTGTGGCGGTTTCCAGATGTCTCAACCTATAAACACCAAAGAGAATGTTAAAGGTCAGTGGGGAACTCTGTTGGAACTGGGTGAAAGAATAGCATGGTCCATCCCCTGCCCCTGGGGTGGTGGAGGTGGCAGTAGCTGCAGCTCCTGCCATGTGGCTACCTCCTAAGCTCCAGGCCTGCAGATCACAGGGGGACCAAATGACCATTCAGAGGGTAATTGGTCTTGCTTTGACTTTGCGTGGATCTGGCTTGCAGTCTTGAGTGCTGGTCCTGGGGGTGAGGAACATCAGTATGGTGGTTGTAAAGAGGGCGCCCTCCTCATAGCTCTGACAACAGCTCTGATAACAGCTGTGCAAAACCCCAGAAATTTGGGACACAGCACTCTGGAAGCAGAGATCTACTGTGGCAAAGAGCTCAAAAGCCAAGTAATTAGCTGGGAAAATGAACAAACAGAATAAAAAATAAGACTATAGAATCTTTTTGGGGGGACAAAGAGGATCAAAACAGAACAGAAGAAGACAACAAAGCATCAAAAGCTTCCAAGAAAAACATGAACTGGTTGCAGGCCACAGAGGAACTCAAAAAGGATTCTGAAAACAAAGTAAGAGAAGTGTAGGAAAAATTGGGAAGAGAAATTAGATTGATGCAAGAAAATAATGAAAAACAAGTCAACAATCTGACTGAAGAAAATAACACCTTAAAAATGGACTAATTCAAATGCCAAAAGAGGTTCCAAAAGTCAATGAGGAAAAGAATGTTTTAAAAAGCAGAATTGGCCAGATGGAAAAGAAATTTCAAAAGTTTACTGAAGAAAATAATTCCTTCAAAATTAGACTGGAGCAAATGGAAGCTAATGACTTTATGAGAAATCAAAACACTATTAAACAAATCCAAATGAATGAATAGAGGGAAGTCAATGTGAAATATCTCATTGGGAAAATCACTGACCTGGAAAATAGATCCAGGAGAGAAAATTTTAAAAATGTTCGGACTACCTGAAAGCCATGATCAAAAACAAAAATAGCCTAGACATAATCTTTCAAGAAATGATCGAGGAAAATTGCCCTGATATTCCAGAACCAGAGGGCAAAATAGAAAGTGAAAGAATTCATCAATTGCCTCTTGAAAAAGATTCCCAAAAGAAAACTGCTAGGAATATTATAACCAAATTCCAGAGTTCCCAGGTCAAGAAGAAAATATTACAAGGGGTCAGGAAGAAACAATTTCAGTATTGTGGAAACACAATCAGCATAACACAAGATCTAGCAGCTTCTACATTAGAGATCAAAGGGTTTGGAAGATGATATTCCGGAGGTCAAAGGAGTTAGGATTAAAACCAAGAATCACCTACTGTAGCAGCAAGCACCCTAACATACCTAGGATGGCTGCTAATACAGGTTCTTTGATTTGCTTTCTAAAGGAAAGCAACTCAAAAACAGTTAACAATCTTAGTTTAATCAATCAAACATATATCATTTACCTAGTTCAGGGGGAAAAGTCAGCACCCTGAACTTCAGAGAATATAAACAGAAGTTACAAGTGGACAAAAATAAAAAGAAAATAACACAGTTTGGCAGACCAACAGACAGGTTGCTGTCTGACTATTACATCCATACCTAGTTAGTCACCAGAGAGAGAAGCACCAACATCTGGGTTTTTAAAGCCAGGGGGCTCAATGGCTTCCCAGAGTCTCCTCTGGCCAAATCACACAACTGTTCCCAAAGTGAGCCCCAAAGCAAACCTCCCCTCAGAGGCATATATAGCCTTCTCCAGAGTCAGAGAACATCACAACCCTCCTGACCCACTTGACTACAAAGTAACAAAAGTTTTACCTTCCTGAAAAACAAGCCTCCTTCAAAGCACGCTTCTCCTGTGGGCTCTGCTCCACCCTTCAGCAAACTCTTTCCACCACAGGTTCCATGTGACCACATTCAGCCTATTAGAGGGCTGAGTATATTTTCAAATCAGGGAAGGTCCTCAAGTTCAACTTAGGTTTATTAAGGGTCAGGGAAGATCTTCAAATTATCATTACCATTACACCTACCCAGCAAAACTGAGTATAATACTTCAGAGGGAAATATGGACATTCAATGAAATAGAGGACTTTCAAGCATTCTTGATGAAAAGAACAGAGCTGAACAAATATTTGTAACTCATGAGACTTTTCTCAGTATGAGGATACTTGAAGGGATTATGTGTGTGTGTGTGTGTGTGTGTGTATGTATGTATGTATAGATGGATGGATGGATGGATGGATGGATGGATGGATGGATGGATATGGTGAGAGAGGAATATATTGGGAAAAGGAGGGAGGAGATATAGAATGGGATGAATTATCTCAAATAAAGGAGGCAGGAGAAGGCTGTTACAATGGACGGGAAGAGAAGGAAGGTGAAAGGGAATGGATCAACCTTACTCATGTTGGATTTGGCTTAAGGAGGGAATGATATACACACTTAAATTGGGTATTTTAGACCCCACAGAAAAGTAGGGGGAAAGAGGATCAGAGGGAGGATGATAGGAGGGAGGGCAAATTGGAGGAGAGAGTAGTTAGAAGCAAATACTTTTGAAAAGGGACAGGGTCAAAGGAGAAAACAGAATAAATGGGTGGTGGGACAGGATAGAGGGAAATATAGTTAGTCTTTCACAATAAGACTACTACATAAATGCTTTGCTTTACTACACATGTATAACCTATATTGAATTGCTTGTCTTCTTAGTGAGGAGGGGAGAAGGGAAAGAATCTGGAACTCAAAGTTTTAAAAACATGTTTAAAAAAATTGTTTTTACATGCAACCAGGAAATAAAATATACAGGCAATGAGGTATAGAAATACATCTTCATCTACAAGAAAGTAAGGGGGAAGGAGATTCAGGGGGATATAAGAGAGAGCAGAGTGGGGCAAGGGGTATTCGGTATACTTGCCATCTTGGGGTAGGGGGTAGGGAAGAGCTGGGAAGAAATGTGTAACTCAAAATCTTTGGAAAATGAATGTTGAAATAATGTTTAAAAATAAATTTAAAAAATTAAAATTAAAAAATTTTTAAAAGAAAATAATTTTAAAATCAAATAAGAAATATAGAGAAAAATTAGAAAAAATAAGAGCAATCCAAGAAAATTATGAAAAGGAAGTCACCCAACTTGAAATAGAGAGTCAAAAACTTAAGGAACAAAATAATTCCTTGAAAATTAGAATTGAGCAAAATAATGGCATTTTAAGACACAAAGAAATAAAATCAAAAGAATGAAAAAAAAAGAAGAGAGTGTAACATCTCATCAGGAAAAACAAGTGATCTGGAGACTAGATCTAGGAGAAATAATGTAAAAATAGTCAGACTACTTGAAAATTATGATTATAAAAGGATTCTTAATACAATATTATAAAAAATCATCAAGGAAAATTGCCCTGAAGTTTTAGAAGAAAACAAAGCAGAAATAGGAAAAACTCACCAATCACCACCTGAAAGACATCCTAGGATGAAAACTTACAGGAATATCATAGCCAAGTTTCAAAGCTCCCAGGTTAAGGAGTGAATATAGAAGCAACAAGAAGCAACAACAAAAAAATATCACAGAGCTACAATAAGGATTACAACATTGAAGGACCATAGATCTTAGAATACTATATTTCTTTTTTGTTTGTTTGTTTGGGTTGTTTTTGTTTTTAATATTTTTTCAAAGTACATGTAAAAACAATTTTAAACATATTTCTTAAATTCTGAGTTCCAATTTCTCTCCTTCCCATAACCTTACCCTCTGAGATGGCAAGCAATTTGATATAGGCTTTTTATGTCTCTCTTGAGTCTTGTGTTTGAAGACCAAATTTTCTATTGAGCTCTGGTTTTTTCATCAGGAAGGTCTAGAAGTCCGTTATTTCATTGAATGACCATCTCCTTGCCTGGAAGATTATGCTCAGTTTTGCTGGATAGTTGATCCTTGGTTTCAGCCCAAGCTCTTTTTCCTTATGAAATATCATATTCAAGGCCCTCCAATCTTTTAAGATAGAAGCTGCCAGGTCCTGTGTGATCCTGACTGTGGTTCCGTGATATTCAAATTGTTTCTTTCTGGCTGCTTGCAATATTTTCTCCTTGACCTGATAATTCCGGAATTTGGCTACAATATTTCTTGGAGTTTATGATTTGGGATCTCTTTCAAGAGGTGTTCAGTCAATTCTTTCAATAACTATTTTACCCTCTGGTTCTAGGACCTCAGGGCAGTTTTCTTTCATAATTTCTTGTACGATGTTATCCAGGCTTTTTTTTTTTCATGGCTTTCCAGTAGACCAATAAATCTTAGATTATCTCTCCTGGATCTGTTTTCCAGGTCAGTTGTTTTTCCACTGAGATATTTTACTTTTTCTTCTAATTTTTCAATCTTTAGGTTTTGTTCGACTGATTCTTGATGCCTCATAGATCATTAGCTTCAATCTGACTGATTCTAATTTTTAGCAAATTATTTTCCTCAGTTAATTTTTGAAGCTCCTTTTCCATATCTTCAGATTTAATTTTTAGGGATTTATTTTCTCCAGTTAGATTTTGAACCTCCATTCCTGTAATGGGAATGAGTATTTGAAGATCTTCCCTGCCCCTTAAAAGACCTAGGGGGTAGTATGAAGACCTCCCTTGCTTTGAAAGTAAACTCTTCCCCCTAATAGGAATGTAATCACATGGAGCCTATGAAGGAGGGAATTTGCTGAATGGTGCAGCAGAGCCCACAGGAACCTTCCTTGCTGTGAAGATAAACTCTGCCCCCTGAAAGGCTAAATATAGTCACATGGAGCCTGTGGTGGGAGGAGTTTGCTGAAGGGAAGCAGAGCCCACGGGAAGCTGGTAGTCAGAGCTAGCAAGACAGTGAAAGAGAGAGTTCACTCAGGCAAGGAGTCAGGCTCATGAGTAGATATTGATCTTGTATTGATTTGTGGGAAGGCTGAAGGATGCAGTGTTGTTTTGGCTTCTGAATATCTTTGGTACTATGATGGAATCGGCTTACTGGCTTTGGGATTCAGTTTTCTGGTGTCTAAATAAATGCTTCAGTTATGTCCTCTACCTGGAGAATCTGGTATATTTTGTGATTGAATGTCATGTGATAGTTATAGTCATAGTCACCCTATTCTTATCCCTCCTCACTCCTCTGCTGATCATGGGTGCTGTAAATATTGCATTGGCATTAAACTTGCCAATTCACAAATTTTACTTTTTAAGGATTTGTTTTCTTCAGTGAGATTTTTTCCATTTTGGCAACAGTAATTTTAAAAGAATTGGTCAATTTATCTTCTATCTCTCTAACTTGGCTTTTAAAATCCTTCTTGAGCTCTTCCAAGAAGGTTTTTTGGACTTGAGATCAGTTCACAGTTCCTTCTATAGTCTCACATGCAAGTATAGAGTCAATGTTGTCCTCTGAATTTGGTTGCTCTTGCTTGTTATAATAGGATTGAAAAATTTTTGGTTTTGTGTTCCCAACTTCCTTCTTAGCCATTGTGATTACCTATTTCTTGACTTTTGAAGTGTATTTCTGCTTCAGGGGTACAGAGGGCTCTGACCCATACTTATCAACCTGAGAGCTAGGGGCCTGGTTGTTGACTTTGTATGCTGTAGTCTCTGGGTGTCTAGACTGAGGCCAAGGCCAGGACTTCCAGTGTTTCTCCTGGATTACCCTGAGGCTCATAGAATAAGGTGTGGGGGAGGGGTGGTCTGGCCACTTTAGGTTTCTGGCTGTGTGCCCCTGGACTAGAGCTCAGGCAGGCTCAGCAGCTGGTATCTGGGCCATGCTGCTGTCTACAGATTCCCGATTATGCCCAGGAACACCTGGGCTTCTGGTGTTAGTGCTTGCTGGCTCCACCCCCTGGCTTTCAGGGTCTCTCACTGGTCAGCTGAGATGCTGCTTGTTGGGATGCCTCCAGCTCAGCCTTCAGGCTCCACACAGCCTCAGTCACACCCTTCCTTTAGGACTCCCAAGCCTACAGCTGATTCCACTATTTCAGAATTTTACACTGGGGCAATATTCTCTGGGTTTTCAGGGTCAGGGATGGGGATTAGAGCTGCTAGGATTTATTCTGCTATCTTGGCTCCTGAAAGTTCAGGTAGGTGATTTTTAATTTGATAGCCCCAGGAGTAATTGCTGCTGCCACAGGCCCTGGGCCTTCTCTTACACAGCTCTGACAGACCTTCCATCTTGTGGTGAGAGGTCTGCAAATTGCCCCTGTGGTGGGTGAATCCACTATCTAGGGCTAGATCTGGCTCCACTATGGTATGGTCTCAGGTCTGCGCTGGTACAGTCCCCATGTGCTCCGTGCTCTGCGCTCCCCCTACACAGTCCTATGTGCTCACTTTCCTGGACTGGGACTCTCCAACACTCCATCTCCCAATGGATACTGTCACTCTAAAATCTGTTCAGATTCACTTTTTAGAGGTTACTGATGGAATTTAAGGAGGAGTTCAGGTAAGTTCCTGCTTTCACTCTGCTATCTTGGTTCCACCCTGGAATACTATATTTCATAGAGCAAAAGAGTTGGGGTTACAACCAGTGGTAACTTACTCAGCAAAGTTAACTATAATCCTGAATGAAAAAAAATGGATGGTGAACTGAAAGATTTTCAGGTATTTGTAACAAAACCAGCAGAATTTAAGGGAAAATTAAACTTATAACAACAGGAGAAACATAAGGTAAACATTAACAATCAATTATAAGGGACTCAATGAGGTAAAATTGTTTACTTCTTATATGTGAAAATATAATCAGTACTCTTTTGATTGTCACCATTATTTGGGTAGTTTGAAAGAAAGACTTGGGCTGAACTGTGTATGATGAGGTAATTCTAAAAACATAAAACTGTAGGGAGAGAGAAGAAGGAGGAATTATTTCACACAAATGAGGCATAAAAGATAAATGGATACAGAAGAAGCTAGCAGTGAAGAGGGTGAGTAGTGGTGGAACTTTCATTGGGAAAAGGTTAAAGAGAACTCTCTACATACATATGTATGTATGTGTGTGTGTATAAAAGTCTTCTAAATACAGAAAGAAATGAGAGGGAAGGGGATGGAGGAGGACAAGGAAGGGACTCTGGGAGGGGTGGGTAGGTTAAGGAATAGGAGGGCAAGATAGTTTGTAGAAGAGTAAAGCAGAGGAGTGAGGAGGGATAAGAATAGGGTGAGAAGGATAGTAAGGAAAAATAGGAAGAAGGAAAATTACACAAATAATTATAGCATAGAATGTGAATGGGATGAATTTACCCATAAAATGGAAATTGAAAGTAGATAAAAAATTTGAATTCAACAGTATGTTGCTTTCAGGAAATGCTATATAAATGAGAGATAAACACAGAGATAAAATAAAGGTCAGGAGCAGAAGTTATTATATAAAAAAGCAGCAATAGTAATCATGGTCTCAGACAAAGTTAAAGGAGTTAAAAGTAAAAATTAAACTTAATCAAAAGAGAAAAATAGTAAAACAACACTATGTGTCAGCAATATTATTTATTATTGTTTTAGACCATTTAAAATAACTAGACAGTATAAAATACCTTAGAGTATGCCTGCCAAAACAGACACATGAATTATATGAACATAAACACAAAACACTTTTTATACAAATAAAGTTAATCTAAATAACTAAAGTCATATTTATTGTTCATGAGTAGGTGAAGCCAATATAATAAAAAAATGACAATTTTACCTGACTAATCTATTTATTCAAAACCATCCCAATTAAATTATTTTTAAAATTATCTTACTGAGTTGGAAAAAATAATAACAAGGTTCATATGGAAGAATAAAAGGTCAGGGACTTCAAACAAACAGGGGAAAGAGATGTAAAGGAATCAGATTCAGCAGTATTAGACCTTATTATATTATAAGGTGATAGCATTGTTGAAGTATAAAACGGATAAATTTGATTATTTTTTTAAATTAAAATTTCCCTGTATAAATAAAACTTATGCAGCCAAGAATAAAAGTAATGTAGAAAATTGGGGC
>CM053582.1:443799954-443817665 GCA_028627135.1 Pseudochirops cupreus
ATATTTTCTGAAAAGAGGCTACATCTTTGCTGTGTTACATACTCAACATTTGTTTATATTTGTCTGACATTCCTCCCTACTACCCCTTTTCATCTGAACTAAATAAATGCAACCTTCTAATTTGAAAAGGAAAATCTCTCCTTATCTGCCATCAACCCCTTCTTCACAAGCAGAAACATGTCCCACACTGGTTTTCATCCTTCTCAGCATATCTGCTATGGCTCCCCTTCCTTGGTAACACTGTGAACCATCCAAGCACCCGCTGAGTGGGTAGCACAGTCCCCACAGTCTGCCTTGGAGATTCAGCCCCGTTTGCTAAGATAAGGAAGAGAGGCTCACAAAGCAGGTTCCCCTCTGTGGCTAGCCCCCTCCTCAGCCACCTTGCCAATCATTAAGCTAAGTTGACAGTAATTGCCATGTGCCCAAACACCTTAAAAAATGAAGGATCTTTTGTTTTTTATATCCCCTTTACTACTGAGCAATTCCCTCTCCTGCCTAGCAAACCATTTCTTGTAACAAAGAATAAAACATTTCAGCCAAAGTAAAAAAAAAAAAAGACATAACTAACATTTATATAATTCTTTAAAATTTCAAAAACACTTTACAGATTAATTTCTAATTCTACCTTCACCACAAAGCTGGGAGGCAAGTATTAATATTATCCCCACCTGATAGATGAGGAAACTGATGTAGACAAAGATTATGTGACTTGTGCAGAACACCGAGCTGGTAAGTGTCTAAAGCAGGATTTCAATGGGAGTCTTCTAATCTCAAATCCACAACAGCACCTAGTTGCATATATCCACCTAACTGATGTATAGAGTACAAACTACATATAAAAGAACCAAGGGAACATAAGCGAAGGAAACACTCCACATGCAGTACTGTTGGGATTATTGCTTGAGTAAAGTAAATCTCAATCTCAAAAGAAATAACAGACAAAACTGGCAACATTAGGCAGTGGAGAGGTGGGAATTCTAAGGATAGACAGTTGATTACAGGCACAATGGGATGTGAGAATTTTTAAATCAAGAGACATTTTTTAAAACATCACTATTCCTCCTATGACACAGTATACCTTCAAATCATGGGATCCTCAAATCTTCAAATAATTTCAGTTGCATGGTGGGAACGAGAAGTCTGCAACATATTCTGAAACAAAACTGTTACTAGAGATGTGGCATCAAAGATGTCATCAGAGAGACACATGACTAGACAACTTTGCACCCATCATGTTGTGAGATTAAGGGATACCCAGACAAGAAATCAAGAGGAAGACCTCAAGATCAGTGGGGACACCCACGGTATGGAGGATTTAAAGGAAGATATAAATAACAAATCCACAGCATGAGCTGTGATCTGGACTCTTGGAAGAAGTAAGTTCATAGATGAGATTAAAGATATTTCAAAATAATACATATACTGAAGCATTACCCAAATTAAAAAATAAATACAAAAATGAAATGATTTTGGATTGTCTGTTACACTGTTTTCCCATCCCTACATTCTCTTAACCATCTCAACCAAAGACACAATAACTAAAGGTTACCTATGTTCAGAACTCTAACAGCATAATTTTACAGGAAAAATGACAGATAATCAATTCATCTTACATACGTGAGTGTCCCTGCTAAAATCACATTAAAAAATAAAGTGATTTGGTCATTTAAAAATTTAAGTGCAAAGTCTGACTAATTGTAAATGCACTGCATGGCAGCCACAGCATTTGAAGTGTTTGTGATAGATGAGGAGGTGTTAATGACTGATACTAAGAAAAAGCAGTGTAGTAGAGAAAGCGCTGGACTTAGAAACAGGAAAAGTCATCTTCAAAAGTTCAAATGCAGACTCAGATAATTACTAGATAAGTTACCCTGGGCAATTCACTGAACCCTGCTTGCCTCAAATTCTTAATCCAAAAAGAGAACTGGAGAAGAAAATGGAGAGCCACTAAACTATTTCTGTAAAGAAAACCCCACATCGGGTGACAAAGAATAAGGTTTCACTGAAATGACACAATAAAAAGACACGAATCCTTGATTTTGAGAGAATAGTTTTCTTTTTTTTTTTTAATTGCTTTGTTTATTTACTTTTAGTTTACAAGATTCAGGTCCAGATTCCCTTGAGGTTCAAATTTTCTCCCCTCCCTGTCCCCACACCCCACCCATGGTGGCATGCAGACAAGTATAGGATCTGCAAATACTTTCACGTTGGACATTAGTCTGGTTGTATAGAAGGATTGTAACCAATGGAGTAAACAATGGGAAAGAAGAAACAAAACCAAACATGGAAAAGAGCGATAGCATGTAGGTTGCTTCAGTCTCCATTTAAACTCTGTTCTTTCTAGATCTTTCTTTGACCATCACTTTATACAGCTAGCTTGTCTCTACTATAATATAATGGCACCTAGAAGGCTCAGTAGATGGGACTGCCAGGCCAGGAATCAGGAGGACTCAACTTCCTGGGTTCAAATACAGCCTCAGAGAATTACTATTTGTGTCACCCTGGGAAAGTTACTTCACTCTGTTTCCCTCAATTTCCTCATGCATAAACTGAATTGGAGAAGGAAATGGCAAACCACCTTAGGATCTCTACCATGAAAAGTTGAAACATTGTTATGAAAAAAGAAACACAACTGAAAATGACTAAACAACAATTATAATGTAAGCTCTGTGGGGTTAGAGACTGTCATGCTCTTTCTATTTGTATGACGAGAATAGCGCCTGACATGTAACTACTTATGAAATACTTAATCATTCATTCATTCAATGGTCTTTCCACAAACGGCAAAGAATAAAAATTGCAGTAGGACTGGAGAAAGGTAAAAATTGACCTTCTTTTGAAAAATAGGCAGAAGATGTATATGCATCAATTATATGCTTGATTTTGTTTCCTGGCAAAATTTCAGAATGTATCATTAAATGAGTGGTTTGAAAGTACAGAGCAAAATATAACATGCAAGTTTAAGGGGAAAAAAAAACAACTGCACCAAAACAGATTGGGGAAATATGGCTGCACAAAAGGCTCACATGAAAAAGAGATAGTTATTTTAATGGAGAGCATCGTCAATATGAGCTGACAGCTCTAAAAAGGCTAAGGAAGAGCATAATCTCTGACTACGTTAATAGAAACATAGCGTCCTGAAAAAAAAGGTTGTGACCGTCTTGACACACTTTGCCCTGCTTGGACCACATTTGCAGTATTGTATTTGGCACTATAATTTCATTAAGAACAAAGATAATAACCTGGAACACATCCACAGAACAGTAACAAGGATAGCAAGAGGACACAAAATCATGCCATATAAATATCAACTAAAAAGAACTAGGAGTGTTTAGCCTGGAGACTAAGAAAAAAAGAAAGAAAAGAAAGGATGTGATCACTGCCTTCAAATATTTGAAGGGCTGCCATGTCACAAGAGGTATTTGACTTGTCCTGCTTTGCCCCAGAAGGCAAAACTAGGACCTGTCTGTGGAAGTTGAACAGAAGCATATACTTGGCTACTAAGAAGACGAAATTCCCTAATGGTTATACCTGTCCCTAAATAGAATAAACTGCTTCAGGTGGTTGTGGTTTCCTCCCTTACTGGAAATCTTCATACAGAGGTTGGACAAGCACGTTGCAGAGGAAGTTATAGAAGGTATTCATGTTTCATTTATGGGTTCAAACAGGTGAGGTTTCCTAAAATTCTGAGAGGTTATTCTATTCTGAGCCACACCCTGTTTAATTAAAGTGGGAAGTGAAGAAATACAGTTTGATGTGACCGAGAGTCACTTTACCAATTTGCTATATTTGTGGGAATGTAATTTTTAAAAGAATTAATAAGCATCTACCCAAACCCTTGGTGTAGCTATAAATCATAAAATACCACAATCATATAAAAGTGTAAGTGACTCAAAAGAAAATGGAAGGATATGAGGCAGGTATGAGTAGGATGAAACAGATTACCAAAGATTACTCTTTCATAAAATAACACCAGAATTGGTGTCAAATGAACTGAGTTTTAATGCTGGCTTTCCTTTGCCTGTATGAATTTAAGCATGTTATTTGGCCAGCATAGGCCTCAGTTTCCTCACTTGTAAAATGTGGAAGGAAGAAGGGACCAAATAAACTCTGAAGTCTTTTCCAAATCGGAATCTCTGTTTTAAAGAAAAGGAGGTTCTTTGTACCTGATATTGGTTGTGAACTTTAGTAATTCTTAATAAATGTATATTGGTCTCAGTTTCCTTACGCTTTAAATGAACATGTTTGTTTAGATGATTTCTAAGGGACCTTTCTAGCTCTAAACTCTATGAACTCTAAAAACTGGAAGTACATAAATATTTCTTGGCATTGCTGTTGTAATACAAGTGAGGGAACATTTTGGCTAATCACGGTAGCTTGTGTTCTTCTAACACCAGAAAATAAGAGAACTGTCTTGCTTACTTTCTTCTTTGCTTCCTTTACTTCTTTCTTTATTTCCAGTGTAATATGGCATCACTCTTTAAAAAAAAAACAAAACCTGCCACTGCCACTGCCCCTGCCCTTGCACATATAAGGCTGTGTTTAGAAAATGAAGACCTAAAGAAAGAAACAGGCAGTAGGGCAGTGAATAGGCAAGTTAAGCAATCAGGAATTTCTTTCATATGTCATTTTGTGCTTTTAGCAGCTATTCTGACAGTACCTATATTTAGATTCAACCTTGAAACCCAGTGTGGCACTTCAGGGAATACAATTTGGCCAGGAAAAGTCTCTTCCCTTAAAGTAAGTTTTCTTTTATTTTTTTTCTCCTAAATAGTAGATTTACAATGATGACTCATCCACATTACTTTGAAGGTTTTATAAGGTTACACCTTATTTACCTTAGTCAAAATAAGAAAAAGCCTGGGATGACTTCAATTCCTTAGCTACCTTTTCCTTTGTAAAAAACAATACATGCTTGGATCTTTCACTTGATGCGTTCATGAAAGAATTTTAATGGAAATCGTCTTTTCTGTAAGTAAAGGATTAGGGGAAAGAAGTACAGAAGTAAATTGTTTTGTATTATGAGTCTAAGTACATTGGAACTTGCCAATAGTATTATGTCTATAAACAAAATCTGTGAAGAGCTCTGTGTGAAAAGGAAAACAGGACAAGATCGCTCCCATTGCTTAATAAAAATCCAGGATTTGTAAATGAAACTGAACAGGAATGAATTTAGAATTGTTGTCCAGTGTCGATCTTCTCCCCAAAAGCACTCATTCTGTTCACATGTAGTTAATATAAGCAGCAAGTCCGGGCTGGAAAGCTTAATGTGTTTAGAATCAAAGACATTAGTTGCATTGTTTATGCAACAATGATCAAATATGGAGCTTGAGAACGGAGGGATAGAGGTAACTGAACATCTGGTTTCTTGTACTGAAACACTGTCAGTCAAGTTGGACAGAGACCATTTGTATATAACATTGAGATTTTTTAATACTTTCTCTTTTTGTCTTTTGTACATTTTTGCCTCTACTTTCCCATGCATGCAGATTCATATGTGTGACCATGGGTACAAACACATACACACATATAAACACACAAATCCTCTACTTTGCATAGAGAAGTTGATATTGTAATCAGAAGAACTGAATTTAAATTCGAATTGTCATGACTTGTCTGACACTTGGCAAATCTTTTCATTCTCTGTGACTCAGTTTGCTCATTTGCACAAAAGAAGGGGTTGGAATAGATGACCTATAAAGTCCCTTTCAGTTGTGAATCTATGACCCTATGACAGGACACAGAATTTAAGGGCTGGAAGAAACTTCAGCAGTCACTTAGTCCAAACCATATACACCAACAAATCCCCACTCTAGCATATTTTTCAGCTGATCTTTCATTCTCCATTTGAAAAAATCCAAGAAAAAGAGAACAATACCTTGAGGCATCTAATTCGACAATTGGACAGCTATAAATGTGGATGACTTTTTCCCTTATAAGTCGATATTTGCCATTTTGACACTAATACAGATGACTTCTGGTTCTGTCCTCTAAGAGCCAAATAGAATAAGTCTTATTTTCTTCTCTATATGATAGGTCTTTATGTACTTGAATTCAGGACTTACTTATGCCCTTCTACCCCAAAGTCTTCTCTTTTCTTCTCCAGAAAAAATATCACCAGTTCCTTTCATCAATCCACATAATAGGCCCTTCATGTTTACCCTCCTCTGTACCCCAATCAGCTTATCAATGTCCTTCTGAAACCATGGCACACACAATTAAATATAGTCCACCAGTGTCCGACAAGGATAGAGGATAGTGGTACTATTGCTGTCATATTACTTTTCCAGGTATCACATCACACTGCTGGCTCATGTTCACCTTAAAGTCCACTAAAACTTCAAGATCACTTTCAGAATTATCGTAACCACTCTTGATTGATCTTACATATGTGAAGTTGATTATTTGTACCCAATTATAATACTTTCCATTTCTCTCTACAGAATTCCATCTTAATAGATTCAGCACAATTCTTTAGGATTCCAAGAGATTTTTGGATCCTTATCTGTCAGCATGAATAACCCTTTCAGATTTTTGGAATCTGAAAATTTCATTAGTGTACCCTTTGTAAGGGAGTAGAAGTTAACTTATCTGGAATGTAGGTTTTCACAGAGTTTTTAAGAGAAGCAGTTATTCTGACTCAAGAATTCTGAAATAGTTATTGCTAATTTGAATATGACAAACTGTAACATACTGGAGTGATAATGGACAACAGAATGTTTCTATTATGAAGAGACAAAAATTAACTTGTCTGATAATAAACAGAAGATGAGAATATGATGACTAAGTATAAGGTAAGAACCTTCACAAAAACGACCCAAAGTCAGACCCAAGAAAGATGAGAGAAAGATATAGAAACAGAAGAATTCAGAACTACATCAGCTAAGCTGGAAGCCCCAAGTGATTAATGAAATGATTCGACCAGAGACTTCCTTCTATACTGACACAGAACCATTAACAACCACTCTAAGAGGCTGGGCATGCAAAGAGTCTAGAATTCATCTGAATGTATTAGCACATAATCCACGAATCTCCATTTATTCTGCAAAAATCATAGATACTTTATCAAAAGCTTTGTTGCAATCTGTATAAACAATAACTACAGCATTGCCCTCATTCACTAGTTTAGTAATCTGGTAAAAAAAAAAAAGGAAATGAGTTTAATCTGGCTCGACATGTTTTTGATGAAGCGATGCTTGTGCTTTTTAATCTCTATTTCCCTATCTAGATGTTCTCTAAAAACTCCTTTAATGACCTATTTAAGAATTTTTCGAGGAATCAAAGTTAAGTTCATTCTCCATATTGTTAAGCCCAGATTGGTGTATTGAACAAATTTGGTACAGGTTGGTAATCTTAAAGTTAATAAAACAACTATGGCAATACACAAAAGACTCCAAAATTTGGACGACAACCCCAGTTATTTTGTATTTTCCTTTTCCTTATCAGTAAAAATAAATGAAATTGGTATCCCTGTTCCATTTATTCTGGAAAATATGAATACAAAGAATTATATAGTATTTGCAAACATGTAATTAAAAGGAAGTGGGTTAAATTTCAGCTATTTCCCTTCAAATTGAAATAATATACATTAAAAATTACAAGAAAATCAGAATTCTTGATTCAGAAAGAAATATAGAAAGAAACTGTGACTCATTTTTACCAATGTTCTGTTCCAGAAATTTAAAAACAAGGCCTGTGGAGCAAAGGTCTGAACAAAAATGCCTTAACACATCTTTTTTCATCCTGGGGGTGGGGGAATATCAATTACTCAGAAGGGTGAGACCAAAAAGCAGAGGCAAAATGGCAGGGGAGACATTTACAACACAAACAGCTAATAAAGAAATGATCTGAACTCAATACTAAACTTTAAAGCCAGGAGAAAATCCAAACTATAGTACAATGACTGAGACAGAGTTATTTGAGAAATACATGTACTCACGAAGCACAAAAGAAGCTATTAGAGAAATACAATAAAGAGGGGTGCCCTTAGAAATTTTACCAGTGTTTTGGAATTTTTATGACATTTCATTTCAACAAACATTAAAGTAAATAAGAAAGAGGCACTATTAGCCATCCTGGCTAAAGTAATTACTACAGAAATGGTACTGGTTGAAAGCACCTAGTCTTATCTATTTGCGGTCCATTAGGTACTTCCAAAGGAGTGGTAATTGTATTTCTGTTAGAAGAAGAGAAGCCAGAGCAAAAGAAGAAAGTCTTCACCTGAGAAGTCTAGGATAATTAAAATGACTCATCATGTGAAACTGGGGAAGACTCCTTAGTTTCTCCACTTCTAGTATCCAAAGCCCCACACCCATTTTAGTCATTTTTAATGAACCTGAAGATTCCTAGCTAGAATATATGTGTGTGTATGTATGTATGTGTGTGTGTAAATATGTATGTGTGTGTATATATGTGTGTGTATAGTGTGTGTATATGTGTACATATATATATATATACATATATATATATATGTTTGTGTGTGTAGATAGATAGATACATGGACATACACATAAATCAGCGCTTCTCAACCTGTGGGTTATGTTCAATTTAAATACATCCTGCATCTCAGATATTTACATTACGATTCATAACAGTAGCACAATTACAGTTATGAAGTAACAATGAAAATAATTTTATGGTTGGGGGTCACCACAACATGAGGAACTGTATAAAAGGATCGTGGCATTAGGAAGGTTGAGAACCACTGGACTAGATGTTCTCTTTTAATGCACTATTTCTTTTTAAAAGAAAACTGATTATTTATCTATAATTGCAGAGAGAGAGAAGATACAAATATAGATAGATATAGATATATCTATAGATACATATATACACACACGCATATGGATGTAAATCACATGTATATCTATATATAAATGCACCCATACATATATACATGTATACATATATTTTATATATATTTGCATATATGTGTGTATGAACACACACAAATCTACTCTAGACGTCTTCTAAGACACAGAAGTTGATATCTAAGGTAAATACAGAAATGGCAAGAGTGCTATATCAGTTGATGATTATGCCCTTGATAAATTCAAGTTACCGAATCTCAGATAAACTACTGATTATTCAAACAAATTGCAGATGAGATTGCTTAGCCACATTAGAAACACTACAGGTAAATATCACAAAACTGGAGAAAGACAAACGCCATCCTGATTTTTTTTGGGGTGTGAGGTGTGTGTTTTTGTGCCTTTTTGGGCAGGGGGACCTTAAGGACAAATTCTGCAATCTGTGTCATAGTGAGTTTAACTTCTGTTCCTGAAAATATTAAGTAAAGATCATTAAATAAATGATTATGGAACATCTAGAAAGAGAGGTACTACATGTAAAGAGCCAGAATAGCTTCATCAAAAATAAGTCAGGAGTGAATAGGGAAATTTCCTTTTTCAACAGGACTATCCAACTGGTACAAAAGGGGAATAAGGTGGATTTAGTCTACCTAGATTTTAGCAAAGTTTTTAAGAATGTATGTCATTGGAGTGACTAGGTGGCGCAGTGAATAGAGCACCAGCCCAGGAGTTAGGAGTACCTGAATTCAAATCTGACCTCAGACACAACACTTACTAGCCATGTGACCTTGGGCAAGTCACTTGACGCCAATTGTCCTGCCCTCCCCACTCCAAAAAACAACAACAAAAAGAATGCATGTCATATTATATTTCTCCTGAGCACAGACAGGTAAGGATTACATGATAAGATAGCCAGGTAGATTTGGAATTGGGTCAATGGCTAATCTCAAAGAATTAGTATTTCCAAGTTGATATGGCAAGAGGTCTCCAAATGAGTATACCAAGGATCTGAACTTGTGCTTGTACTATCAACATTTTTATCAATGACTTGGATAAAAGCATAGACAAAATGTTTATTAAATTTAAAGATGACACAAGGCTGGGATAGCTAAATATACTGGATAACAAGAGTCAGGATGCAAATGGATACTGATAGATTAAAATAAGGGCTGAAAAGATGAAATTCATTGAGATCTAGTGTAAGTTCTTATACTGTAGCATGCTCAAGCACGTGCAGATGCACACACACACGCACACACACACACACACACACACACACACAGACACACGAAGTTTTCCCCATAAGAAAGAGAAGGTATAGTTAGACAACAGTTATTAAGAAAAGAGATTTGAGGGCCTTAATGGACCATAACTTCAAGATGAGTCAGCACTTGTAGAGGACAGTAAAAAAGGTTCATATGAACTTGGGTTGCCGAGATTTAAAATACCACGATTATGGAGATGGGACTACTGTCATCAGCCCAGGGTAGATCCCATCTGATATATTATGTTCAGATACATGAGCCATAACTTAAGAATAATATTGATAAGCTAGAGAAATTTTAGAGGAAGGCAATGAGGATGGTGAAAGGTATTGAGTACATATCATAACAAAGTGAGTTGGAGAAACTAAGGAAGTTTATTTTGAAGAAGGGAATACTCAGGAGGGAATGGTAGCCACCTTCCAGCATTTGAAGGACTCTTATGTGGAGGAGAGATTAACAGATATATTCTGCTTTGTCCTAGAGGGCAAAACCAGAAGCAATGGGTAGAAGATACAAAGAGGCAAATTTAGACCTGATGTTAGGAAAACATTCCTAACAATTAGGGCTGTTTAAAATTGTCCCTGGCTGCCTTAAGAGGTGATGAATTCCCCATTCTATGGAGGCCTTCAAACAGAAGCTTAAGCACCACTTCAGTACGGTATAATCAAGGTTTCTTTCATGTATAGACAAGACTAAATGGCAAATGAAGTCCCTTGGAACTATCTCTCAAATTCTGTGCTTCTGTGAAAGGCATAAAAATCAATGAGGAAGAAACAGAATGATTTTAAATGTTACATAGGTGATTCATTATTTGGAAGACTCCTACTACTACACCTCTCATAAAGCATTGAATGCTTTTCTAATGCAAATATCCACCCTCTAATTTATTATTTGTGCAAATACCAGTATTTTCATGCTGTTCTTCGTTAAGGTGGGGCACACCCACATTGGTAGTCATAGGCACTATGATTTTAATAGATTTTCCTCTTACTAAGGTTCTACAAATTTTCTTTCTCTAATTAATAGCTGTGTATTCCATAGCATTCCAAAGAAAAATGATACAATTTACCTACTTTTCTATCTAACTATAAGCATACTCTTTGGTTTTTACAAAGACTGTCCTGAGCATGGATAACAGCATTGATAAGACAAGAGCAAATTTGTTTCTTATAACTCATCCCTCCCCATCCCCTAATAAAAAGTTACCTTTTTACTATATTGATCATACATTCACAAGTGGTCTGAATAATAAGTTCCATAAAAATCAGGTTTATTTCACCCTACTCATCCTAAACCACTCATCCTAAACTGCAAATTGGGTTGCACCTTATCTGAGCAAATGCTTGCTGAGAGTCTATGCTATGTTTTATAATTCTTCAACTTGGAATACCACACAAATAACCTTCGCATATTAAATTCCTGTTCAATCTTCAAGATCCAGTTCAAATACTATTTCTTTCAAGGACAGGCTTCCTAGATCTGCCCTCCCTCTCCATCCAGATATGATTAAGCCTTCCATTCTGATCCTCTATAGAACTTTATGTCCTCCTTCTGTGGCAGGCCTGTACAACATACGATCTTGCTAAATGATTTCTGTGGTCCCAGAAAAATGTAGGGTTGCCATAGAGTACTCTCTTGACTGTCATGGGACCCTCAGTAAGCAACCATCCACACAGTCTGTCTCTAGTTTACTCTTAATCTGTTCCTGAAAGTTTACCATTTACATAGGTCTGCTTTATGGGCACTTTTCATGAACTTCTATCACAGAAACTGCAAGGGCATTGTGAACATCAGACCAGCTATCGAGTTAGGAAAACTTGGATTCAAATCTTCTCTCTATATATTGTCTGCATGATCCTAAACAAAGTTACTTAACCTCAGTCTGGCAGCAAATTCTCTAAGAAAATAACCTGAACAATTGCTAATATTTACGTAACGCTTTAAAGTTTGCGAAGTATTTGACTTGCGTTATGTCATTTTATCCTCACAACAACCCTGTCAGAAAGGTGCGATTATTATGATATTTTACAGATGGACTAATTGAGGCTGAGAGACATTACAGGACTTTCAGTGGTCCCAATTCCAAGTTCAACCTCTACGCACTGCGCCACCTTGTGGGAGAAGTATTATAGAACCACCTTGAGTCTGTATTGGAAGCATTCTCACTACGTACACCCACGAAACTATTAAAAACAAGTTCCCCCAAATAAAAAAAAAAGCAAACATGCTTATTTGTGTATTTCTCTTTGCTAAAGACTGTAAGGTTCTCCAAGACTGGGAACTTTGAATTTCCCAATCTTAGATCGGTGTCTTGAAGGGAAAATTGAGAAAATAAACATCCATTCAGCTGGATATTTGTGCATGCGGGTGGGGTGGAGGGGTATCTATTTCTAATAAGCATATGAAGCTCAAAAACTTTCAAAATAATTTCTTATGGGAAAATATGTCCAACATACATCAGTGATTAGATTAGGAAATAAACTCATTTGTTTTTACCCTGCAAACTCATTATTAATATTCTTTTTGTCTGCCTATAAGTTTACTTAGAACCCTGGAGCCATTGCCCTATAGACTTACTGTCCATAGTTCCCTTTACCCGCTATATAAAGCAGTGGGGCTGAAAAATTGAAATGAAGGTGGTGGGGGCAGAGAGGGTGTGGAGGGAGTTGGGATCATGTAGAGAAGAAGAATCTGAAACAAAACCCCCAAAGCCAATATCTTGGAAGCATCTGTTTGTGAATTATTTCGGCCAGTTTCCTGTCAAGAAAAAGTTGGCTAAGATACTACTTGGTTAAATCTCACATAGCCACAGATGGTTGTGCCTTAAGATTTTGTTTTGGCGCTCTAAAGTAACAAGAAGGGAGTTTGTGATGTAGCTACTCTGACACCTAGTGCTCTATCCAAGTTAAACAGCAAATTTCAAAAAGGTATACACAGTAACAGAACAGAAAAAAGGTCATATTTAAAAAAAAAAACAAAAAACATTTTTTAAACTGGAATACATTGCCCCTAAGATGCAACACCCATGTATTCACTCAGTCTAGTCATCAGAATTGATCACAGGAATTAATACAGTGGTCAGTTTTCAGCCATATAAATATATAATATTGTCTTCGAAAGAAGGTAAAATTTTACAAGCTGAAAATGAGTTTAGCGTACGTATCTTTTTAAAAAACACACCCATTTTTATGCTTTTTAAAAATGAAATGCAGGGGCAGCTACGTGCCGCAGTGAATAGAGCACTGGCCCAGGAGTCAGGAAGACCTGACTTCAAATCCAGCCTCAGACACTTCACGCACTTACTAGCCGTGTGACTTTGGTCACTTAACCCCAACTGCCCTCCAAAAAGCAAAAAAAAAAAATGAAATGCAGTTAAAATATTTCAAATATTCTCTCGATGTAAATGTAAATATGACAATACTGTGGGTATGAGAACCAAAAAAATCAGGTGGGGCTGGAGAGAAAAATAACTGCCAGTGTACTTTCTGTCTTCAAAGAGCAGAGAGAAGAAAGTAAACAAAACTTAAATAGATACTGGAAAGACTGATGTTGAAGAAACCATTTTGCTTTGACAAGTTATAATGTTATCTTAAAATGCAAAGAACATTTTCTTTCAAAATACACTTTTTATCATTTTATTTATGAGTTATTACTGCGTTTAAAACACACAAACAACAATAACATTCCCTCACACTGCACAACTACTTTGGGAAGTTCTGGTACAAGTCAACTATTGCACCACTTATTTTGCGGTTAAATGAATGATGCAATAAGAAACTATTCCATTATGGCAAAAAACATGTGGAGAATTTCCTTCTATGGTTCAATTCTCTTTCAAAAGCTGATTATTTCTAAAAATGTTTCTGGCTAAAATGACTCTACTGTGAGCAATAGGGTCTGAGCAGCAGGTCATTCCAGATACACTTTGAAAATTAATTTTGGAATAATAGACTAGGATAAAGTTCTGTTCTTCAGGGAAAGTCTTAACCAAGGATAATGAAAAGGGTGATAGTCTGAGGACTATTGGAAATCAAGAACGAATGGATGTCCCTCTAGTATACAGGGTCAACCAATAGAAGAGACATAATTTATTGGCAAAAGGAGGGCATTGCGAATTAATATGGGCATGTGAACCATAATATCAAACCCAGCTCTCACACATGAGCTCCTAAAAAAGTCTATAAAGAGTAACAAACCAATTAATGTCAAGAAATCTGAAGAGAAAATACAGTAAGAACCTTCATGCATCTCAGGGTTGAAAGGAAAGACAGACTGAGCCTGCGAGCTCAGTGGGAAAAAGAATTCCACTAAAAAATTCCAGCTGAGCAGGAAAAAAAACAAAACCAAACTAAACCCCAGAAAGCCTTCAAGTGTGGACCAGAGATGCTCTAACGGTACCTGAAGCCTACAATACTCCATAACGTGAGGCCCAAAGAGAAGTATACAGAGAAGGAAGCTTCGGGGTGATTGGAAATGCTCAGAACTCTGACGGACCTGATTAGGAATGCTAAGACAGGAGGTAGCAGTACTTAGAGTAGAGTTCTCAAAAAAAAAAGACAGAAAGAAAAAGGAAAAGAAATATCTATAGCATTCTAAAAGGAGAGTCCTCAGGAGGTGCTGGAGGGCTGAGCACATATATATCAGGAAAGTGGAAATTGACAAGAGCACAGAAAAATCAGTGCCAGGACCAAACATAGCATGACCACGCCATCTAGGAATGAAGAAGTAGGCAAAATAGAAACCAAACAGTATGAAAAAATATTTATTAATCAAGTGAAGCCCAAGAGGCAAATCCTAAAGACAAGAATAACTTTATAGAAATAATAACTAGAACCTCACAAAAAGAAAAATGGTTTGGCCACAAATTCTATAAAAGTCTCAGAATAAATCAAAGGAAAAAATAAAACTAAAAGCAAAATAAATTAGCTGAAAGAGGGTATTATAAGGAAAATAAATAGCTTCAGAAATAAGGTACTAAACTATATACAAGTAAAGACTCCCAAACATTTAGAATAGTCCAAACAGAAATCAATGACTCCAGAAAAAGTAAATATTAGAACAAATTCAAAATATTGGGGAAAAACAGAAAATATAAAGTATCTACATCAAAACCAACTGGTCTAGAAAGCAGAACAGAGCTACCCTAAGAATCATCTAACACCCTCAAATTCATGACCAAAAAAGAAAGGAATTATCAAGATCATTAATAAAAGTTTCATAGATGTAGTAGAACAGAGGAAGGACAAAGTAAAAACATAAAGCCTTGGTAGGTCACCATTGGAAAAAACTGAAAATCAAAAAGCCCAAGTGATAGAATCAAAATGCAAAGCTTCTAAGTCAAAGCAAAAAAGTACTACAAGAAGCCAGAAAGAAAGAGTTTAAATACCAAGGAACCCTGGTCAGGATTGCACAAGACTTGACAACCATAGTTATAAGGGACAAAAATCTTGGGTTACACTATTCCAAAAGGTAAAAGATGAAGACATACAACCAAGAATAAGTTAGTCCTACAAAAGTAAACATAATCTTACTGGCAAAAAATGCACCTTTAATGAAATACAGAATTTTCAAGCATTCTTGATGAAAAGATTAGAGCCGAGTAGAAATTTGAAATGTAAAGACAAGAATTAAGGGGAACTCAGGTAAATATATTCAAGTAATTGGAATAATAATTAAGTATCTATATTCTAAAAAAGAGAAAAGATACAAATTTTCCTTAAGAACTCTAAAGTCAAAAGAAATTATAGAAGTGAGACAGAGGGCCTAGGATGATTTTGTTTTGTTCTGATGTTCTAAAAAGGAGAAAGAAAGGGGAAGGAATAGTAATATACCAGAGAAAAAAGGAGAAAGAAGAGTTAGAATTTACTATTTCTCATAATTGAAGTGTATAAGAGAAAAAGCATACTAACATGGAAAAAGAGGGGTATACATTACATGAAATCCCCTCTGAATTAGGCAAAAGATTGCTGGAAAATTTATGTATGTATATATATATATATATATATATATATATGTATACATATATATATATATGTATACATATGTATATATATACATATAAATATGTATACACACACACACAAAGAATAGCTTAACAACAATTTTCAGTTGTAAGGAAAGCAGGAATAGCAGGGATGGAAGAGAACTAAGGAGACAATAGTCACAAGCAAAACCAACATTATCTTCATGAAGCAAGGAAGACAGAGAAAGAGACAGAGACACAGACACAGACAGAGACAGAGAGAGAGAGACAGAGAGAGAGAGAGAGAAGAAGGGAGGGAAGAAGGGACTGAAGAGAGAGAGGAGATCCACACTTAAAAGCAGGATTTCATCCTGAAGAAATAAGAGATCAAATAAAAGAAATCATAGAAACAACTGGTAAATTAATCAATGAAAATGATGAGACATCATATCAAACTTGTGGGGATGTAGACAAAGGAACATTCAAGAAAAAAATCTGTATTGCTAAAAACTAATTTTTGAAGGTGAGAGAAAATAAATCATTCATACTACTAAAAATACTAAAATAATAATGACAAGCATCAAAATTGAAATTCTAGAATGTAAAAGGAGAGATTAACAAATTTTCAAATGAAAATTTGCAGACTTGCTAATAATATTTAATACAATTCACTCTGATAATACGTGGATACAATGGGTCCAACTTCTGAATGTACACTACGAATGGAGGAATCAATCAAGACAAGCAACCAATAACTGCTGACAAAACATGTAGAAGAATACATTCTATTTCTTCCATAAGGAAATGGAGAAAGATCTAGGGGAAGGGAGGGGAGAACAGATAGTCCGTTGATCAATACAGACTTGTCAAGAATTTGTGAGATGCCAATCACTGTGATAAGGACAAAGATTCCTAGAAAAGCAAAAATGTAGGGCCTAACTGCCAGGAGTTCATATTCTAATAAAAGGAAATAACATGCCATGAACTACATATATACAACTTACAAGAGTTTAAATGGGAGGTAATCTCATAGGGAAGGAAAAAAAAGCAGAAAAGGCTGCTTCAAGAAGATAAGATCTAATCTCAGTGATAAAAGGAGCCAACAAAGGCAGGAGTTGGTGGCCAGGATAAAGGGTAGTCCAGACAAAGTCAGGTGTACGGTCAACAGATTGAAGTATAGTTGGATTAAAGCATAAACAGAGAGGAGCAAAATGGAAGAAGACCAGAAAATAAGAAGGGGACAGGCTGTGAAGGGCTTAAAAAGAAAACAGAAGATTTTAAATTGAAACTGGAGATGACAGAGAACCAAGGAAGTTTATTAATTTGGGGGCATGAGAAGGGAGAGGATAAGAAATTTTGATATAGATATAGGTATATAAACACATATGTATATTTATGTATATGTGGATATAGTATATATATGGTATATACACACAGAGACACACCTATATATATATGTATATATATACACACATAAATATATACACAAATACATATAAACATATATACACACACACTATATGTACTTATGTAGATATGACATGTATTATAATCATCTTGTATTATATAATACAGAATATACAAACTTTTTTGGTTTTTGTCAAAATTTGTATCTATTCCAACAACTTTTAGGTATTCTTCATCATTTGCAAATATGGAAAAAAACCAGGATTT
>CM053582.1:443818165-443849082 GCA_028627135.1 Pseudochirops cupreus
TTACAAGCTGCCAAGAAGAAACAATTTGAATACTGTGGAAACACAATCAGGATAACGCAGGATTCTACATTAAGGGATCAAAGGGCCTGGAATATGATATTCTGGAGATCAAGGGAGCTAGGATTAAAACCAAGAATCACCCATCCAGCAAAACTGAGTATAATGTTTCAGGGGAAAATAGGGCCATTCAATGAGGTGGAGGACTTTCAAGCATTCTTGCTGAAAAAACCAGAACTGAATAGAAAATCTGACATTCAAACACAAGAACCATGAGAAGGTAAACATGGAAAAGAAATCATAAGGAACTTATTAAACTATTTACATGCCAACATGGAAAAATGATAATTGTAACTTATGAAACTTTTCTCAGTATGAGGATAGGTGAAGGGAATATAAATGTGTGTATATATATATGTATGGATGGATATGTACATATATGTATATATGTATATGTATGTATATGTATATGTATACATACACACATGTCTATATAGGAGGGTATATATGCATATGAATACAAACATGAGTGTATGTACATATGTGTACAGTTATACACAGACAGAGGGCACAGGATTAATTGAATAGGAAGGGATGATATTTTAAAAGGTGAAATTGAGAGGCAGGAGAGAAATAGAATGAGAGGGGACAGAGAGAGACAGAATGGGGCTAATCATCTCATATAGAAGAGGCAAGGGATAACTGTTACAGTGGAGGGAAGAATAGGAAGGCAAAAGGGAATGGGTCAACCTTACTCTCACTGAATTTGGCTTAGGGAGGGAATGACATACACTCTAAATTGGGTATCTTGCCCTGCAGGAGAGTAGGGGGGAAGGGGATGATGGAGGGAAGGGTAGGTTGGGGGTGGGGGAGGGTTATTAGAAGCACACACTTCTGTAAAGGGACCAGGACAAAGTAGAGAATAGAACAAGTGGAGGGTGAGATAGGAAGGAGGGAAATATAGTCAGTCTTTCAAAATATGTCCATTGTGGAGATGTTCTGTGTAACTACACATATATGGCCTGTAATGAATTGCTTGTCTTTTCAGTGGGGGTGGATAACAAGGGAGGAAGGGAAAGAATCTGGAATTTAAAATTCTAAAATCAAAGGTTAAAATATATATATAATAATAATAATTATTATTATTATTATTTAGATGCAACTGGGAAATAAGATTTACAGGCACTGGGATAGAGAGATCCATCTTGCCCTACCAGAAAGTCAGAGGGGTGATTGGGGAGGATATAGGAGACAGCTGATTGGGGGAGGGGGTATACAGTGGGGTTGCTACTTTGGGGTGGTGGGTAGGGGAAAGACAGGGAGAAAATTTGTAACTCAAAATCTCGTGGAAATGAATGATGTAAACTAAAAATAAACAAAAATTAATTTAAAAAATAAAAATATATTGATGGCCATAAAAAAAAAAGAAAGAAAGAAAAATGTGTAAGAAGGCAGAACACCAGAACATCAGGTAACCTTAAATCCTGGCTCCCTTAGGGTTTGTTTCCACATCTATAAAATGAAGATAAAAGAATCTGCTCCTAAATCTTGATGGCATATGAATGAACACACAGCATTATCTTCCTTAGAATAGAGGTTTTACTGATCTCCAAATCATATCACCAGGAAGTGTTGGCACTTGTAGGAAGCACTTTATATGCCGTACCAATCAAGAAAATGCCTAGCTTTGGCTCTCTAGCTTCCTGATCTTCTGAACCTCTTTTCTTCCAACAAATATTCAAGCTGGAAAAAAGACTGTTCTGGAGGGAGTAGGTGAAGGGAAATAACTTGCCACCTCTGAAATCAGGTGGGGTTAAGACAGTCCCATCAGTGATATTGACTTAGCCCTGTCATATATACAAGGGGCAGGTCTGTGATAACAAGACAAGACTGATTCCCACTCTAGGATTTCTTGGGGCCTGATCTTTCCCTCTATTAATCATTAACAAAGGGCACCCCTACAGCAGTCAGAACAGGAGGAAAGTCCAAAAGGGTGGCCTATCCCCTCTCCCATGAAACACCCACCTTCAAACATATCAGCTCAAGGATTTATGGAGCAAGTTCAGTGACTTCTGGGGTGAGAAGGCATAGGTCACTGAGCCATCACCCTGCTTCCTGTCCTGTCCTTTAGTAGCCTTTCCTGGTGTCTTAAGACCATACTTTCAGCAATCCTTTCTTCACTACATTCTCTTTTCTTCCTACATTCCTACAGTCTGTCTTCCTACATTCTCTCATGTTCGAATTGAAAAGGATACTTCTTTTGTTCCTTCTTGGTGGAAGAGAATGGTGATTTATAACTCTCAGATAAAGATATTTCCTTCTCTAGAAATCTATCAGGTTACTTTACCTAGCCCAAGTAATAACACCATAGGATCACAGCTTTAGAACTGAAAGGGACTTTAATACCCATGTAATACAACCTCTTCATTTTATAGATGAGGAAACTCCTCATCTATAAAGCACAAAGGTTAAGTATATTAAATAAATGTTTGTTGACTAAGTGACTTGGCTAAGGTCACACAGTTAGTAAGAGTTTGAGGTCTTATTTGAATCTGGGTCTTGCTGACTCTAATAAAACTCCATTGAGTTACCAGCAGTTCCCTGGGCATCAAACTTGTACTTTTCAGGCAAGAGATCTTGGCCATAGTGACAGCACATCCCAGGCCCAGATGATACCTGGAGCTGAGGCTGGGTGAACAGGCTGAGGCTGGCCATCTAGGATGCAGGCCCCCATTTTCCCATCCTTTTTCCATTTTCCAGACTGTGTTATCTCCTCCTAGAAAAATCCATTGTTCCTGGAATTCTTCCACTGACCATCCTTTCAATGGAAACAGTGTTGAACTCAGAGTGCTAAACTTCGAATCCCAGGACCTGAGTTCAAATCCCCACACTACTTCTCTTACTACCCATACAACCTTGAGCAATTTCACTTAAGCCCAATGTATCACAGTTTTATTTTTAAAATAAGGGGGTTTAATTAGATGACTTCTGAGGTTCCTTCTTGCTCTAGCTTAATGATTCTATGACCTGGTTATCTCCTCTAGAAAAGAAAAATGGTTAGTAAACTTAACTATTAATTGGGGAAGCTGCATTAGGAAAGGGCCAGCTAGTGGATAGAGTGCCAGGCCTGGAGTCATGAAAACTCATCTTCATGAGCTCAAATCTAGACTCACGCACTTACTGGCTGTGTGATCCTGGCCAAGTCACTTAACCCTGTTTGTCTCAGTTTCCTCATCTATAAAATGAGATGGAGAAGGAAATGGCAAACCACTCCTGTATCTTTGCCAAGAAAACCCCAAGTGCTATCACAAAGAGTTGGACATAACTCAAATGAATGATAAAAGCAGTAGGAAAAGGAGACAGAGAGACCAGCCATTCCCATATACATACCCCCTTCTCATTTCTAGCTTTAGCCCATTCTCTCTATAGTGTACTCTACAGACTGTCCAGAGTCATTAAGGAACAAGAATGAACAAAGGGTTTTAACTTTGTTGTGTGCTGTCATGGACCCCTTTGGCAGTCTGCTGGACACCTCAGGATGTTTTCAAATAACTGAAGGAAATGCTTAAACTTCAATTAGAGTTTAATGTAAATAGATGTAATTTTTTTTCCATCCATGTTCATAGATCCCCTGAAATCTCTCTGTGGATACCTAAGGGGTATCCATGGACCCCAGGTTAAGAATCTCTGAACCAGTGGTTCTCAACCTGTGGGTTATGTTCAATTTAAATACATCCTGCATATCAGATATTTATATTATGATTCATAACAATAGCAAAATTACAGTTATGAAGTAGCAATGAAAATAATTTTATGGCTGGGGGTCACCACAACATGAGGAACTGTATTAAAGGGCCGTGGCATTAGGAAGGTTGAGAACCATTGCAAGTCTGAACCAAAGGGTGGACAGATACAAAGGCAGTGCTACCCTGGGTTCTCCACCAACCTCTGCTGTCTAGAAGTCATGAACCCAGGAAAAAGGCTTACCCTACATATCACTAATCTGAGGCCTATTCGAGAAGTAGTGGGAGAAAGACAAGCTTTCAGAACATATTTTAGCCACTGCCCAGTCCTCTGGGGCCTGCTCATTCCTGTGAGGTAGGTAGCACAAATATTATTATTTATTTTCTAGATTAGGAACCTCATGGTCAGTGAGTTTACACAATTTGTCCAAGGACCTGTGACTAGTTAAGTGACAGCACATATATAGACTCATTTCTTCTGGGTCCCAGATCAATGCTTTAGATGGTCTGATACACCAATTCATGACTATTTGGTGACATACAAAAGAAAGAAGTCACACTTCCCTCGCCTCCACCCAGGTTGACATTTTGGCTAATGTGAACAAAGTTCAATAACCAAGCTTCAGAAAAATGTCAAAATAAACACTTTTGCCCCCAACCCTCCCCACGAGGGGGCACAGTCTGACCTTTGGGGACCAAGAGGCCCATTCTAGCCTCAACAAAGTTTTCCTACCTTGGACCTTGAACAAAAGACTTGGCATATACAAATATACATATTTTTTGATGGTTCATACACCTCTATCCTCTATAGTAGAGGACAAAGCTAAGGAAAACATTGTTCGGTTTACTGATGCTCCTAGGCCTAGCCAATCCTTTCCTTGAATTTCACTTAATTAGTCTATTACAGAACTAACTGCTATCAGGATAGGCCTAGTTAATTCAAGAAAATACACTTCCCCAGATCTTCTGAGTAGCAACACACCAACCATGGCTAGCATCAGGTCTCTCTTAGCTACTTATCTACCTGGAAAGTAAGTTATCACCCTCATGATGTCATTGGTCCTCTTCAAGAACAAAGAAGGAAAAAACAACAGTTTAAGAAACATGGAACTAAAATCATGCTTCTTAGAATCCAAGTCTCAGTCACTGAGAGGCTAGAGCTAGATAGGTTGATGGCTACCACAGAAGAGGGAGCCGGATACTCTAGTAGGAAAACCTCATGGATCTACAGGGTGGAAAGATGTTCTTTGTGTGGGCATGGGAAACAGAGCTTGTGCTGCCTCAGTCATATTCAACTAGCCACTCCCTCCCCCTCTTAAAAGTGGTTCCCCCTAGATTGGAAAAATATCTCTGAAAGACCAAACTAGTAAAAAGTAACAAGGAGAAATTACAAAGGTCCCTCACTTTGGTACAGGTCAAAGCTCTAGTGAAGTGATCTCCAAACCTTTTTGATTCTGTACCACTATCAGCATAAAAGGTTTGAGCACACATCCCTAATGTGAACATTTATTTATAATTGCATAAATTATATTTGCATAATTAGTATTTAATTGTATAAATTGTGAAACATATAAATGTTGAGTTAATGATTAATTATTAAGCCTAAAGTCAATAAGGAGCTATTAGAGTTTATTGGGTAGGCCTGTACTTTCAGGAACCTCACTTGGACAACTGTGAATTGCAGGGGGAAATTGAGGCAAGACCATTTAGGAGGCTACTGCAATAGTTCAAATGAAGTGGCCACTAGGTTATGCAGATATAAAGGGGACAAAATGGGACTGATGTTTATGGAGATAAAACTTGTTATATGTTTGTTTATGGAGATAAGACTTGAAATGTTTTAAGAAGAGTGAGGAGTCAAAGATGACTCAATTGTGAACTTGGGACACTAAAAAGTTGGTGGTACTTCTGACAGTAATAGGGAAATCCAGAAGGGAGGGTCTGAAGGAAAAAGTTAAGGTAATGACATCTATGATTTGTCATAACCCATCCACACCTATTCAAACTGTGCAACTCATGATGCCTGCCCAAAATGAAAAAGGAGACAGGGCTCTCTTACCAGCCCTGGATCAAGGAGGAGCACTTTGGTGCCTGTTACAGTTCCAGGGGGATCTAGGGAGAGGTCAAAGGAACAGTATAGTATGGTGAGGAAAGGAGAATTCTCCCAATATCATCTGTATAGCTGCAGCTATGGGTAGCCAGGTAGCAACAACTCTCCTTAAGTCCAACTAGCTCAGCCGGGGATTGAAACAATGTTTCAGACGGAGCTGAAACAATGGAAAAGGCAGACTGGGAGAATACTAGTGGGGAAAATGGGTTAAGTGTGACTAGATTAGGTACAACTCCATGACCGGCTCTTTGGGGAAGGTGAGATACTGCTCACACAGCCCTTGGGTCAGGAAACAACCCTAAACCGTGCCCGCCCGCCCACCCCCCACCCCCCCCCTCTTTGGAGCACATTGCTTAGTGCGTCAGCAAGGAAGTGAGAGAGATCAGTCCCAAGGAGATTCTCTCACTGTGGAATATTAAGAGTTCTTACCACTTGCCTAGCTAACCTTCTCTCATTAGACAGAAGAGGAACTGCAGGTAAAAGAGATGACCAGAAATTTAAGAAGTGCCATTCGCATACACAAGAATAAAACCAGTATCATTGCCAAAGTTTCTTGAAAAAAACCTGGGGGTTTATTGATTTCTAAACTGCAAACAGTCATTACAAAAAGATTTTTCTTTAAATAAACTCACACAAAGGAAAAAGAAATAGAAAGCATCGGTAGTGAACAGTAACAGGAAAAAAGTAATTACATTCATCTTTGTGTGTGTGTGTGTGTGTGTGTGTCCATGTTTGAGTTCTGTTTACACTAATACAGGAAAACTCCAGACCTGAAATACTGAACCACAAATCTGTGCTCAGAACGTCTTGAGGAGCACACGGGAAGTCCGAGGGTTTTGTTTGCTGCTGTTGCTTTTTCCCTTTTAGAGGATATACAAAAAAAAGTTGTTTTCCTTCTTTACTGTTTTATTTTTTTACCACAACTTTTACATACATTCTAAGTCCTAGCTGTGTAAGGTCTAGAAAGAAAGAAACTCAATTTGCAGTCCAACACAAAGGGGGAATTTCTAAAATAAATAATCCAACAGTTTTTTGCATTTTTTTAAATTAATTTTTCATTTTTTTTAAAATAAAATAACCAAAAGGTGTAAAGTTACAAAAAAATGTCATTGTAGTATAATATATTAAACTGTGGGGAAAAAAAGGAAAAAAAAGACTTCACAATCTTAAGATTAATATGGAAGAATCATAATTTAAACATAAAAGAATATATTCTATGGATTTGTCATCCCGATAAATATGAACAAAATTAACAAAAAAAAGCATAGTTTGGCAATAAATACGTTTTTTGATAAGTTAAATAAGCTTTTTTTTATATTGTGTGCAGTGACAAGCAAAATTTTTGCTCTCCAATTTCTGAAAGTTATAGTTAAAAACCCAGAAAAAAAAGCATGGCGTGAGTGCTATAACAATAGTCCTAACGTACTTAATGTACTCTAGAGCAAAAACCATTATAGCTACTTCTACTGGAAATCATTTTACACAGAAATTGTATATGGAATGAATACCATTCACCACTCACCCCTTATACTTTCTCCTTTTTTTTTTCTTTTTATAGATGTCACATATATACTGGGGAACTTTTTAGCACCAAAATCAAAAGTCTTTCATGGTCCACCTAGCACTCCCTTCCTCCCTCCCCACTAAAAAAACATATAAAATTTTAAATCGTTAAAGTCCCACTTATGTCACAAATCTTTGTCCATTCTCAAGTCTTCCTTCCTGCTGACCTGCATAGACCCAGGCAAGATTAGTCAACAAGGGGAATAGGAGGGAGGGGAGGGGAAAGGATTCAAATGCTGCCAGCTTTCTACATGCAGTGGGCAGCCTGGTGGGAATTGTCCCAGGGAGAGGAAAGGAAGGGAAGGAGGTTGGGGGGAGGGAGGGGGACTGAAATAGAAGTCCAGTTTCTCCTGGCCAGCGGAGGGAGCTGCTGATTCCAACCATCCTTTTCTACTCCCCAAAGCCTCCCACCACTCCTTCCCCTTTACATGGGAAGGGCTGTCAAGAAGGCCCACTGGTGCCCTCTGCAGCTAGAGAAGTAATGTAGTCACAGTGGGGAAAAAAAAAAAAAGTTAGGTTTAAAGGCACTAAGTTGTTTTTGTAAACTGTTACTGCTTTTTGCTTTCGTGATTTGGCACTTAAGGCTTAAGCCAGAGAGAAAGGCAACTACCAACAGTTGGGACTTTTGTCTTTTATGTAAAGTAGGGTAGAAAATTGATGAGGAATTGGCAGAAGAGGGTAGGAGAGAAGAGGTTCAAGCTAGAGAAGACTACAGACAAATGGACTTGTAGTTATGTTAGGTGGGACAAAAAAGGGGCAAGGAGTGGGGGGTATTCCAAGGCTAGGGGAAAGGGGTTGAGCTTAACCTTGTTAATGTAGAAAGGGTTGTAGGGAAATTGATGAGGATAGATGAATTTGGGAGAGGGAAGAGAACTGAGGGGAAAATAGGAAGGGGGAAACCCTCCCTGTCCTGGTTAGTCATCTGAGATAGAGAGTCTGCTGAAGATGGGGAGGCGCCTTGAGTTGTCCAAGGTAGGGGAGTCTGAACCACTGTGGCTACTGCTGGAACTGCTCAGGTAGCCCTCCTGGTCCGAGAGGGAGTCCTGAGGGCTGGGAGGAGAGTCAAACATGTGGGGGGATTCTGACATGGGCCGGAAGAGAAAGGCGGTTGGAGAGCCACCCCCAGGGACCCCCATGCTGGGGGCAAAAAGGCTGGCCAGCTCCTGGCTGGAATAGGCAAAGGGGTTGTTGGCGCCATCGGGCAAGGTGGGTGAGCCCAGAAGGTCATCGGCACTCAGGATGGGAGGTGGGGTGATAGAAGTAGGGCTGTCCAGCAGCCCCGTGGTAGCAGCGGTGGCGGCACTGGGGAAGCCAGAGAAACTGAAGCTATGGTGGAGGCGGGGACGGTCAGCAGAGGGGTCCCGGCCCCCTGCCAAGGCTCTGCGCTCCTCAGCATTGTGGATGAAGTGGCATCGGGGGCCATACGGGCAGAAGCCAATGGTGTGGAAGGTACGGCACAGCTCTGTTTTGTACTTGGGGTGGCGGGTAAGGCTTCTTAGCTCATGGATGCCATGGGCAAACTGGCACTTGTCTCCATACTTGCAGGCTCCGTTCTCCTCGAAGGGGCGGCACAATTCCGTCTTGTATCGGCTGGAGTTGACCTGGCCTCCCCCTGGCTGCTTCTGAGGAGGCAGGAGCCGCTCACCTCCCTCTGAAAAGGAGCGGTCCCTGAAGCGGCTGTCCCTGGAACTTAGAGTCTGGGATGGCTCCCCTGCCTTCAGGCTGCTCAGGAGCTGGTTCTGGTGGAACTTGGAGCTGGGCAAGGTGACCGAGTGCCTCCGGGGAAAACCCCCACCTGCTGGGGTGCCCACTGCCTTCCTGTCCAGCAGGCAGCCCCCTGGGCTGGAGGGGCTGTAGTTGAGCATCTTGTTATTCTGTATGGAAGAAGAGGGAGAAGAGAGGGAGGGAAAAAGGAAGAAGAAATGAGATGACGGAGGGAGGCAACTGGTTTCTGCCAAAAGCACAGCATACCCCAACTTCCCAGCAAACTGCAGCCCCAACATCTCTTCCCTTTTCTTCCCTCCTTAGCACAAGTACCCAAACAATCCTCTCTCAGCCAGTCCCTCTAAGTATCTCTTTATCTGCTCTTGGCAAATTCACTTCTCACTCTACACAGTCTCTCTAAGTTTCCATACAATCCTCACCTGAGGCTCCGCTCTCAATCAACACGAAATCAACAAGTATTTATTAAGTGCTAGAGATTCCGAGTACAAAGAATGAAACAATCCCTGCTAGCAAAAATATATTCTTTCTCCCCCTCTCCCCCAAAACTCTAACAAAGTTCCCCTGCCACACCCATTGCCACTATACAGTAAGCCCCCTAAAAATCGCCTCTCCACTTATTTCATTAAAATGCAACCTGTCTGGCACCCCAGATAGACTTGAAACCTTCCCAAAGAAACCCAGAGTTCTGGAGTGCCCCCCTAAAAGTCCTACAGGCAGCAACCAATCAGTTATGTTCCCCTTTATCAGTCTTTGCCATCAGCCCCTACACCCCCTGATGCCTCCTCTTTTTCTCCTATACCTTGGCCTAAAAGTTCCTTTAATTTCATCCCTTCTAAACCCTTCTCCCATAAATCAGACCTCTAGACTTCATTAGCTCTCGACTTCTAGAGACTAGTTGGGTAGCAAAATACAGAAGGGGTAGGGTAAGGGTGGTGGAGAAGGGTATCCAGGGAAATAAACTCATTGATAATCTGCAGACACATGCTCTTGTCCTGAATATCTTCCATCATAGTTCTACAATCACCACCCCTTCCTCTGCCCACCCCCAACCCTGTGAGGATTCCATTGCAATTAGTTTTTTGGCTGCATGCAAAAACAGGGCAGGATAAGGGCACCAGTGTTTAATCTTTAAAGGAAAGCTGCAGATGGAAGGGGGAAGAAAGGCAAAAAAAAAAAAAGGAAGCTTCAATCTCAAGTCTCACCCCCCACCTACTTCCCCCCATCCCCATCCTTCCTTCTGTCCTTGGGGGAAACCACAGACAAGCTTCTGTCCCACTAATACACCCCCCTCCAGTCACACCTGTTGAAAAATATACCCAAAATTTGGAAGTGGAAGGGAAGCTGGGTTCTCAGCACCATGTGGGTATATCACTGTGCAAATTCAGCGTTTGCCCCTTCAGGTCAGCGGCTAGAAATAAAGGCGAACCCCAATGCACGACCAAACCCAGCCAAACGTATTACGGCTTCAGAGCTGAGAGCTGAGTTTCCAACAATGGGGCTCATTTAGAAAGGAGGGGGAGGGGAGAGAAAGGGGGTTGCGGGGTGGGGGGGAGACAATCACATCAAAGAAGGATTGAATGGAAAAGTTCCCAGGTGGCTAAAATTAACACCAGTGAAGAGGGAGGGCACCAAGACTTATTGTGTGTGTGTGTGTCTGTGTGTGTGTGTGTGTGTGTGTGTGTCTGTGTGTGTGTGTGTGTCTGTGTGTATACGTGTGTTCAACTCCTAGTAATTCCTTGCACTTCTAGCTGCAGCCGTGGGAGCAGCAACCAACAGCAGGAGCAAATTGGGAAAAGTTAAGGCAAACAAGACCAGACGTGTTTAAAATGTAGTCAAAACACTTTAGCAATTAAAAGTGGCTGAGCAACTTCACCCTTTCAAATGGGGGGAGACCCACGACTTAGCTAAAGAAAGAAAACTTAAAACACGTCAGCCAGTTGCTACATACACTACTTTCCCACAATATTCCCAACTTCAAACATCTTGTTAACTGCTAAGCCACCCTCACTTCTTGAAACTACATGTCTAAGGTCACATTCAACTCAACTTTTGGAAGTCTATATAAACTTCTTGAAAGGCAGACATATTTGTCGCAGTGACCCTCGAATTTAAGAAATCAGCGTTTCAGATACACAATTCAAACGCGTTTCTAGGTTTGAAAATATCTCCAGCTCCCAATCCCTAAAAGTCACTTTACCTACACTCCCCTTCTTGGCTTCCATAAAGTGCCAGATTTACCCAAATGAAAAGTCTTCAGGCAAAGTCGCGTATTTTCAATAGGAAGAACTGCAGGAGTATTCAGACTAGACTTAAGACTAACACACACAAAACTCCTCTGCAAATTCGTTTTGCAATATCCTTTCTGATCCAATCTTAGCCATCTTTCCCCTCACAGCAACCCCTCTCGCCACCCCGTCACCCCCAAGACGACGACCGGACTCTCCTTGGGGAAAGCAATTCAAACTGAATCAATTCTCAAATTTTATAAGACAAAACTGAAAAGAAGGTGAACCCGCGTTTGACAAGAATTACAAATCAGAGAAAGGCACTTTAGGGAGTTTGGTGAAAGGGGGGAGAAGGAACAGAGCCGCGGAAGTGTACTTTGAACTTCTTGTGAAACGAATGCAGAATTATAATTAAGAAAAAAACTTGCCAAAAGAGAAAAGTAATCGGACAACTGCAGATTCCCCCCTCCTCCCATAGGACTGCTTTTTTAAAAAATCCCATCCTATTTTTTTTCCTGAACTTTTAAACAACAAAAAAAAGGAAAAAAGAAAGATCTTCTACAAGATGTAAATAGAGGGCGAAGGGTAATAATGGGACGCAAAAAAATCCTGCCTATGTATCTATCCCTCCTCCCACTTTCCAGGAGCTAAAGGTTTTGTTTCTAAGCAAGTTTAAATTGGGGGGAAAAACGCTTTGACCCGGTTTACCTTGCATAAAACTTCGCTCAAGTCGAAGATGGTTGCAGACACCAGAGCTGTGGTCATCTTCGAAGTTCAAATAAGGGGAGGGGGAGCTATATATATATATATATATATATATATATATATGTGTGTGTGTGTGTATATATATATATATATATATATATATATACAGATATAATATAAAAGGTTTTTTTTAAGTATCACAGTGTTGGTAAGGCACAGCCTCCAGTTTCTCTGGGTTGTGGAGTTCTCTCACTCCCAGCTCCAACCACCCCCTCGGCTTTTAGACTCTCCCAGGCTACTGAGCTTTTAAGGCCCAATTTATAAAGTTTCAAGACTTGCTAGCTGGAGGAGGAGCTTTAAACTCATTTAAATGAGGAAGAGGAGGAAAAAAAGTTGAGTGACAACGAGGTTGAATCAGCCATGCGGTCAAACGCAAGGGAAAGAGAGGGAAAAAAAAACTTTAAAAAGAAAGAATGGGGAGGGGAGAAAAGGAAAGAAAAAAACACTGAAGCCGCAAAACCTTTTTTAAGAGGAGAAGTTTTAGACTTCACTCCCTTTGCCGCGTGTACGTTTTAAACGCAACTAGAGTTAAAAAGAGGAGGAGGGGGGAGGAAGGAGAAATGGACAAGTTTTTTCTCTTTTGTCAGTCTCCGAGTGCGATCCGTGACATCACATTTATTCCACCCACTTTTTTTTTCTTCTTTTCTGGAAGGCGGTATCAACTTTCTCTTTTTTGCTGAGATCTGAATCGGGTCTCTGCAGGTTCTGCACTAAAAAAAATTGTGTTATTAAATTCGGTCTTATTTTGAAAGCCTAAAAAGTTCTCGTCCTCACTTTAGTTTCTTCCTTCTCCCCCTTTTTGTAAAAGGAGAGAGGATTTTTAAAGGTTAGATGCTTTCAAGAGCTTTTTAAGTTTTCCCAGAGGCGGCAGGGAGGGAAGGGGGGAAACTCTAGGAACCCAGGCAAGTTTTTTTTTAATTAGGTCTCGTTTTAAAACCTAAAAAGTTGTCCTCAGTTTGCTCTATTCTTCCCCCTTTATTGTCCTCCCCCCCTTTTTTTGTTGAAAAAGGGGGGGAGGATTTCTAAAAGTTCAGATGCCTTTTCAGTCTTCTAAGAGGCAGGGCCCTGCAGTGCATGAGGTGCATGGGGGTGGGGGTGAGGATGGATAGGAACCCAGGGAAGTTTTTCTTTTTCTTTCCGCTTCTTGAGAATTATTCTGCGGCCGCTGGGGCCCGAGGTGGACGGCACGATTCGTGTCCGCACGCCTCTGCACTCCGGCCGCCAGGTTTTACGGGGTGCCTCTCTTGCTTGGGGAGTTTGCAAGAAAAACGACCACCCCGCTCGGTCTTTTGCCTCCACTACTTCTTTCTCTTCTACTCTTCAAGGGATAAAATAATTTCTTTCGTTTTCTCCTCTCTCCTCCAAGGATTCTTAGCAAAGACAATCCTAAGTCCTTCACGAAGCCCTCCCTTGCAGACCCCCTCAAAGTTCCATAGCTGTCCACTGCAAAACCCTCCCTCCTCTTCCCCTTGGTCTCCCCTCGCCCCCAAACCTGAGAATAAATGGTTCTTTAAAATTGAGGTTGGGGAAAGGAAGGAGAGGCTGCCTATTCCACTGCGCTTGAGTCCCCTCACCCTCTACCCCTCCTAACCTAACTCAGCCCAACTGAATGTAACAGATGGCTTTTCGGTCTCTCAAGGCTTGGTTTCACTCTGGGTGTTTTCTTCTACCCTGTTTTGGCGGGACGGGAAGAGCATGGGGCTCTCAGGCCGAAACTTGTTCTTTTTAAAGTTTAAAAAAAAAATCCACTCATTGCTAATGTTTTCTCCCTCGGGGTTTAGCACAGCGCTTGCCTGGCACACAGTAGGCACTTGTTAGCTGACTGACAGATAGATTGTTTCGCTTCCCCCGCCCTAACAAGTTTTGGAATGGAAGACGGAGACCGAAACGACCGTCTCGGGAGTGTTTTTTCCTCCGTTTCCATGAGCCCTTTGCCATCTTTGTTGCAGTGAAACCCTTCAACCCGACTCAGATGTTTATTCCACAACTTTTAACTGCTCAATCTTATTATGAAACCTAGTATGTGTTTGTGTATGCCTAAGTGCATTTTCCATTACGATGTAATTAGGTCACCCTATTATAAGCACGTTTTTTCGTAGGAAAGGCAAACTAGAACTCGTCTTATCCCCCCTTTAACGCACATTTAAAGAGGTTCCATATTTTATTTAAAAAACAAAACATGCCAACAGCCCTAGCAAATACTAAGCGACTTAAAACATTAAGTTTTAGAAATAAAATCCTTCCCAACTTTAAAACTTGTAAATGTAAGCTGTGCATAAATATGAAGTTATTCTCACTCTAAGCAAACTTCGTGTTTCTATACTTTGACTTGCATATTTTTAACACAAATGGCTTTTTCTGCCTTTCCCCCACCCTGCCCCAGAACAACTGTCTCCTGTTGATTCACTCCCCCTTACTCACCCTTTTCCAATTTTTACTTAAATTTGGCAAGCTCCAGGAAGGGAAATAACTCACATCCACATTAATTTAAATCATTAAAATTTGGGGTTGTTTTTTTTTTTAAGGATTTGCTTATTCCTAAACTATGATTTCCCCCTAATTGGAGAAGGAGGTGGAGGAAAGTTTCTAAAGTCTGGGGGTAAGAATAAGTTTTTATTTCATAAAGTTACTTGGTGATGAAGTAATGAGTTCCAGATTTCAATACACAAAGTAGGTTGCACATTAAGACCACGAGGTTTGTATGACTCCTGAGGTGAGGCTATTTCGGACTGAACTCATCCTGGCTGAGCCTTCCTCCCCTGTCTGAAACACGTCCTTAACTCCGCAGGACCAGCCCTCACCTCCAGTGGGATGTAGGACGCAGCTGAGGGAGATGGGAAATGAGGAAGGAGAGAGGGAAGCGCAGAACGGAAGAGGGGGAGACTTGAGTGCAGAATCAGGGGGTGGGGGTAGGACGGGAGACGCGGGTGGAGGGGAGGGGAAAGGGATAGGAGGGCTGGGGAGGAGAAAAAATGGTGAAAACAGGAGAAGAGAAAAGAGATCACATTCAAAACAAATGGCCCCTGTTCCCACTTCCTCTTCCATGCATTGCAACCCTCAGGAATTGGGCTTTAAAATTCTCCTCTTGGCTGCTGCCACATTTTCCTCTTCTGGTTCACAAGATCAGCCAAAATAACCAAACGAAAAGACGCCCACAGACTATATCCAGTCCAAAAAATTTTTTTTAAGTTAAACCCTAATTCTTCGAATTTCTTTAAACTTTCTAAATATGAGTGGCACACACACACACACACACACACACACACACACACACACACACATTTTCTTCTCTCTCCTCCCTTCAACTCAAGGGTCCCCCTTATTCGCCTCTCCCCCAACCCTCCTCCCACCCCCACCTTGGCTCAGACCAGCAGCCAGGGCCGAAAGCCCCCAGCATGTGGCTCTCTCTGCAGTTGTTTACTGGCTAGGCAGACCGGGTTTGTTCCCAGCTCTGGGAGCTACTCTCTATAATTAAACTCTCTTTAATTGTTGGGTTGGAAACGTCATTTCAGGGACTTTCCAAGGGTTACAGAGTCCAGGAGGGAATAAAACTGGTGTTAACCATTTGCTAACCTGGTCCTCCCAGCCCTTACGGCTGCTTTCGAGCTCACTGGGGCAACAGGGTCCCAGGAGGGGCCGTCCATAAGTAAGGAGGGGAGGGGAGGGGAGGAGGGGGTAAGACCCTGTGGGAGGGAGGACTGAAATTTAACTGCAGCCACGTCCAGATCCCCGAGTTCAGCTGGTCTAGGTCACACCACCCTCTCCCCGATCATCCATCTACTTTAAAATGTCTCGGATTTGGTTTGTTTGTCTTTTAACTCTTTCCTTTCTTTCTGAGCCCACAGTCTGGTCAATCACCCCTTCCCTTGCACTGCAGTTTTTGGCCGGGAGGTGTCCCGTCTAACAGACTCATGCACAGCGAGGAGTAACTCTCAGATTAAGGGGCCTGAACCTAGGAGACTTCGAAAAGTGAGTCCTAAAACTAATCTAGGGATATGAGTATCAAGTTATTTTTAAGTTTGGGCTTGTTCAGTTTGTTTTTACATGGATCTCCTTGGTACTACCGGGAAAAGAAGTCAGTAATGGCTCATTTAAAAAAAAAAAGTAGCAAAATTACTCACTTGCATAAATGGGGTCAGGCACCTCAGGGGAAGCCGACTGTTCCTGCGGAGAGAAGCTGAGAGCTGCCAGGCCTCGGCTGTGCAGTCTGTAGTGGAAGCTGCAAGCACGTGATCAAGTTGATGGCTGTATTTAAGGGTGAGGCAAGTCGGTGCACCAGCCAGAGAGGGTGACCTGCACTTTCTTCTTCCTCCTGCAGCTTGGTTTTCAACTCTCCTCAAGTGTCCACCCGCAGAACCATCTTCTCTTGTCTGGCAACAGCAGGGATGTATCTAACTAAAACATAAATTTATTAAAGGCAAAACTGTCAAGGCATTATGAAAATTCCATATTAATCAATAAAAGAAAGTTTGGGGGGCACGGGGAAGAAATTCACAGATAATTTCAAAGAAAGACAAAGATGGAAAAAGACCTTAGGAAAGGTGAGGTTAAATGACTTGCCACTGGTCTTGAGGCTTAGTCCGTGATAGTCAGTACCATTATGCAGGTGGAAAGACTGCTGGATTTGCAATCAGAGAAAATGCCTTCCAGTCATGCCTTTACCATTGACTAGTTGTGTGAGGTTGGGCAACTCATTTAGCCTTTCTCTGGGACCCAGTTTCTTCACTGGTCAAATGAGGTGATTAGACCTAGAAAAGAACTGTGATATCATCAGGTTTTCTTAGTGCACTGAAAGCAAAAATCAGATTTCTGCAAATGGAGCTACCAGTTTCCAGGAGTTCATCAATTTGGTCAAATGTGGGAACATGAAATGACCAGGACTTAAAACTTATGAAAGTGATGAATGAGAAGATAGCATCCAAACACCTTATCCTGACTTTTTTAGGTTTGATATCCAACCATTCCCTGGGTGATAGACTTGAAATAGTTTAAGGAAGGAGGAATGGTTCCATAGAATTAATTGGCATCTCCTCTTGTTGTGTCAGATAAATGAGAAGTTATTTTAAATGAAGGTAAAATTGAATCTAGACCTTGGGATATTCTTGATAGTCTTATACACTAGAGAACTAAGAATTGACTGTCTGTATCATATAAGTGTTTAGTGAATTTGAATTTTTGAATCCAGCATCACAGAACACTTAGAGAGAAACAGTGCATTGCTGGCACTTAATGGAAGGTGAATATCTCCAACACACATTTCTTAAAAGGATCTCAGGAAGCACTTACAGCCCACCTCTGGGCTGCTTCCTAGCACTAACAGGTTGGGTCTTCAGAGAGTGTCTGACTACTTCTTCCCTCAGAGTTATAGGGATAATTATGACTCATCAGCCCCCAGTTAATATGCCCACCTCAAATCATCACCCAGCCAAACTTTTGTTTTACTTTTAGAAAGGGGTATTTACTAATATAGTATTGTAAGGATAATTGGTACTGAGGCAGCAAGGTGGCATGGTGAATAATAGAGCACCGGCCCTGGAGTCAGAAGGATTTGAGTTCAAATGTGACCTCAGACACTTTAACACTTACTAGCTACGTGAACTTGGGCAAGTCACTTAATCCCAATTGCCCTGCCTTCCCCCCTCCAAAAAAAAATAGAATAATTGGTACAAACACATTCTCCCCACGTATCTGGAACACACTGTCCCATAAGCACATGTAGAGTTCAGGGGAAAGTGGGCTCCAACTTAGAAGGTATATTTAAAGGGGTAATTCATAGGTTTAGCTCTCTCATATACTCTGGAGTTGGTGCCAACGGAAACTGCCTTTTCTCAGTATGACGTTTGTCTTGATTGTATCTCTGAGCTCCTAATGCAGGAGCTGCCATCAGCCACCAATGAGGATGTTGCTAGAAACACTCATGGGAAAGACAAACCAAAGTTCACAAGGTCATCGCCTGGTCAAAGAGGAGTCTCGCCCCACTCTTGCTGCCCTCTGGTTATGGGTATATCTAATTCTTTCCACCAATACCAATATATTTTCTGCATGTTGTCATCTGATTTCATCCCATGGCTAGAAGCAATTAATTCATTCCAAATTTAATTCTAATTCATCCTGTATATACTCGAATTATCTTGCTATCTTTTAGGCGCATAATTGTCTATATGTTGTCTCCTCCACTAGACTGTGAAACTCCTTGAGATCAGGCACTGGGTTTTGGTGGCAGTGGGTTTTGTTTTTGTTTTTTGCCTTGCTTTGTGTCCCCAGTGCTTAGAAATAATGCCTGACACATAGTGGGTGATTAATGCTGTTAATTTTATCTAAAAACTTATTTGCACCTAGTTTACACCTTTGGTTGATTCAGTAAATGCATGTAGGACCTATTTACATCCAGCTCATTTCTGCTTGATTCTGAAACTCAAAGAGGCGTTCTTACCAGATGAAAATCTCAGGGTCTGGAGAAGTATCAAATACAAGGCCCAACATTCCTGAGTGTAGCAGAACCAACTTGAATATAATTGGGAAGTACTTAGCAAATTTAATAAAAATACAACAGAACATAGATTTGTGTGCTTTTCTAAACCAACATGGGCAACAGAGATCTTTATGTATGATTTAGGGACCCCATTTTCTTCCTGTTAGAGTTTGACACCACTGGTGTCTAGAGTATCTAGCAGGGCAATTTTGAAACCCTTTTGATTAGATTTTCAAGCTCCTCAGAGAACATATTCTTACCATTCCTCATTAGATAGACTCCATCTCTGACCAGGAATCTATATTTTAAGCCATGGTCCAGAAATCCAAATCTCATCCTCAGAGGCCAGCTTCTTAACCTGCTGTTCACTTTTCTGAATCATTTTCCTCTGATGGATAGCAGTGATGAAAACACCACCTGTACCCCTAAGGTCTTCAGTTTCTGCCCAAGTTCTGTTCCCACACAATTCACTAGAAGTGAGTAGTGGTCATCTCTTCCAACAAATCTTGGAAGATTCTTTGTCACCTCTTGGATAAGTACCCTAGGAAGACGGCAGATGTTCCTGTTACCAGGTCAGCAAATAACTGGCTTAGTATCCCTTCAATAGGAAATCATCAACCACTACCAGTCTCTTCTTCCTCTGATTTCTCATTTGTTTCCTTGTTATTCTTGAAGGGTGAGCTGCTCTTCCTTTCTTAGAACATCCAACTCTTCTGAAACAGCCTCAAATTTGTTTTTGTTTTAATTCAAAGTATTCAGTGGTCATTCTTCCCTTTTGCTTCCTACTTTTCACACTGAAATCTGAATAGGAAGGTGACAGTTCCACTGCAGTCTGTCCTGGTCAGACTGCTACTGGAATGTCATGTTCAGTTTTAAGTGCCACATTTTAGGAAGGACTGATAAAATTTTTAGCATCCAGAGATGGGCAGCTGGATAGTACAGTAGGTAGAGTGCTGAGAGTGGAGTCATGAAGACTCATCTTCATGAGATCAAATCTAGCCTCAGATATTTACTAGCTGTGTGACCCTGGGCAAGTCACTTGACCCTGCTTATCTTAGTTTCTGCATCTGTAAAATGAGGTAGAGAAGGAAATGGCAAACGTCTCCAGTTTCTTTGCCAAGCAAAGTCCAAATGGGGTCATGAAGAGTCAGACATGACTGAAATTTAACTGAAGAACAGCTAGGATTTTGAAGGGCTTCAAGACAATGCCACATAAGGATTTTTTTTTTTACCTGAAAGAGGAAGCAGCCTTAGAGGAGGCAGGATAACTGTCTTAAATTAATTGAAGGGATAGCATCTAGAAAAGGGATTAAACTTATTCCGCTTGGCCCCAGAGGGTAGAACTAGGAGCAAACAGTAAAAATTACAAAGAAAGGAAGAGAACAAGCATTTATTAAGTGCCTAGTATGTGCCAGGCCCTGTGCTGAACACTTTGCAAATATTACCTCATTTGATCTTCTAAAGAGCTCTGTGACAGGTGCTATTATTATTATTAGTCACATTTTATAGTACAGGAAGATGAGGCACACAGGTTAAGTGACTTGCACAGGGTCACACAGCAAATGCCTGGAGTATATGAAATCAGGTCTTCTGAGCCCAGTGCTCTATTCACTGCATCACTTACTTGAAAAAAAGACATATAAGTTACAAAGAGGAATGTTACCTTGATGTAAGGGGGAGAAATCCAAAAACTTTCTAAATGACTATAGCTACCCAAATGTAATAGTCTCACTCAGAAGATAGTGGGTTCTCCCCCAAGGAAACAAAATCCCTAGACTTCGACAATGTGACCCACTGGTGGAGAACCAGGAGTTTAGTATCTTTGATGTAAAGGGAACTGCTGTTTTGGTTCAAGTTGGACCAGATAGTGTATGAGGTCCCTTCCAAAACTGAGTTTTTGTACTTCTTCTTTCATCTCTCAGTCTAGTGTATATACAAGGCAAGAATCATCATTTGTAAAGTATTTTGGCCTTTTTAAAAAGAACTTGCTCTTAAGCAAGGTATGATGCAATAATGGGTACCTTAGGAATTACCGTGGCCCATGATTATTTTACTAATAAAAAAAGAGAAATTAGAGTAATATATATTTGTGTGATTTACAAAGTGCATTTCTAACAACAGTCCCATGAAGCAAATAGTACATATATTGTTTTCCTTATTTTAGAGCTAGAAGAAGTTGAGTGTCAGATATTAAATGACTTTGAAAGTGACCTCAAAAAGTCCTGCTGTCCAGGCTTCTAGTCTAGGCAGGAGTCCTAAACTATCCATAGTAGATGTCTAAATCATAGAATTTTATACCTTAGAGATCAGCTAGTCCAGCCCCCTCATTAATGCAGATGGAGAAATTCAACCTTAGAGAGTTAAAAAAAAAAAAAAAAGACACGCCCACAATCTTGGCACTCTTTTCTATTACACAAAGCAGTAACTAGGGTGAGGCAACTGGGGCTTTGCCCTGGAGTATCAAATTTAGAGGATACTGATAGCACTTGGGGTTCTTCAGCAACTTAGAAATAACAGATCTTAGCACCTAGATGTCAAGAATAATTCATAAAAATAAAAAGCTACCAGAGGGTAGCTTTCTCTAGAGTGAGTTTCTTTCCCAGTCTATCTTGTTCCCAGTGCCCATTTCCCTCTAGCAGAGACCTCACAGTCTTATACTGGGGTCTTTGTCTCCCTCTGCTGGCCCTAAGTGAGAGCACCTTTTGTGCTGCTTGCCTCAAGTTCAACAACTCCTAGTTGTAGCTCTATTGTTCACCTCTCTTCTTCCTAAAAGTCTGCCCAAATACAGAGTCTGTAACCCCCAGGTAGCATAATATCATATGCTCTTAATGTAGTGCAATTCAACAGACATTTATTAAATACCCACTACAGATGAGGCAGCATGCTAGCTATGGCAAAGCACTGCCCTTACGAGCTTATATTCTTTTGGAAGGATACATCCCATATATAGATAAACACAAGGTTCTTAGAGGAAAAAGAGCCATGACACTAGGTGGAAATGATCAGGTACAGCTTTACCTGAGTTGAAGGAAGCTAAAGGTTCTTACAGATGACAGTGAGGAGAGAATACGTTCCAGGCATGAGGGACAGGCCTATGCCTATGCCTATCTATACATATAGACTGGAAATGTCCAATGTTAAGTTCAAAGACTAGCTTATAATCAAGTATTTCTGGGCTAGAGGGGGAATAACAGAAAACAAGTTTGGAAAAGTAGGGTAGAGCCGGACTGTAGAAGACTTTAAAGGCTAGGCTAAAGATTATGTATTTTATGTTGGAGGCAGTATCCTCTATTGGGAAGATGGTTGAGCAGTGGAGTAATAGTCATACCTCTGCCTTAGGAAGATTATTTTGGCAGCTATGATCACTGAAAAAGGGGAGAGAATAGAAGTAAGGACACTTGTGAGGAGAATGAATAGTCTGGGTGAGAAATAGTGAGGGCCCAAATTAGGGTGATAATTAGGAGGGGACGAATCCTAAAGATGTTGAGATAGTACTTGTCATAAGTCCAGTAGATCTGGCAACTGATCCGATTTGGAGGGTAAAGGAGAGAGAAGAAGCAAAGAGGACTCCAAGGTTATGAACCTGGGTACCAAAAACAATGAAATTTGAGGAAGGAGCAAGTTTAGGGGAGGATACTAGAAGTTCCATTTTGGACTTCTTAAATTTGAGATGAGATGTCTAACAAAGCATTTGACAATGGAAAACTGGAACTCAAGGGACTTGGGCTGAATATATAGATTTGGATGGTCATTAAACTGGTGGAAACCATTAAGATCAGAAGTGTCAAACACAATGGTGCTGAACCAGATTAAAATGTAATTGGGACATATTTATCAAAAATGAATAAAAATGCAATAAAACAGATAACATTGTATTTTAAAACTAAGTCAATATGTGGCCCACAGGCATCTGATTTATGTATAGATTAGTCGTCCCTTCCTCACTCCTATTTCTATTTAAATTTGACACAACTAGTTTAGATCACCAAAGAGCAGGGTTTAGAGAAAGAAGAGGGCCCAGGAAAACATTCACATTTATAGGAGAGGTGATCAGTTATGAACCTGCAAAGGAAAAGATCAGTTAGGAAAAAGTCATACCGGTAAGGTGGAGAACCAGGAGTTTAGTATCTTTGAAGCCAAGAGAAGACTGAAGAGGAGAGATTTAATAGGGTTTTGTGGCCTGGGGTCCACAGACAGATTTCAGAGGGTCTGTAAATTTAGGTGGGAAAAATTACATCTTTATTTTTTACTAACCTAACTGAAATTTAGTGTTTCCTTTGATTATGAATGAAGACAATAAACATTACTCTGAGAAGGGGATCCATAGGCCTCACCAGAGTGCAAAAGGGGGTCTACAACACACAAAAAATGTTTCAGAACTCCTTGACTAGTGTATTGGAGGAAAGGCCTATATGAGATGATATATTTGACTCTACCTTTACCAAATGGCTATATTCCAAATATTTCGCTTTCAGACCACTATTTGAAACCCTAATCATATTTTCCCCAAAGATATGATGTTATTTGTGACTCAAGTTTCTGAGCTAACCTATAAAATTCTATTTCACCCGTATTTGTGGGTAGACTAACTCTTCAGAGGCTTTAGTTCAACCAAGAGAAGGTGAAATGACTGAAGAAAAGGGCTCTGCTAAGGGGAAAGTTCTGAGAATACAAAGAAGGATTCCATCCTTAGAAAGTTGAGGGTGAGGGAGAACTCCCTGTTAGTAAAGAGTGGAGTGTCCAAAGGCAATGTTAGTCCATAAATTGAACATTTGTGAATTTGGAACTCGATCATCACACTAACTTAGAGTGACCCCGGGTGTGATGCTTTATAGAGAAATTTGGATATAAGTGATCTTTGATCCTCAGGTAAGGTATTTGGAGTTTGAAGACCTGCTCATATCTTTTTTTTAATAATAGTGACGACACACACATATACACACAGACATGTATATCAGTTTAAGGATCAGAGTGCTTTACGCACCTTGCATCATGGACATCTCACAGCCTCTCTGTAAGGTAGGTATGTGAGTATCACAGGTGGTAATGTTTCTATCAGAGCTGCTCAGGTCTGGAGTTTTTCATTTGCTAAATTTGTGATTGGGTGCCTGTCCCTTATGGACTCCTTAAGCCACAGTTTCCTCCCTTGTAAAGCGGGGATAATTCTCGGACTGCTCGTCTCAGAGGGTGGTTGTGAGGAAAACACGTTAAAAATAGCAGCATATATAAATTCAAGCTATTATTATTTTATTTTTAATAATAAAATGTAAGACTGATAGCATAGAACAGGTTCAGATGAGCATGGACAGGTAGACAGACAAAAGTTTTGGGGTTGGTTTGTTTTTTTAAATTAAAACACATCTAGGACTAAGTGATTGAAAGTCACCTCACTATTCCAGATCAGCTTTTCCACAGGCCACCCTGTGCCAAAGAATTCACTGAGGAAGGATGGTCCCTGCAGAGCAATAATCCTTCTAAATCTGATGCATTCCATTCCCCCAAGGGAATGGATACAAAGTTACAAGGTCCCGAAAAACACGGGCTTTCAGGTAAGGGAGCCCCGCTGCTCTGAAATCCTAGGCCTTCAGACGGGTGGGGTTGCTCAGCTAAATTTGTTTCAGCCAGTTATAGAAACAGAAAAGGGGGCGGGGGGGGGGGGGGAAGGTGGGGAGGAAAGCCTTCTTGAACTCCAGCCCCTACCCTGGAGTAGTAATATCTGCAGGGTGGGGGTTTTATTCGGGTTTTGTTACACCATTTGGGGCTGGGAAGGCAGGCAGGAATGTCCTACAGCTGCATTTCAGAGTTGCAACTTCCCACCGGGGGCGTGTGTGAAAAATCCAGCCTGTCCCTGGTCTCCATCTCCTCACACACAAGCACCTTGCACGATAGCTCTGCATGATTCTGCTTCTACCAAGGACTTTTGCTCAGTGTGGGTGATTTTTTTTTTCTGTTTTCTTCCTTTCTGGCATGGGTGTGTAGGGAAGGAAAAGGAGGCTTTTGTTCAGTCACTACAGACCCTTTCACCCCATTGCACATTGTGTGATGGGCTGGACTTTTGTCATGACTTAGTGCCTGTAGCCTCCACCCCATCCTCCCTCCCATTCCCACTCCCTCCAGCAAACTTAGAATGAGTATTTTACAGGGCAACATGTATGAAGTCATGGGCTTTTTAACCCCATCTCCTTCCTCTTCAGCTTGTGAACAGGCTGAGTCACATCCTTGGGTGCTCCCCACACCTGGCAGATCACTTCCTTCACACAAACTTCCCTTGACTACAAAGAATGGTTGGAATAAAAACACCATTTTGTCTTGTTTGTCTAAAGTGCTGTATTTGTGTAGAGCTCAACATGCTTTAGGTTAGTTATATTAATTATGATTTCCACCCCTCCCTAACCAAACAACAACACATTATATGAGACAAATTGAGGCAAAGTAAAGGGTGGAAAGCAGAAAACAACCACTTTTCTTCTGATCTCTACTCACTCCAAGACTCTTTAAAGTTACCTTCTAAGATACAGAGAATAGGGAGAGAAAGAAATCTTGCTGGAAGTTGACAGACTTGGCTGTATTAATGTAAGAAGGAGTTTGGGGAAGAAGAAGAAATTTTGAGAGAAAAGAGAGAAAGGAACATGCTTCAAGGGAATAAAGGATTTGACAGATTTGACACTTTCCTTCCTGGAAAAGGGGAGATGCTCCACCACTCCTTGATATTGCAAGGAAGAAGGTGGGGGAGACAAGGAACACCCCACCTTCCTGTTGCCAGAGGAAAGTGACTGGTATTGGTCCAGTCCTGGGGGAAAGACAGGACAAGGGGAGGGCTAGAGAAGAGGAAATGGGGTGTGTCTCTCATGAAGAGTCTAGAGGGATTTGGGGACTGAACTGGAGGTTAGGGTAAATCTGCTATCTGGTTTGGTTGGTGGCCAATTTGGGCAACACACGACTCTGCCTCCCCTTAAATCCAATTCATGTGCAAGTCAAGACATCACCTGGATGTCATTGGTCATCTTTGAAAATGAAGGATGAAAACGGCAATCATAGTTTTGTAGAATTAGATATAGAAGGGAGAGACCCTCAAGTCCAACCCGCTCATTTTGCATATGAAGAAACCAAAAGATAGAGACTTAAGTGATTTGCCCAGGGTCTTACAGGTAGGAACTCTCTGAGATAGGATTTTGAACTCAAACTCTCCAAACTCCAACTGCAGTTAAACACTGTACCCTGCTACCTCTCTACCACAGGTGTACCTCAGGACCACCCAGGTCAGGTTTTTCACAGCTCTTCATTTAGAAGGAAGTTCCCTCACAATCCAATTTAGACTCTACATTCTCAAGACTAAACAAGGTGGCACAATGGACCAGAAGTCAGAAAGACGTGAATTTAAATTCAGCCTCAGACACTAACTAGCTGTGTGACCCTGGGCAAGTCACTTAACCTCTGCCTGCCTCCATCTCCTCAGCTGTAAAATGGGGGTAATGATAGCACCCACCTTTCAGGGTTGTTGTGAGATCAAAATAAGGTAATGCTTATAAACTGCTTTGTAAACCTTAAAGCACTACAAATATGTCAGTCACTATTATCATTATCAGAAAAACCTTTTTGATTGGGTGATGGTTGTTTGCCTCCCTCTGTTTTTTTTTCATACAGGAGACTTTTCCCCTCATATATTCTCTTCAAATCTAGAGGGCCTTTGTTGGGCTCCCCAACCAGCGTCTACCCCTTGTCTGGTCAGAGGCAACCAGATCTGCCTGCAGCTGCTTGGTAAGAAAACAAGCCCTCCCAGAGACCTGGGGAAGCAGCTGGAGAGAGATTCTTGCCAGCTTGGGGGTGTAAATATTTATAAAACGTGGTTCATGGGAAGAGAGAGGGCAGAATAAGGAATAGGCGTATTCAAGCTTAGTCAAGAGACTAAGATCCCTGACCCAATTAAATATTCTAGAAGGAGCAGATCTCTAGAAAGTAGTAGGCTTCTGAGAAAGGACAACTTTCCCCTGTGCTCCTTAATAATAATTGTTATTAATAATACCAAAACACTAAATAGTTGTCCGGTTTGCAAAGCACTTTTTTAAAAGTCTCATTCATAACCTTTTGAGGTAGGGGTTAAAGGGGTTATGATCCCCATTTTACAGTTGAGGAAACTAGATAGTGTTATTATCCCCATTTTACAGATGAGGAAACTGGCTAGTATTATCTCTCCTTCACAGATGAAGCCCCCATTTTGCAAATAACAAAACTAATATGATCCCCATTTTACAGATGAGGAAATTGACGACGGTGGTCCCATGGCTGGTTGTATCAGAAAGGGGGTTCAAACCCACTTCCTTGTAACTCCAAGACTGTCACTCTTTTTGATATCATACTTTCTCTGGTCTCAGGTCCTTACTTGGAAATTTAGACACAAATGCCTGCCTGAGCTATTTAAGTTCTTTTTGTCTGATGCTACCCTAGACTATAAGCTTCCTGAAGATAAAAGGAATGCCTCTCATCAAAGCCCTACCATGGCTAATTCAATGCCAAGTGCCCCACATACGTACCATTATACAGATTTGCCAAAAGTCAAGGGCAAGGTAAAAAAAAAAAAACTAAACAAAAACAAGGATTTCTTCTAATCCCTCAATTGCACTAGCGATAGATGTGCTTTTCAAATGCTTCCAAGCCTCTGGGATACACTAATGATGAAGACAGCCCATACTCATCATGAAATGATACCTGGAAGTACCTTCAGAACCAAGTCAAACCCTTTATCCCTTTTGACAGGATAAAGCTAGAAAGGTTGACTTCTCATCAATATACAGAGTCCAACACCTTGTGGGGCTCACTGAAATCATGGCTTTCTTTATATGACTCTAATAAGACACGTAAGCTGGGATCAACAATGGAAGGGAGTTCTAGGATTGAAGGTACATTCCCTAAGAGTGCTTCAATTCTGCCTCCTGATACAATAGCATCGACTCAAACCCTTCTAGTTATTATATAGGTTATCATCCCTACCTCCTGAGGAGGAGCCTGTGCTATTACGCTTCAGTATAGAAGGGGAGACAGATCATGAGAGGAGGAAATCACCCTTCTAAAGTGGCCTGGATCTCTGAGAACCTCTGGTTAATTGACTTACTCATTTGCTACCCTAGCCTCTGCCTGCCGGCTGCCTGCCCATTCCTTGCCAGCGCAGCTTTAACAGATGAACGTGAATAAAGACCCATGTGGCCTAAGGAAAGCTTTCGGGGGAAGAACTGAAGCCCAAGAAAGACCAGTACAGGAAACAGGGTAGGAGAGGAAAGGAGGCAAACTCAAAGCAAAAGACAGAAGGAACCATCCAAGAGCCCAGATGCAAAGTGAAGGAGGCCAAAAACAAAAAAAAATGATGTGGTATGTGTGTTGGAGCTTGGGGAGAGGGAGAAGGGGACAGTTGGGAGATGTTATAAATATTCTGAGAAAAGAAAAAAAGTTTAGAAATAAATCGGCTAAAAAGGGAAAGGGAACCAAGAGAGCAAAGGAGCCAGAAATGAATTCAAAACAATTCCCTACCACTCCCTTCAAAAAAGCTAAAAATAATATAATAAAAGTTAGGAACAACCCAGTTGAATGGCCCTCCTTTGGACAGAATGAAAATGAATGAAAGCCCTCCACATTGCAGAAACAGCACCAGAAGAGCAAGCTTTTTTTCTTACACTTTCTTTTCATCCACTCCCCTCTCCCAATACAGTCTGCTATTAGGGGAGGTTGACCGTCCCTTAGTCAAAATTTTCCTTTAAGCCCCAGGTAGCACAGTGAAGGCTGAAGTAGCAGCCTGCCTTTCCTGCTATATCCATAGAAAACTAAATGGAGATATTGGAGCACCGCCAGGAGAAACTAATAATATGACCTTGCAGGTGTTAAGGGTAGAGAAACCAACAGTAGTGTAAACTGGCAGGTATTGACCGTAGGCCCTATAGAAGAGGGCCTGGGAGATCCCACAATTCAGTTTAACAACCGAGTACTATTCAAATATTTGTTAAACACTTCTTGTGCCAGGCCTGTGGGGGAGGGCCACAGGCTTTTTTTAGGACCTCAATGCCCTCCATGCCCTCACACAGTTTATAGACTACAGAAACATGTCATAAATAAACTATGTAAATATAATACATGAAAACAAACAAAATAAACATAAAATTCATAAAAACAAAACACATGAATACATAAAAATAATATATAAGCATGAAATATACACAAATACAACAAAATAATAATAGCTAACATTTATGTAGTATGCCAGGCACCCCCGTACCAAGCGATTTACAATTATCATTTCATTTGATCCTCACAACAGCCCTGCAGGGTAGATACTATTATTATCTCCATTTTACAGATGAGGAAACTGAGGCCAGCAGAAGTTGTGATTTGCCATGAGTCACACAACTAGTAAGTAGTCTGAAGCCAAATTTGAACTCAGGCATGGTACTCTATTTGCTGATCTACATAAGTCTGTAAAAAGGAGGTACAAGCAAAGTATTATGTGAAGTCCCCAGGCAGGGCCTTGAGAAGTGGGGAATCAAGGAAGTCTTCGTGAGTGAGGTGGCATTTGAGTTGACCCTTAAAATGTGGATAAAAATGGTATTTCTGATATAAGGGATAACATGAGCCAAATTATGGGTTTATTGAGTTAAGAGAGTGCTGAAGGGATGCCAGCTGGTGGTTTGCATAGAATACAGACTATGTGGAAGGCAGCAGAATGAGCTCAACGGCTTGAGCGCGTGGAAGGCTTGGAAATGCCATTCTAAGAAGTCTGAACTTGACTTGGTAGGCAAGAGAATATCTCTGGAGGTTTTCTAACAAAGGAGTGGCATGTCCATATCTATAAATAATGAAAGATAAATCTGAAAATAGTGTGGAGATATTAATTTACAAATGGAGAAACTGAGGCCCCACAATATTGTGACTTGCCTGGAGTTACACAGCTAGTTACTGTTGGAGTTATCTCCTAATGTCTCCATTCTAAATTATAAATGCTATACAAATACATGAATATAAATACTACACACATCACTATAAATGCAAAATTCTGAGCATAATCAAGGTTGATACAGAAGAGGCATCTGTTATTAATGGGAAAAACATTGGATTTGGAGTCAGAAGACCTGAGTTCAAATTCTGGTTCTACTATTTACTACCTGTGTGACCTTAGAAAAAGGTTAACCTCCCTGCACCTCAGTTACTTCACCTACAACATGAAGGGGTTGAACTAGATAATTATTAGGACCCTTCCAACTTCCTATGATTCCCTCCTAGAAGAACTAGAGCAAGGTTTCTTTAAAACAAAAAAAACAACTTGTAGATGACTTCTGAGTCCTTGAAATGGCCTTCAAGGAATAGTTTTGTTGTTGTTCAGTCATGTTTCAGTCCCGTTTCCTTCTCCAGCTCATTTTGCAGATGTGTAAACTGAGGCAAACATGGTTAAGTGACTTGCCTAGAGTCACACAGCTGGTAAGTATCTGAGGCTGAATTTGAATTCAGGTCTTCTTGACTGCAGGCCTGGTGTTCTATCTACTGTGCCACCCAGTTGGAACAACATAAAGAAACAGTGAGGTCTCATAGATTGTCCTAATGAAATGTCTCCTTTTGACATCTCTTCTTGAATGAGGAACAGGTATTCGTCTTTAAGTATATGAATATTCTGTATGAAGGCTGAGGAAATTATAACTTTGCCATCTTGACACATGCCCTGGAGCCTTGCCTGAGCTCTTCTTCCCCTCCCTCTGAACTTCTCAGTTTTGTGTCATCATCCCTTTCCTCCTCCATCTCCTCCACTGAAAATTAAGAAGGAAGGGGAAATGATCGTTTGCAGCTTATAAGATACCACAGAATGTAAGAGTTTGGGTCTTGGAGTCAGAAGACTGACTTTATGAAGTTAGAAGCCTGACTTTAGGAAAAAAAAAGTTTCTCTAGAGAATATGACTCTGTCTGAGCCCCAGTTCTTCTGCTAAGTGGCTGTGAGACAAATCTCTCTCAGCCTCAGTTTCCTCATCTGTCAAATTAAAATTATACTTGATAGGCCTGCCTCATGAGGTTGCTCTGAAGAGTGCATTGTGCAGACCTTAAAAGTGCTATAAGAATACCCAAGTTATTATCATTAGCCTAACTTTGACTATACTTATAACAATTTGCAATGGATAATGTCATATTCTTAGTCAAGTCGATGAATAATTATTAAGCACCTAATATTTGCCAAACACTTGATAAGCACCAGGGATACAAAAAAAGGTACAGTTTAATTAGGGGAGACAACATGAAAACAACTATGTACAAACAAAACACGTATAAGATTAATTTGAGATAATCAGCAG
>CM053582.1:443849582-443869164 GCA_028627135.1 Pseudochirops cupreus
AGCCCTCTAGACCCACTGCCCAATCACAAAGCTACAAGGCACGGGCATTCCTGGAAAACAAGCCTGGCGCCACAGGCTCCACGTGACCACATTCAGCCTATTAGGGAACAGAGTATACTTTCAAATATCCAAGGGTCCTCAGGGTCACGTAGCCACTTTAGCAAAGGGCCTAGGGACAGGGAAGATCTTCAGATTCCCACAACAATCACACACACCTCCAAGGCCATCTATGGTAGGCAATCAAGAAGTATTTGTTAAATTGAATTTGGTAGGAAGCTTTCTCTCATTTATATGAGTTATACAGTAATGAAATACTTGCAAACAATATTCTTTTTAAACATTTATTTTTGTTCTGAACTTAAATACTGAGGGAATATTTCCATATACACAGAAGAGGAAAGACTGCGTATAAAACTGTGACCCTCCACTTCCTATTGCTCACTTTTGTTTAAAAGATGAAATAAATTCCACTTGTTACTTTCAAAATTTTCCTGCTTGTCTGTTCTTCCTTCTGTTCCCTTCTCTGCATTTTTCTTCCAATGACTTTTTTTTTGTGACATCATTATTGTTAAGTCAAACAAAATGAATCCACACTGAGGTCATATGTTAAAATATAAAAATCTCTCTGTCCCTTGAATCCATTATCTCTGTCAGACGTTCTCTTGAGACATAGTTGGTCATTGCATCGATCAGCATTCTTAAGTCTTTCAAAGTGGTTTTCCTTTACACTGCTATTTTCCTTGTATAAATTATTCTCCTGGTTCTCTGCTCACTCTGATTTGTATCAGTTCATACTAACCAAAATTCCCTGAAATTTCCCTTCTTTTATTATTTCTTATAGAGCAACAGTGTCTAGACAGTTTGTTTAGCTACTCCCCAGTTGTTGGGCATTGAGCTTATGGTTCTTTGCTCTTATTTTCCTTTTCTTTTAGGATCACAATGTTTGTTTTGCTTGTGACTATTCCTTTCCTATTATTCCCAGCTCTTCTATATCCCTAACTACATCCCCATTTGTTTCCCTGTTGAGTTGTGTACACATACACACACACAGACACCCAAAGTTTGTGTTCAGCCTTCTTTTGTCCATTTCAAATAAATGACATTTAACTGACACCAGCTCATCCTACTCCTTCCTCCATGTTTTCATATTCTTTTCACGGATCTGAATTATGAAAGGTAGTAAATTTGCTTCCCACCTTCCTCTCTTTTTTATTAAAGTATTTCTTCTACCTCTCCTTTCTTTCCCCTCTTAGAACAAAACCCATCCACCCCCAGATCTTTTGTTTTTCTTATTTGACCCCCTCAATACCTTTTGAAGACATTAGGGTCTTTAAATGTCTTGAAGAAATTGAAGAAGGGGTATTAAGGGAGGACTAGTACCTCTGGTGTGAGGGCTACTAAGCCCTTTTCAGGGCTTCTTTCCACCTTTGGTGTCTACCTGCCACCTGATTCTCACTTGTGGCTCCATGAAGCTGTAGCATGCACAGTAGCCAATATCCTGGTAAAACCATTCCAACAGATAAACCAGGTTGAGGGTAATCAACAGACCTCAAACCCATCTGTGAGTTAGAGGGCTGTCTACACCAAGCATGTGAAGACTTCCATGGTGGTATAGGTGGATGTGAACAATTTATTCCAAAGGCAAAAACAGGTGCTGTGGAGCACTTAGAGCTTGGTTAGACATAAAAGATGCCAAAGTCATTCACTGAATCCCAGGCCATCACCAGTCATCTTGACTTTTGGCTTGTCACTGGACTCCAATAACTCTGGGAGAGAGTGAGGCTGACAATTTTGCACAACTTGGCCTCACTTAAATGTGATTTATGCTTCAGTCAAAAGACATTACATTTTACCATTTTAATCTACCTTGAAGTCCTGTGGTGATGGGCAAGTGAGGAAGCAGCAAATGTGGATACACGGGGAGCTATGCTCACAACCCTGCACATAGGTGGCCCAGGCCATACATTGTCTTCTCAATGGACTGAAGCAGCAAAGGGATTTGGCAGCCCCCTTGGTATTTGAGCAGCCTTTTTTAAGGACTGCACTGCTCACTTTCTGGTGTGAGGAAGGGACTAGAAAAGGTGCCCTAAAAATTGTCTGATTCACCTAACCTAACCCTGGCCTGATTATTGCTAGAGGTGGGGATCCTACCCTGCAGTTAAAACATAAAAAATGTGCAAAAATTTTTATGAAGATGATTCCACTCACCACTGGAATATTTGCACAATTATGGACATGAAATCCTGTAGGCCCAAAAGATGAACACCTCTTGTTGTGAAAGAAATCAGCAAGTATCACATCCAAATAGCAGCCCTGAGCAAAACCAGGCAACGAAGGTCAGCTTTTTGAAGTTAGAACTGGATATACATTTTTCCGTAGTGCCTGCAGTGATGGGGAGTGCTGTAAAGCTTGCCTAGGTTTCTCAATCTGATCTCATCAACAAACTTGTATGTTTCCTAAAAGGAGTGGATGATAGACTCCTGACGATGTGATTGCCACTTGCAGGAAAGTGCCAAACCATCATCAGTGCCTGTGCTCCCACCATGACGAATCCTAATGAAGTCAAGGAAAAATTTTATGAAGACCTGGAGACCTTCATCATCATCGTGCCAAAAGAAGATAAACTTGTAATTCTGAGTGATTTTAATCCCAGAAAAGGCACAGACCATCAAACATGGCAGGGAGTCCTTGGATACAGAAATGTTGGCTAGAGAAATATCAGAGGCAGAGCTGGATACACAAACTGCAATGGTCACTTACTACTGAAGACTTGTACATTTTCATGACCTTTTCATCACCAACACTGTCTTCCATTTGCCTAAATGAAATAAAACTTCATGCATGCACCCTTGCAGCAACCATCAGCATTTAATAGACTATGTCATTGTAAGGAAAAGAGACAGACAGGATGTGAGAGTGACAAAGGTGATGTGTAGCACAGAGTGCGGGATTGATCATGGACTTATCCTCTCCAAGAGAAACATTCACATTCAACAAAAGTGGCCCCAGAGCAAGAAGACTAGATAACTTAATGTTAACAGATTAGAGAGCTTCTCTGTGAATGCAGTTTGTTACTAACTTGGAGGGAAAGCTGAACTAACACATGGTTGGTAACAGTGAAGCAGAAAAGGGGGTAAGCAGTGTACAGCCTGCATTTACTCATCTAGGCCAGAACACTCACAAACATTGGTTTGATGAAAATGATGGGGAAATTCAGAAGTTACTAAACGAAAAATGAGAACTCCACAGGTTTTACCAGCAAAATAGTTCATCCATCTCTAAGAAGGCAGCATTTAACTTCATCAAAAGTAGAGCGCAAATGAAGATGAGAGAAATGCAGAATTCTTGACTCGGTAAAAAGGCAGATGAAATTCAGTTTTATGCTGACAGTAACAATCCAAAGTGCTTTTATGATCCCCTGACATCTATTTATGGACAAAAACCTATGGTACATCTCAACTACTCAGAACTGGTGGAGCCATATTGATTAGTGATAGCAACATGATCCTGGAGAGATGGGCTGAACACTTCCATAATGTTCTCAACAGACCATTATCAACCAAAGTAGAATCCATTGACCATATACCCCAGCTTGAAATCAATCCCCCTCTAGCTGAGCTTCTAACTGAAGAAGATGTTTTGAATGCTATTAGGCTCCTCCTGTGTGGCAAAGTATGTGGTGCTGATTCTAATCCAATTGAGATTTACAAGGCAAGGGTCCACTGCTCATACAAGAGCTGAGTGAAATCTTCTGGGTCATAAGGCAAGAAGTTATCCCCCAGGAATTCAAAGATTACTCAATTTTCTATCTCTATAAAGGAAAAGGAAATAGGTTGTTCCCTGACAATCACATGGTAATCTCTCTCTTAATCATTGCTAGCAAGACTCTCACCAGAGTCTTCCTCTTTTAATAGGCTGATCCTTCACATGGAAGATGGTCATCTGCCTGAGAGGCTTCAGAAAGGGCAGATGTATGGTCAGTATGATGTTTGCTGTGCGACAATTCCAAGAGAAATGCCAGGAGCAGAACACAGGTTTGTATACACCACATTTGTTGATCCAACCAAGGTCTTTGATACTGTTAGTTGTGAGGGCTTGTGGAAGATCATGGCAAAATTTGGTTTCCCAGAGAAGTTCATCAATAGTGTATGCCAATTCCATGATGGTATGCTTACCTGAGTTCTGGATAGTCACCAAGTGAGACCCCCTGTGTGCTTGCTCCCATGCTTTTTAACATGATGCTTTTGGTAATGCTGTCAGATGCTTTCGATGAGGACAAGAACAGTATCAAGATCATCTTGATACTTGATAAAAGGTCACTTATGGTAAATCATTCAACTTGAAAAGACTACAAGTCAAGACTAAAGTGGAGGAAGACTTGTGTGACTTTTTGTTCACAGATGATTATGCACTCAATGGACCCTTAGAGGCTGAGATGCAACTGAGTATAGATCAACTCTCTGCTGCTTGTGCTAATTTTGACCTGACAACACCAAGAAAACAAATTTTCTACCAGCAAGCACTTCACTATTCATATGTGGAACCACTGGTCATTGCTAAGTGGAGACATTTTGAATGCTGTGGTTAAATTCACTTACCTTGGCAGTATGCTTTCCAGGGATGTACAGAGAGATGATAAGGTCAATGCACACATTGCCAGAGCTAGCTCAGTGTGTGGGAGGTTCTGAAGGAAACTATGGGAGAGAAGAGGTATCTATCAGACTGCCCACCAAACTGAAAGTCAGTAGAGCTATTGTGCTGACCTTATTGTTGTATGCCTGTGAAACCTGGACAGTATACCAGTGCTATGCTAAGAAACTGAATCACTTCCATTTGAATTGTCTTAGGAAGATTTTGAGTATCACCTAGCACAGAGGTTAGGAACCTGTGGCCTCGAGGTCACATGTGACCCTCTAGGTCCTTGGATGTAGTCTTTTGACCGAGTCCAAGTTTTATAGAACAAATCCTTTTATTAAGGGGATTTGTCCTGTGAAGTTTGGATTCAGTCAAAGACCTATACTTGCAGACCTAGAGGGCCACATGTGGCCTAGAGATCGCAGGCTCCCCACTCTTGAGCAAGATAAGGTACTGGACGCTGTGGTCCATCCAAACCCTACTGCAGAGAGTGCAATTCCAATGAGATGGCCACTTTGTTTGAATGCCAGATGTACGTTTGCCTAAAAGACTCTTTCATGGAGAACTCACCCAAGGCAAGCACTCACACAGAGGTCAGAATCAGAGATATAAGGACAGTTTCAAGGTCTCTCTGAAGAAATTTGGAATCAATTGCGAAACATGGGAGATACAGGCCCAGGACCACCCAGCATGGAGTGCCTGCATTAAAGAAAGGTACTGTGAGGGGCACCTAGGTGGCGCAGTGAGTAGAGCACTGGCTCTGGAGTCAGGAGGACCTGAGTTCAAATCTGCTCTTAGACACTTAACACTTACTAGCCGTGTGACCTTGGGCAAGTCACTTAACCCCAATTACCCTGCCTTCCTCTCTCCAGAAAGCAAAAAAAAAAGGTGCTGTGCTCTATGAGCAAAGCCAACTTGCAACAGCTCAAAAGAATCATGAGATGTGCAAATTTAGAGACTCCAAAGGTTTATTTGTGCCTGAGTTGTGGTAGAGCCTTCAAACCTCATGTTGGTCTGATTAACCACAGCTGGATACGCTGTACATTGACCCTAACATAGTGATGTCATTTTGGTCCTCTTCAATTACAAAAGACAACAACCAACCATTTAACTACCTCAATACCTTTTGAAGACATTAAGGTCCTGAGGGGACATTTGTTTCTTCTTCCCTTTTTAAACTTTTTTTTTTTTAGTATTTGTCAATTTCTTTTATTTTTATTTTAAAATTTTTGACATTAAACAATTTTTGACATTTTTTTTTCAAATTTTATGTTCCTAATTCTCTTCGTCCCTTCCCCCTTCCCTACTCAAGATGGCAAGGAATTTGACATGGATAATACATGTCCAGTCATGCAAAAATTATTTCCATATTAGCTATGTTGTAAAATAAAAAAAACAAGTTTTTTTTTAAAAGTAGGCTTTGGTCTGCATCCATACTCCATCAGTTCTTTCTCTGGAGGTTTCTCCAGTTTTTACAATGTTAGCACTGCATCACCAGGAGCAACTTCTATCTGCTCAGGTAAATGTATGTTTCTAGGTTTCTCTTAACTCTTATGTTGGCATTTCAAAGTTCTTACTTATACTCGGCTTTTCAGGGTAAATTATTATTTGTTGTAAGCCTATATCTTTTGCCTTTTAGAATATTGTATTACTAGCTCTTCTTTATAATAGAAGTTGTTGCCAGTTCTTGTATCATTCTGACTTTGGTATCTTAACACTGTTCTGGATGTCTGTAGTATTTTTTTCCTTTGACATAGGATCCCTGAATTTTGACTTTGACGTTGCCGGGGACTTTTCCTTTAAGAATTTGTTTTCAGGAGGTGACCAGTAGATTCTTTTTGTCTTAATTTTGTTGTCTTGTTCTCATGGATTGGAGCAGTTTTCATCTATGTTTTCTAGAAACAATGTATTCAGGCTGCTTTTTAAAATCATGCTTTTCAGAGAGTCCAGTGATTCTTAAATTATCTCTTTTTTACTTATTTTCTAAGTCAATTGTTTTTGATATCATATAGCATACATTTCCCTCTATTTTTTCAATCATTAAACTTGTTCTATTATCTTTTGCTACCTCATAGAGTCATCGGTTTCTGTTTGCTATCCTGTTTATTGGGGAGTCTGCTACTTGGGCAAAGTTTACCATTTTTTTCTTCTAAGTGATTTAATATCCTAATTCCTTCTACTTCTATTTATTTCTTTTATCTCTTGCTTCATTTCTTCTAGGTAATTCACGTAGTTTTGGTAGAAAATCCATTTTTTCCTTTGAGTCTCTACTTGTAATTGTGTTAGTTATTCTCTGCTTTGGAGGAAAATCACTAGATATACAATGATGTTTTAAATATTGATCACTGTCTTCTTGGGTTTAGTTCCTAAAGTGGATCTTGTTGCCAGGACTAGGCTTGACCCTCCGCTCTGCTTTTGGGTAGGATGAATGGCCATAGCTGACCATTCCCTCAGTCCCCGTGGTTCTTACACTCATCTCTACTTCCTGGTCTTGGGCCTTACTGCATCTTTATGGCTGGCAGTGTTAGATCTTCAGGGCCTTCTCTGATGTGTTAGGACAGAGTGTTACGGACTTAGGAGGGAGGCCCTAGGTACATAGGCTATGGGCATCGCCATGAAGCACTGGTTGTTGCATCTTCCTGAAGTTTCTAAGGTCATCACTGTGGTTTTCTGACGCTTCTAAGGCTTTCTCAGTGAGCCCTTAGCCTTTGCTGCCCTTCCCTACAAGGAGCCCTGCTGGTTACTGGTGTCTTTGGCCTGTCTCTATGCTTGCTGGGAAGCTTCCAATTTATTTGCCTGTGTTGGCAATGGTTTTGCTGGAAGTCCCCTTTCCTATTGCCCCATGGGCTTCTGGCTGACTTTTTGCATAGTTCTGGGGGTGGAAAAAGTAACTTATTATAGTTTCTCATTGGATTTCTTGTTAATTATTCAGTTGGTATGAATTTTAGGTTTTTATCTGGGCAAGTATAGAGAACTAAGTAGCTCTCTTCTGTTAAATTCACTCCCCTTCTGTGTTCTGCCTAACAGTGAATATTGTTTAGGTTTCTTCAGGACTGGAGTAGAAAGAGCAAGTATAGTCTTATAACCCCAAACACAGGAGAGGAGTAGTAAGCATTTGAGTCAGAGGCTGTAGGGGAGAGTTTCTCCAGAACAGGATGTGAATAGCAATATTTTACTCTTAGCACTATTTTGATCCTTTTTTTCCCCATTTGTTCTCTCCAAATTTCTGAGACGAACATAGCTAAATGTACCATGCTGATTAACCAAGTATTTCGTTCTTATGGTTGACATGTTGTGGCAAAAGGCTAAGGATGGGAGGGTGGGAAAGGGAGGTAACAGAAAAAATGGTCTCTTCAAAAAGATAGCAAAGAGTAGTTTCTCTTGAAGCTGGAAATGTGGCATACAGGACAGCTGCATGTGGCAGGGAAGTGGCAGAGGAGGGGGAGGGTAGACAGAACCCACCTAGGTTCTTCAAAGGTGCCTGTATATAGCTTTAGACAGCACAATGTTATTTCTCATATTGGCCACTGGAGGGTAGTATCACCACATTTATCTATCTCAGCCCTCTAACGGTAGCAGGAGTGACAGCCTTAGCGGTATACAGACAGAACAGATGAAAACCAGTTGGGGCCATGTTCTAACAAGGAGCCCTCCTTGAGCTAGGGACATTCTTGCAACCTCCTAATCGCTGATCATACTTCTCAACAATCCTTGTGAGCAATAGGAAATAAAAAGTTTGGTTTCAATACCCCTTTGTACTATCAAAATTGTTCCAGAGTCTTTGGGGAAAAAGCAATTTATCCTCTTTTGTTTATTCCCTGTAATAGTAGGGAATTGGACCAGGAAGTTTCCATACCTTTTTCCTATTTGATTGGTTTGTGAATCCAGTCTAAGAAAATCCTTCCTGCCTGTTATCTAGTAGGTCTGTCAGGCCTGAGATTTGTCCCTGTAGAAAGCAGGGCAGGGTACCAAGTTGGGAGGTAAAGCCTTGACTGTTTCCCCAGAGCCAAAGGGCGGCCCTAAACTTGTGATCCCTTTAAAAATGAGAAAACAATTTCACCATCTTTTATGTGGCCAGGTTTTAACTCAATCTTCATCTCACCAAGGACTTTTGTTCAGGTAATCAAATATCCTGCAAGATGAAAATATTTGTTTTCCTTCTTCTTCTTCCTTTCTTTTTTCCTTCCTTCTTTCACCTCCTTCTTACTTCCTAGGGTCACAAGAAAGTCTCACAAACACTGTCACTCCAACAATAAACTTTGCTCACCCACAACAAACCTTCTTGAATTTAGGATGTGAAAAAGAAATACAGTGGGAATGAATGATCTCTAAAAACAGAAAAGTCTTAGAAATTAGACAGGATTCCCTTGCAAATGAATTCAGTTCATTTTAATTTGATTGTTTTCTTGTATAATACCCTCTCTGAGCTTACTCAACACACTTGCACTTCTGTTTGCCATTTGGGATCCCTAGGTGGGTGCTATTACTCCCCTCAGAGTTCTAGGGGTTAATACTATAGATCCTGAGCCCCTACCAGTGTGCTCACAGTTGTCAATCAGCCAGCCAGCCATTCATTCTCTACTACCTTTTTTTTTAAAGAAGATTTATTAAGATGGTAGAAAATATTACTCCCAAACTGAGGGTCCACAATCCTCTCACACATACAGTGTTTCTGAGCAGAGTGGGCTCCAACTTAAGGTCCAATGGTAGTTAAACATACATGTAGAGACCATATGGGTACCTACTGCCTCCTACATAGGGTACCTACTGCCTCTTGGCCTTAGAGATTCTTTTCTGCCTTAATGGAGTCTTCATGAAAGGGTGTAGCTTTTATCTAGGCAGGCCACTGGTATTGGGTTGAGCTGTTCTGGTACTCTCTTCCTTACCCCACCCCCTCCATCTACTTGGGTGCTAGGGAAGAAGTCTGGCTTTTGTGCTGGCTCTTTGCCAGTCTTGGCTGCTATGGGGTTAGGACACTCAACTACTACCTTTCAGAGTCCCTGCCAGGGCATATTCAACTCCAGGTTGCTAGTCACCACATTACTCCTATGATTACTACTACTACCTCTGGTGGATGCTACTACAATTCTGGTTGCTGATGGGACCTGTGATAGAACCTCTGGATCTTCCAAACTCATAAAGTGGCTTCCTAGACACATTAACTTTGAAGTACTCATTTCATCTAATATTAGAGGAGAATAAATACAAAGAAAAAGAGATAGCAGTGTGCTCACAGCTGCCACTGGCTGGCTGAAGGGGATGCCAGGCAGTCACCTTTCTCCCCAACCAGCTCTCAGACCATTTCAGAGCAATCCTGCCTCTTTGAAACTGCAAAGAAAAGAAGATGGAGAGAGGGCAAGTTGTACCTTTTATATGTACACTCATTTGTAGCTTCATAATTTTTGAATCAATCATTTCCTCTGACTCTACAGCCATTTAGAAGACTTTTCATCATTATTTTCTAGCAATCTCTGAGTTGCTCATTGTGGAAAAGTGTCTCCCCCAAGTTTTCATGGGGTTGGATTGAAATCAGGTAGAGAGTATCTTGTGAGGGTTTCCCCACACCTCCACTGGGCAATTCCTCCAGAATTTGCCAATTCTAGAAAATATAAATGAATGCCTGAATTTCAGGGCCCAAGGCTGGGTATTTTACAAAGTATAGTACCTAGAACCTGAGGTTCTGGAAGCTTACAAGTCAAGATTATATGTCAACATATTATACTCAGCTATGTACCAAGAGATCTTGAGAGTATTCATTAAATTATTCATTGCATTTAATTAATTCTTCATCTGTAAAATGAGGGAAATGGAGTAGATTATTTCCAAAATCCTTTTCCAGCTCTAACCTGTGATTTTGACCTCCTGTTTGCTGCATTTGGGTTATCATGCAAGCAGTCTCAGTGGGGTCCTACCTCTCCAGGTGCCACTGCATTTCTTAGTTCTCCATCCCCTCCAGGAATGGGGTATTCCAGCTTGTGTTTCTTCTGTTCTCTCAGCATCCATGGGGGTATTATGAATGTCAATTGAGTTAATGTTAATTGATTTAATCGTTGATTTCTAGGTTTGTCATAGGCAAATAAACTCATGGTGAGTTTGAACCCTGATTAAACAAATATGTGTAATAATGTTTTCTTAGACATTACAATGGGATATTTCTTTCTTTTGAGCTTATTGATTTTAGCAGAATGGTATAGGGAACAGTAAACATATTGGACTGGGAAGTAGATGTCAGACCCCTCTTGTCTCCTTGACTGGGGCATGACATAGGCCTGAAATTTTATCTTCCTGCGCCAAAGGGTAAGAATACTTCAAACAAAACAGGATAATATAGGACTGACAGGTGAGGAAGACCTGTTCTATCCTAAAAAAGCTTAGGATCTTAGTTAAAGTTAGTTAAAGACTCTCTGAGGTCCTTATGTGATTGATCAGACTATAAAGTTAGCTTTTGAGATGAATGAAGCAAGGTGCTAAGTTAAGTTGGGGAAAGGAACCCAATTCTTTAAAAAAACTAAAACTAAAAGACAACATTTTCAATTCAATTGAATTCAAGACTGTGGAAAACTCCTTTCGGGCCACACCCCCAGATGATATGGTGAATGCTTATTAAAGAGAAAACAAAGAATTGGCTGGCTTTATTTATGAACTTAAAAATAAATAAATGAACTATGACAACAAAATCTGAAACCAGCCCCTGAGACCTGGACTTTCACTTCCTTGATGGAAAGCAAAACAGAGCAGCATCCCCCTCCAAATAAAAGTGAAGTTACTAATCAGACCACTTTAGCTGCCGGCCACATCCTGCGTGCTGGCCTCCACACTCTGTTTACAGCTGGTGAGTCCCTCCAGAGCCTTCACCAGCAGCCACATTAACCCTTTCCTTACATCACAGGGAAGCTCCAAACTCTGCTATGAGCCTGGGGTGGAGCAGGGGCACTCTGATTGGACTCCATCCCTTTACACTCTTCCCATTCCTTTGGAGTATCCTTTCCATGTCCAGCCATATACCAAATGGCTAGATCTCTCATGATCTGCATTCTAACTTGATTTTCCTCACTATCTTCTTCCTCTCCTGCTTATCCCAAAGTTATTGCAGAAGAGACAAGGTATACCATCACTCCCCCAACTCCCTCTTCTCCGCATCTATAAGGAAAATCAATAGATTCTGAAGCCCATTGTCTACCTTATTCCTCAATCTTTCTCCCTTAGCTTCTGATCTCTCTCAAAAGTACAAAATGGCATGAAATTTTTTTCTCCTTAGTCCAAATCTGTCCCACTTTCCTATTCTTCAGAGCAAGTCAATCAGTTGGTGCAAAGGGAGGGCCTGGGTTTAAATCCTGGGCCTTGCACAAATCACCTCTCTGGGCCTCAGTTTCCTTATTTGTAAAATAAAAGGGTTGTTTTTGACATCTGGGGCATAGAAAAATTAAATATTTTATCCCTGTCATGGCTAATTAAGAGAAGGTCCTCCACACTTGGGTGTGAGGTCTTTCAGAGCAACTGAGAACTCAGAAGAAATTCTTGCTTATGTGTTGTTTTCATTTTGTTTTTATTGATCTCTTTTACCATCACATGATCTTCTGAATATCTCTCTCTCTGTCTATCAGCAGTTCAATACGATTAACCATGTCAGTGTTGTCAGTAAATCCAACCATGCAGTACAGCCTGAATGCGTGATCCCCCAAAGGGACTGCAGTGAAAGGACAAAGACACGTCTTCTCAGCCCTTTTTTAAGGCCCTATCTGCCCATTGTAATTACATAGCATCGTTTCTCTCATTTTTGTTCTTTCCATTTACATTCCAGTAGTCATACAAGTTTTTCTCTTTCTCTTCTCTAGTAGTTGTATACGTTTTTTCTCAGTTTTAGTCTGAATCAGTTCATAGAACCCTTCCTATGCTGCTCTAAGTTTGTCCTGTTCCTCCTTGCTTATTCTACATTCATATTCCATTGCATTCATGTACTGCAATTTGATTGTTGTTGAGTTGTTTCAGTCCTGTCTGACGCTTTGTGATCCCATTTGGGGTTTTCTTGGCAGAGATACTGGAATGGTTTGCCATTTCCTTTTCCAGCCCATTTTACGGATGAGCAAACAGAGGCAAACAGGGTTGAGTGACTTGCCCAGGATCACACAACTAGCAAGTGTCTGAGGCCAGATTTGAAAGATGAATTTTTGTGACTTCAGGCCCTGTACTCCATCCACTGTACCACCTAGCTGCCCTACAATTTGATTAGTCATTCCATAATCAATAATAATCAACTTTGCTTCTAGTTATTTTCTACCACAAAAAATTTTGTTGCATATTTCTGTCTTTGACTTTATTGAGAGTATATGCCTAGCAGTGAGATCTCTGGAGTCAAAGGGCTTTGATATTTTAGTCACTTTATTTTAGCCTAATTCTAGGCCATTTCACAGCAGCACCAATAATATATTAATGTCCTTATTTTACCACACACTCTCCATGGACGTTTTCGTCTGTTTGCCGTATTTGCTAGTTTTTGAGATGTGAGGTGAAAAACTTCAGCGTTGTCTTGATTTGCATTTTTCCTTTTGTTAGCGATTTAAAGCAGTTTTTCATATAGTTCCTACAAGTTTCTGTCATGTATTTAATAAGACCTGAGCCTTTTCTGCTGAGCTCTGACTTGCTCAGCTGCAGCTTGTGTAGCCTCTATCCAATGGATTGAGCAGCAACACCTCTACACAGGGAATGAGATTATTATATATTCAACTTATGTTTGTCTAAGAGTCTCTTAGCTTATGACTGTTGGTCAAGAAAAAAAGAGGCTAAAGTACAGAGAGGATCAGTCAGTTATTAAACATTTAGTAAGTGCGCCAGGAACTCTGCTGAGCACTAGGGATACAAGGTAAGGTAAAAGACAGTTCCTGCCCTTGAGGAGGTTATAATTTAATGGGGGGGGGGGAGGAGGGAAGATAACTATGTACAATCTATATACAGGACAAATTCAGGGTAACTGGTTAGCATTTTCCTGATACCTCCCTGACACCAGCTCTTGGCTTTGTGGACAGATACACCAAGAAGAGAATAGCCCCATTGAACTGGGAGGCATTCACCTCTCAGCTGCAGTCTTCAGGAAGGAGCTTTAATCATCAGAGCTCCAAGTCAGAATATGGGCACAGCAACCATATGACCCAGTTGTACAGTCCTGATTTTAGGAAAATAAAGAGCATGTTTAATGATGCTTTACAAAAAGAATATATTCTATCTGGTCACCTGTTTCTAATTTTTAGTTTGGAAGATGTATGGTTGCCATATAGATGAGGGCAAATCCCTTTGACAGGGACCAAACCAATGTTATTAGTCACTCTTATAGCTTGAACCCAAAGTATCTTAGCTCCTGATTTAATTCAAATATTTATTAAGTACCAACTATGTGCAGGGCCTTAAGTGCTAGGCTTTCGAGATAACAGGGCAAACCCTCTCCTTTCTCCCCACACGTTTAACTTTTGTCTTGATTTCCCCTTGCCCAGATCCTCTTCAACTTCTCATTTCTGTTTTTCATTCAGTTGTTTCAGTCGTGTCTGACTCTTTGTGGTCCCATTTAGGGTTTTCTTGGCAAAAATACTGGAGCGTTTTGCCATTTCTTCTCCAGATGAGGAAACTGAGGCAAACAGGGTTAAGTGACTTGCCCAGGGTCACCCAGCTAGTAAGTGTCTGAGGCTGGATTTTGAACTCAGGAAGACAAGTCTTTCTTACTGAAGGTCCAGCACTCTATCCACTGCACTACCTAGCAGCTTTCTGTTTCTCTGTAGCCACCAGTAAAATACCTTCTCCTGTGGCATCCTGCTACCCTTGCAAAAAGTCTCTTCTCCATTCTCTGGGGGCAGGTTGAGAGAGAATTATTACGTGATTGAGCTTGCCACTTTGTTCATTTCCTGGAGCAAGCATGGACTAGTAATAAATGATGCTGCTGAGTAAAAATGAAGTATTTTTTTATGCAACAAGTAAAGTTATCTGATCTCGCTTTTGTTAGTGTCTTCTATTGGGAAGTCCAAACATCAGTACTAAGGTTGGTTTTGCCCTGGGTCATAGCTGTTTTGTCCCCTAATGCTGGAAGGTCTTCCCAGATATTTTGCTTACAGTAAAATTCAGTTGTTCATTGCTGGGCATGGGGTATTCTGTGGATCTGTCGTAAGTCATAGGTTCACTGAACCACAGAATTAATAGATTTTCAGAATCAGAAGGGATCCAAAGGGTGATTTAATCCTATCTCCTCATTTTACAAGTAAGGAAACAGATCCAGAGAAAAAAGATGACTTATCTGATATCAAAAAAATCATTTTCTCCTATGTCTGGAAATGAGCTGATTGGCCAATTAAATAGTGGTTGCATAGCACCAACACTCAGTGTTTACTTCTTTTAAAATCTATGGCACAAGTCCAGGACTTGTTGTAGAGTCTAAACTTGATCACAGTAAAATTATCATCTCCCCTGTTCTGAATACCCCTAATAGATTGGCTTTTTAAAAAGAAACTGTAAACTCTTGAGGACTGAGTCTATCTTAACGGTGAATGTACACACAGAGTAATTAGTTGAATGAATCAATGAATGTATTTCTCAACTCTCAGCGAAAGAATTTACTCTGTTGCCTCCTCCCAACTTTAATTTCCTTTCTCACCTCTCAAGGTGATCTCTTTAGGAGCTATGTAGTAAAAGATGGTAGTTATCCAAAGTTCAGCCATCTGGCTCCAAAGAAAGTCAGAATCACTAGAAAACGTCGTAATGATGCTAGTTGGCTGGGCAATATATTGTCCAGGGAGAAAAGTAACCCTTAACAGAGAATATTTTATCCTTATAAATACAAAGATTCTAGTCAGATATTTACTGCTAAACTTATGTATATTTCATAGACAAGTGGGGAATAAAGGTAAGAGAATCAAATGCTAGGGCATCCAAAGTAGTCTTTCTTCGTCCAGTTTTTTTTTAAAGGTAATCTTGGCATCTAGCCAGGGGAAAGGGGGAGCATAGCATAGTAAAGACATAGCCTTTATGATTAGTGGATGAGGGTGCAGGGGAAAGAACAATGTAGGAAGTGGAGTCAAGCCTACTCAAGCTATTTTGAGGTTTTGTGGGAAGCAGCTGTGATCTGGAGTTGTGCAAGTGGAATGTTGAATTGTCCCCACTTGGCACCCAAAGAGAAGGTCCATACTACCAAAACTGGGACTACCAGTCTAGAAAATGGAACACAGAGTTTCTTCCCTGATAGAATTCTAAGACCCCACAGTGTCTAGAAAATGTCTCTTACATAATAAATATTGCAAAAGTATTCAAGCTGATTTTGGGTCTTGATTCCAGAAGGAGAGCCTCATTTAAAACCTATCCCATTAAAATGGGATTTCTCTGCTGCCTCCACTTACCACCAGACTTCCTTCTGAAGTCTCTTCCAGCCCTAGATCTATGATCTCATGACCTCTCTCACCCAATTCTCAACTCCTTGTAATGTGACTTCTTTTGCTACTGCTAAGGGAGAGCTGTACTGGGGTTCAGGAAGACGAGTTAAAATCTGACTTCAGAGACTAGCTGTGATTCTGGACAAGTCAATTAATGTTTCTTAGCTTCATTTTCCTTATTTGTGCAATGGGGATAATAAAAGCAGCTATCTCAGGGGACTGTTGTGAGAATCAGCCAAGGTAATATATGTAAGTGCTCTGCAAACCTTAAAAGACCATATAAATGTTAGCTGTTACTATTTACCATGAAAGGCAGTGTGGTTTAGTGGCTAGACAGCTTTCTCAGAAGCCTGGAAGACCTGAGTTTGAATCCTCTGTCTGGCACACATCAGCTTGGTTGACCCTGAGCAAATCACCTAACTTCTTACTTTAAGTTGCAACCTCCACTGGGAGAGAGTGTTTCTTAAAGGAATGAAATCACAGGCCCAGTCTCTATTGCTAGTATTATCACTAAACTGAGACTGCTCTTTCCAAGGTCACCAAAGTTCAACATCTCGACCTGCCTATTGGACTCCTCTTCTACCCAATTATTCTTCAAACTCATCGTATCAAAAATAAAGCTTTCTCTTCCCCTTTGAACCCTACTCTCCCATCATTCTTCCAGTAACCCAACTTCACAACCTGTAAGCCATTCCCATCTCTTCCCTGTCTCTTAATGCCTCCCTCCTGCCCCCCAATCCATCACTTGGCTAAGTCTTGTCTATTCTGCCTCTTCTGCATCTCTCACATCTGTCCATTTCTCCCTGCTCACCACACTACATAACAGTTCAGGCACTCATCACCTGAACTAAGGCCTCCTAATTGGTCTCTTCCTCCACTCTCTTTCCTCTCTAGTTTATCCCCCCCCCACACACACAGACACACAAATACCCCTCCCAAACCAATAATCCTAAAGCACATTTCTGACCTTGTTACTCCCCTGCTCAACAAGATGCTTTGGCTCCCTATTACCTCAAAGATAAATTCAAATTTCTCTGGCATTTAAAGCCCTTCATAGCCTGGTTCCAGTTTATCTTTTCAGGCTTATTACACATTTCTCCTCCTCACGAATTCCACATTTTGGGTAAACTGATCTTCTTGCCATTTTCCTATGTCGTTTCTGAGCTGTCCTTTATTCTTGGAATTCTGTTCCTCCTCACCTCTACTTCTTAGAAACCCTGGCTCCCTTAGCTCGGGTCAAGTGGCACCTCCTACAGGAGGCCTTTCTTCATTCTTCCTGCTTTTAGTATTCCTCTTGAAATTACTCTTTATTTGGTAGATAGCTTATATTTACTTATCTGTGCATGCTCCAGTAAACCCTTTGATGGCAATACTCTTGAGTTTGTCTTTGCGGCGCTAAAGCCTAGCACCTAAGTGTTCATTCAGTGTTTTATTCAAGATGGATCCATGCATATACATTATAGCCAACATGGAAAAGTCAGTTATTTGCAAGCAGACCCACCCAAAACTGTAGAAAAGTTTGATGCAGGGCTTAAAACAGAGTGAAGATAACTTGAAAAAAACAAACCACTTTTTGCTGAGTCTAAAAACAATGAATTAGAAAACCAGATAACAAAAACCAAATGTTGGAACCTGTAAACATCTTCCCTTGTCCCCAAGGAGGCAGCTCTTCTGAGGTTCATTGAGCCCTTCAAAATTTCTGCTTATGTTCAGACAGATAGAATTAAGTTTTACTCTTTACTGTGCTTTCACCAGCCCATCTAGCTAGCTAGCCAGATTTCTTCTACTTGTCATTCACCTACCACATTTCCTTTTTTTTCAGTTAATACTGTGTTGAAAACTCAACTTTAAAGTAAATATTACTTTTTCTAACTTTTGTTTCAACTCCATAAAGAGTAGATTTTAAAAAATAATTCACTTAAGCTCTGAATAAAAGGTTTTTTCTGCTTTTCGGCAGGTCCCATCTGCCAGCTTGCAAAAGGGCCAGTTTCTGCAAATGGACTATAACATGTGTATGTATGCAAATGCAGCAAAGAGAAACTAATATGAGAAGATTATCATGGCCCCCTGTAGACTTCCCCCACCCACTTAGAATGCCCCCATCCACTTAAAAGCCCTCATTCTGAGTGATTGAACTTGGCTCGCCTATCTAGTTTTCCACTCGCCAGCTGCTCTGTCCCTCCACTGGGCATTTCCCCTATCTCTTGCTTGAGGATATATGACACTGCTTCAGTGACTCCGTGGAATCCCACCTCGCTAGGTCTGTAACCTTACTTGGTCCTGCTGGTACTTACCTTAAACAGAGGCTGTTTATTGGGTATGCTTATCGAGATTCCTTTAAAAATCTACTGGATATGTGGTCCAAGGCTAGTGGCCTCTGTGTGAAACTGCGGTCAGCCTTTGGCCAAATCCCCAAAATTTAAGAGACACTATTTTCTCAAATGGTCACATTCTCTAGTGTAGACACAACTATGACTTGTTAAACACACCCTTATTAGAGGATTAGCTGGGTTGAATGGAATGAATTTTAGGTCTGTCAGTCTCTAATTTCCTTGTTTATTCTTCCTTAAAGTCAAATAGTAGTCTAATTGGCAGATTCAGACAGAGTCTGAAGGTGAAGACTGGGACAAGGAAAAGAGGATGGGCGTCCCCTGTCTTATTCTGGTTCCCTGTTCAGTATTTCTTATCACATCTTTATTCCTCCTCTTTTAAATCTCAATGCCAAATCTCCATTTTAGAAGACCTAGAAGCCCTGGGTTTAGAGTAGGATGATTTTTTTTATCCTGTCAAATTAAATATGTGGCTGTGTGATGTTCTACCAACAGCAGATCTTGGCAGAATTATTTATTAAATGGTGTGTGTGTGTGTGTGTGTGTGTGTGTGTGTGTGTGTGTGTAGAATACTGGAGTACATTCACACTGTTATCTAGGTATTAATCCTAAATGACACAACCTCTTCTGTTAATAGTAAAATATTAATAAATACTTTGACTTTTTCCCTTTCTCCCTCCCTTCCTTTTTTTTTCCTCCTCTCCCCTCCCTCCTTCCATCTTTCCTTCCTTCCTTTATTTTTCAACCCCTTTCAGTTTTCATTCAGACCCATTACGCTACTGAAATTGTTCTCTGAAAGGTTACCAATGATCCAAATTAAAACCAGTGTCCTTTCCTCAATCCTCATTATTCTTACCCTCTGTAGCTTTTGGTATTCCTTCCTCCTTTCCTTTGGGATCTCCTATCTTCCCCCCTTTTTTCTTTTTTTAAAAAATTAAATATAATTTATATTTTATATATAATATAATATATAAAAATATTATATATTATATATAATAATAAATATAGATTATTATTATATAATAATAAATATAAAAATTAAAAATTTTATGAACTTGAAAATCACTCCAAAAATGAACATTTCAATTTACAAAGAGTAGAAAAGGAGGATTATATATCTATATATGTATATATATATATAGATACATATATATATGTATTATGTATAGCTTGGTTTAAAAATATGCACTTAAGTATATATTCCCACCTTCT
>CM053582.1:443869664-443889902 GCA_028627135.1 Pseudochirops cupreus
ATATATATATATATTTCTTTTTTAACTGTATATAATTTCACAGTTTTTTATATAGTCTTCTTTGTTCTTTGTATATTGAAATGTTTGTTAAATTCTTGATAGAAAATTTTAAAGAAATATTTGCTGTGGCCTACTTGGGCAAACCATGCAACTCTGCATTGCCCTTGAGTCTCTCAGAATACAGAATCACTAAAAAAAAATGTGTTTAAAAATTGGATTTTCATGCCAAGAAATAGCTTTGGATCATTGGATTATAAGCACCACACAGTTTGAAAAGTTCAGTCCAACACTGTTGCATTCTCCTATTCAATGTTAGACTGCCTTGATGCATCATACAATGCCTGGCTCCAACAGATGTTCTAATGTAGTAACTCAATGGATTGTATGTTCAACTACATGTAATATAGTCTAGACAGGAGACTATACAAATTATATAAAATACCTTTTTACTAATCATGTATCTTCTTGTATTAAGCATAATGGCCTTCTTACTCTCAGCTGCAAACAGAAACATTTGGAAACCCACTATTTGCAGGGAATTCTTCTTCCACTGGAATCCTACATAGAACATCCTCAGATAAAGGTAAGTATTTTGGTGAGTACTCATCTCCTCATTCTATACTTTCTTTGATAATAAAAATGAAAGAGTTGTCAACAGGTATTTCCATGGCTGCATTGATCACGGAAACTTACATGATCTTAACCTAAGCATAAGAGACTTGTCGTTGGGTGGGACCTTTGCTCTACGAATCAAATTTTTTTTTTTTTTAACGATCAGCAGGGAAAGATCTTATACTATATGTGCCTTCCATGAAATTATGTGACTGTAAAGATGTGATTTGCAGTAGAAAATAGTGAGTGAAAGAGCTGCCTTTTCTTTCTTATATTTTCATCAAGGATACCTTCAATACCTGTATAGATCATTCTAATATTTTATTAAAAAGAAATAGACATGTAATAGCTAAGAGTGGTCAGCATTTATATAAGGCCAAGTAGGTGGCACAATGGATAGAGCACTGGGGGTAAAGTCAGGAGGGCCTAATGTCAGGAAGACCTATCCTTGTGAGTTCAAATCTGACTACAGATACTACCTGTGTGACCCTTGACAAGTCACTTAACCCTGTCTGCCACAATTCCTCATATATAAAAATGAGCTGGAGAAAGAAATGACAAACCACTCCAGTATCTTTGCCAAGAAAACTCCAGATGAGGTCACAAAGAGTCAGACATGAATGAAATAACTGAACAACAATAACAAAAAGCATTCGTATAACAGTGTAAGGTTTGCAAAGTACTTTACAATATCAACTCATTTTGTCTTCAGAACAGTCCTGAGAGGTAAATACTATTATTATCCCCATTTTACAGATTAAGAGACTAAGGCACAGAGAGATTAAATTACTTGTTCAGGGTCACACAGCTAGTAAGTGTCTGAGGATGGATTTGAATTCAGGTTTCCTGACTCCAATTCTTTTGCCTTATCCACTGAGCTTCTTAGATCAATAGTCCCTCCTTATCCCTCTTTTTCTGGAGGAAAGGTAGTAATTTTATTTTCCCCTCACTTTTCTTGGTATCTTCTCTTCCATGACTTTATAGACTGAACTCTCAGTATTTTCAAATCTCCATTATAGATTTCCTCTGGCCTCTCTTCCTAACTTTGTCTTCTTAAGTTAAGTTTCCTAGTACAACACAAAAGTAACTGAGGTATATTAAGGTTCAAATATAATTGTTCTCCTTTTGATGATGAAAAAAGTTGTGGAAATACACATTAAACAGAGGAAATTTGTCAGTATGTTGTCTTCTTGACAGTTTTATCATCTTTTGGTTATATAGAACATTAAGATACCATACCATGCTTTCTCTAGACTCATTTTTTTGTTTCTACTGCTTTTTGTTTTATTATAAGAAATATTGTTCAATCCTTCACTATTCTTCTCCCCACTTACCAGTATTTTATTTTTTCCAATTAGATGTAAAGAAAATCTTTAACATTTATAAGATTTTGAGTTCCAAGTTTTTCTACCTCTCTCCACTCCCCTTCTTCCCAAAACAGCAAGCAATCTGGTACAGGTTATACATGTACAATCATATTAATCACATTTCCACATTAGTCATGCTATGAAAGAAGAATCAGAACAAAAAGGAAAAACCATGAGAGAGGAAAAAAGTGAAAATAGTATGCTTCTCTGGATGTAGGTAGCATTTTCCATCGTGAGTCTGATGTAGTTTCCTTCCTTATCTATTTTAATTAGATCTATTTTTGCTTTTGCTTCATCTGAGATCAAGATTGCTACCCTTGCTTTTTTTTTAACTTCAACTGAAGCATAATCTATTCTGCTCCAGTCTTTTACCTTTACTCTATGTGTATCTCTGCTTCAAATCTGTTCCTTGTAAACAACGTATTGTAGGATTCTGGTTTTTAATACACTCTGCTATCTGTTTCCATTTTATGGGAGAGTTTATCCCATTCACATTCACAGTTATGATTACTGTGTATCTCCCTCCTTCCTTTTTTTCCCCATTTATAATTTTCTTTCTCCTTTCACCCTATCCCTCCTCACCAGTGTTTTGCTTCTGACCATTGCCTCCCCTAATCTGTCTTCCCTTCTATCAGCCACCCCCTCCTTTTTCTTTCCCCTTCCCCCTCCTAGTTCTGCCTTCCCTTCTACCCTCCCTTTTATCCATCCTTCTCCCTTTTCTTTCTCCTTTCCCCTCATACTTCCCTAAAGGGTAAGATAATTTCTCTACCCAATTGAGTGTGCATATTATTCCCTCTCTGAGTCAACTCCAATGAGAGAAATGTTCAAACAATGTTCACCCCACCCCACAAATGCTATCTAGGCTCTTTTTTTGACCATAGCTTTCAGGTAGTCTAATAATTCTTAATTATCTCTCCTAGATCTATTTTCCAAGTCAATTTTTTTCCAATGAGATATTTTTCATTTTCTTCTATTTTTTCATTCTTTTGATTTTGTTTGACTAATTCTTGATGTCTTATAGAGTCATGAGCTTCCACTTGCCCAACTCTAGTTTTTAAGGAATTATTTTCTTTAGGCAGATTTTTAATCATCTTTTCCATTTGGCCAATTCTACTTTTAAAGGAATTGCTTTTTTCAGTGGATTTTTTCCCATTTGACCAGTTGTATTTTTTTGTTTTCTTCAGTCAAATTTTGTCCTTCCTTTTCCAAGCTGTTGACTCTCTCTTGCATACCTCTCATTTCTTTTCCCAATTTTTCTTCTACCTCTCTGGTTTTTAAAATCCTTTTTGAGCTCTTCCAAGAAGAATTTTTGCACTTGAGACCAATTCATATTCCTCTTTGAGGTTTCACATGTAGTCATTTTGACATTGTTGTCCTCTTCTGAGTTTGTGTTTGGATCTTCCCTGTTGTCATAGTATGGTCAGGGCTCTTTTCTGTTTTTTGCTCTTTTTTAAAGTTGAGCTTTGCTGGTAGGGCACAGAGAGCACTCTCCCCAAGCTTCTTGTGCTGGGGGCCAGAGGCCTGGTCACTGACTTTCTGCTATGGGGACCAAGGCGCTGGCAGCTTGCCCACTATGGTGGGGCTGGAGGCTTCACAGCTGCCTTGCTGTGCCACTGGCCTGCTGAGCCAGGACCATGGGACCTTGGTTATTGATCTGTGCTGTGGCTAAGAGCTGCCTGCTGGATTGCCTGGATACCACCTGCACTGGGCTCCACTCCCCTTTTATCCAAATGAGACAGACCTTTCCTGAAGTCCTTCTAAGTTCTCTTGGGCTGGAAAATTATTTCACTCTGTTTTCCTTTGGATTCTGTCACTCCAGAATTCTTTTAGAGGCTTGATTTAGTGTTGTGTCTACTGAAGGCCAGACACCAATGGTGACTGTAGAAAGAACTATCCACAAACTAAGAACTTTATTTTACCTAATTAATACCCAGAAAAGACAATTTACAAATTTGCGTGCATTCTATCTGACCAGTCAGCAATGCTAAATCTTCAAGGTTTTAAGAGTGAGGGACCCTCACTCAAAAAAGACCAACATCAGAAACAGATCTTTTTCCTCTACATAAGCAGGAGTAATTGAGCATCAAATGACATTTCTGTCAAGACTCATCCTGTAACCCTCACACAAATAATGCTACTTTGGTGGGAGGGGAGGGAATAAGCATTTATCAAATACCTACTATGTGCCAAGAACTGTGCTAAGCACTTTACAAATATTATATTCTTTGATTATCACATTAGCCCTGTGAGGGAGGTGCTATTATTGACTGGGGAAAAGGTCTCATAAGACCAGGAGAAACTCTATAGACACAAATCATTGTGGCTTTACTCTTGGAGTTTCCAAGGGGATTATTGGCAGCATTTAGATTCCCTGTACTCCCTATTTCATCTCTACACTAACTCATGTTCTTCAATAAATCTCATCAGAATATATGAATTGTGGCTTACATTTTGTTGTCATCTTTTAGTGGTGCAAGTAGGGATAATGTCTACCACTCAAGTATTCCTTTAGCTTAGCAACAATGGATGTTAAATGTTGAGGAGTGGGAAAGTCAGGCTAATAACCTCTCTTATCCTTGGAATTAGCCCCACAGATCTACAACAAAGGATTTTCTTTTAAATTTGTATCCCCAGTGATTAACACAGTACTTAGAATATAGTAAATGCTTAATAAATTTTTCCATTCATTTTCTAACATTCTTTCACCATCCTCCCTACCATCACAATGAAGTCACCAGCAACTATTAAAGTATATATTAATATGGTTGGGAGAATAATAATAGTAAGAGCAATTAGCATTTATATTATATTATTATATATTATTTATGTTATATTATATACTATATATAATGTTATATATTATGTATTATTTATATCATATATTTTATTATATATAATATTATATTATATTATATTACATATTACATATTATTTATGTTATATAGCATTTTAATATTTGCAGAGCACTATACAAATATCTCATTTGATCTTCACAATAATCCTGGGAGGTAGGTGCTATTAATATCCCCCTTTTATAGTGGAGACAAAGGCTAAGTGACTTGCCCAAGGTCCCACAGCTAGTAAGTTGAGGAGGATAGATTTCAACTTGGGTTTTCCTGATTCCTGATTCCACTATCCACTCTGCCCACTTGACTACCTCATCAGGTTTTTCATAGAATTTTTTTTTAACTCTTCATCCTATGTGACAGATATCTGTGTAGATACAGGATAGGCTACAGTTATTTTTACAGTGATATTTTTACTCACAACAGGGACAAGACAAAACAAAATGACAAAGTGTACCAGGAACGCTTCTTACTGCTTTGGGATGCATAATGAAATCAGCTCCTTTATTTCCTGTTCCAAGGAAAGTCTATAAGTGAGTTTTTCATTTGTTTACAAATTCCTTTTGTATCCTGATTTCATTTATTGTGAGAATATCAATTCTGATGGGATTTCATTTGTCCAGTAATATATGTTCATTCGTTAGTAACTGGACAAAGATGATAATGACAATAGCCATTATTTATTTGCAAAGTGCTTTGCAAATATTATCTCATTTTATCCTCACAGCAACCTTAGGAGGCAGGTACTGTTATTATCCCCATTTTATAAATGAGGAAACTCAGACAGACAAAGGTTATATATGGCTTGCCCAGGGTCACACAGCTAGTAAGTACTTATCTGAGGCTGGATTTGAACTCAGAATTTCCTGACTCCTAAGTCCTGGGCTTTCTCCACTGCACTGCCTCGCTGCCTTTAAAGGTAAGATCACACATTTACAGGATCTACTGTTAATTAATGATCATAGATGGTTAAAAAAAATGTCAGGAAAAATTCTTTTGCCAATTGCTAAACACAGTGTCACTATATGTGGCCATAGAGAACTGAGAGTCATTTTAAAAATTTTCTTGTGTTTCATGTATTGTGATTAATAAGTATAAGCTTCTTTGGGCTTATATTTATTGCTCCTTACACTGTAGATTCAGTTTGTCACTGGGTCTACAAAGTACTATATAACCTTGCCCTTTCCCTGCTTTGAGATAGAAGTCTTTCTATAAAGTAACTGTAAGATCTTGACCAAGTCAAATGAGAATGATTTTGGCATAATAGAAAATCAGGAGATACAGAGAGACGTGAGGTAACGATGGCAAAGTAGAAAATGGGCAAGACTTGGAGTCAGAAGACCTGCGTTCTAGTCCTGTGTCAGATACTTATTAGCTACATGATCCTGAGGAACTCACTTAACCTCTTGGTGCCTCAGTTTCCTCAGCTGTAAAATGAGGAGATTGGACTTGACAGACTGAGGTCACTACCAACACTAAATCCTCTATCCCAATTCCAACATTTATTACCTACGTAAACCCCAGCAAATTGCTGCCCTTCCCTAAACCTCAGATTCCTCGTCTTTAAAGCAGGGATAACGTTTGTATTACGTAACACTCAGGGTTTTTCTAGGAAAATTGCCTTAGAAACCTAATATTCAAATATATTATTATCATTCCCCTCTCTGGACCTCAGTTTCCTTACCCGTAAAGTAAGGAAATAGGTCTTCATTAGATGAAGGTCTAATTGTAAGTTCCATTCAGGCTCTAAATTTTTATGATTCTTTAACATATAAAGCCTCCCAGCCCATGGGAACTCAAAGTCCTAAGTGCAAAAATAGAGGTTTTTGCTCTTGTTGTTATTATTATTGTTAATATTTTTTCTGGAGCAGAGAGAAAGAGGGGTGAGAAAAGGGCAGTTGGTTATAAAGCAGAGAGTCGGAGAAGTCAGCTTCATTCCTCTACCAGGTGATCTGTCTGGGTCCAGGACTGACAACTTCTTACTCATCCTCCTCCCCAAACCAATTAGTCCTTCTGCCGTCTCCCTAGATGAAAGGCATTTAAGAGATGAGAGATGTGTCACTCCTATATTTATAATCACAGTTTCCTCAGGTAAGGAGCACCTGGGGGCAGGAGAGCCTGCCCATGACCAAGGTTCTCAGGGAAGGGAGAAGCAGCTGGGGCAGCCAGGGATCGTGAGAAAGATGTTCTGGGGCAGGTGATGGGTGAGCACCAGTAACCCAGGTAAGGAGGAGTTGAAAGTTAGTAGGAGAGGGGGAGGGGCTTTAACATAGGTCCATATGATCTTTTAGAAGACATGCAATCCAATCCCTCTCCTTTGCAGATGAGGGCACTGATGCCAAGAAGGATAAAATGACTTGCTAATAGAGCTAACACAGGCAGGATTTGAACCCAGACCTTTGAACTCCAAATCTAGTGTTCTTTGGTATAATACAAGAGAGGCCACCAGTTGCTGTCACAGGAGTTTTGTGGTCCCTTAGGAGCTAGCATTTCTCCTTGGTTCCTTTTGCCCAGGTCTTCAGAGGAGCAGCAGGACACAGTACCAAGTGCTGGACTTGGAGTTAGGTTAAGACCTGAGTTCAGATCCCTCCTCTGACACTTACTAGCTATGCCAAATCATTTAACCTTTTGGAGCCTCAGTCTCCTCACCTTTAAAATAAGGAGATTGGACCAGATGGCTTCCAACACTAATGTCCTTTTCAGCTCTAAATCAACTAATCTGTGAAATGGCTGGTGGACACAGAGTAGCCTGTAAAAGAAAAAAACCAGCCCCTGCCAAGAGTGTAAAATTTCCCTAAGTTTGGGGAAATGTGCCCTTAAAAATATACATAGGTAAATATTTTATACTTTCTTCAAAGCATTTTCACTTGTATTCTCACCAGATGATTACAATATCCCAGGAAGTTAGAAAACACAGATATTCTCCATTTGCTAGAGAGAAAAACTGAGCCGAGAGAGATTGTGACTTATCTCAAGTCACCAAGGTAAGTGGTTGGCAAAACCCTGGCTGGGACTCCAATCTCCTAGGACCTCATCTTTTGTCCATTCTATCATTCCACTACTACTATTATTCTATACATGAACGCCCTGAGGGTTAAAGGTCTCATATTTCTAACGGATCAAAATCTAACAGTTTTCCCTTTAGGGTCAGTATCCCTGAATTCTTCAACAGTCACAAGATGCTAAAAAGAACAAATAACATTTGAAAAGCATTTGGTGAGGGAGAAGAAACTGGGACATGGTAACAATGGCAGTGACATTTCCCCATGACAAATTATACAAATCAAGTATAACCCATGGCCTAGCACCCCAGACTCTGGGGCCAGATCTCCAATCTTAGGGACATCTCTCCAAGGGTATACTGGTAAAGGTTTATTTAACAAATGGTTATCCAAAAACCCATGATACATTTTTAAGTTTAATCTGCATTTTTCTCACTTTCTTACCTCTAGACAATCAACAAAATAACTCAATCCCTGAAACAATAATTCAAGCTCAGGTTTAGCTTTGTCAATTTCCAAGGTGTAAATGTTCTCCCTGAAAATATAACAAACAACTCAAGCATTTGAGCTAGCTCCAGTTCACCCCTATATCTCCCCCCAAATCATCCTTTCTTTAAATCATATTCTTCCTTCCAAAATCCACCCATCTTCCAAACACCCCTGTCTTGGCATCACAAACCATCCCTGGTTTGCATTATCTTCAACTTCTTGATTCATTTTCATTCTTCCTTATCCCACATTTCCAAATAGGTATCAAACTTGATGTTTCTATTGAACACAATATCTCTTGATGGTATCTTCTTCTCTCTACGCACAGAGCTACCACCCTCATCATCTCTTACCTAAATTTGAAATTTCAGCCCATTAAAATGGCCAGAATTCCTTCAAATGAACTTCAGGATAGCTGTCATTCCTCCTCCCTTATATACTTATTTTTTTAACTAAGTAGATCCTTAAGTTTCATGTTATGACAATAACATGCTGGTTGGGCTCAGCCTCAAGTCTCTCCCCTCTCCAATCCACCCTTCACTTAAATGTCATATTAATCTTCCTGAAAGGAAATTCTGACCACATTACTGCCCCCATCTTTTGAATAAGGCAAGAAAGGTCCAAAAAGCCAATGAGGAGAAGAATGCCTTAAAAAGCAGAATGGGACAAATGGAAAAGGAGACCCAAAATATTTGAAGAAAATAATTCTTTCAGAATTAGAATGGAGCAAATGGAAGCTAATGACTTTATGAGAAATCAAGAAATTATAAAACAGAACCAAAAGAATGAAAACATAGAAGACAATATGAAATATCTCATTGGAAATAGATCCAGGAGAGATCATTTTAAAATTATTGGACTACTTGAAAGCCATGATCAAAAAAAGAGCCTAGACATCATCTTTTAAAACTGCCCTGATATTCTAGAACCAAAGGGTAAAATAGAAATCAAAGGAATCCAACAATTGCCTCTTGAAAAGGATTCCAAAAGGAAAACTCCTAGAATTATTTTGGCAAATTCCAGAGTTCCCAGGTCAAAGAGAAAGTATTGCCAGCAGCCAGAAAGAAACAATTTGAGTATTGTAGAAACACAATCAGGATAACACAAGATCTAGCAGCTTCTACATTAAGAGATTGAAGGGCTTGGAATATGATATTCCGGAGGTCAAAGGAGCTAGGATTAAAACCAAGAATCACCTACCCAGAAAAACTGAGTATATTTCTTCAGGGGGAAAAAATGGACATTCAATGAAATAGAGGACTTTCAAGTATTCTTGATGAAAAGACCAGAGCTGAACAGAAAATTTGACTTTCAAATACAAGAATCAAGAGAAACATGAAAAGGTAAACAGGAAGGAGAAATCAAAAAGGACTTGTTAAGGTTGAACTGTTTACATTCCTACATGGAAAGATGATATTTGTAATTCACAAGCCCTTTCTCAGTATTAGAGAAGTTGAAGTATATATAGACAAATATAGTATATATAGTTGAATGTACATATAGACAGAAGGCACATGGTGAGTTGAATATGAAGAGATGATATCTAAAAAATAAAATTAAGGGGTGAGAGAGGAATATATTGAGAGAAGGAGAAGGAGAGAATAAAATTGGATAAATTATCTCACATAAAGGAGGCAGGAAAAAGCTGGTACAATGGAGGGGAAAAAAGGGGGAGGTGAAAGGGAGTGAGTCAACCTTACTCTCATCAGATTTGGCTTAATGACATATACACTCAATTGGGTATTTTACCCTACAGCAAAGTAGAGGGAAGGGAATAAGAGGGAGGAGATTATAGAGGGGAGGACAGATTGAGGGAGGGAGTAGTCAGAAGTAAGCACTTTTGAAAAGGGACAGGGTCAAAGGAGAAAATAGAATAAATGGGTGGTGGGATAGGATAGAGGGAAATATAGTTAGTCTTTCAGAATATGATTATTATGGAAATGCTTTGCATAACTACACATGTATAACCCATATTGAATTGCTTGCCTTCTCAATGAAGGTGGGTAGGGAGGGAAGAAGGGAGAGAATTTGGAGCTCAAAGTTTTAAAAACAAATATTAAAAATTGTTTTTACATGCAACTGGGAAATAAGATATATAGGTAATGGGATAGAGAAATCCATCTTGCCCTACAAGAAAGTATGGGGAAAGGAGATGGGGAGGGGCAGGTAATAGAAAGGAAGGCAGACTGGGGGAAGGGGTAATCAAAATACCTGCCATATTGGGGTAGGAGTAGAGGAGAAATGGGGAGAAAATTTAGAATCCAAATCTTGCGGAAATGAAATGTTGAAAACTAAAAATAAATAATTTTTTAAAAATACTTTTATAACTTGGCCCCTTCCTATCTTCTTCAACCTTATACTCCCAGCATGTAATCTTTGATCTGGTGATACTGGTTTCCTCACTATTCTTGAATAAAACCATACATCTCCCAAATCTGGACATTTTCATTGGCTGTCCCCCATGCCTGGAATGCTGTCCCTCCTAATCTCCACCTCCTGGTTTCCCTGGCTTCTAAAATTCCACCTTCTATACAAAGCCTTTCCTTGTTTTCCTTAATGCATTAGTACCTTCCTTCCATTGATTATCTTCCAATTTATACTGTATATAACTTGTTTGTACATAGTTGTTTGCATATTGTTTCCCTCCATTAAGTTTGTGAGCTCCTTGAGGGCATGGACTGTCTTTTGCCTTTCTCTGTTCCCTCAGTGTTTTGCACAGAGCTTGGCACTCAGTAGGTGGTTATATAATAAATACTAATTGACTGATTTATTAGCTTTGACTCAATGTTCTAGCCTGTTGAGACTTTTTTTGGATCCTGAATTTGTCATTCAACATGTTAGGCATCACTCTTACCTTTGTGTCATTTGAGAATTTGATAGGTTACACCCTATCCTTACTGCCCTATCCTTAAAAAAAAACCCTCACTTGACCCTACTATCCCCTCAAGCTACCATTTTATATCTCTCCTCCCTTTCATAGCCAAACTCTTTGAGACATTCTTTCAGTGAAATAGCAGCCTTAAGCCTTGAGTTTAAACTTTTCAGGTATATATACTTAACTGCTAAAAAGTACCATAGATCAACTCAGCTAAATCTTCAAACAGCAGGATTCTACTCCCTTTAACAAGCTCTGAGAAACAACTCTTCTCCAATCTGCATAGCTTACAGCAAAACAACTGCAAACTCTCCTTCCCATCTCTCTTAAGCTTCAGAGGAATAAGTAAGTTCATTCCCCCATGCCGTAGATGGTGACAAAGGGATATATATATCCAATCAGCTCTCATTAAAAAATGTCTTTTTTTTTACAATCAACATAGCTCACCAAAAAGTAGATGAAAAACTGTCTCCAGCCTATTATCTCACCTTGAAGCATCTAGAATTCTCTCCTTTGTGTTCCATCAGGACAGATATGTGACACAGTGGATAGAGTGGTGGTCCTGAAGTCAGGAATATGTGAGTTCAAATACAGCCTAAGACACTTACTAGCTCTGTGATCCTGGGCAAGTCACTTTATCTTTGTCTGCCTCAGTTACCTCATCTGTAAAATAGAGGTAATAATAACACCTACCTTCCAGGGTGGTTGTAAGGACAATATGAGATAATATACAGAAAGCACTTTGCTAACCTGAAATTATCTTCTGGCTTTTAAGATCTCAGCTTCTTTTGTCCCTTCCTATGTCTTCTATCCCCAGCATCTTCTGACCCCTCTTGTACTCAAGCTTCTGACTTTCCTCCCTCCTTTGTTTTAGTGCCTCATCTTCACCTTATGATGAGAAGTGGAAAAATATACCTATAACAGTCTTTATATGCTTTTTTCATGGTCTCCAAACAGTTATTTAATTTAGCATTTCCCAGCTTTAAACTTCCTAAATTTCAAAAGAGCAGCGTGAAAAATTAGCTGCCGGAACACAATGCGTTGTAATCATCTTTGCCTTTCACCAGGCTTTTTGCCTCAGAAAGAGAGAATGTTCTCTTTCTGGTACTCCCAGAACAGTCTATGTCTGTCCTTAAAGCACTGTTATCTGATGGGCTTTGTTTTTCTCAAGCTGATTTTATCAGTGTTCCACACACAAATGTTCTTTTTCTTCCCCTTTCAGCAATCAAAATGTCCACATAGCAGATGAGTAGCACCTTACACAAAAGGTCCAAAATTTTAAAAGAAAAGAACAATAATAAACTCTGCAATGACAAGAAAGGTAAAAGAACCCTCAACGAGGTGTTTCTTATGGGGGGAAGAAGCTGAAAACCAACCTACCAGCCACTCATTCCTACCATTTTCAAAGCATTTCTGCTCCCCTACTAATCTCATACTTTGGTGCAGGGCATTCCTTCAACCTCCATGAGTGCAGCAATTTTAAGCACCTTTTGGAATTACCTCCTCTAGGAGGGACGAGGAGGAGAATCCTTGCTCCCATAGTCCCAGGTGAGTAGGGACCCATAAACCAGACTAGCAACAAAGAGAAATAGAGTCAATAACCTTTGATGAATGAGTGTCACAGATGGAACTGATCAGGTTAAAACCTTGTGAGCTTCAAATGATAGGAAGAGTCACTGGAAATTCAGCAGCTGGAATTCCTAGCAGAGTTTGTCAGAGTCAGAGAAACCAGGTCCTGAGAACCAATCTGCTTGACCCAGCCTAACCTGGGTCAAGTACAGAGATCATATCCTGAAAGCTAGGGGGCCACTCAGCTTCAGTTATACAACATCCAGAAGGGAACTTGGGGTTGGGGGATAGGGATGGGGAAGGTGAGTGAATATTCAGTACTCACCACTTTGAGTTCACTTTCTCCCTGTACCCAAGTGGTAGTGTAAAAGAGTGTGCCCTGGTACAGAAGGGTAGTTTTCTAATCCTGTTCATACTTTCTCAGCAAATATCCCTTTGTAAAAGATGTGTGTTAATTAGTCAACTAATATGAGGAGATAACAACAGGTTAACTGACATTGGGAGGAATGCACTGGCCTCATAAACAACAATCAAGTCAAATCAACAAGTGTTTATTAAATATTTACTATATGACAGGCAGGGTCATACCTAGAACTGTGAGGGGGAAAGTAGCAAAACCCTGGGAACCCAATTTACTGTGTGTGGGATGGGAGAGTGAGCCCAGAGCTTATGTGTGCTACATAAACAAAGCTAAAATCCATAAGATTATCTCAATAGATGAATAAAAGGCTTGAACAAAATACAATACTTTAAAAACCCAAAAAAACATAGGCATAGGAGGAATGATAAAAGCATATATTTAAAACCAAGAGCTAGCATTATTTGCAATGGAGAAGTGCTGAAAGCATTCTCAGTATTCAAAAACATCAAGTATATTCTCTCTCCATACTATGTGATACTGTACTGGAAATTCTAGCTATCGTAAGAGGACAAGAGAACAAAATTAAAGGCATACAGAAACTTTGGTGAAAAAGAGCTAAAACAATCTCTGTTTACAAATGATACGATGACTTCAGGGGGAAAAACAAGCAAAGAAACTAATTGAGATTAAGATTAAAAGCTTCAGCATCTTATAATATATAAAAGAAATCCATTAAAATTATCCGCCTTTCTATACATACAAATATAAGAGAAACATCATTCAAAACAATGACAAAACACGTGAAAACATCCTGGAGTTAACCTGCTAAAACGCACACAAAATTTATACAAATTTGGCTATGAAACATTATTTACAGAAATAAGGGAGATTTACTATTCTCCATGGGTAGGCTCTGCCAATGAAATAAAAAGGACTAATGTTAATTTACAGATACGGTGCTATCACGAGTGAATGACTAAGGAATACTTCATATAGCGTGTCCCCAAAGGGTTAGTGTAGTTTTAAATAGCTATAAACTTGAATTGAAAACAATTGAATTGAAAACACAAATGAACTTAAACTGCACTGAGACTTTTGGGACATTTTCTATAATTACACAAAATAATAATGAAATTTGGACAAACAAAAGATTTAGAATCTCAAAAGAAGTAATTAGAAAATTTGAAGGAGCTCTAGCATCATTGGACCTCAAACTTAACTGTCAGATATTAATTAACAAAATTATTTGGTGCAAGTTAAAAAAAATAGAAAGACTGATTACTAGAATAGGCGTGGTAAGAAACAGATGAATGATCAAAAACGGCAGCCTGTTGATGACCCAACAACATAAATCACTGGGGGAAGGACTCCCTTTTGATAAGAACTGCAAAGAAAACTACGAAGCAATTTGTTAGAAACAGGTTTTGAGCAGCATCCTAGAAAATATGCCACAATAAGCTCAAAATGAACATTTTTTACCACTATGGATAAGAATAGAATTCTCATTAATTTAATTTAATTTAATTAATTTAATTAAGAATGGAATTCTTAATTAAACGAGAGAGATCATAACCAATAAAAAAATTTAACATAATAAAATTTAAAAAATTATACAAATAAAATCAAAGAAGATAAGACTTAGAAGAGAAATTATTGACTGGAAAATAAGTGTGTCAATATCACTAATAGAAGTCTGATACTAACAAAAAATGGGGAAAATATAAAAGATTGTTTTAAATCACTAAAAATAAGAAAATTTTAATCAAAACAACTGAGGGTTCACTTCACACCCAGCAAATAATAATAGTAATGATAATAATAATAATTTATATAGCACTTACCATGTTGACAAAGATGATAAAAGATGGAAATAATCAGTGTTGGAAGGCTTGTGGAAAGAAAAGGCGCGAATGATGCTTTGCTAGTAGAATTATAACTGGTACAACCAAACTGGGATTGTACAAATGAAGTGACTAAAGTGTCCACATTCTTTAACTGATGTAAATGACCATGACACGGATGAACACTAACCGATGCAAAGTGAATCAGATGCAAACTGATGCAGAGGAGAAAGATGATATTCATTATAACAATAATGTAGATAGAAAGCCCAGCACTGAGGTAATCAAATTTAATACTATGCATTTATAATGATCAAGCTTAGTCCCAAGAAGAGATACGTGAGAAGGCAACTCCCCATGTTCCTTTGCAGAAGTAGAGATCCATGGGTGGAACACTACATATTGCCTCAGACTTTTTTGAATATGGTTTTGTGAAAACTTTTTCTTTCTTCCTTTTTGTAATTCTTTATTACGTAGAGACAGTCCTACAGGAGGGAGTAGAGGCAAGGAAAATACAGGGGGGAATGGAGATGATATGAAAACAAAATATAAATAAAGATTTATTTTAAAAATATATTGGGAATTGACACATATAATACCAAGAATCATTCTCCAAAAGATAAGTCATCATCAAAAGAAAAAATACAGAGTATCTGACCAATGATTTTATTAATATTGGGAAATCCCAAATGAAGAATCCAAATACACACCTTCTCTGCAACTCATATTAGAAATTTCAAAGTGTTTGGAGAGAGGGTTTATAGGATCCCATTCTACAGGTAGAATACCATAAGGTAGCTTAGCATGAGTTATCTAGAATACTGAGAAGTTAAGTGACTTGTGCAGGGCCACACAGATAGTATATATCAGGAGAAGCTGAAGCCAGGTCTTCCTGATTCCAGTGCCATATCTGCTAACACCATGGCTGCCTCTACCAAAGAAAACGTACTCTAAATCACTTATAGTAATAAAATTCAAATAACTCTGAGAGATACAATTCATCTGATATTGCTGACTTCAGCCACCAAAGTCTCCAGGTACGTCGATACGATCTTATCTTGGATTTCAACTATGCTAGCAATTTTTGTTCTACCCCCAAAAAAATCTATTTCCTCACAAAAATCATTTTCTCTATCAGAGGAAAAAAAGTAAAATAAGAGTTCCGTGGTTTTACCTTCTTTTTGTTTTCCATTACTGTATCTTCCTGTTTACTCTCCGCCCCCAAACATTGGTTCTGTCCTTTCCCTGATCTTCTCTTCCCCAACTTACTAAACAAAATGTGAAAAACCCTTTTTGTGCTCCTTAGCAGTACTCAGCCTTTACTTGCCCCGAATTATATATTCATGACATTCTTAAGAACATTCAGTCCCATTTTTGTATTTGTCTCGCCTCCTATTGTTTCTGTCTTCTTTATGTGTCTTTTTAAAGTCTAAGCTGGTCAGTGAGCTTCCTGTGTATATCTTAACTTAAGAATTGTGCTCCCTTAGTGTTCCCCTTGTGTGGGAGCTTCCTAAAGCCCTCATGCTGATTTCCCCCATAATGATAGGAAGAAGGAGGAAAAACAGAAGGAAGAAGAAGAGGAGAAAAAGGAAGAAGAGGAGGAAGAGGACCAATAACAGTACAACTCGTACATACATAGTACTTACTTTGTGCCAGGTACTGGGCTAAGTGCTTTACAATTATCTCATTTGATCCTCACAACCATCCTGAAAAGTATTACTTACTATTATTACTATTACTATTACTATCCCCATTTTACAGATGATGACTGAAGCAAACAGAGATTAAGTGACTTACCCATGGTCACACAGCTAGTAAGTAAGTATCTGAGACCATATTTGAACTCAAGTCTTCCTGATGCCAGGCCCAGTGTGCTACCTAACTACTTGACAATAGTCTTATCTATAGAATAGGAACTGAGACACTACCCCTCTATCTGTCTCCAAGTGGGTCTGCCTGCATGCAGATACGCCCAGATATGCCCACATATGAGTATTAAAGGGTTGTGGCATTAGGAAGGTTGAGAACCACTGGTCTATAGGATCCTATGAATCCTCTCTGAACACTTTGAAATCTGCTCTCCCAAAATCTAAGGGTGCTTGTCTATTCCTAGATTTTTTTAATTTTATTTTTAATTTGTGGAATAAAACAAGCATTTTCATAACAAAGTACAATAAAAAAAAATGATTGCATGTGAAACTGTAAATCTACTACATACAACTTGCTATTCCTTTCACATATACAACAAAATTATCTCTATCACAAATGCTAAGATGGAATAGCAATCGTTCTCAACCTTTGGGTTATGTTCAATTTAAATACATCCTACATGTCAGATATTTACATTACAATTCATAACAGTAGCAAAATTATAGTTATGAAGTAGCAACAAAAATAATTTTATGGTTGAGGGTCACCACAACATAAGGAACTGTATTAAAGGGTCGCGACATTAGGAAAGTTGAGAACCACTGGTAGAGTCTCAGTTCATTAACTCTTAGTTGGGTGTCTAATTAAATATAACAAGAGAAATCAGCTTTCAAACTCCAAAAAAATATTGATTAGAGACTTGAAAAGCCCTGTCAGTCATGTAAGAAAAACTATAGTTGAAAGCACAGGATTGAAAGTATACCTTTCACATATTTTCACATCCCAGTATCTCTGGGACAAACTTCAGCTGTGATTCATGCATAGCTGTGCCAGACTCTTTTGCCTACGTGTGGAGACAGTCAGTTTGAAATAGGTCAGGTCTCAAGGCCTGATGTGCCAGAAGACCTCTGGCTGAACCGTCTCACTAAAGTCCCATGGAGCAAAATTCTTACAGTCTTCTCTCAGGCTGTGGTAACACCTGATGGGTCATTTCAAACATAGCGCTTCCCCGACTTGTTAACACTGTTTGTGCCATGCTTAAGGAAAATCCTTATAAAGGCAACGACAGCTAGTCAGCTGAGAACTCCTGGTGCTCAGCCCCACCTAACCAAGAAGGAAAACATCTGGATGGAATTCCTCTCCATTGCTCGGACTATCTGAAAGTTAAATTTTTCTGCTATTGTTTTTGTGTAAGAGACCATTCAGAGGGCCGCTTGGGAAACATAGGACGGTGTTTCAAAGGACAAATTTCATTCCCAGCTTGGGTAGAAATGAGTTCTATCCAACAGTTTGGACAAGACTGGGCAAGATTATGCCAACCTGAGAAGTCAAAATGGGTTCCACAATGGTCACAGACAGGGAGAGAAGTAACCACAGTGGCATTTTTGATGAGATAAGCATTTAGTAGCTGAAAGCCTCTGCTTATTTAATAAAAATCCTGCTGAGGAATAATGGGACTAGTCTTTCTCAAGGAAAACGTGAGTGGCTGGTAAATTGCATACTTTTTCTCTTCCCCACTCCATTTTCTATCCAAAAGGGCATAGATTTAAGTCCTAAATACCTGTTTCCTTTTGTTAAGCTATTCCTTACTATTTTGTCAGTACTTCATAAATGACTTTCCTAAATAAGGTTCTAGATAATGTGGTGTAGTGGATAAAGTGCCCGCCCTAGAGTCAGGAGGACCTGAGTTGATCTGGCCTCAGACACTTAGTAGCTGTGTGACCCTGGGCAAGTCTCTTCACCCTGTTTGCCTCAATTCTTCATCGGTTAAATGAGCTGGAAAAGGAAATGGCAAACCACTAAAGTATCTTTACCTAGAAAACCCCAAATGGGGGTCACAGAAAGTAGGGCAAAATTGAAAACAATACAACAACAGATAAGGTTCTTAGTTTTGTCTTTATGTCCAGAAGGAGTATAAATGACAGATGGGCAGTGGCTATTTGAAAATAGAGGTTTTTTTTATAGATTGGGGGGCATTGAGCCTTTATGATTTTATTAATAATCTGCAATAATAAGTCCCCTCTCTCACCTCTCCCCCAATAGCTGGGAACCCATGTGGACTGAGAATCTTTGCACTAAAACCATGAACTTGTCTCTTTAGCCAGAGCATTGGAATTGCTTGAAGGTACATACTGAAAGTGAGAGTTTGCACCTTCCCCACACTCCCAAGGGGTAAGGGAAAGGGGTGAGGGTGAGAGGTAAGAGGGAGAAGGCAGTGACCAAAGGGAAGGCTTTATCCGAGCAAAGCCCCACGGGTAGAGACATTCATGGTCTGGAAGGATTTGGCTCCACTTTTTCTTTCACACCAGCCAACAATCTTTGCTGCAACACTTGTTGGCTACAAGGATTTCATGTGTTACTCAATTGCTCTGCCATTGTGGCAGAAAGTATTCAGTTCTACCTTCCTAGGTCAGTATAATCTTATCCAAACCAATCCAAACAGCATTATAAATCATCTCCTCCCAAGTTTTGAAGAAAAAATCTCTTCATTTCCCAAGGCACGCTCTGCATGGCCTGTTAACACTTGTATGTAACAAACATGGAGTGTTGCACATTATTCTAGTTTGTTCTCCTAATGTGAGTGATCATTTACCTCCTAGATTTCTTTTCTACTTCTGCAACCAGTTAAGATCTGGGTTTGAATCCCAGCTCTGCTACTTATAACCTAGGAGACTTTAGACAAGTCACTTAACCACTCCAGGTCTCAGGTTCCTCATCCTCATCTGTAAAACCATGACATTGGACTAGATTGCCTCGAAGGTTCCTTCCAGATATAGATTTAATATTTTACTGATGACCTTTCCACCTCTAAATCTATGAATCTATGATTCTATGATCATCCTCCTTAGTAAGAATCAAATGCTAGATAGTCTTTCTTCTTCCATATTTAGAAGAATGAGATTATCATTAAGAAAAACCAGGAATTATCTGGCCCACTTTTGGCAAAGAAAGCAAGCGTGTGACAAGAAAACTGAAGGCCCCTAATGCTGCTAGAGCACACATCTATGCTAGGCTTGTGATCTGTTCAGTTTCTGACTCTTGCTAATCTCTGCTTACCGTGCTCTGGTTTCTGTGTGTGTATATATTTATATGTGCATATATATATGTGGGTGGGTGTGTGCATGTTTATACGTTTCTGTGTGTATAAATATATACATATGTGCTTGTGTGTATATGCATGTGTATGTATATGTGTAGATGTACTATGTATTTTTTTCTTTATAAATAATGCTGTTCCACACTTTACCCCTTTTAACATTCCTTTAGGGGGGCGGAGCCAAGATGGCGGCATAGCAGCAGCAACATATCGCAGCTCTCACATAGCCACCCCAAAATACCCATAAAACAGGACTCTAAACCAATCCTAGAACTCCAAAACGCACACAAAGATACTTCCCACTAAAGTC
>CM053582.1:443890402-443911059 GCA_028627135.1 Pseudochirops cupreus
AACTTGAGATACACAGGCACTGCAGTTGGGAGATCCATCCTGCCCTACCAAAAAGTGACATAGGAGAGAATAGACTGGGAGAGGGGGGACACACTGGGATGGCTGTTTTGGGGCGGTGGGTGGGGGAAAGACAGGGAGAAAATATGTAACTCAAAATCTTGTGGAAATGAATGATGCAAACTATAACAAAATTTAAAAAAAATAAAAAATAAAAAGATTCAAAAAAAAACATTCCTTTAGAATAAAGTGTGTATATGCTTCCAGATTCATATTCTGGACATACACTCCATCCAGCCAAGTCTCAGTGATGCTTACACATTTAAATTTGCCTCTGTGTTAGAATCTCTAGTATACCTTGCCCATTACCAATTTTTTTATGGATATCTGAAGCCATAGGTTTTGTGGCTGGCTTCATTTTTGGATTTTGTCTCCTATGAATTTCTGACTCTCTCTAGTGTTTTTTCCTTTCTTCCAATTGAACTTAACAATTTCACAATTTATACCCTATGGTATCTAGTATAAATGGATATATGTATGGATATAGATAGGAAATGTTATTTAATGAGTTAAAACAACAGTTGTTACATGAAATAATAGTTATAAGAACTATTATATGAAAATATATGATATGTGAAATAAGTTATTATACCTGTTATTTCAGTTCCAAATAAGGAACTTACTGTTATTCTCTGCAATTTAAAAGATTGCCCAAGAGATTGAGATTATAAGTGACTTGTCTGAGGCTGTGTCAGAAGCAGGACTTGAACCCAGGTTTTCCTCTCTCCTAGGCCAGTTCATCTACTGTGGGACTTGCTTCTTAACAACAATATTTACACAGCACTTTTAGATTTGCAGAGCACTGCTGATTAGTTTTGCAAGACTCCACACCAATACGGAGTTTTTTGTTTTTATTTTTACTAGCCCTTGTTGGATATACTGAAGCCCTTGCAAAGAGCTTTATGACTGTTTTGTTTAGTTCTTTCAGATGTGTCTGACTCTTTGTAACCTCATTTGGGGTTTTGGCAAAGATGCTGGAGTGGTTTACAATTTCTTTCTCCAATTCATTTACAAATGAGGAAACTGAGGCAAAGATCCTTTTTGAGCTATGGATTGCACTAGATGGTCTCTGAGGTTCCTTCTGTGAAGTTCTGAGAACCTGTGAATCTAGAATGCATTGCTAAGGATTATGAAGTCTTAAACAAGAAACTGAAGACCTTGAGGGCACAGGTAGTGTTTTATCACTGTTGGAATTTGAAGGCAAGGGCTTTTGAAGAAAGGCAGATATGGAAAGTGAATAGTTCTTAAGAAGATGGCATCTGAATGTAGGATTAAATTTCAGGACTACAATTTATAAGGGCAGCTTGGTACAGTGGATAGTGTACCAGGTATGGACTCAGAAAAACTTATTATCCTGAGTTTAAATCTGGCCTCGAAAATGTTCTAGCTGTGAGGCCCTGGGTAAGACACTTAAAACTCTGTTTGCCTCAGTTTCCTCATCTGTAAAATGACCTGAGGATGAAATGGCAAACCACTCCAGTATCTTTGCCAAAAAATCAACTTCAAATGGGGTCACGAAGAGTTGGACATTACTGAACAACAACAAATGTCATATACAACCTCTTTCTGTTCTTCTGTATAAGTAAGTGTTCATGTTTATTGATGTTTGTTAAATTCTTAAGAAAAAAAAGAAAAAAGTACTTAAAAAGTATAAAACTGTTACTAAGTGAAAAGCAATTTAAGTTCAAAGTTGTAAGAAATCTGTGTGTTTTGGAGTAGTTTAAGGAGGCTAATCCAGGTTAGGACAGGATTTAAAACTTGAAAACACTTTTGGGATCACCTAGTCCAACTCCCTCATTATGTACATGAAGAAACTGAGGTACAAATGCTCTTAAGGTGACATAGGGATAAATAGCAGAACCAGGCTTTGGATTCAAGTCTTATAACTTCAAATCCAACAATCATTACATGATTCCACTCTAACCAATTTCAAAAGGCAGAAAATCTCTCTTCTTTCTCTCTCTCTCTCTTTCTCTCTCTTTCTCTCTCTCTCTCTCTCTCTCACACACACACACACACAGACACACACACTCACACATCCCAGGGGCTTCTAAACAGTATAGATATAGTACAACCACACACACACCCATTTCTACAACCAAAGGACAAGAACTTTGGGGATTTTTTTTCTTTTTAAAATATATTTTGTTAAATATTTCCCACTTACATGTAAAAATTATTAACATTCATTTTTTTAAGTTTTGAGTTCCAAATTCTCTCCTTCCCTCCCACTCTCCCCCACCCATTGAGAAGGCAAGCAATATGATATCAATTATACATAAACATGTATTATGTTCATCAAGAGTATGTAAATTCTAATGAGATGGATAAGGCATGTTTGGGGAAATGGAGTAAAGAAAACAAAATGGCACAACTGTCCAGAGCTGCCTTTGGGAGAAAGATAGGTACTCTGGTGATCTACAAGGAATTGATAGAGAACATAAAGATCACCCCCAAAGATCCACCTCCTTTGGCACCAGGCTTTCAGGAATAAAGGGCTCTTATGGGATGGACAACCCCCTAATCCTGATGGCCACTCAGCCCTCTGGGTGACCCAAGTAGCCCTCCTTTGGTTGACCATCAAGCAGTCTGTCAAGAACCCTATTTGCTTAAGGGAAACTGTGACCCAATATCGACCCTCCTAACCCTGAGGAAAACGTTGGACAGCTACTCATTGTCCTCCTGATCTCCTGCCAAGGTAGGGGTAGGGATTGGGGGTGGGAAGACTAAAAGGCCCATTCTGAATGCTCCATGGAATCAGTGAGTAGACCAGGCACAAAAGTAGAAAGTTTTCCTAGTAACAGAGGGACCCTGGACTCTACAGGGTCATGACCCTGACTACTATTTGCATAAGGAGGTGGATATTGGGAAGAACACCAATGTAATTCTGAATGGTCACTGTGCTGTGACCCAGTAATGCAAAAAGGGCCCCCCTCCTCCCATCAGGGGGAGGATTCAATACAAGATGAATGTGGACTTTGGATCAGGAAGGTTGGTCTGGAATAGGGTTCACAAACTTGGGAAGGAAGGGAATCTCACAGGATAGGGTAAGGTTCTCATCTATTCTAGTTTCAGAGTGAGGAAAGGGAGAATACTTTATCTGTGCTATAATTCTGTGCCAAAAGACTCCCAAAGAACTCGGTCTTTGTTAAGGCTCAGTTTTCCCTCAAGTGGTGTAAAAGTCTCCAAAGAGGTCAAAGAGTAAAAGGACCGATATAAACAAAAATATTTAAACAGCTCTTTTGGTTATAGCAAAGAACTGAAAGCTAGAGAAGCACCCATTTATTGGGGAATGAGATAAGGCATATAAGTGTAATATTATTGAATTACAGGAAACTAAGAAGGGAATAGTTCCAGAGAAGTCTGGGAAAACTTGCAGGAAATGATACAAAATGAAACGAACAGAACATTTGATGCAGTAATGGCATCAGAGAAGGAAATGGCAAACCACTCCAGCATCTTTGCCAAGAAAACTCCAAATGGGATCACAAAGAGTTCGACACGACTGTACGGCAAACAAAAGAGAAATTTACAGAATTCCGACCAATGCGATGACCAACCCTAATTCCACAAAGCCAGCGAAGAAGCACTTCTCCCGGCAAAGAGGTGATGGACAGAACGAAACATACATTTCGCGCAGATCAACGTAAGAATGTTTTTCTTTACTGTGCATATTTGCTACAAGGATTTTCTTTTCTAATGAGGATAGAGGTGGGAGGAAGATGGAGACATAGAAATGGAAAGAAGGAAAAAAGAAATGCATAAACTAAGAGTTAGAAGAGATGTAAAGGAAGGAAGCAAGGGTCATCAAAGCATTTTTTAATGCACAGAAGAAAGGCCAGAAGGAATCACAGAGAAGGAGGAGAGCTTTAAAAGTTGTGTTGAATTTTTTTGTTTTTATTTATTTATTTAATATTTTATCTTTTCCCACAGTCATTCCCATTTCAAATTATCCATGCTAACGTGTGACTGGACGTACTTACATACGTCCATTATATATAGACACTCCAATAAATTTTTAATGTTCATTTTTTAAAATTTTGAGTTCCAAATTCTCTCCCTCCCTCCCGTCCCCCTCATTGAATAGGCAAACAAATTTATATATTTAAATGTACTGTCATGCAAAACATTTCCATGTTGTGAAGGAAAACACAGACAAAAAAAAACACAAGAAAAATAAAGTTTTTTAAAAAGTATGCTCCAATCTGCTTTCAGACTCCATCAGTTCTTTCTCTGAAGATGCATAACATGTTTCATCATAAGTCCTTCGGAATTGTTTTGGATCTTTGTATTACATTTGGATGTAGTTGTGTTGTATACAAAGCTATTGCATTAGCTTTGAATAGTTAAGTTTCCGTGTACAATGCTCTCCTGGTTCTGCTTACTTCACTCAACATCAGTTCATGTAAGTCTTTCCAGATTTTTATTTTCGTCTTTTTCTTCCTGCTCCTCATTTCTTATAGCACAATAATATTCCATTACAATCATATACCACAACTTGTTCAGCCATTCTCCAGCTGATGGGTATCCCCTCAATTTCCAATTCATTGCCACCACAAAAAAGAGCTGCTATAAATATTTTTGTACATACAGGTCCTTTCCCTTTTTGTTTTTTATCTCTTTGGGATGCAAGTAGTGCTATTGCTAAGTCAAATGGTATGAAATGGTTTTAGCTGTTTCAGTATAGTCCCAAATTGTTCTGCAGAATGATTCCATCAGTCTACAACTCTACCTCTGTTTTCCCACATCCCCTCCAACATTTGTCATTTTGCTTTTCTGTCATATTAGCCAATCTGATAGGTAGAGGGTGGTATCTCAGAGTTATTTTTAATTTGCATTTTTCTTATCAATAGTAATTTAGAGCATTTTTTTTCATATAACTACAGATAACTTTGATTACTTTGTCTGAAAACTTCTTGTTCATATCCTCTGACCATTTATTAATGGAGGAATGACTTGGATTAGTATAAATTTGACTCAATTCTCTATACATTTGAGAAATGAGGCCTTTATCAGAGAAACTTGCTGTAAATTTTTTTTACAGCTGTGATTATTGTGTATTTCCCTCTATTCTATCCCCCTGCTCCCAGTGTTTATACCACTCTCTTCTTTTATCCTGTCCATCCACAAGTCTTTTGCTTCTATTTGTTGAATTTATCATACTTAATAGAAAAAGCAAGCTGTATCTAATAGAAACTTTCTGTTTTATGCATAATCCTCTTTTTTTTTGTTGTTCTATTTGACATATGGATATGCCCCTCTTTTAGTTGTTTAAGTTCAGAATATTTTTTTTTCTTAGAGAGACACCTAGAATGGATTATAGAACAGATGCTAAAGAGATTTCCATAGCATGTTTCTACCCACAAAGCCTAATATAAAGCTATCAAGGAAACTGTGGCCAGATAGAGTGAAAGGTCCCAAATTCTATTTAATCAGGACAGAGAAATAAGCCCAGGGATGGTATAATGAGAAATATTTCAGAGGTCTCTTCTTTCTCTGTGGTCCGCAATACAAACATTCTTTTTCCTCATGTATACCCAGTAGGAACTGAATCCTTGAAATACATTATTCATGGCATCCTCCTACTTAAAAACCTTTAATAATTAGTTTCCTATCATCTACAGGACAAAGTCCAGACTCCTTAGTTTGGCATTCATGGCTCTCCACTTTCCACTTTCTTTTGCTTTCCCATCTTTAAGTTCAATTAAATAAACTTTGATTATGAGCTCATCTTGTGCAGAAACCAAGAGTTAAAGGAGGTACAAAATATAATTAGTCCCTGCTCCCAGATAGCTTACAGTCTAAAACAGAATACAACGAATGGAAAGCAAAATAGAGAAGTAGGGTATAATCAAAGTTCATAATTGGCCCCACCACTGAATTGCTCTCTGCTCATCCAGCCATGCCATTTTACGTGTATATTCATATAGCTTTCTCCCACTGACATTACCCCTTTCTCTGTGACTATCTGGTCTACTCTCTTCTTTTGCACTAAGCTGCAATTCTGTCTTTGCTTCCATGCTTTCTCTGATAATCCTAGCTAAAAATGAGCTCCCCCTCCACTAAAATCTCATTGTTCTTCATGTGAAGATCCAATTTAGTTGTACAAGCACCTATTAGGAACAAGGTTAGGAGACAGGAAGTCAGTTTAGATCTTGCCACTGACATATTAGATATGTCATCCAGGGCCAGTCATTTAACCTCCTAAGTCCCCTCAGCAACTAACACTATACGTTTATGGGTCTGCATGGGTGGAGGGAATTTTCATACCTAAAATTCTCCACATCAATAAGAGGTCAATAAGAGGAACCATCAACCGTTCCTACCCAAGCCTGAGAGGGGAAAAAAAGTAAACAAAGTTGTGGATACAAAGGCACATGAAAATAGTCTCATATTCCAATATTTGACTTTTCTCTGTAGCCTTAGTATATTTTTGCCTTGGAACTTTTAATTTGGGTGAAATCTTAGATGCCATGTAATCCAACCCCCTTGTTTTATAAAGGAGGAAGCTGAGATACAGAGGTGAAGCAGTTTGCAAGGTCACACGGGTGGATCCAATCCATGATTCCTCCTCCTGCCTCACCACACTCCCTCTCTTTACTCAAGTATCTTAGATCTGTGCTGTACCATCATCTATGCGTTTTATCCCCAAACTAGACTGTAAGCTGTTGGACTATATTTTATATTTTTTTGATATCTCTCTTCCCACCCAAACTCCAACCCCAGCCCCACACAACCTACTCCTTAACTACACCAACCACTGACTGAATGATGAGAATGTGAAAGAGCTGTGGCCAGTATCTCATGGCCCTACGTGGCCAGTGAGGATAGATAATATGGTCCTACTTTTCTCCCCAAGGACTAATGAGAGAGCTTCTGTGCTCAAAGTAAGATAATCTTTTTTTTAATGTTTTACTGATGTCTCCTGTTTTTCCATCAGTCATTTCTAGCAATTTCCCCCTCTCTTTGAATTGGAACCTTCCCATGTCACTAAGAAAACTAAAGTAAAAACACTTGATACAGTGATCATGTCTGATGATGGTGTATATCACATTCTTCCCTGGTAGTCCCCCATCTCTCTACTGAGAGGTGTGTTTCAATATCTGTTGTTTGGGACCATTCTTGGTTTTTCAGTTGTCTGTTGCTTAGTCTCCCTTTAGTGATCTTTTCCTTTACAATATTTTATTCGTTGCATACGTTGTACTTTCCATTCTGCTTATTTCACTCTATGTAGGCTAAAATAAATAATATGGCCTTTCCTTGTACCACAATCTACCTGGCAGAGTCCTGATACTCCACTGTAGGCTGGTTTCTTGTCTCTGCTCTGTCAAACCCATCCAGACCAGACTACTCCGGTTCATATCTCTTTATCAGTCACCATCTGGAAAATTTTCTGATTGCCCCTCCTCTGTCCAGTTTCCAACCTAAGTTTCCCTAGTCCCAAGAAAATTCGACTCTATACCCTTCAGAGGTCTCCTTGGGGAGGCAGGAAAGGGAGATAACAAGCATTTATTAAGCACCTACTGTGTTCCTAGACAATGGATTAAACACTTTACAGATATTATCTCATTTGATCCTTTCAATAACCCAGTGAGGTAGCTGCTATTATTATCCATTTTACAGTTGAAGAAAATGAGGCAGACAGAGGTAACTTGCTTAAGGTGACACAGGTAGTCAGAGGAAGAGTTTAGGATTTAAATCCAAGTCCTTCCAATGAACAGTTCTGATGTTATAATCCCCAAATAGAATGTAGGCCCCTTGGGGACAGAGCCAGTTTTAGGGGTTTTTAAGAAATGCTTGTTTAATGGATGACCTAATAATTAGCCTTACTGCATCTGGGTACAAAGATGGAGGGGAATCTTAAGACCCAAGACATTTCCCACTCAGCGTCAGAACCCAGACATACCCTCCTCCCCCTTCTCACCTCCTCTGTCTAAATCCTGGGGATGAAAAGCTCTTTGGGTGGTTTCTCCCATCTTCCCCAGGGCTGTTCCTGAAAAGATATTTTGCTTTCCCAGACAAGCTCAGCGATGCAATTTCTTCTTCTGAGAGGTTTAGCCTAATTGCTCTTCTCAGAAGAAAAGCCTCAGAGGTTTCCCCTGTGCTGGGTTGAGAGGTTTGTAAATTGCATGTTTCTTCCATAATCCAGGTTACTGTATTAAGCGCAATATTGCAAACGAAGCTGTCACTTCGGCCCCTTTCCTCGTGGTGTTGAGGCACCACCTAGTGGCAGACGAGGAGACTCCGAGGACAGTAATTCCCGGAGGCCTGCTTCTGGACCAGAATTTCTGGTGCAATTGAAAAGGCTTGGTGTTGGCATGGCCTATTTACAAGTCCCTAGGACATATCTCCTTCCCCCCACCCCCCATTCTCGTTGTATCTCCTTTTCTCTCTCTTTCTCTCTTCCTCTCCACCCTCTGCTTCTCATTTCCCACTCCCCCCAATATGTAGTAGGGAGAAATTCCTGAATTTGGAAGCAGAGAACCCGAGTTTGAATCCCAGCTCTGCCACTCATTACCAGTGTAACTCCAAACAATTTGCTTGACCTCTCTGGGCCTCAATTTCCTCATCTTTAAAATGAGAGCAACGGACTAGACTAGTGGTATCGAACTAAAATATGATCTACTACGAATAACAGCTATTCTCAGCAATGCAACGATCCAAAACAATTCTGTAGGATTTATAATGAAAGGTGCTGTCCATCTCCAGAAAAAGAACTGGGAGAGCCTGAATACTGACCAAAGATCCTTTTTTCTTTTTTTTTTTAATAAAATTTTACTAATTTATTTTTTGCTTTTTTTGGGGGGGAGGGGAGAAAGCAGGGTAATTGGGGTTAAGTGACTTGCCCAAGGTCACATGGCTAGTAAATGTTAAGTATCTGAGGCTGGATTTGAACTCAGGTCCTCCTGACTCCAGAGCCAGTGCTCTCTTCAGTGTGCCACCTACCCACCCCTACTTTTTTCTTTACTTCCTTTCTTTTTCTTTTTTTTTTGAGGGGGGGAAGGCAAAGCAATTGGGGTTAAGCCCCAAGTCTGACATCTTGTGATGGCAGGCATATCCCTTCTGCCTTTCCACCTAGAGAAGAGAGGTGTGCTTTGTCATTTATCTTCCAAATGGAGAGACCAGAATTAGTCTCTTCAAACCAGACTAGATTAGTCTAATCTAGCAGTAATGGTTAACCTCTAAACTAGGTTAGTTATTACAGTTAATGAGTTTGGCCAGCCCATGACTTTGAAAATACTTAAGAAAATGCAAAAAAGACTATGAGAAATACAGAATAAAATCTTAAAATGTTACATATCATCCAATCCAATCTCCATTTTGCAGATGAGAAGGAAGTCCAGAGAGATTAAACAATTTACCCAAAGGTCACACAGCTAGAAATGAGCAGAAATTTGATCAGAACCCATGATAGTCTTCAAATATTTATGCATAGGAGGGACTACTCTTGTTTTATGTAGCTCATAGGAGGCAAAAAGAAAAAAGTTATAGGAAGAGAGATTAAGGCTCAATATAAGAAAAAAAAAGTCTAATAATTAGAAATTTTCTCAACTGGACTGCATTAAATAGTTATCCTTGTTAATACCCTAGCCTCTGCTGGAGATAACAGGAAGTAGTTGGGTATGGTAGACCACATGGGATTTGAAGTAACAAGACCTAGGTTCGAATCCTAGCTCTGCCATCTGTGTGACCTCAGACAAGTCACTTCATCTCTGAGCCCCTCAGTTTTCTCAGCTATAAAATTAAGAGGTTGACTTAAATGACCATCTAAAGCAGAAAGATGTCCCAGAGGAGATTCTTGCATTCAAAGGTTGAACTAGATGGTAGTGTAGAAAGAACACCAGAATTAGAATTTTTTTAAAAAAAACTGGGCATGAATTCCTTCCCCATAATTCAATAAGCTTAACCTCTCTAGCCCTCAGTTTCCTCACCTACAAAATGAAGGGTTTGAACTAGGTGACCTCTAAGATCCTTCCAGTGTTAAAGGTCTAAGAGTTTATGAGTTTATAACTCTCGTATGAAGCAATCCTAAGAGGAACATTCTAAGTCAGAGTTCTTAACCTCTCAAGTCATGAACCTTTTGGCAGTCTGGTGGAGCCTACGAAACCCTTCTCAGAATAATGTTTATAAATGCATGAAATAAAATACATAGGATTACAAAGGAAATCCATTATATTCAAACACAGTTATAAAAATATTTTAAAGAAACAAGTCTTTTGTTAAAGAAACAACCTCAAACCTCAGGTTGAAAACCCTTGTTTTAAACTATTATCCATTATTTAAATAGCAGAATGTACATACCTGAACATATTTCCTATCCTTTCCTAAAAGCTGGCTTTGTGAAGGAGAGAGGAAGGGAAATAGACCCTAAAAGCATTAGGAACTTAAGTTTGGGGATGGGGGGGAGCAGAATAAGAAAAAGACAAATAGGGAAGCATGGGAATAGGGAGGTTAGGTACAGTGAATTCATAATTTCATCACAAGGAATAACTGGGGTCAGGGAAGAATAGAAGGGTCATCTGGGCCAAAGGTCTTAAACTCAGATTTCACATTTGTCCTAAGTTTAAAGCCAGCATCTACTTTCAATACCACCATCTACGTCTTTGTTTTCTTTCACAAAGACTTGTTAATGAGAGTGAAAACAAAGGGACCCAGGACTATAACCTATACCTTGGTTAGGTTATATATATATATATATATATATTCTTGGGAGTGGCCCCATGAGAGTGGACTTCAATAAAGACAATTCTTGGGGCAGCTAGGTGGTGCGGTGAATAGAGCACTGGCCCTGGAGTCAGGAGGACCTGAGTGCAAATTTGGCCTCAGACACTTAACACTCATTTGTGTGACCTTGGGCAAGTCACTTAACCTCAATTGCCCTGCCTTCAAAAAAAAAACCCAGCAATAAGGACAAGTCTAGACTGACCTGTTGAGTGCCCAAAGATGTGCAAGGAAGAAGATTCACCAGTTAAGACATAGGTGGTGATTGGAGACACATTTCTGAATCTTGGTGTGGAGAAAAGCTTGTGCCTTTGTAGAAACGTGCCCATGTTGGAGGAACTCAAGTATAGTCAGTGGAAAAGGCACTAACATCAGATGAGTCCCAAATCCAGCTTTGCCACATCTCTGAACCTCAGTGTTCTCATGTGTAAGACTGTGACAATAATACATTAGTTACCTACTAGTCAATGCATTGTGGGTGAGGATCAAATTAATTTGATTCAAAAAGCATTTATGAAATGCCAATGGTGTACCAGGTAACAGTGACAGGAAAACAAAAATTAAGCAGCCCTTGGCCTTGGGGAGCTTGTGTTTATAAAGGAGTACTTTTTCAAGGTTTTTATAAATATGGGGTTATCATTATTATAACTTTAGCCCAGGCTTTTTTTTTACTTATTTATTTTGCCAAAAGACCTATCCCAAGGTTGACTTTCCCCCTGGGGCTAGGGGCCCAAAGTATGGCTATCAGTCTCCTGGCCTGAAGAGGCAGGGAGAGAGAAGAGGCAAGAGGAGGGAGGAAATGGATAGAGAAAGTGAGAAACTACATTTCAAAGTTGTTAGTAAGATCTCCGTTTGGGCCTTATTAGTATATTTGGAGAAATTTAGCAATTCACAACCAATCATCTTCACTTACATTTTTGCATGCTGAGATTTGTAATACATTTGAAAATGTAAAGGACTGCCATTAAAGGTCTGGTTACTGAGACTTTTCAGCCCGAGTTTAATTATGATACTTAAGACTGCCTTAATTTTCCTTTCATTCACAAATATATTCTCAAACATTTGTCCCCCAGGCTCCATGGTCTTTTTCCCTTAGACTACTGCAGTAGCCCTAGAGTTGGCCAAGTTAATAGCTACTAGTTCAAGGGGCTTTCTCTTCCTTTTACTCCACCCCACTCCCCAGGTGCGCTCTAATTGCAGGTTTCCAAGTGCTATTCTCAGACCCAAACAGAGTGAGGCTGATTTTAAACTCTTACTTCCCTTCCCCTGAAGCAAAAAGGCTAACAAATCTCCTGGAGGTGGTAATGACAGAAAGAAGGAAACTAATTGCAGGGCTCTGGGAGCACTAACTGGAATCTGGCCTGCTGGTAGCCAAAGCCTCCCACTTACAAAACTGGGAACAACCAAAAGAGCAGAGCCTGAGGTACTGAGGGAGTGGGATAGGACAGGGAGGACACTGGAGAACCAGGCCTAACTTTTCGGCCACACAGGGGTCTCAATCAGGCTAAGACCTCCAAGACCTCTCTCTAAAGAGTTCAAAGGAATTGTTTGGTGCTTTTTCTGGTCTTGTCCTTCAAAAACCTGATAAGAGATAGATTTGAGCATCAAGAAGAATTTCAGGAATAGGACTCAAGAAATGTTATAGAATATTTTTTGGAGTTCTCGAAAAAGGCTGGAAGAGGTTAAGTGACTTGTCCAGGGTCACACAGCTAGTAACTTGCCTGAGGTTGGATTTGAACTCTGGCATTCCTGAATATCAAATATGAGGGATTGGTTGGGGTAGTGTGGGGTGGAAGAGGAAAATGTATTTAGAAGGAGGAAAGGTAAAATGATTTGCCTACAGGTAATAATAAAAATATGGACCCAAATCTTTAAGATTTTAAATCTAGCAATCTTTCCACTGTACTATATCATATGGGAGTGTGTGCCCAGGTGTACATCAAGCACGAAAAATAATATGGACATGAAATGATGCCCAAAAGAGAAAGGAAGACATTGCCAAGCTAAGACTTGGGTAGGAGAGATGGGATCCAATCAGGGCCTTGAAGAAATGGTAGGACCATTTAAGCCTACTGTATTCCCAAGAAAGCCAAAGTCAAAAAAAAGAAACAATCCTATATGGACCAAAATATGCATAACAATAATTTTTAGTAATAAAATTGGAAACCCATTGGTTGGAGGATATAGAATATTATTGTACCATAAGGAATAACAGGAACAGCTAAGTAGCACAGTGGATAGAGCCTGGAGTCAGGAAGACTCATCTTCCTGAGTTCAAATACACTTACTAACTGTATGACCCTGGGTGAGTCACTTTGTTTGCTTCAATTTCCTCATCTGGAAAATAAACTGGAGGAGAAAATGGCAAAACCATTGCTCAGAGGAAACCCCAAATGGGGTCATGAAGAGTCAGACGTGCCTGAAGAAACAACTGAACAATAAGAAGGAATGACAGCTAACATTCATATAGCATTGTAAGGTTTACAAAATGCTTTAAATATATTATCTCATTTGATCATCCTAACAACTGCTATAGGATGCTATATAGGATCATCCTCACTTTATAGATGGGAAAACTGAGGCGGAGAGAGGTTAAGTGACTTGCCCAGGGTCACACAGCTAGTCACTTGCCTGAAGTTGGATTTGAACTCCAGCATTCCTGAATATCAAATATGAGGCATTCAGGAAAAACTTGGGACGGATGTATATGAATTGAATCAGAGAAAAGTAAGTATCATCAAGAAAACAATATATGTGTGTATATATGTATGCTTATATTTGTGTGTATACACACACACAAAAAAAAATTACAAAAAGGCAACTAACCGCTTAAATAAAATGAGCAATATTGATTCTAACAGATAATAAAATATTCTTCCCTTCTTTCAGAGAAGAAAAAGGAGGGTTGGCTAGGTGGCTCAGTGAATAGAGCACTGGCCCTGGAGTCAGGAGGACCTGAGTTCAAATCCGGCTTCAGACACGTAACACTTACTAGCCATGTGACCTTGGGCAAGTCACTTAACTTTGCCTTCCCCCCTCCAAAAAAAGAAAAAAAAAAAGAATGCTTTACAGAGAAGAAAAAGGAGTATGGGGGAGGCAGTGGTCAAGCACAGATGCCAGATGTTGAACACATGTGCACAACCACTGCAATGGCTGGTTTTGCTTGACAGTTTTTCTTTATTACGAGAGACAATTGATCAGGAAATGACTGTGATGTCAAAAAGGGGACATTAATAAAACTTAATAAAGTAAGCTAAAATAAAGGAGAATAGATAAGTAAATTGATATTGTCCAAGATTATTCCAGTTAGTGTCAAAGTTGGAGAAGGGCAAAGGACCTCCCCAGATAACGCCACAAGAAAACACAAGTAAGTTTGGTGGGCAGGCTGGGAAATAAAATTGAATCCCTCAAATAGGACCAGAGTAGGGCCCTGAATGCCAGGTCAAAGCCAACAGTCTTTTAACAGCTTTTGAGGAACTGCCCCACCACCATGGTTGCCATGAGGAAAGAACTTTGCAAACTATAAGAACCTAAAAATGTGAGTAAGGGGGGTAGCCCAAGATAAGCCCCTGGAGATGCAGCTCAATTAAGAAAGTTACTTATTAGCAGATAGTACTAGTAGCGGACTCATAGACCCAGATGGGTTAGGCCACACCACTTACCAGAAGTACAATACAATCTTATTGTCTCTCTGTTCTTTAGTCTTTTTGAGTTACATCTTTTCTCCCCGTCTTTCCCCCGCCCACCACCCCAAAACAGCCATCCCAGTATTTCCCCCCTCCCCCAGTCTATTCTCTCCTATGTCACTTTTTGGTAGGGCAGGATGGATCTCCCAACTGCAGTGCCTGTGCATCTCAAGTTCCAGTTGGATTGTTCTTTAGTCTTTATGAAAGAATGCTTACTTATTAAATAGTTCGCGAATTCAAGACTATCACTTCTAAAGACTATCACTAGAGTAGGGGGCAGCTAGGTAGCACAGTGGATAGAGTGCTAGGCCTGGGGTCAGGGAGACCCACATTCATACCTAGGTGTGTGATCCTCTGCAAGTCATTTAACCCTGTTTGTCCCAGTTTCTGCATCTGGAAGAAGGAAATGGCACCTGGAGAAGGAGATAGCAAAGCATTCTTTGCCAAGAAAACACCAAATGGAGGGCGGCTAGGTGGCACAGTGAATAGAGCACCAGCCCTGGAGTCAAGAGAACCTGAGTTCAAATCCAGTCTCAGACACTTGACAAACTTACTAGCCATGTGACTTTGGGCTAGTCACTTAACCCCAACTGACCTCCAAAAAACAAAAACAAATTTAAAAAAGAAAAGAAAAAAGAAAACACCAAATGGGGTCACAAAGAATCAGACACAAGTGAAATGACTGAGCATATCATAAAATCATAAAGCAACTGAAGCTTTGCAAATTATATTTTGCAAAACACTTTACAAATATTATCTCGTTTTGTCCTCACAAACACCCTGGGAAACTGCGACAGACAGGTTAAGTGACTTCCCCTGCCACAGTTAGGAGGTAGCACAGTGGATAGAGGACCAGAGGAGACCTGAATTCAAATACACTGAGCATATCATAAAATCATAAAGCGACTGAAGCTTTGCAAATTATATTTTGCAAAACACTTTACAAATATTATCTCGTTTTGTCCTCACAAACACCCTGGGAAACTGCGACAGACAGATTAAGTGACTTCCCCTGCCACAGTTAGGAGGTAGCACAGTGGATAGAGGACCAGAGGAGACCTGAATTCAAATACAGTCTCAGACAGTAGTAGTGTGACTCTGGACAAGTCACTTAACTTTTATCCAAGTCAGTTTCTTTATCTGTAAAATGAGGCTAATCAAAGATCAAGTGAGATCTTTGCAAACCTTAAAGACAGATCCCAGAAGGCCCCGTTAGAAAACTCCCTTCAAACTGATAAGAAGCTGAACTTATTAGGGACTACTCTTTGTGTCAGATTAAAGCCAGTTGTGAACTTTGAACTTTCGTTCAAATTTCTTCATATTATCCATAAAGATAACAATGGCTTTACTGGAGTCTGTGGTAAAACTAGCAATAGCTAACAGCTTTAGCATAGCCCTGTTCTACCAGTCCAGAAAGCCTGTCAAAAAAAGGAAATGAAGTTAGGCAGCACCTTCCTGGGTAGAAGTTAAAGCCTTCATTCCCATATGACCTCTTTCACATTTATTCAGAAAATTATTGAAGGGGGACGTGTTTTTTGGAAGAAGGGTGAGTGGGGGGAAGGAAGGAAAGGCTATCATCACGCTCATCCTCCAACCCTGCTGGTATGAGGCATTCCTCCTCCCGCAGCAATTTCTAAAAGATAAATAAATCACCCTCACCAGCAATGGGGGTGAGGGTAGAGTGGGGTGGGGTGGGCAGAGCAGAACAGGGAAGGTCAGTTGCCAAGAGACTTGAAATATTCCAGATAAAGTGTGGTTTACTTAACCAGACTTTATTTACCAACTCTATCATTCCTCGACACTTCTGCTGGGATGGATGTAAAAATAATTATGCTATTTTGAATGAGAAGGAGGCCTTGCTCCTCTCCAAGGAGCAGGGGCACAAGGGCAGGTTGTCAAAACCTGCCAGATGCCTGGGTTTTCAGAGGTTCACTCTGCATGTTATGAATGTGATTCCTCCCAGCCAGCACAGGCTGACCATTTGCAGATTTTTCTCTGAGTCCTTTTTCCCAAGAGGTTTTTTCTTCCTTCTGTATCACAAAGCAGATGAATCCAAAAATATTTCCCCCTTCCCCACCTCAAAAGAACTGGCAGCTTCACTTGGCCCAGAGGTAGCCAGAAGGGGACAAGACAGTGAGCCCAGACTGCATAACAGAGGATTAGAAAGAATAAGTTGGCAGTTCTCAAATTTCCTCATGTGGTATCTGCATCTTAGAGAAGGAAGACAGAAGCTTAAGGATTAGTTATGAATCCTCATTTCACAGGTGAGTAACCAGAATCTCAGGAAAGAAAAATGACTTATCCAGGGTCACACAGTATATCAGGAGCAAAGCTAGATTAGGAGCAAAACCTATATCTTATGATGCCTGGTGTGCGATCACAATGAGACCATCAAGTCACTTCACTCCTGGGAACCTCTGTTTTCTCAACCATAAAATAAGGGAGTTAGACAAGACGAGCTTTAAGCTTTCTTCTAGCTCTAAATCTATGATCCTAAGAGAAAAATCCTGTAAGCCCAACCTACTTCTTTCATGCAGCCAGATGGTGCAGTGGATAAAGAACTGAGCCTGGAGTAAGAAAGACCTGAGTTCAGATATGGTCTCAGACACCTGTCTACTAGCTGTGTGACCTTGGGCAAATCGCTTAACCCCGTTTGCCTCAGTTTCCTCATCTGTAAAATGAGCTGAAGAAGGAAATGGGAATTGCGCTCCAGTATCTTTGCCAAGAAAACCCTAAATGGGGTCACAAAGAGCTGGACACAACAACTTCTGTCACACAGCTATTATAGAGGCTGAAATTCTCTGTTTCTAAAAACCAGATAACTTACCAGGTAGCCTTCATTTCCTCCCACAATGTTTATTCTTTCATCCACCATATGGAAAATAAATGGCAGCAGTGCTGCCCACACCACCAGGGGAGTAGCATTGTTTGGCCCAGCCACTTGGCTCTACTGAAAACAGCAGAAGGGAAGCTGGGAATTGGGAGTCCTAGGTTCTATTCCCCACTCCACCATGGGAGCACTGCTCGGGGCAAATCACTGCCAGCTCCATGTCCCATCTTCCCCAACCACCCATTGTGAGGTATAACAAACAATCACACCATGCCAAGTCTCAAAGGGATGATCGTGTCCCCCACTCTGGCAAAATATGCTCATGAGAGTAATAAACACCAATATCTGATTTGTACCTCATTTATCCTCACCCCATCTCTTGAAAGAAAGTCAGGACAGCAAGGGACCGTTGCTGCAAAGCCAGTCTACACAGGGGGGAAGCCTCCTAACCCACACTCATACAGAAAGTCAGTGGCCGAGCAGAGAACCCAAGAATCCTCACTGCCAGCCCAGCTTTTCATGTACACTAGAGCTAGAACTCCCTGTGTTTGATTGTTCTAGAACCTCAGTCTGCATTCCATGCCAGTGCCCAGAAGAACGGGCATTATTAGGCCTTTGGAGATATAAGAGTAGCACAGCAGTTCTGAAACTTAGGAAAGGAAATGGGAACATGTTCGTTAATGCCTTTAATGGTTATGCCAAGATTCCCACTGGTTTATGCTGCCCTCTAGTGGTAATAGTCAAGATTCCAATTTTGTTGTCCAGCTGTTTTGGGCATTTCTATGCACATTGAAGAAAGAAACCCAGATGGTTAGAAACTTCTTCGCTGATGTCCACAAGATCACAGGAAACAGTTCCTTCATTCCTTTTCTCTCCCAGATTTCTAGCATTACCAGTCATGTGGCAACATGAACAGTTAGGGGAGAGGGCTTAAGAATTTGGAGTTAGAATGGCCTAGAGCCCAAGGTTTAAATCTGGTGCTTAGAATCTCTCTCCTACACATGGGGCTACAGGCCCCATTACCAGATTAGAGGAGACCATACAAATGCCAAAGATGGGGATAAAGTGCCTGAAAGCCAGCTAATCGGCATTTACTCTGAACCCAGCTTCCTTTCATCATAGAACCTTTTTGATCTGGGCAACCACAGCATACCTACCCTTCCTCCTATAAACCCTTCACATAAAATGCAGAGATTTTTCTTTCTCATCAGCAAATTCATTCCAGCTCCTAGATTCATCTGCATAGATCGCAGCCCTGTCCTTTATTGTGGATCAAGATGGCCAGAAATTTTTTCACTGCGATCTCCAAGATCATAGAAGAAATTTCTCTCAACCCCTTTCAGTTTTTGGTTCAAATCTCAGTCCATAAGGAGAGATGCAAGCTCTGGGGAATCTAAATTCAGCTGGGAGAAAGGGAATTCTCTCTTGTGACAGTTAAAGCTCCTGTTGATTTTCCCTCCGCACGTTTAGCTTGGTTACTGTTAATGGTGCAAGTGTTGGAATTATCTTTCTATTCTCACTTTTAATGTTATTTTTCTCTGTGGCCATTGGGGACCAGAGGACCCAGAGCTTCAACTCCCTGTTCCTGGCAGCCGTCACTGCTTCAATCCATCTGTCTGATAGCTACCAGAGTAACTATTTCCCATTATCTGGGGGGAGGGGGTTCCCATCTCCCCATTCTGCTTTTCCTGGCCAGCTGTTTTGACCAGGTGCTGATGACATCAACAGAGTTGGTTTAGGCCAAACTGAGAAGTCATTAAAATTTGATCTCACTCCAAACATCTTAAAATCATAGAATGTGAGAGCTCAGTGAGGGAGGTTGAAAACAGTCTAGACCCATATCCTCTTTACTCCTTGGTCCTCCCTTAGACATTTTCATGCCCTGACTATCCCAAAATGCTCCCAATTGCAGCATCTCACCTAGACCTTTCTTTTCTTTCCCTGCTCTCTTACAAACTTGTCTATCTTCTATCCCACAACTTTAGAACCCTGCTTTCCTTTAATTGGTTCCTTAGTTAAACTGTGATACTGATTACTGTTAATGAGTTCATATGTGAGGTGCTAGGGATGGGAAAGGAGAGAGAAGTATAAGGAAGATCCTATCAATAAAAGTCAGGGTGTGATTTGAAGGATTCTACCAGGCTCCTTGCTTTCCAAAGATCCCTTCTACTAGTGTACCCTGGTCTCTGAAATTCTCACCATTGTAGTAATTCTTTTGGATTATGGCATTTTTTCCAGAAAGCCTCGGTTAAATAGTTAAACTACTAGCTGTGTGACCTTGGGCAAATCGCTTAACCCCATTTGCCTCAGTTTCCTCATCTGTAAAATGAGCTGAAGAAGGAAATGGGAATTGCACTCCAGTATCTTTGCCAAGAAAACCCTAAATGGGGTCACAAAGAGCCGGACACAACAACTTCTGTCACACAGCTATTATAGAGGCTGAAATTCTCTGTTTCTAAAAACCAGATAACTTACCAGGTAGCCTTCATTTCCTCCCACAATGTTTATTCTTTCATCCACCATATGGAAAATAAATGGCAGCAGTGCTGCCCACACCACCACGGGAGTAGTTAAATACTCTGTTTAAGCAATATACTAACATAATGTTTGATACTACCCACAATTCTAGGTTTACTTCCTACCAAAGAGCCAGTGGCTCAGGTAGAATTCTAGATCCCCAAACAAACATTTCAAAAAGGTGGGCATACTTTCTGTTGACTGATAAATGTTGACCAATAAATTTTAGCCCCCTACAGTCCTGTATGTAGCTACTTAAAATTCCACTGTATGTATTAGGTGGTTTTTCTGTTGTTAGAGTTATTTTAGCAGTCTCCCCATTATCAATTTTAATGTAATTACAGATTTAGCAGAAGTGTTATATGTAAGTGGAATATTTAGACATATCACTTTACCCACCACTAGCGGATAACTAGTGATTGGATTCCTCACTCTAAACTGACCCATACCAGGAAGAAAGTCTGAACACTTTGAAAGAGTCCTCATAAATACACACACACATGCATGCGCACGCACACACACACGAAAGTGCTCACATGTGCACATGTTTATTATATGTTGTTGTTTATCCTTTGCTTTCAAAGAGATGAGTGGCAGAAATTTACAGGACGACTAAACAAGATCAAGAGTGAAATCTATGGGGGGACGGAGCCAAGATGGCGGCGTAGAAGCAGCAACATATCGCAGCTCTCACATAGCCACCCCAAAATACCCATAAAATAGGACTCTAAACCAATCCTGGAACTCCAAAACGCACACAAAGATACTTCCCACTAAAGTCAGCTCGGCTACGAGGAACCATATCAGCACTGCGAACCGAAACCAGCCTGGCCTGAAGCCGCGGC